>CM031239.1:695323215-695923215 GCA_018340775.1 Taxus wallichiana var. yunnanensis
AATTACACCATTTCACCTTTTTGTGAATATAACATTGAAGTGTTAACAAGGCCAACTGTCCCAGATAATGTGAAACATTAGAAGATTTTTGATGTTGATGCACAAGTATTGAGATTCTTATAATGGCAAGGTGATTTTACTGGTCGAATATTGATTGGGAACCAATGGTATGCATGAATGAAGGTAAAGAAACCTTGTTTGATAAGGATATTATCCAATTGAAAACAAATACCATTCCTAAAGGTCTTGTTGCACTTGAATCCAATTTTAGCAATGCTGATTGTATCATTAATAGAAAGATGTCTGCTTCAAGGGATGTGGAAGAGCACAACTTGGGAACCAAGGATAAACCAAGGAAGATCTAATTGGGCAACCATCTCAAAGAAAGATGAGAAATAGTCCTATGCCCAAATTTTAAAGAAGTATCAGCATTGCCTTGCTGGTCTTATTCGAGCTAAAGGCATAAGATTTATTTCAGCATGAGATTCCTCTTGAGGCCAAGACTAAGCCATTTAGACAAAAACAAAGGCCTATTAACCCACTGCTTTCCATGAAAATGTAGGAAGAGTTGAAGAAATTGAGAGATGGTGGCATCATTCAGCCTACTAGATACTCATCTTGGGTGGCAAACCTTGTCCCAGTTAGAAAGAAGAACGGAGATATCAGACTTTGTGTGGATTTTAGGAATCTAAACAAAGCATCTATGAAGGAAAATTACCCCTTACCAAACATGGAAAATATGCTACAACTTGTAAGAGGGTCAGAGATGTTTTCAACATTGGATGGTTTCTCCGAATACAATCAAGTAGTTGTCAAAGAATCGAAAGACTTAAGACAACCTTCACTACTCCTTAGGGACTCTTATGTTTTTGTAAGGATGCCTTTTGGATTGATGAATGCTGGTGCTACTTTTCAAAGGGCAATGGATGTTGCCTTTGCTGGTTATATCAATGAGTTTATTGTAGTTTACCAAGATGATGTGACTATTTTTTCAAGGCAGTGAGTAGACCATTTGTACCACCTAGAAAAGATGCTGATCAGATGTAGAGAGTATGGTATTTCACTTAATCTAAAGAAGTTTCATTTTGGAATGAAAAATGCCAAGCTGTTGGGGCATATTGTGTCCAAGGAAGGTGTTATGATAGACCCTAAGAGAGTGGAAGCAATCAGCAAGGTGCCTATTCTAAGAACCAAGAAAGGTATTCAATTTTTCTTTGGCCAAATCAATTTCATTAGAAGGTTTGTTTCTAATTTTGCTGAGCTAACTCTCCCAATCACAAGCATGCTAAGAAAGGATCAAGTTATTAAGTGGGATGAGGCTGCCATCCAATATTTTGAAGGAATAAAGGATGCACTTAAACATGCACCTATTTTGGAAGCTCCAAACTATAAGATGCCTTTCCAAATCTTCTCTTTTGCATCTGAATTCACTATTTCTTTAGTTTTGCTACAAAAGGATGAGAATGGAGCTGAGAGGCCTATTGCTTTCTTTAGCAAGGCTTTACAAGCAGCTGAACTGAAGTACACAATTATGGAGAAACAAGCATTTGCATTAGTAAAAGCAACAAAGATTTTTAGGCCCTATATACTGAGTTCAAAGGTTGTTGCCTATGTTCCTCATACAATGGTTAAAGACATCTTATCTGACATGGAGATATCAAGCAAGAGATGTAGATGGGTCAAAAAATTACAAGAATATGAAATGGATATCCAAACAATAAAGTTGGTAAGAGGTTTGGGTCTTGCCAAGCTCATGGCTGAGAGTAATTTGCGTAGAATATAGAAGTGAATCAGCTAGAGGAAGAAAGGACAAATCTACTTGAAAATTGATGAATTTTGAATGGTACAAGGATGTGGTCTTCTACCTCAAGAACCTATGTTGTCCTAATTACTTGAATAAAAATTAGAAAAGAGCCCTCAAGCTGGCTTCTCAGAAATATATCATAACAGACCTTGGGCTAGCTTGGAAGAACCCTAAAGGTGTCCTCTTGAAATGCATAACTGAAGATGAAGCTCCCAAGTTGATTGCTGATTTCCATGGGGGATTTTGTGGAGGACATTTTTCTGGGAGAGTGATAGCACATAATATTTTAAGAGCTGGTTATTGGTGGCCAACTCTTTTTAAAGATGCAAACCAGCTAGTTAGAAGATGTGATAGTTGCCAATGCTTCTCAGGAAGATTGAAAGCTTTAGGCTCCCTTCCTTTGCAGCCTGTATCAATTGAAGCTCCTTTCAAACAATGGGGAATGGATTTCATTGGTGAGATTTCAGATCCTTCTAGTGCTGGTCATAAATGGATCCTTGTAGCAACTGATTATTTTACAAAATGGGTTGAAGCAATTCCATCTAGAAAAGCAACACACCAAGTGGTGATGGATTTCTTGCTGAATCATATCATATGTAGGTTTGGAGTTCCAGTTAAGATTGTATCTGATAATGCTATGTGTTTTAGAGCCAAGCCTTTGATGGAAATGTGCAATGAATATGGGATAAATCTAACTTATTCTTCAAATTACAATCCACAAGGGAATGGGCAAGCTGAGTCAAGTAACAAGAACTTGCTCAAGATTATTAGAAGGAATTTGGAGATCAATAAGAAGAAGTGGGGAGAGCAATTGAAATTTGTAGTTTGGGCAGATAGAATAACTCCTAAAAGAGCAACTAGTAAGAGCCCATTTGAATTGGTCTATGGAACACAAGCATTGCTGCCCTTACATTTGCAATTGTCCACATTTCAGTTTTCCCAGTAGTTAGAAGATCAAGAACATGGCCCATATGAATCAAGGATAAATCAAATCATTGAGTTGGATGAAGAAAGAAGAGCCTCTCATCAAAGGCATGTCGATTTAGGGAGAAATTGAAGAAGTTGTTTGACAAGAAAGTCACTCCTAGAGCTTTCAATGTGGGAGATCTAGTTTTGCTGTGGGATAGTAGGCATGAAGACAAGGGCAAGCATGGCAAGTTTGATGCTCTATGGATGGGCCCTTATGCCATTGATATCAGGATTGGAGAAAATACATTTTTTCTAAAGGATTTGGATGGGGATTTTTTAGAGCTACCTGTTAATGGCAGACATTTAAAACATTTCTTGGATTGAATCCCCATGTGAGGTATGCACAAGTTGTACATTTTGTATAGTCCTTTTTTTTATTTTGTCTTTTGTTGTTGTTGGCTCGTGGTTTTCCCTTTTTCCTTGGAAACCATTTTTGGTCTGGTTCTCTCGGCCTGTTTTTGGTGATATTTCTGATTTTTGGGCTGCTCTGCATTTTTATACTCCTTTCCCAATGGATTCTTGGCACTTGGTCTATGTTGTGATCTTGTGGCACTCATTGGGAGTGCCCATCCCCAAGCAAGAGCCAATGTTGGTGAAAATATTCACTTTACACACTTTGCCCTATTTTTCTATATCCATTTTTGCCCAATTTGTCAAGAAACATTCATTTGCTCGAGCTGGTGGTCTGCAGTTCATCTTTTCTAGTTGAATGCCTTTGAAATTGCTCACATTGTCATGATTTTTCCCTAAATTGAAACAAATTTCCAAGTTCCCCTCTTTTGTGCCCTAACTTCTTCATTTTTTCGGGCTGAGTCATTTTCCCCTTTGTCAAATTTCGTGCAAAAATTAAAGTGGATTGATTCCGAGTAATTTAAGGTTAAAACCCTACTCCATTGTAAAATCATGCTTCACTTGATTCAAAAATGAGAAATCTTCATTCCTTGTGAAAAAATCTGATTTTCAGGGCATTCTCTACATTCTTACGTTTTTGATGGGTAAACGGGTGTCCCCAGCCCGTCAAAATTATCTTTGCAATATATTGCTAACGTGGCAGGCTCCTATTAGGTGAGGATGTGCGGGAAAAATATTATAACTTGTTGTTTTTTGAGTTTTTGCCAAAGAAAAATTTTTTGAACGCGGCCCCGTAGTGCTACAGTGAAATAACTACGTGGCACAATTTGATTAGCTGGTGGTTTGGTCAGTGGTGGAAGTCACTTAGGAATTTTGCTTCCATTTTGGAAAAATTCTCAAAATCAAATTTTTCCCGAAGGCCCGCAACGAATGGGAAGCGGACACGTGGCGGGAGATCAAGTGGACAGTGGGGGAGTTGGAGAAAATTTTGATGTTTTTGGCTCAAGGTGTTAAGGGGAAAATTTTTCCCCAAAGCCCGCACCCAATAAGAAGTGGACATGTGTCTAGGGAGGTCAAACGGAAAGGCAGGGACTTAGAAAAATTTGAAAGTTTTTTGGCTTCAAAATGCTAGAGGAAAATATTTTCCCGGGAACCCACGACCAATTGGAGGAACACACGTGTCCAGGAGGCAAGATGGAAGAAGGGGCTGAAGGAAAATTTATGAAATTTTTCCTTTGTGTTTGCAAGGAAAAAATTGAAGAATGGGCCCGCCTCCAATGAAAAATGGACACGTGTCCAGGAGAGTCAAATGGAGCGGTGGGGACTTCAAAATTTTTGTTGTTTTGGGCTTAATGTTAAAAAGTGAAACTTTTTCCCGAAGGCCCGTGTCAATTAGAAGAGGACACGTGTCCTAGATTTGGCAGAGGTTTGGAGCGCGGAGAGAAATGTTGGAAAAATTACAAACTTTGGTGAGAAATTTCAAAGGGAAAATTGCTCCATGGAAAATTGGGAGGTGCCCCCAACAGCCAATAAGGGGGGGTGACACGTGGCATTTACAGAGGGACAAAAGGGAGAGCGTGGGCCCACAACATTTTTTAGTGCTCGCGGAGGTTTGAAGGAGAACTTGGAGGGTCAGCTCCGCAGCGAATGGGAGACCGCCACGTGGCAGGGGAGAGAGCGGGTGTTCGGGCCCGGGGGTTTTTGAAGAATTTTTCCTTTTCTCAAAAAGGGAGAAAATTTCATTATTTTGGCCCATGACTTTTAGTAGGGCCCACCTAGGGACACGTGGCGTGTCCAGGGGGCATGCGGGGAAAATTTTCAAAATTTTCCCGAGGTCAGAAAAGGTTCGAAATGCATTTTTAAGGTTGGATGCCCAGTCCAATGGTATTTGGACATGTGTCCACCTTATCCAAAAGTCAAAGAAGATATTTTTGAGCCTACATGTCAAATCTCATCAGGACACGTGGAGGGCAGAAATTTAAAGTTGATTTTAAATCAACGGTTGCTGTGTAGTTTCATTTTTTGGGTGCCATTGGAGCTCCAAGATGCTTGGAATCATCATTTTTGCACCAAATCACATGAAATTTTATATGAAATCACATCCCCTCAACCTTCTCGGATGTAATGGAATCATTCATTTGAGATAATTTGGTGCCTTAGTGTTTTTTCATGAAATATTTTTCTCAGCCCGTGTAAAAACGTGAAAGTAAAAAAATAAAAGTTGCAGAGTTAAAAATGATGAGGGAAAAAGGTGGAAAATGATTGTAAATGCATGCTGGCATGGTGGAATGACAAAAATGTGACCCTGGGATGGATAAGGATCCAAATTCATGTAATATTTTAAAATATTTGTGCATCCCTAGCAATATGCGAGTGTTTACAGTTTGATGTCATTTTCATGAAATGGATAGGGTTTTGTAACAAATTTGATCCCTTGAGCATATTCTTTGCTTGGGATGCAAGGATCCAAGTGGCATAGGATATATTATGTAATTGGGAGGCATTTTGGAAGTCTGTTGGGATTTTGGAGAAAGAGAGAAGAATTTTCAAGAGGAAAACTGAAGTGTTCCATTTCTTTTGGAGAAACTACCTGAGAGCCATTTTTGATTCCTGTTTGCATCAAATGTTCATCATGTTGAGTTGGTTTCAGCTGTAAAGCCATCAAAAGCTTTGATATTGTCTTAATAACATTCCCTTGCTGGTGTATTTGATCAAAATTTATGGATTGACTGGTTTTATCTCTTGGCAAAGCTTGCATACACTTGTATTTCAGTATGTTTTCAATTTGTGTTTCATGCTCATGTTGCAATCTTGTGTTTGGGATCTTTATTGGTCATACATGGTCTCATTTCTTGTAGAGGGTTTGAAGGCATCTGCAATCTTCCATTCAGAAGAGCATTCATTTGAGTGAAGATAAATAGATTTAAATTCATCTTACCTTCCTTGTAAATTGAGGGTGTTTGTAAACTTTTGGGTGTACCTTAAGTCATGATCTAACAAGGGTTTCTAAATGCTTCATTGATATTTTTCTTCAAGCCTTTGTGGTAGGTTATCAAAGTTTGTGTGGAATAGTGCAGATTTGGGCCTCCATGTGTGCACACATCCTGGTTGAAAGAGCACTTCAAATTCATTGAAACATCTCTACTTTGTTTAGGTGTTGTTATTCATTTGCAAAGTTTCCCAAAGAAGGTGATGATTTCTAGCTAATCTTGTCCCAACATCTCTCATCATAATTTCATTTTAAACTAACTCATCCTACCTACAATCCCCCTGCATCTGCATTGTGTGTCCACAAAATAATTCAATCCTTTCACTAAAATGCACAAAGCATATCAGGGTTTTATCATGTCTTTAGTAGCCCTAGCCTTGTTTTGAGAACATTTCCATCATTTAGTAGTGAAAAATCCTTTGAGTTTGGATAATGGATACTTGATCATGTTTTCACAAGGCCTCTTTCATGTCATAATGCAAAACACAAGGATATCTCTACCTCCTTTACCATACAAGGGCTGCAATATAGGTTCTCTTACCTTGGTTGATAGGCACAACCTAAAATAGTGAGGGTTAGATCAAAACCCTTATGAAGGTGCTATCCACTCCCTCAAATCTTGAATGCAAACAAGAAGATAGGTGTGCTCCCCAACTACAAATGAAATACAAACCATCTATCTATCCTTGAGTGTCTTGTGCAAGTTCATGATGTTGTTCAAGTTGTGAAGGAGATTAAATCTGATACCAACACCCGAGTGGCGCCATTTCTGGGAGTTTCTTTGATTTCTTGGTGGTTTTGAAGTATTTGAAAGGTTTGAGCATTTGTGTGATCAAGTATGTGAGTTGTTACATTCTTGAGATTTAATTTCATACTTCAGATCTACATGTTTTGGGTAAAAAGATTTCAAACTCAGTTTTCTCTTCTCATTTACTAGTAGTTCATATGATTTGGATGCATTGTTTTTGGTTGAATCAAGAAGAAGAAGATCTGATTTGTAAATCCTTGCAAATTTTTCAGTCATAACATATGTTTGATAGAATATTTTAGTGCTTTCTTACACAACTAAGGTGGAAATCCTTAGTGGCGACTCCATGCTATTTGGATCTTGAAATACCAGTTGTCTTACACATTTCTATCATTTGAAACTTGTTGTTTAAATCTGTCAAGCTGGAGGGAAGGAGATCCCTCTTCACCAAGGACTCTTCTAAGAAGTTTCTCACCTGAATCAAGAAGCTCAAAACTAGAAGGAAGAAGAGTGTGGAAAGTGGTTGGTGATTTGGTTGCAAGAAAAGAGATCCCCATAGTTGAATTTGAAGGAGAGCAACATGTTATTGAAGACTATAATTCCTCTTCAAGTAGATCTGATTCAGGAAATCTTCTTGCTGATTTTCATTCTCCATCAAGTGAGGGACCTTCTTGTGTATTTAAAAAACTTACTCCTAGATCTACTCCCATGGTTTCTAAATTTGCTAAAGTTTATCAAGAGAGAGAGCCTTTGGGGGGTTGTCATTTTAAAGATCACTCATCTATTCCAATCAGACCCATTACTACTCCTAACCAGCTTGTTTCACCTCCAAGATCACCCCCACCAAACAATATGGCTCAACCTAGACCTCCATTTGTTGTTAACACCTTTGGTCCAATAAATTTTGGAGGAATGGATGGTTATCCAAATGCTGTCCCACAAGATGTGAGAAATAGGTTACCAAAATTCCAAGGTAACAATGCCATTACTAGAGATCAACATCTCAAACTCTTTGTTAACATGATGGAAGATTTTGAGATAGAATTTGAGGATGTGTATATTAAGTTGTTTATTCATACACTTGAGGAAGATGCAAGGGATTGGTACAAATCTCTGCCTGATAACTCTATTGACTCATGGGAAGAGATGAGTAATGCATTCAGATTACAATATGGAGACAAAACAAATCCAAGGTTCCTTCTATCCAAGTTTGAGAACATCAAGAAGAACCCTAATGAGACCGTTCATGATTTTAATACAAGATTTAATAAAACATTGAGAAGGCTACTTGTCATTTTGAGGCCTTGTGATGAATCTTGCTTGATCAAATATGTAGATGCATTTGATAAAAAGGCAGCCTATTACTTGAGAGACAAAAATCCTACAAACTTGAGACAAGCTTTCACCATGGCACTTCAAATTGAAAATAATATTAAAGCTATTGGTAAACCACTTAAGAGGGATGGTGTGAAGCTGATAAACCATGGGAAGCCTCAAGCTAGTAAGGGTGCTGATTTGGAAGATGTTGTCAAGACTTTGGTAGGGGCTGTTAACGAAATTTCTTACAAGTTAGCCCGGGCTGAGAAAGGAATTGGGAAAAGTTCACAAGGATAGATAAGAACTCAAAACCATGATAGATTTGGAAATCATCCTAGGGGTGATCAAATACAAGATGATAGAGGTAAAGGGATGCTTTGGATCTGCAAACAGACAGCCCCAAGCATGTGAAAATAGAGTGGTGCCTACCCTCTGACTGCAAGAGTGGTTGCTATTCAAGAAATTGCTGATATGGATTGGTGTGATAGATGTTTTCTTCCTCATCCTCCATGTGAAATGGACCAGCAAGTTATTGAAGATGATAATGAAGATGAAATGGATGATGACATTTGTATGATGGGCAGCTCTTCAGGCTCACAACAAGCAGTAACATCAACAGATGTGATAAGTGCAAGGACTACTGCAACCTTTTGGGATTGCATAAAGAGGGTACCATTTCTTTCTCTTCCTCAAACTCATGATGTAGATGTAGTTCAGGCCTTTGAAATTCCTAATAATGACTTTGAATATCTAAGGGCTTTAATGATCAAGAAGTATGATGGTGGTATTCCTTCGGAGGAAGATAGACAATTGTTAAAGAATGCATGGTTGGTCAAGAGAAAGAGTACAATACTAGAAGTAAATTTGTTAGAGGAGCTGGTCCTCAAGCCAAGCCAAAGACACCCTTTCTCACAAGCATTCCCAAAGACAATCCTAGAAAAGAAACAATTTCCAAGAACCCTGCTTTGTCCCATGCAAGAATATCAGTCCTCTTCATGCCTAGGCTACCAAGAACACTTCTCCATCTGATGAACCTTCTTGTTTCCCTTCTAATGTTGTTTTACCAAAGAATGTTCCATATGATATAGCCCAGGTATTGAGCCAAATTAAAGTGAGTGTTCCCATCATTGAGTTGCTTAGAATACCTGAGCATAAGAAGAGAGCATTTGAGTACTTGGGATTGAAAGAAGAAAAGGTTACCCCAAGTAGAAATATAAATGTTGTTGAGAATCCTCTTCAAAGAATTGCTGGCCTTGAAACACCACCACCAATGGAAGATCTTGGAGAGGCACCTGAAGTATATTTGGGGACATCCTTGGTTGATTCCCAATTGAATGTTGATCCATTCTTCACAACTTTGCTCATAAAAGATAGGTTGCTTCACAACTACATGTTTGATTCCGGTGCATCATGTAATGTCATGCCTCTAGAGGTCATGAATGAGTTGGATATCAAGGTGACAACAACATATGGGAAGTGTACAGCCATGGATTCAAGGGAAGTGTCAGTTGTTGGTTGTGTGAAGGGTTTAGTAGTGCAACTTGCAGCCTATCCGGGTAAGAATTTAAAACTTGATGTTGTAATTGTTGATTGCCCTGCCAAATGGGGTATGCTTTTGTCAAGAAAATGGGCTGCAAGTGTTGGTGGTAGTGTTCAAATGGACATGTCTTTTGCCACCATTCCCATTAAGGGCAGCCTTGTCAAACTCTATGGTGAAAAGAAGATGTTACACTTGATTGAAGATCCCAACAATGCTTCTTATGAAGTGTTGTTTGCTGATGTAGATGTTGACAACTTCATTGGTTTTGCTGATGGAAAAGAAAGTAGGATGGAAAAATCAGAATGCCTTGGTATGGTAGGTTATCCATGGACATTATTATTTGATGGAGCTTGCTCCAAATTTGGAAATGGTGCTGGTATAGTGTTGGTTTCTCCTAGTTTGGAAGAATTTCTTTTCTCCTTCAAGCTCAATTTTGAATGTACTAACAACATTGCTGAGTATGAGGCATTATTATTGGGATTAAGGATTGCATGGAAATATGGAGTGAAGGATATTGTTGCTAAGGGGGATTTAGAGCTAGTTGTCAAGCAAGTAAGAAAGTTGTATGCTACAAAAAATCAGCGTATGAAACAATATAAGCATGTTGTTTGGGACTTGATTGAAATGTTTGATTCCTTTAACATTGTTTATCATGATAGAAGTCTTAATGCTGCTGCTAATAAGCTGGCTGTCCTTGGTTCTAGATTTGACAATTGCACCATTTCACCTTTTTGTGAATATAACATTGAAGTGTTAACAAGGCCAACTATCCCAAATAATGTGAAACATTGGTAGATTTTTTATGATGATGCACAAGTATTTTGTCAAATCTCATCGGACACGTGGAGGGTAGAAATTTAAAGTTGATTTTAAATCAACGGTTCTTTATGCTTGCTTTTGTTTTTTTGGGTGCCATTGAGCTCCAAGATGTTTGGAATCGTCATTTTTACACCAAATCACATGAAATTTTATATGAAATCGCATCCCCTCGACATTTTGGATGCAATGGAATCATTCATTTGAGCTAATTCAGTGCCCTGTACTATTTTTCATGAAATATTTTTCTCAGCTCGTGTAAAAATGTGAAAAGTAAAAAAATAAAAGTTGTAGAGTTAAAAATGATGAGGGAAAAAGGTGGAAAATGATTGTAATCACGTCTTTGGCATGGTGGAATGACAAAAACATGACCTTGGGATGGATAAGGATTTGAATTCATGTAATATTTTAAAATATTTGTGCATCCCTGGCAATATGCGAGTTGTTTTATAGTTTGATGTCATTTTCATGAAATGGATAGGGTTTTGTAACAAATTTGATCCCTTGAGCATATTCTTTGCTTGAGATGCAAGGATCCAAGCTGGCATAGGGTATATTATGTAATTGGGAGGCATTTTGTAAGTTTGTTGGGATTTTTGGAGAAAGAGAGAAGAATTTTCAGGAGGAAAACTAGAAGTGTTCCATTTCTTTTGGAGAAACTACCTAAGAGCCATTTTTGATTCCTATTTGCATCAAATGTTCATCATGTTGAGTTGGTTTCAGCTTGTAAAGCCATCAAAAAGCTTTGATATTGTCTTAATAACATTCCCTTACTGGTGTATTTGATCAAAATTTATGGATTGACTTGTTTTATCTCTTGGCAAAGCTTGCATACACTTGTATTTCAGTATGTTTTCAATTTGTGTTTCATGCTCATGTTGCAATCTTGTGTTTGGGATATTTGTTGGTCATACATGGTCTCATTTCTTGTAGAGGGTTTGAAGGCATATGCAATCTTCCATTTAGAAGAGCATTCATTTGAGTGAAGATAAACAGATTTAAATTCATCTTACCTTCCTTGTAAATTGAGGGTGTTTGTAAACTTTTGGGTGTACCTTAAGTCATGATCTAACAAGGGTTTCTAAATGCTTCATTGATATTTTTCTTCAAGCCTTTGTGGTAGGTTATCAAAGTTTGTGTGGAATAGTGTAGATTTGGGCCTCCATGTGTGCACACATCTTGGTTGAAAGAGCACTTCAAATTCATTGAAACATCTTTGCTTTTTTTAGGTGTTATTCATTTGCAAAGTTTCCCAAAGAAGGTGATGATTTATAGCTACTCTTGTCCCAAAATTTCTCATCAGAATTTCATTTTAAAATAAATCATCCTACCTACAATCCCCCTACATCTATTGTGTGTCCACAAAAGAATTCAATCCTTTCACTAAAATGCACAAAGCATATCAGGGTTTTATCATGTCTTTAGTAGCCCTAGCCTTGTTTTGAGAACATTTCCATCATTTAGTAGTGACAAATCCTTTGAGTTTGGATAATGGATACTTGATCATGTTTTCACAAGGCCTCTTTCATGTCATAATGCAAAACACAAGGATATCTCTACCTCCTTTACCATACAAGGGCTGCAATATAGGTTCTCTTGCCTTGGTTGATAGGCACAACCTAAAATAGTGAGGGTTAGATCAAAACCCTTATGAAGGTGCTATCCACTCCCTCAAATCTTGAATGCAAACAAGTAGATAGGTGTGCTCCCTGGCTACAAATGACATACAAACCATCTATCTATCCTTGAGTGTCTTGTGCAAGTTCATGATGCTGTTCAAGTTGTGAAGGAGATTAAATCTAGATACCAACAGCATAATTCTCCTTTGAAACATCATTCATACACCATTATACATTATTTAACTTCTAAAATGTCTACTTACATCCATGCATTCGAATCACCTATGAATAGGTGTGTATTATCTAAGAAAAGACTCCTAACAAGCTCCTAAACTGATCCTAAGTTAACTCGGACTCCTAAGAAGACTCAACAACCTTCTCAACATAGAAATTAGGTGTATATCACCTTAATTTACTCATGTAATCCATACAAGACAAATATTTTATTATGATATATCATTTATAAGACCTTATTTATCCTATATTACCCCTAATGCCAAGTCAAACTCACCTTATAATTTATTTACCCTTTTACAAGAACATATTCAAATTCTTACAACATATTTGATCTTAACACACTTAGGCTACATACTCTAATGATCTTAGATGACCTTATTGTTGTTTACACTTGATGCTCCTACATTAGAAAGAATAAATGTACAAATAATGAGAAAATACTTGGTGTACTACTCTTCTATAGGCATAATTAACTAGAGATATTCTCGCTTTGATATCTCGCTCTAATTCATTCCAATCACTCAATGCTTTATTTGTTTTATTTGAATGTCTACAATTAATGCTTCCATATTATCAATAGTCATGTTCTCACCTTCATTCTACAACACTCTGAGAAAATTTTCCATGCTTGATACCATTTCATCCATGACATCCATTCATTGCGTTATCAATTTCCCAATGTCCTTTATTTTCTCCTTATGTGGGTCCTAGGATACTGCAATCGCGTCACGCTTCTTTGCTATCAAAGTAAGCCTCTCCACATGGCCAAGTGTTTAATTATTTACTACTTTATGAACCTAATTATCTTTTTTCATGGTTCTTTTCTTGATTAATCAATCTAGGGGCCACACACATGTTCAATGCCAAATCTTCTTTCTTTAGTTCATCCTTCAAAGTTTGCAGTATGGACTCGTAACTTGTAATTTTGTGCACAATTGTTGCCTTAGAATTTTGTGCATGTTCTGCAGCATCCTTGGGTTTTGGAATTCTTACGGGCCCCTCATCTAACACCATATGAACTAAAGTACGTAAGTAGTGTAAAGCAGATGGAAACTCTTGTGTAACTTTATCTTCCAAATCTGTCCTCTTCTTCAAAATATCGTCCCCAATTTATTTGGCCATACTAAGTATTGAATGCACCATTGCTTCAGCTATTTCTTTTTCTTCTATTAGGCATTTGATTTCAGTATCCTTATCCTTCTTATCTTCCAAGAGTGCCCGAATAGTTTCCACTTTGTCTACGTTTCTGTGTGTAACTTATAGAGACACCTTTGTTAAAGCATTGCTCACCTGTTCATTAGACATCATAGTAGGCTTAACTATGACATGGCATCAGTTGTGGTTCCTTTTTCAACCTATATGACACACATGATTCCTCATATACATCGAATTTAGGCTCATCCATATGAGTCTAGCATGCTCCAAGATAGTTGTTTTTGTGTGCATGTAGTTACCATGTCTTCATCCATCAACTCCTAGCCATAAAGGTCCTTAGGTTCCAAAGTGCTTTGGAACCATGCACGTATGATCTTGGTTGGGTCATCAATGTACCCAACTATTGGTGTCTCATAAATTTCTTCCTCCTTTCCTTTCCTCGAGCACTTACCTTTAGGGGTGTGCACTCCCAAATCCAACACCGGTCCTTTACCTGTATGTGTAGTATGGGGCATGCCTAAAGGCTCACCCTTATTTGTTTCTAACTCTATTTCCTTCTCCTCTATGTCCTTCTTCATTCATCCACTTGAGGCTCTTCTACATCCTCAATATTCCCTAGAGTATTTGGTGCTCTGTCTTCAGATTTATCTTCCTCATCATCCTTCCAAGGAATGTACTTGCACCTTTTTTTCTTTTCAGGTTCTAATTTCACAGGTGAAGTCCTAGGTGACCTCCTAAGGGGCTATGATGTCCCCATGCTCTGAGTCCTTATTCTTCTTAGTACTCTTTTAAACTAAGGTTCCTCAGTAGTCTGTTCTATGTCCACCTCCATTGTGTTGTCTCCAACACTTCATCTTCTTGCTGTAGTGGAGGGGTTACCTTGCACTCTCTTTTCTCTCCAATAGTAGGTTGTTTTCTGCCCCTATGCTCCAAGCCACCACTATCTTCCTAAAGTTATTATTCCTCAAGGGGCAAGGTGTCTTCTTCATCTTGTAATGTGCCCATGGTATGATTTCCTTGGGTGGTCCAAGGAGCTTGAATTCATTTTCCACATACTTCCCATTTTCCAACCTTGGCTTGAGGTGAATATATACAAGGACTCCCTAGACTTCCCAATGGCCAAAATCATAGCCTTCATGTTAATATCATCTGAGATTAATTTTTCAATATATGCAGACTTACTTGGATAAACGTAAGTCTTTTTGAGGGTATAGTCACAGGTCTACCTTATTTATATTAAAAACAACGACACATGTTTGAAAACCTGTGTACAAATTCCTGAAGTAGCACATGGTGAAGGCATAAGGGAGCTTACACCAAGGGCTCCACTTCCCATCCTTCATCCCAAAGTACCCTATACAAAAGTGCTTTGATACACTAAAAGCTCGTACTTCTGTTTATCTAATGCCAAAGGTAGATCCTTTTGTATTATCCATTCCTCCTCAAACGCGGTGCAGAGGCACTCATACAATAACTCGCTCTCTAATTAAAGGGGCCACTCACGGTCTCATTACATGTGTAATCGAAAATATCTCTACTGGAGATTTCTTCTCCTTAAGATATTGCCATATTTTATCCTTTGGCCCATCGGGCACTCCAATTTCCACAAATACAAGTGACAAAAGGATCATGCCGAAACTTATTTTCTCACCTTCATGCGCTTCTTCAATGATGGTTTATGTAATGTAACTAGACAAATTGTAAACCACACTTTTTGTAATCTTTTTCGTTATATACAATGCTGCCTTTTATACATTTGATGAAGCTTTTGATTGTTCAACTTAGTCAAGAGGTGCATTGCAACTTGAACAACTAGATATTCGTAACTTGGGATATCCATCCTGCGCGCTCCCTTTTTATATCATCATATATGGCCATGTCATTCTCGTGTCCTCAAATCTATCTTCACTACCAATAACTTGTCCAATTCATCTTTATTATCTTTGTTCCTATGGTTATAGTCACTTACTTTACATTGACGAATGTGAGAATCCTAATCGTGACCCATAAAAACCCCTTCTAGGTATTACATCTCAGAAAAATGGCTTTTAGGGGCATCTTCTACTTCAACCTCGACTTCCTTCTACTTCCTTCCCCTTGTGGCTGCTCCAGTGCTCTCTTAGGTGCCATAGGAATAATAAAGGTGTGTTCTTTCAATAGATTCAAGATCTATAACTTAAATCTGTGTGCCCTAGCTTGATTCTATGTGCCCTAGCTCAAACTTGAACCCTATTAGCTGATTTCTCTTCCCCACACACCTTTTCTTTTCTCAAACACTTCTCTCCAATGGAGCACAAGAAAACCCTATGCGTAACTTCAAAAATCCATTTGGTTCATTTTGGTATCACAACTCTTCACATGTCACAACTCGCTCTTTATCTCACTCTTTAACTCGCTTGAATTATCCAAATTGTAAAGTAAAAATGATTTCACAATACCTTCTTATATGGCTTTTGAAAAATTATCTCGCATTTATTTCTTACCACCTACCACCATACTCAACATTAAATTGGTGTGTCTTTCCTTTTTCCACACTAATTTTTTTGTGCTACAATAATAACCTTTTGACATGCCATGCCTACTACTCCTCAACCATAGACCTCCTTTCACTTGCCTTTATGTGTCGAATTACCTATCCACTACACCTTTCACCAAGTAGTTCCCACTGCTGCAACCTCCCTCGTGCTACACTGTGCATCCATCCATCTATATGTGGTTTTCACTCATGAGAAGTATTTCTCTATCCACACCCTTACTTTAATCACTTGAAAAACATCTCTCTATGCATACCCATCTTTAGAGTGTAACACCCCGAGATTTCATTATTGTGGTTAAAGGAATGATAGGACAAATGGTTTTATCCTTTGTTGTTGGCACTTTTGCATATCAAAAATTAAATGGAAACTTGATGTTAACCATGTTAATTTGGAGTCTATCTTAATGATAAACCGTTTTCGCTAAAGGTGACATTATGACATTTGTAATGTAGTATTTCATAAAATACTTGATTTACGATGTTACTGTTTATCTCTAGTAAATTGCGAGCATAATAGTTTTTAACTATGTATGTTAAGGCTTTTACAACTAGATAGTTTGCTTAACAACCAAAATTGGAACTCGAATAAGATTTTATTTCGAATTAGAATTGATTTTGAGCCGACCATTCAGTAGTTTATGTCACCTGATGGCTAATACTAGCATGGTCGTATTTTCTTGGGTGAATGACTACAGTCGTTAGTCAATAACTTAATTATTTGAATTAAGGGAATCAATTTCCATAAGGCTTGCATAAGCAACTTATGTGATCTACACTAACATATTAACTATTATATATATATATATACACATATATATAGATTACAAAAAGGGAACTTGCTAAGTCTGAAGTAGAAAATAACTACTTCGGGAGATTTATTAACTTTGTGTAATCAAGGAAGGGACAATCTAATCTTATAGCATGGTTCTTAACCTAACATGAGAACTTATTACTTGCGAATTTAGAGTTGATGTAACTCTGGCTATTTGGAAAGGATGTATAAATATAATTATTTGATTGAGTCCTTATACACAAAAGAGATGGGCATCTGAAATTGCTATTTGCATAAGTTTTTAATTGGTCTTTTAAAAACTATATACAATCTAAAGTTTTGAAATTAAATTAAGTGGTGAGTTGGACACCCCACCGCCAATATATTGTACTAAATTATTTATTGTTTATTTATTGATCCACCGACCAAGTTGAGGGAAATAATATGGGTTAACTAAATTTAAATAGCCTTGCATGGCATGAAGTGTGACTTTGCTAAATTTAAAGAAAAGCTAAGAATAGTTGGTTTGTAAAAATTGGCGGCAAGCTCCTTCAACCACTACATTAATGGCATTTAATGTGTAATAAACTCTCACTTTCTTGGGAAATGTGAGGAAGGATTGGGGAAAGTAAGGTGGTTTTTGGGTATCGATTCATTTCATGGCTAGAAACTCGCAGAAGCTCTACATGCAAAAATTGAACTGTAAGTTATTACAAGTTTGCATGAGGAAAGAATCGTGGAGTTAATTGTACAATAAGTTCCCAAACTCAATAAATAGTGAGGAATCATTATAATCTATTGGATGAAGGAATTCGTTTCAAAGGATTGGGGATTTCTGAAGAATCGTGAGAACATTGCAAGGAAAGAAATACTGGAGTAACATGCATGATACGCTCTGAACTCATCATAATCTCTTGCTCTATTTAGTCATTTCACAAATAGAACTTTACCTGGATTGAAATTTGTATTCTTAATCCTTGGTGATGTGAAATCGATTTAATCCTTACTTCTGTAGAATTTGTTTGATCTTTGAGTGTGATGAATGCTTTGTTTGGAAACAAAGTAATGGTTGCTGGTTTCAATGTGATTTATTATTGTGATGAGACAACGTATTTCATGGGATGAATAAGGGTTGCAGCTGTATTCATCATTAAGTTTTGGCTTGACATTTCCTATGTGTTTTGATTTCTTATTTCAATGTTGCGATTGAATAAGGAATTAAACTATAGAAAACCTTGTTTTAATGGTTACCCATTTCTCCTTGATTATATAAAATTAGCAAGATAATGTGAAATACTAGAAGTCGATGTTTGAGAGGTTTTGCTTTGTTAATGACTTCCCTTGTCTAGTAATTGTTATATTTATGGAATTGGGTTTGATTCTTTTTAAAGAAATCTATTCCCATGAAATCGTATTGGTTTTATTGGAGGTATCATCTATGCCTAGTAGATCTGGTTTTAATACCAACAAGTAGTGGTGTTAAGGGTTAATCAGTTGTATTTAATAATAACATCTATTTGGGGATAATGAGGGTAGCTATAGTAAAATATTAAATCTACCTCCTTGACCCTTGGATGGGCATTCTAGAATAATGTTAATGACTTAATCTTTGAGCTATGTATGAGTGCTCGACTAGATTTCTAGTTTTTCCCTATCATCAAATCGTCGCATTAATGTTGCAAGGTGAGCACAACATCAGGCTAACTGTGTGTTGGTTACTCCAACTCATACTGATCTCCTTTTTGATTCAATATATTCAACACCTTTGGGATTCTATATGGGTGGTGGTAATGTTATGTTTTAAAAAAATGGGTATTGAGAAGATTAAGACCATCTTGTATGATGTAGTCATTCTTGTTTTCATTCCAGCCTTATTAATAGAAATAGATATGCTCCTTGAAACCCCATAGGATATATTGTGAGCTATTTTTCTATTTAATGTTATTATTATGAACTTCTTAGTTGGGCTACCCTTCCAACACAAAGTTGAGGTTGAAAGTAAAGTTGATCTCGACTAGGAACCTCCATCCTATCGAAAGACTTGCAGTCTACTGTTGTTTTAAGGAAATAATCCTTATAGTTAAGCTGACCTTCTAGAAGCTTTTTCATTAGATCTTGAGGTCGAAAAGAGTTGAATAGTTCTCTTTATTAGGAACGTGATATCTAAACAAGCAGGCTGGTTTTGGTAGTTGTTTTAATTTGAGATCTTTATGCTCTAGGCCATGCTTAGCCACAGTTTTATTGATAACCTTCTTCTTGGATTCAAAAATCTGTAGTAAAGGTTGTTGGTTATTTGTCACCAGTAATGACCTACCGTTAACAATTGCTAGAAGGTTTGGGAAATGATTTGGAATAGTTTCATGAGTCTAGCTGTATTTCGTTCTTCCTTCAGGATTATGGAGTTCTCATGACATCTAAAAAGTCCCTTATCATTTTCTTTTGGGTTTGTCATGAATAATTTGTTATGCTCCAACTTTGTCCAGTGGAATGGATTAGTAGAACTTTTTCATTGTTCTAATAGAGTCCTTGACTCAGTGAGGAGTAATGAAACCTTTCTTTTGAATTTTGTGACGAGAAAACTCATGCGTTTATGAATGCCCAATTTGGGCTAATAGGTTAAATTTTAGTCATGTTATCATGACTCCCTTTCGTTAAAACATTTTGAAATTCTTTGGTAATTAATCGGTATTGTTATGTTGATAACTAGGCTGAGGAAAAGAAATTATGTTCTTTTTCCTAGTCTTGGAATGTTTAATAAATACTTAAGTTGAGGAAAGCATTGGTTATGTAACCTATTACTTGAATTTTACCTGTTGCTAAATGGAAGGATGCCGTGAATGCTCTCTCTCATCCTTAAAGTAAATCTAATATCGTAATTTTAATTAAATACGCTTGATGTCTTAGTATTATTGCATGGACCTTAGTAGACCTTATGGGTGTATGAAATCCTTGTTGGATCTATTAAGAATATTTGAGAGATTGCTTGAATGTGATTATTGTTATATTTATGGTTACTTAATCAATGAGTAAAAATGATTCCAGGCATGCAAGTATGGGATTGCATGAGTGGAATCTTGATACTCTTATGAGTAGTCTTTTGATCACTTATGATTATCAGGTACCTTATAATTTAGGTGGTCAGTTTCTGAGTGACTGAAATAGTTGTATTGAAATGTAAGTTTGAAACTAATTTCTTTCTTAGCTCATGAAAGTGCTTGCTCTTGACATATTATAGAAAGAATTATTATCTTCTTAAGTTCTGCAATATTGATTCATAAAAATAATATGAGTTCTTTTTATGAAATAATTAAGTAGAGTATGTTGTTATGATGAGTTGAGGCTTATCATGCTCAGTTCTTGTGAACTAACTCATGCTAATAATTTTGTAGATAAATGCTT
Organism: Taxus wallichiana var. yunnanensis; assembly: GCA_018340775.1. Classification (NCBI taxonomy): domain Eukaryota; kingdom Viridiplantae; phylum Streptophyta; class Pinopsida; order Cupressales; family Taxaceae; genus Taxus; species Taxus wallichiana. Next base: position 695,343,468 of record CM031239.1, read on the forward strand.
TGTGGAGAAAGAGTGAAGTATTTAGTTTTGTATATTATTTTGATCGAGGAAATTTAAAGATATGACTAACTGGAATGTTCTTATATGAATTACTTCTCCTTAGAATCGGGAAAAGCCTTGTTATTTAATGTCTCTGTATTATTCATTAAAATGAAAGACTTTGATCATGCTTATAGACATGAATTGTACTTATCTCTTGAATGAAATTAAGAAAGATTTTCTGTTGCAATATATTGTCTTATAAGTGATTGATTGGAAAATGATGAGTTAAGAACCAAAAATTTATCAAGATAGGTTATTAGTATCTTTGTCACTATTGTATTAAGCGTTAGTCTTAAATACATAGTAATTACTAGCACACAACATATGTGTGAATGCTAGGGAACATATAAGGAACTATGAGTGGACTGTTTCCTAAGAATATCATGATCTAACGAACCATACGTTAAGCATACTTGGAAATAGTTAAGGTTGCTAATGGATAACTGCCTCATTATAAAATGCAATTTATCAACCTACTTGTAAAGTTGTATTACGTTCTCCAAAGGTTTTGTATAGGGTGTACTCAACCAGTCAAAGATATCTAGAAATATGACTGTCTAATCTTAATGGCAGCTGCTAAGTAAGCAACTAGATTATCATGAAACCATGGTAAGGTTATGATAATCAGGTACTTTTGTGCTATGACTGTTTTATAAACTCAAGTTATTCTAGCTCATAGCAAAGAAATGAAAATGTAATATTGTTTTCTAAGTGAAATCAACATTAAGTCCTATGCATGGATGACACACATGAAGCAATAAGAGGAAGGGCTTATGGTAATCTAATATGAAAATATATTGAGTATGGTTCCACTATTCAGGAATTGCATAATTGTGATAAATTGAGTTATGAAATATTTTTCTCAATGAGATGAAATGTTTTTATTTAGGGGCTGTCCCATGATGCATCATTATGAGCACATAAGCATGTCGATGCAATGGAAGTAAGATGGGAACATGTATTAAGTTAAAAAGAACATAGTATTAAAAATCTCATCCCTAGCCAATACTGTAATTATCTCTAAAGAGGATTAGAGAGTGATCTTTTAAAAGAATATGACAAGGAAAGATAATTGGGTAAGTGGTTCATAAAAATCTATCATATAGGCTAACTCGATATATCTTACTTGTTGTAGATAGTAAAATAAATGAATACTCTTTATTGAGCTGCAATTAAGAAAGGTGATGTGCTAAACTGGAAGGATGACTGGCATTAATAGCACATGGAACTTAATTCAACAAATGAATCTTACCTAATTACCTAGCTTCATTTAAGTACATATCCCTAGAATATGAAATAAGGAGCATTAGCCTAAATGTTAAAGCCTGGATGGTTTTTGAAACTGTAATAATAGTCATTGACATTGATTGTATTGTTTCCATCAATGGTTAACATGGGTATGAGATATTGAAAGGTAATTAAAATGTTATAGAGATTGGGGATCCTGGGATCAACTCAATCTTGACCTTAGGTATGACCCATTCGTGGAGAAGGTGTTGTAAGTCCTAGGTTGTTCTATAATGATTACCTTGAAAAAATTAAACACCATGCACCAATATAGAATTATAGGTAGGTGAACTCACTGCATATACTACACATTCATATCCCTATGGTGATGATTTTCACCATTAGGATACTTGTCATTTAGCATCTGTAATGAGTTGTCTCACCAAGAGACTAGATTGTAGTATGGTGTTGTCCTAAGTACAAACCTTGATAGAGTTACAAGACATGTTGGACCTCCTGGGTACACACCCCTATATCAACCTATGATGGCTATGGGTAGATATGTGGGCAAGTAACAAGGTGAATTTTTATGAGAACAATTTCTTCCCATAGGCATCACAGATGACATAGAGGTACATCTTCGTGTAGGTTAAACTGGTTTGTACCTCATTCAAGGCTTGTAGCTGTTTATAGCATTAACATTTGTGAATCCATATAACTAAACAAGTGAATAAGGTGAGATGAAAAGATTCCAATGGCGAGTGTGCCATCATAGAATCGAGCATGGCATACATGACTCAGAAACTTTGTGTAAATTGGTGTAACTCAAGTTGATTACATTGTCAAGATTTCACCATTATCTAAGATGTAAGATGCCTGTGGATTTCATAGGTGGAACCCAGGTACACACTTAGGGGTTTTCACTTATATATCATATCCTGTTAAAGGGAAACCAAAGGGTTACATTTTATGTATGGCTTGCATAGAGCATTGAGGGAGAATGAGTAGGTTTAACATTATCTCATACAACTGCACAAGGTTCATGATAGTTATCGAAATGGATAGCATTAAGGTTTATGTAGATTTAAATATATGGGTATTTAAATCAGCTGCATAAAGTTAATAATAAAAAAATTCTAGAGATGAAGTGACAAAAAGTGGATGTTACATAGAGAACATTCAAACCTGGTCCATGTACCTTGTATATACTCCACCCCACACTAAGGGTATGCACAATCCTCTGTGCATGAAAAAACTTAGATAGTAATCGCCTTAAATGCACGCAAGCGCGCTTATTACACAAAACACTGAACTAAATTGACAAAGCATTGCAACGATGAAAGGAAACACATATAAAGGAAATGCATTAAGGAAACCTAATCTAATGGAAATATTGCCTTATTACAAACACCAAGAAGACTTATTTATAGTAGGGATTTGTCCTATTCCCATTGAAGTAACCAGGAAACTGTGTCCCATCCAACACCTCTAACTGACAAGCACCTAAATCAAGTATGTAAGTCACAATATATGGTCCCAACCAATGCAATTTAAGATTCCCAGGGTGGCATAAGAACTTTGAGTCATAAAGAAGAACCATTTGTCTAAATTCAAGCTTCTTATCCTTAATATGTCTATCATGTCATGCCTTCTTCCTAGCCTTTTATGTCTTCTGAATCCATTGTAATATAGTACACCTTTCATATAAATACATTAGTTTATCAATGTGCTCTTTAAGTGCTTGTTCATTAGCCAAACCTCATGTGAACACAATACGCAAAGAAGGTAACATGAATTCCACTGGTAGAACAACCTTTGCACCAAATCCCAAGTGAAAAGGTGTGACCTTATTCAACATATTGTAGGTTGTTCTATATGCCCATAATACAATAGAGACTTTATCATCTTAATATTTCCTTCCAACATCAAAATTTTTAGTAAATGTGTGGTTCAATATCTTTTAAAAGCCTCAATAGTTCTATTAGCCTAAGGGTGATAAGGTGTTGTTTTATGGTGTGCAACCATAAATTCTACTAAGAGTATCCTGATGGTATCATTAAGGAAATGAGTACGCCTATCACTTGTCAAAATCAATAGGAATCCATACCTACTGATGATGTTTTCCCATGGAAACCTTTCTATTGTAGTTTCTATTAAATACTTTGTAGGTGCCGCTTCTTCCCACCTCAGTAAGATAATCAGTATAAGTTATGACATAGCGTGACTTGGTCTCGCATGTAGGTGGGTAAATAGGACCCACAAAGCCAATTTCCCACTTCTCAAAAGGTTCTGCACTAGCAATAGGCCTTAAAGTAATTTCATCTCTATGCCTAATATTTCTAAGGCATTGACAAGGTGGTCACATGCCGTGGAATATTATTTACAATCCTTATACAATGTTTCCCACCACAAACCAACCAATAAAATCTTGTGCGTGGTGGCATCTCTTACATAATGTCCACCTAAAATAATACCACGAGCCTCCTCCATAATAGCTTCATGCTCATGCTCAACATATAGGGTGCGACATGTATAACAAGTTTCTTATTCTCTATATTCTTCATTCCCTTAGGCGCCACACTTGTTCGTAAAAGGAAAAAAATATATTCAAGTCGTAGGGCATGTGGTTCAATATGAAAATCCATGCATCCAACATTGTATCCTCAATGCTCTATACATCCTCTCCTATATTATTCCTTGATAAATGATTTGGTCCAAAATTTCTCTTACCTGGCTTAATCACCACTGTAAAATAAAATTCCTGAAATAACATAACCTAATGACATATGTGCCCCTCGTAGAATGAGCTTGTTTACTAAGTACTTCAATGATATGTGATCTCAGTATAGAAAATAAATGGTGTTTCCAGTAAGTACTATTAAAACTTATGCAACGCGTAAATCATAAAAAAGCCTCGTGCTCTATAGTTGTATAGTTCTCGTTTCACTGTGTGTCAACTTCCTACTTGTAAAGAAAATACGATGATCAAAAATACCTTCTCTAGTATGGGCTAATACCACACCAATGGCCATGCTAGAGGAATCCAAATACACATGAAAAGGTTTAGACCATGAAGGAAAGAGTAGAATAGGTGCCCCAAAGAAGCCTTTCCTTTAATGTATCGAACGTGTGCGTTGTTGTGATTCACCCCAATGGAGCTTATCTTTGCTCTTCAATAATTCCTCAAGGGCATAGAAATATTAGCATACCATTTGATAAAATTCCAGTAATAGCCCGTGTTCCCCAATAATATCCACACCTTGCTCTAGTTAGTAGGTTCCTCTAGACCCAAAATAACAACAACCTTAGCAGGATCCACTAACAAGCCTTCCTTATAGATGATGTGTCCAAGAAAAGTCCCAAAAGGTGTAACAAAAACACACTTCTTGATGTTTAAGGAGATGATCAATTGCCTAAATCTCTTAAACATAAGCCTTAATTTATCATAATGATCTTTCACTAGTCCATACACTGTCCAATCATCCAAATAAACCTGTAAAAACTTGTGAATAAAATCCTAGAATTCTTGCACAACAATGCAAAAAAATATTACGAGCATATTCTTTAATCGAAAGGGTATAACAGTGTTTGTAAAAATTCCCCACTCCATGGTGAAAGTTGTCTTCTCTTGATCCTCTTTAGCTATTCTTACTTGATGATATCCAGAAAATCCATTAGTGAAGGAGTAAATCTCATGCCTTGCAACACCTTCCAGAATATCCTCTGTAAATGGTGTGGGAAAGGGGTCTATTACACATGCATCATTCAACTTCCTATAATCCACACAAATTCTGATTCTTCCATCTTTCTTAATACTGATCACCATAAGGCTAACCCACTTTGACTCCTCAATGGGCTCAATGATTCTAGAATTCATCTTCTTATCAATCTCTTCCTTTACCTTGATGCGTAGATTACGATTCATCATGTAGGGCCTCCTCTTAACTAGGCATGCACTTCCTTTAAATTGATTCTAAACTTGTCCAAAGATTCATGTACCCATTTCAATTCATGATAGCCTCTAGGGAATAAGTCATGGAATTTGTAAAGTAGCTAAATTATCTTAGCAACCTTAGAGTTAGACTAATAATCTCCAATGATGACCTCCTTAGGTTCAACATCTCCCCAATGTTGAATTTCTTAGTTTTCATTAGCTCATGGTAGGCATGTGCCTTCTCATTTTCACTTTCTAAGACCTCACGTGTACCCTTTGTATTTCCACATCCATATTCTCCACTTATTCATCATCAATTATATAGACCATCTTACCCTTTTCTTTTTCTAGGAATGTGCACCCAATTTGTTCTGCATCCATCTCTTCTTCTTCAAAGCGCACCTCTATGTTTGACTCACCTAGTAACTCTTGAATAAGTTCCTCAGCCTTTGCACTATCTCCCATAGTCAAGTGCTTCATAACCTATAACACTTCATTCACTTTGGAGGTTTAGTGGAAAAATAGTCAAAGTTTTGAATCATACCTGTAGTCAGTTCTTACCAATTTCCTATCTCTCTATTCAACTCTGCATAGACATATCATGCATGCGCATAACCTTGTAAGGTGTAGTAGAGCTTGTGCACCCATAGTGAAGGTGGTAAAGCTTCCTACCCCTCTATCTAGAGTCTCTCACACTTTGCTGAATGTGGTGCCGAACATGGCCTTTACCATGGAATTTACAGATCTCGAGTAGGTGCATTACTCGGAGAAATCTAGCAAAGAAGGAAATTCTCACTTCTCGCCACTCTAAGAGATTATCCCTATGAACCATCCACCAATGCGATGCTATCCCGCGTAGAGTATAAAATAACATATTCCTTCTTTCCACTAAATTTCTATTACACGTAGGAATACTTGGATTTCCTTCAACTGTACCTGGTACCTAGTTACTACCCAAACGCCTAACACAACACAACGCATCTTGCTTATGTGCATAACTGCACTCCTCACTTCACACCCAACCATTTCATAAGTTTCATGTGCCCATTTATCACATGTAAACACTTGTAGTATTACTCATGGAATGTGCATCATCCCATTGGAGAATTCATTCCTTTGATGGCTCAAGGACTTTCGGATCTCTAATGGTGCACACATAAATTCTATGCAAGTCCTCTTCACTCAAGGCCTCTACATAAGGTACAACTTTCCTGTCGTGAATGGAATGATGATGCACTCTTGTTCTCAAAACTTATATATCCTTTGCTAAAGTGTAGATCAACTTTGTTTGCATAACACCAAGGGCTCCTAAGTAGTTTTGGAAAATTTTCTACCTCTACAAGCACCAAGACGTCAAAGTCCCCTATAAACTTGGCCCCCTGTATAGTAATAGTAACATCCTTTAAGACTCCAATGGGCATGGATTTAGTCCTATTTTCCATAAAAACACATTCAAAGATGAATGAAATGGTGGTCTCCCCATCTGAATCCATGTGTCCAAAGTGAGTACATTCACTTCTGCACCTACATCAATCAAAATGTTATTGAAGAGCCATCCATAAAAAACAACATTCGTGAGTTCTTTGTCATAATCTAGACTATGAGGAGGTAGGTTAACATGTAAAATATGTCTTTCACATTCAACTCCAACGAGTGATGTCCTTTCCCTTAGTCATTCCCCTATAAAGGAATGATGTTTTCTTGTCACAACATCTTACAAACCTCCCGTATATCATCAACATCCATATGAGGAAGCTCAACTATTTTTTTGTTCTAACTTCGTGACTATTCTTTCAAACATTGTATCTCACCCTATAAATTCCTAATCACCTCCATGGTTTCTTGATAAAATTCCTTCTGATGCATGGGTCTGGATACTTTGCATGTAGTACCTCCTCCTTTGTAATGATAGGATTCTAATTTGGAACTTTCCTAGTGTGCACAACCTTAGCACACGTAGTGATATTCATAGGTACCAACTCAAGGTCAGGTGATAACTTTGACATCTACTAATCTTCCACAACATGTTTTACTCTAACCATTCCCACACCCTTCTACTACTTTTACTTCTTACTCAAGTGTTCATAAAATCTTGAGCATTATTCATAGTTATGGTTCTTTCTACAAAAATAAAAAATAATATTCTGAGGGCATTTGCATCTGTAATGATCAGGGGATCCACATGTATAACATGTTCCTTGTGGAAAATCACTTCTTCCACCACCACAACCTCGGCCTCTAAATCCTCCATGATATCCTTGAACTCTACATTGGCCACCATCAGATTTCCCTTCATTATGATTATGCTCATGATGCTCACCTTGTTCCTTACAATTATTTGCAACACTAGTTTGTCACACACCAAGATGCTCAATGGCATCATGAATCGATAAATCAACATGTAATTCTTAGTATCATGAATGGTAGACCTAAAGATATTATAGTATCATGGCACGTTCTTCCTTATCGTGTGTAGTAACAATGGGCACCGGTTGAATCATGATCCAAGTGACAAATTTCACAATCCAACAACATGGTGCACACCAATTTACATGGATAACTATCCTTAGTATGTATTTCTACTTCACAATCTATGTACCAAATTCCATTGCACCTCTCATGTGCTAACTTAGATGATAAATTCTCTAAGTATTTCACCATTGCTATAATCTGAGCCTCTAAAAATGGGCTAACTCTTGTGTCTATACTCCCAACTACCTCACTATGCAGAGATGATTCAAGTGCCTCACATGGGTCTATATAAGTATTGTGTGAGAGCACCCTTCTAAAAGGTGTGATAAAACCTCCAATGAACCATTGAGCATGCTAACTTGGGTGAATGTCATAAGATAACTTTGATAAGAGGGTTTTGAACCATACATCATACTCCTAAACACTCTCATTGTGTCCTACTTGATATCCTTTAACACATTGATGCTCTTTTACTCAAACTCAGGTATATAAAAATCTACTAAGAAGACATCATGCAGTGCAATATAGTCTACACAAGTATGGTTTGGATCAAATTTCTTATACTAACTATGCTCGCCCTTACAATGTGTAGTTACAAACTGACTTGCCTTACATTATGAAGCTATAATCCCCTTCGCATGCCATAGTATCTCACACATATGCACATGCTCAACTACATCTTCTATTCCTCTGTATTCTGGGAGACAAAGAGACATCTCTAAAAATATTTTTTGGGGTTGGTGTGGACTGGGACCACTAGTTCCAAAACTTGTATTACCTCGTGTTTCCTCTGCCCCTAAAATAACCATATCCACTAGATCCCGAACTACCCGACCCTCCCCGATCCCCCTTTTGTAGAAGGAAATGGACTAGAGGATGCACTACTTTGTGTTCCAATAGTTGTGCTAAACTAAACTCCTATAGTCTACGAAGTTGTGCTACTTCCAGATATGACTCCAACATTTTGTGCACCCATGTTTTGTGTTGATGATGCACCGAAAAACATACCTTCACCAACCTCCAAATAACATAGTTGAAGATTGTGCCAACATAGATGAATACGCTACCTAATTAAATATTGAACTTAACTAAAAACTAACTCTATCTGTCAATACTCTACTTCCCACACTAGCTTGTTTATTGATAGTTATTGTAGAAACTAGAAAACCAAGCGCAAGGGCTAGGTCACTAGGTAGGATCATATGCATGCTTGTGGTTCTCAATATTTCTTCAGATGTGCCTTTATCCAAAAATTAAGAGGATTCTATATTATGATTTCCAAAAATGGGGAGTTCTAGATGCTCTAGCTCCACGTATTCTATGTGAGCTCTAAATCCTTCATGAGCCATCTCTCTCCGCAACACCATTCTTTCTACAATTTCTCACTGCTTCTCCAAATCCCTCTCACACACTTCATTAAACTTAATCCACCTTTCTTCTCTCTATCTTTCTACCACTAGATCTACCATCTTTCACCACACCTACTCCTACCCTCGTGCATGGTGGGGTTTAGCTAGCCATAGGACACTGTTCCAAATCCAGGGTCACAATCAAGATCTTAATCACTAAAGGAATACCACACAAATACGATCCTATGGGTTCATGCAAGAACTAGAAAAGAATAAGTAGAAACCACATACTCTAAAATATATCTATTTAGAACACCACTCCACCAATGATCTACAACGCATGTCCAAGCTAGAACTACATCATACGAGCTTGGAATTCTTCATGCATCCAAAAAGTGTTTGAAACCTCCAATTTCTCTTTGATGTGTAAGAAACCAGCCACTTGTACAACTCTATAGGAAATATAGTGAAGAATGTCTCATATAGCTCGTGATATAGATTCTATTCAACCCACACGTGTGTATTAAAATCAAGTCCAGTGCTAAATCTGTGAGTATAATCTTCCTCCAAATCATCTAACCACTCTTCAATATTGGCCAAAGTCAATCGGTACATCTTCATCATGTAACATCCTAGAAAACAACTAAAAATAGGTCCTTCAAAAGGGAACCAAAATGTAGCCTAGATTTTATCACCAACACCCAAGGCGCGTACGCGACGACACATCACTCAAATTTAAATTGAGTGCTCACCCAAATTGTGTAAGGGTACCAAGTTCCTCTTTTATGTCATCTTGTTCCAAAAGTTAGCATGATTATACAAATATTCCATATCCATAATAAATAACCAATTATATTACAATACATAAACCAGATCTAGATCTTAACCATTGACATGAAAAATCAAATAAGAATCAACATTAACTTTATCATATAAGAACCATTCACAATGATGTGTCTATAATGAATATCCAACCACAAATATCCATTATATTAAATACTGCAAAACACGAAGCTTCATACATCCATAGTATAGTCACCATAGTCATGCGTGCTCACAAACTCATAACATAACACTAACAAAACATGGAATTATCTAAACCATGCAAATCAATACATATTTAAAGGTAGTGGGGACTTGCCCTTCACTACCCATGCACCTTTCAAAAATAGACTACATGCTAATAATAACCATGCACCCTTACATGATAAATACAAGAGCATGCAAGCTCGCTAATAATAGATTATCTAATAATACAACAACAGTCTAATCCTATTAATAGCCTCAAAAATATGCATAGCACTTGATCTTATACTCATCCAAAATATCCTTTGTGTGTTCTTCAAGTATTCTACAAAATGTTCTCTACACTCCATGTCAAAAATTATCCCCAAACTACAAAATGACTAAGTCCTAATTTCTAGTTTTCCGTGCACGCCCTATTTCACTATAGTTCCACCCGTATATACATGCCCTATGCCCATGCACCCAATTCTTCTATGCATTTACCATATAAAAACCATTCACATATGTGTCTACAATTAATATCCAACCACAAAGATTCATTATATTAAATACTACAAAACATAGAAGCTTCATACATCTATAATATAGTCACCATAGTCATGCACACTCACAAAATCACAACATAACACTAAAAAAACATGGAACTATCTAAACCATGTAAATAAATACATATTTAAAGGTAGTGGGGACTTTCCCTTCACCACCCATGCACCTTTCAAAAATAGACTACATGCTAATAATAGCCATGCACCCTTACATGATAAATATAAGAGCATGCAAGCTCGCTAATAATAGATTATATAATAATACAACAACAGTCTAATCCTATTAATAACCTCAAAACTATGCATAACACCTGATATTATAATCATCCAAAATAACCTTTGCGTGTTCTTCAATTCTTCTACAAAATGTGCTCCACACTCCATGTCCAAAATTAGCCCCAAACTACAAAATGGCTAAGTCCTGATTTCCTATTTTCCTAAGCACACCCTATTTAGCTATAGTTCCACACATATAAACACACCCTATACTTCCACACCCAATCCTTCTATGCCTTTCATAATTAGGTTGTATTTTATTAGCCCAACAATTCCTTTAGTGTGCCATAGCAGCTCAAACTTATGCACATGCTCTGCTACATCTTCAATACCCCTATATTCTTGCAAGTGAAGAGACATCTCATAGTAAAATTAATGTGGCTGATGAGGGTGTGGTATTTATCCACTAGATCAATAACTAGAGACCTCAATAGTATTTCCACCACCACCGAAATTCCCGATCCACTTGATCCCAATCCTCCTAATCCACATGATCCACCTGACCCTCCCGATCCTCTAGTAGTAGGCAAAAACTAGTGTATGTACTTCCTTGAGTCCCAACATTAGTGCTAAAATGGACTCCCATAGTCTATGAAGTTTTAATACTTCCATACATATTCCTAATGTTTAGTGTGCCAATGCTCTATCTTGATGATGCACCATAAATATTCCTCTAATCACCCCCAAACAATGATGTTGTGCATCAGCTGCCATATGTGTATGTGTTGTCGATGCACTTCTGTATTCAAAGGAAAATGATATCTACTTATAGCTACTTTGGATCACCTAGACTAGCGTACTTCTCAATAATTACTTCTAGAACTAGAACACCAATTACGCAAGGGCTAGGTCACGAGGTGGGATCGATGTGCACTTGTGGTCCTTAATCTTTCCTCCTCGACACGTTATCATCGAAGTGAAGGGGATTCTCTAGTGAACTTTCCTAAGTGGGGAGATCCCGATGATCCATCTCCACATATTTCATGTGAGATTCAAATCCTTTGTGAGACATCATCCTCTGCAACTCCACAAAATCCTCAATATCACACTTCTTCGCCAATTCCCTTTCCTGTGCTTCATTATACTTGAGCCACCTTTCCTCTCTATGCATTTATTCCTCCAAGTCTTTCCATATTTCATCACACCCGCTCTTGCCCCCGTGCATGGTGGTGGGTTTAGCTAGCCATAGGTAATTTTTCCAAGCCCAATAACACCATCAAGATCTTAATTTCTAATGGAATAACATGTATGTAAGATCCTCTAGGATCACGACAAAAATTAAAACTCAACAAATTCAAGACAAGAATACGTAGAAATAACGTACTCCAAAGTATAATTATGCACTACACCATCCCACCAAAAAATCTACAACATGATTCCAAGCTTCATCTGCATCAAACAAGGTTTGGTAATCTTCCTACGTCCAAACCCTTGGCTTGTATCCCCATCTTTTATTTGATGCATATGATGACAACCACTCGTACAATTATATTGGAAAAATGCTGAAAAATGTTTCATAGAGCTCATGATATAAATGTTCTTCCACCCACTTGTGCACATTGAAATCATATCCAAAACTATATCTCAAGTGCAAACTGATCCTTTTGTCTTTAACCCAACTCTTAATGCTCACAAAAGTCAATCGATATGGCATATGCATGTAACATCACGACAAAAGTTTGAAAATAGGTCCTAGAAATGGAACCAAAATGTAGCCTTGTTTATTTCCACTCAATTACCTAGGTCCTTGGAACTTCATTCGAGATATATATTTGAACGATCACTCAAAGTGCGTGAAGCTACCATGTCCCTCTTTTGTGAAATCTTGTCAAGATGTTAGCATGCATGTTCATATTAACCATTATCAAAGCATACATTCCAAGTATAAACATCAGATCCATGAGCTCAAATTGGAAACACACATAATAAGGAAACATATAGATTAGATAAGAACCAAGATCATATTCACCATATAAGTACCATGATCCAAGACATCAATTACCAGAATCAAACCACAATTATCCATTAATAACCAAAATATTACATAACAAAAGCTAAATACATCATAATAGTCACTAGAGAATCATGCACGCTAGAACATCAAAGAAACATAACTCTATTACAATCTAGATTCTAATACACAATCTTCAAAACTATTCATATCAACTAACATATATAGGGGTGGGGACTTTCCCTTCACCACCCATGCATCACAAAATAGACTACATGCTCAAAATATCCATGCACTAACAATTGCATGCTTTTACAAGAAGGATAATAATAGATTAATCCATAAATAAAATCTAATTTAATCCTATTATTAACATGGTTCATGCATGAACTTTGATCTTCACTTTGGTCCCAAAACAATTATTTCTTATTCGTGAAGTCTTCTTGCTTTAATCCATTGCGTGATCTACACTCCAACCTGCTTTTCCTATTTTTAGCTCATGACAAGAAAAATTGACTAAGTCCTGAAACCGATCTTTATGGGTGCACCCTACTTCAACCGACACTTACACGCACCTACATGTCCCCTTTGCATGCCCTCTCAATACTTAACAATTTTGTCAACCCAACACATAACACAAACATAATGAGTTTGAGGCATGTGAGATGGAGTAGGGAAGTCCTATCGAAGTATGGTTGGAGCATTGTGGTACCGTTGTATATTATGTGTATGGGGCTTTTAGATTAGTTCTTATAGGTATGATGATGCTTCATGGTATTTGGGAAGTAAGAAGGTGAAGAAAATAAAGGATATTACAAGTAAGTCACTATGGATGGAGAGTTTCAAAATATTTGAGCATGGAGGTGAGTTTGGTCAATTATAAGATGTTGTCATGATGCTTCATGACAAGTTTTAGGTCAAAATGTTGAAGGAAAGTCAAGTTATGATCATTTTATTAAAACTGAGTTGAGAAGAAGTAAAATCCAGCTCAAATTGGCAACTTTTTTTTGCTCACCCACTCACACACACTTTTCATGGGACTAAATATTTTTGGGGATGATTTTACATTGAGCTAAGAGTGTTTAGAAAAATAATGAGGTAATTTTATCATCAGAATTTTATGAAAAATTGTTAACAAGATAAAGTGGTTTGAAACCCTAGTTAAACCCTCCTTCTAGAGTGATTTGGAAAATTTACATTATACGGTATTTAAATTGTCTTGGCACACAAAAGTGATGTATCGGGATGAAGAGTATTCCTTAGAGCTAATTTTGGTGGTAGTTTGGTGTTCCATATGTTTTGGGAAGAGAGAGAAAGTCCCTTATTTTGTAAAGACTTTCATTATTAAGGTTGAGATGGAGGTTCCAGGATAAAAAACAAACTATTCAAGAATCCTTGGGAGTTTCCTAAATTTACATGAAAAGTTTCAGGTTGATTTAATGGAGAAAATGGAAGATATAAGTCCTCGAGTAGCACCATTCTCTTGGTTGAGGTGAGTTTGATGAAATTGCATCTTGTAGTAGTGGGTTTTGGTTATGGATAGTTTTTAGGAACTTGATATGATATGATGAAGTGTTTGGTTTGATATGGTGAAGTTAGTTTTAGTTGAAGACCTAATGGCCTAAAAAGTTCTAATTGGCTTACTCAAGAAGGTGACTGAAATATGTGTGCTAGAGTGAATTTATCCATGTGACATATGCTTTTTAGTGCTTTTACATGTTGGTACATGTAACCTTATGTGTCCCGGATGGTGGTTGAGCTTGGAAGAAGTTTTTAAGGTGATTGAACATTGATTCCTTAGGACCAGTTCTTGAGTCCTTGGAACCTGAATGAGTAGTTTTAGATATTAGCTTTGTTCAAGGCCTTCCACTATGATTTGGATGATAAAGTGAGTTGTTATGGAAATTAGATTCAAATAAATTTCTAATGGTATAATTTTGTGCCTTGGTGAGGTGTTTTGATATGTGAACCAACTCTGTTTGAAGACCTAGTTTTGGGGTCTTGAAGCTAGCTTGAGCAGTGTTAGAAAATAAGTCATTTTAGGGTCTTGTGCCATGTTCTAAAGAGTCTAATGAGTTTAATGAGTTAGGTGACACCAATAAATTATGTTTAGGTGTCACATGTGTCATGATGATGCATTTTTGTGTACCAATTTATTTGGTCTTGGAAGGTGATTTTTAGGTGTTGAAGACCTTAAAGGGATTACTTGCTTCTTGGAGTGTTTCATGATGAAGTTGGATGTTTCAGTTATTATTGAGTTTTTAGAAGGTGTGTATATAATTTTCTTGAGTTTTATGTTTATTTTTGAGCCATGAAAAACTTTTTATAAGACATTGGAGGTGTTTGTGCATTTGTTGGAGCTTGGAGAGTGTATTTTGAGCTTGTTGAGATGTCTTGGTGCTTGTTCATGTTGTTGTGACCCATGACGAGAATTGTGGTCTCTTGGAATGAATTTATATTATATCATTTATATATTTTTTGTTTATATGACTGAAATACTTGGTCATGGCCGACCTAAGTGAGTTTATGAGCTAGTGTTGTGTATATAAGCTAACATGTTTGGTTCATTTGAACTACATGTGAATGAGAGGATATGAGTGACCTATAGGAGGTTTAAAATGAATGTTGATAGGTTATGTATATATCCTAGAAGAGTTATGAATACATGAAAGATTTAAGAATCATATGTGTAAGGGAAATTGATATATTCAACCCATGAAGAAGAAGAAATGAGTGAGTTAGAGAAGATGACAATTTGAAGAAGGTTTGATGTGTTTGGAGATGAAATTGGATCACAATTAGCTATAGGATCAACATGTCATTGGTGTTCATTCATTTACAAAATATATTATGATGTTTAATATTCATAGGAGTCCTTTTTTGTGAGTCATATCAAAAAGTTTTAGGGGTTGGTTCTCCTTGTGGGGTTGGTGCCTCAATAATAAAATCTAGCGGGATGTGTAATATTCTTGCAAGTCCTTACTTTGTGTAATATAAGATAAGGTTTCAATGGTTTTATTCCCCTTGAATGTTTACCACTTACATATGGTGTTCATGTGTTTTCTTCTTTGTTTCATATTATTGTGAAGGCTTAATACACACCTAATGTGCACATATGGTAATGGATGTTAAATAATTGAATTGTGTTGGTGCTCAAAATTGTCTTGCCCCATTTGTGCCCTTGGAAATTTATTGATTTATGGCCTTTGTCATTTTATCCTTCCCCATGTTGTGCTTGGCTGGTATTTGTTGCCATTTTTAGTCTTCCCTAGGTCAAATATCGTGTATGGGTCCATATTTGTCTCCTAGTTTCTTTGTTCCTCTAGAAAAGGTCTGTATTTTGGGTTCCTTGGGTTCTGTCCTTTCAAAAATTCACATTTTCCCATTCCCTCTATTGCCATAGTCAGAATTTGTGTTCTTGACATTTCTACCTTGAAATACTTGAAGAAGGATGAGTTGATGTGTCCCTAAGGATCGTGTTTGAGCCTTATAACAATCTAAACTCTTTGTCATTGAAGAAAAATCATTTTCAAGCTCAAATGCTCATGTTTCTATGTTTTACGGTTTTCTAGGCATTTCTCCCGCTTAAATTTACATCCTTGCATCTACAGGGGACGTGTCACCTTTTTGTTGGACATGGCTCAGCTAAACACTTCAAAAATTCTATAAAAAGCCTCAACTTAGAAATCTGTCCATGTGGGTGAATGACGTTCGTTTAAAGATTTACTTTTTGGTTTGGCCTTGGAGTAGCATTGGGAGGACACGTGGAGGCTTCCACTACTTGGCCCAGACTTGGAAAAATTTTTATGCAGTTGGAGCAGTTTGGTGGAATAGGACACGTGGCGAGCTCATGCTCATTCAGGGTCTCTGCTTTGGGCACCATCTTAAAGAAGTGCCAGGATGACACATGGAGGCCTCTGCTTGCTTTGCATTTTACTTAGAATTTTCAATGGCCAAAAGGAGACTACCTCAGAGTATGACATGTGGTGCCTTCTGTTGAGCTTCAAGCATTCAGACAAATCTCGCCGAACAGGACACGTGGCGAGCCCACGCTTGTTCAAGGTATCAAATTTTTGGGACCACCTCAAGGTGCGCTATGGTGACACGTGGCGTTTGAAAAGTCAAAGAGGTAGACTGTTGCCCCCTCAAAATTTCCCGCTTTCACGATAGGAGTAAAATTTTAAAATTTTGAGTCTTGAGTGTTTTTCTTTGAGGTACCTAAGTCGTAAATCAAGAAAATCCGCATCTTGGGCCATTTTGTGTGATTTTCGGTCCTATCGGAACTTTTTGTCCCAAGTGTCCCAAAGCTTATTTCGCGTGTTGTTCAAATTTCGGCCGAATCACCCTTCCCGCGTGCTTCACACTTTCTGTCCCAAATGTCCCAAAGTTAAAAGTGTGAACTTTCCCATTCTCTTGAAACCGAGTCGCGTACACTCAAAGCTCCTCGTCCCAAGTACGAAATGTGCTGTTTCAATTTGGCCGATTTGCCCGAAACGCGTCCTTGCATTTTCCTCCCGAATGTCCCACTTATAAAAATGCGCCTGTTTCATTTTCGGCCGAGCCGTCAAGTCGCGTATTTCGGAACTTTTTGTCCCGAAAGTCCCAAGTCCAATTGTTCCATTTCGGTTGAAATGCCCGAACCGCGTACTCGCGCATTTTCGTCCCAATTGTTCCAAAAGCTTTTGTGCATTCTCTCTCCATTTCGCCTTGAGCCGCGTGTTTCGGCGCATTCGCGTCTCACATGTCCCAAGCGCACCTAGTGTCATCCATACTTAGACGTTTTTTAAATTGGTGGTTGTGTAATTAAATGCGCATTGAATTCACTCTGCCCCCAAACGGCTATATAATGAGCATTTCCCCTTTGCATTTTCTCACATCTTCCTCATTCTCCTTTGCTCAAACCCTGCTTACAAGCAGCAGCTTCCTCTGAAGTATTTCCATTCCAAGTCTAGTTTGCAACCTTGTTCCCCGAAACCGGCGACATGAAGATCAAATTTCAAGGACAAGAATGATTTCTCCACTCGAGTCTGCTGTAAACAACATTGGAGATAGCGAGGCCCGACATCTCGATTTCAATGATTTTTGGGCAAGGATGGAAGATGCAAATCCCTCACCGATGGCTCGACAATTCATGACAAAGGTGGTTTGGCATACGCTGGAGGATTCCCACTTTCATGCATCTTGTCACATGGCTTGCATGCGGAGCTCACTTCGACCCCGTCTCAAGTGAATTGACAAACGTATATGGGGAACTCATCGCCAGCTAGACGCTTGCCATTCTTTGCCGCTCGAGAGGATCCCGAATTGGACAACGCTATAGTTGTTTCCCAAGCTCAAGTGCAAGCCATGTTCGATCAAGACAGATGGACAAGTACGAGCACGAGTGGCGAAGTCTGGTTAAAAACCCTAAGAAGGGAGCTTCCCGCCTCACCAAAACCCTCATTCGAGCAGACTTCAACGAAGAACGCTGCGATTTCATATCTGCTTTCATGGGTTTGCCCTCCACCAATTTACGGATGTGCCCGCTCATCGTGCGAGGGTACACAAAATATCAATCTGATGAGATCATCGATGAATCTGAGAAACTTTCCAACGTCTGCAAACAAAGAAGTTTTTCATGACTTCATATCGATGTATACTCTAGCAGGCGTCAAGGCAATGGTTTGGATTCTCATATATAGACGCCCACAAGGGCAACCTAGTGTATGCCTATTGCCCACAGTTTACCTTGGAGACCAAACCACAATTTCGAAGAGTTAATGATGCTTTCACTATGTATGGTTCGATTGCTCGAGGGTGACACCGCTAGAGATTTTCAGATGAAGCCATGAACTTGATATCACGGTATGAGGCCTACTTCATCCAATTCGAGGAAGTTCTCATACATCGTTTGCTGGTTATGAGAGCACTCCTCTCAAGACTTCCCATGTTCTGCAACGACAAGATGGCTTTGATCGAAATATGCGAGCAAGCTGGACAAGTTGCACCACGAACTTGCAGAGATAAGAAGATTTCTCTGGCTGCACTTTCCCATCTCTCTGGGAAATTACACATGTAAAACAGCCCTTGCCCGAATATAGAAAGGACTTTGGTCCCTATCACGTTCACTTCTTCAAGCCAAGAACTGTTTTGACTTGAAGAAGTTTATTAACAATGAGAATATCAAGATAGCCTATCACCATGTTGCAGAGGCGGAAGACTACTTTGGGCTGACTATGCGGAGACGACTTTGAGGCCGAAGAAGGCATTATGGCGGTTCTCCTTACAATTGATTCAAGAACTCGTGCCGTGCCAAGTCCCCAAGGCCTCAAGATGATGATTCAGAGCTATACTCATATGAATATGAGAATGTGATCAAGCACACCCCTGGGAGGACTGGATTGGAACAAAAGAAAAGGATGATTTGGCCAAATCCTTGCTCCAGCTTAGTCGGGACTAAGGTGTGGTTCAATAAGAAGGTCCGAAATTCGGGAGACACTCGGGAGAATCCTCCTCGAGGATGAATCAACGCCAATAAGAGAAGCACCGTTCCCAGGTCCGAAACACCAAAGAAAACTCCTCCGCCTCGGCAGCTCGGGGACTTGGGAATCTACTCCTTCTCCATCCACTCGTATATAAGAAGAAGCTCAAGAGGAAGTAAAGAAGGAACCAGTGGAAGGAGATCTTCGGAAAAGCAGGCGAGCCCTATCGGACCAGAAAACATCATCATCCTCGGTGAAAGTGAGGAAAGTGAGAGGCCAACTCCTACAAATGTTCCCGAGGACCCAGTTAAAGACAAGGAGGTCCGAGAACCGAGCTTCTAGATGCTATTGATTCTTCTATTGCCATTGTCTCCGAGTGCTCCTTCCACATCTCAAACTTGAGTCAACGGCTACTACCAGAGACCACGAGTGTCATGAGCTCCCTGTCTCTTGGTCCCCTTGCTTCTCCCGCAGATTCTTCTTCCTCTTTTGCATGGGTGCGGCCCTTGGTTGACAAAAGGAAGATAAAACCATCCTCCCAAAACTTGGGACCAAATTTTGATCTTTGTTGCAGCCCATGTTGGGCACCACGCCTTCCGTGCCAAGAAAGCAAGAACCACCTCCGTGGATAGTATCGATACTCGAGGTCAACAATTCCTGAGATGCAAGCCTGCAATGGACAAATCAAACAGGACTTGCAAGTATCCAACTTGGAGCTACCGAGAATCCCAATGGGAGAATCTACCCCGAAGGCGAGATCCATAACCTCCGAAAGCTTGACAAGAGTTATTGGGAGAGTGGAAAAGGACAAAGAGACTATAGAGAGTATAGAAGAGCAAGCCCGAGTTCTTACAGGTTTCATCAAGTCTCTTCTATCTAAGGACAAAGTTTTAGATCCCACCCCTTTGACTGCTCTACCTCCTCCTGTAATATTAAGCCAAGATGAAGTGAGTATAAAAGATATGCACAAGTATTCTGTCATGATGGCGAGCTATCGAAGCCATGGTGGATGACATGCTTGTTCTTTGGGTTAAACTTCATCGATGAAGCTTTCAAGCTCTATGAAAAGGTGAGTAATATGCAATCAAGCTCTCCTCCACTATCAATACCATGGATAAAGAACTCAAAATCTGGAGCGATTGCATAGTAGACCTCCGCCTCATGGGACAAACAGATGAGAACATCTTAATGGCGAACAATATTTTTGATGATGCCAAGACAATTTATCAAAGTCTTGGGTCTACAAAAGTGGAGTGGAAGATCGAGTATTAGAGGAAGCTATGGTAGAAATGAAGAACAATTGGCGAAAGGAGAAGCTTTCAAAGCACCGTGAGTCTACTGCTTTGAGGATATACATTGTCATCTTCAGGATGAAAACTCTGGTGCTCTTCTGTCCCTGCAAGAAATCAAATCTCAGTTCAGAGCTTTTGTAAAAAACGATCTGTTCCAGGAAAGCACCATCTCCAAAGAAAAGATGAAGGACATTTGCTCTCTTCAATATGCCATTAAAGAAGCAAATAAAGATTATCATACTCACGTCGAGTTTGATAAAGAGATGGAGAAGTGTCAAGGATTTTGGACTCAGTCTGCTGCCAACACGTCGGTTCCACGTGGCAGAGACATAGCCGAGGCTTTGAAGAAGTTCAGGCAGCGAATTCTGAAGACATTGGGTCCCTCCCTATAGCTGGCCACCTGTCTCCTCCTTCTTTCTTTCTTTTCTCTTCTTCTCTGTCTTTTCGCATTCCTTGTAATTAGTTAGGATTATTGGCGGTACTTAACTATTCTTGGTTAAAAGAAACGGTTACAAAGAGTAACCGACTTGTAAGCTATATAATGGCCTTTCCACGCCATTTTTAGAAGAAGGAGGAAGAACTTGGAATTTTTACTGAAAGTGTAAATAGATCTTAAAGAAATCAATACAAAAGGGCTTTTCATTCTTTGTCTATCTGATTCTTGTCATATCTGTGTTTTCCTTTAATATTGTGAAGATCATTTTTGTTCTTAACTCGTTTTGTCTCTCTGATTGCATACTGTTCAGTTTTGCAAGTACAGCGATCTTGTACAACCAAGAAGGAACTTTGTGTCCTTGATTTATAAATCTAAAGGAGGTTATTTATGGAACTTTGTGTCTTAAATTTAATCTCATGCAAATGATCTTGTCTTAAATCCTTTGAAGCTTCGCATACACGAAGAATTATTCTGCTATCTATAATTCTGAATGTTGCTATTCTGCTCATCTTCTTATTCCTTTTCCTCAGTCCTTGTGTAACTGATAATCCTTGTGGAAAACACTTTCGTAATATCCAAGTTTGACCATACCATGACGTTCTGTATATTTGTAAATAGGTTTGTTTCAGAATAAGGGAACCTCTCCCATTAAAGAGGAGGGACTTTCGTCCCACATGCATTTGCTCTCTAAAAGTCCTATTTGACGACCAACAAGACCATAGAGGGTAACTTGGAAATTTTGTCTCTTGTACTCAAATGAATCAAAGTATTAAACTAACTTTGAGCCCGAGGGTAAAAAGTCAAAATTCATCTCGAGAAGTCAATAAGCGAGGTGCGGGATGGTAGAGGAAATGTTAAAAATTTTCTTTTGTGAAATATGATTAAAATATGAAATGAGAGCACTTTGCGCCTCAACCAATCATATGAGGACACGTGTCCTACAAAATGATGGTGGAGCCGCGGAGGAAAAATGAAATTTTTCCTTTTTCCAAAAAGTTAAAAATGTGTAAAATTGAGCCACGACTCCATATCCAGCCATATTGCACCATGTATCGGAGCCTAAATCTCATCGGCGGAGCGGCGGAGGAAATCAAGAAATTGTGCAAATTTTCCAAAAGTAGTAAAAGGTAAAAAGACATCCCGAGGCCCGTTTTTACCCGGATCTGCATGTGGAGAGCTTAAATTTGAAGTTGAGGAAAAATTGACTTGAGCTATGCATTTCACTAATTTGGCCACCATTTGAGCTCCAGGAAGTTTGGAGATGCATTTTTTATATCAATCTTCATCGATTTTTTTACCAATTCATGTCGTCTTGGTGCGAGAGTGCAATTAATCGATTTGGGGTTCAATTTGTGAATCTAAGACATTTTTCAAATGAATTTTTACTCGGTTCATGAAAATGAGAATTACCATATCCAAAGTTGCGGAGTAAAAAATTGGGAAGGGAAAAGTTGAAATGATGAAATGAAGGGGATCTACATGTGTGGGAAATGAAAATGTGCTTCCACTTTGAAGAATGATGAAAGTTTTGTAATGATTCACCTTTTGAAAGAACAATTGGAATTTTTTTGCGAGTTTGTTAAATGTCATTTTCTAGAAATATTGAAAAGCAAAGGTGCTCGAATATTCCACTTTTGGAGGGAATATTTGAGGGGAAAAGTGAGTGAGTGAGTGAAAGGTATATATTGCATGAATTTGTCATGCAAATGGTCGATTTTGAATCCCTAAGAGAAAATTTGAGAAATCTGTCTTCTTGAGAGACCAATCCAAGATAACCTGTTAATTTATTCTATGTTAGATTTTCTATCATCTCAAGTTGGTTGCGAGTGTACAACCATTGACAAGCTCTAAGACTAGTTATGTGTAACTTTCCCCTGCTGATGAATCTAAGCAATTTTGGAATTAATTTGTGTCGAATCTCTAACAATTTTGTGCCTAATTTATTTTCAAAACCTCTGCAAATAGTTTCTTTCATTCCTATTGCAATCTTATACTAAAATTTTTGTGAAATCACACAGATCTCATCCCCGTGACAAACAAATTTAAAATCAATTTACTGTCATTTGTTGATAAAGATTGTCTGTAAGTCTTCGGGTGTACCTTAGGCGTGATTAATCAAAAAATTTAGTGTTTAATTGAGTCTTCCAATTCGAGCCTTCATGTTGGAGTCTCAAAGATTATGTGAAAATGTGCTGATATGGGCCTCCATTGAAGCACACCTTCTGGTTGAAGGAATGTCTTGATTGTTCTGAAGCTTTTTGTTGTGAAGTTATTCATTATTGTGAAGTCCCTCCAAAGATCCGGTATAATCAGCTTTATCCTGCTTCATCTCCCACCAAAATCATTCAAAAACAATTAATCCTACCTTGAACTACCCCTGTTTGATCTTATGTATCAACAAAGGAACAAAATCTACTTGCAAAAATATGCATAACAATCAGGATCTCTTAATGTCTTTAGTAACCTTTTCCTTGTGTTGAAAATATCCCCATAATCTAGAAGTGACAACTTGTGAGAGTCAGATTTGGTGTGTTGATCATATTTTCCCCAAGGTCTTCTCTATAAAATTTGTGCAAAAGAAAGGTATCTCGTGTCTCCTTCAATAACAGAGGTTACAAAATAGGTTCTCTTACCTTGGTTGAAAGGCACAACCTAAAATAGTTAGGATAAGATCACATCCTTTTAAGGTGCTATCCATCTCTCCACAAACTTGAGTAATAAAGGGTCAGTTAGATTTCATCCCCGGCTACAAAATGATACACATTTATGATCTATCTACCTCTAAGCTCCCTGTTGAATCTGTGTTGTTGCTCGGCTTGAAAAGGAGAATGAATTTGGATACCAACACTAATGGCACCATTGTCGAGAGTATTTCAAGATTTCAAAGCTCGGTAATACATTTTATGTGATTTATGTGTAACTACATTACTGAGCATCATTTTCTAATCAGATTTATAAGACTTGAATGCAGAGTATAGTTTTGAGTTTAATATTTTCAAGTGTCTCCAATTTTTTGTTTCAAACTTTGCATCATAGTTAAAAAATTGAATGAAAGAAGATCAGATTTGTTAAAGCTTTGCATAGTGCTAATATTTGTAGTCATTTGATAGATCTTCCTAGTGAATTTACACAAACTAGGGTGAAAGTCCTTGTAACGACTCCTTCTTGTTATATTTTTGATAAATACCATACCTTATCATACATTAAGTGAAGTTTGTCACATAAAATATGCAAACCCTGGAAGGAAGAAGATCTTTCTTTTGGAGAGATTATTAGTGAATTCACAACACCCCCAAAATGACTTATGGATATGCTTTTCTAAGGCAATGTCATTTGGTGTGAATGCACAACATTGAGCTTTCCCAAAGTGTGGGACCTTTGCAAATGGGGAAAGCTCTCCAGAGAAGGCTGGTTCCTCTTCCTAAACTACCTGCCACAAGCTATTCCAGTGCAGGAAAGCTAATATAATCCTAATCTAACTATGCCAAGGAGACAAAGAGAGAGAAAAGAGGGAAAAAGAGCCTACACTAAAATGGTGATACACCAGAGAAGGAAAATGTTGAACATCTATCAAAACTGCCATGGAAATAAAGAGAGGTGAGCAATGGAAAGGATGGACAAGTGCATCACAAAACCAAGGATGGATTTCACACAAAAAATGTTCCAAAACTTCATGAACATAGCTCTAAAACTTGTAATGAACATCCAAACATGCACAAATACCTGCAATGAAGAGAGGTAAGAAGAAAACGAGCAAAAATGAGCAAGGATGGACAAATGCATCACAAAACACATTTTTATTACTCCAGAAGTTTGCACAAAACATCATTTCATGGGTAAGAGGAAAAAAATTCTAGTAAAGAGTAGGGGAGGAGGTTCAAACTCCATTTTTGACCCCTGGGAAGAAAAGAAGGGAGAGGCAGAGAATAATGATGAAAACTTTTTACAAATGAGCTAGAACTAGCTTTTTTACCATCGATTAGAATGGAAGGAAGGTGAAAACGTGAGAAAATTGATTTGTAACTTCAAAAACCAATAAGATTCATCTAATTGGGCTAAAAATGATGGGTTTCCATGAAAAATCCCATACTTCAAAGCACATTGCTTTACAAAGCAAAACAGAGGCCCATACTTCATTAATTTTGGTGGTTGGAGTCGTTTCTATGTTTTTTGCATGCTAGAGACGTTTTTCCATTTTTCTCCTACAAATCTCCACCAAAATCCAAAATTTAACCCTCCATCATGTAGATAATTTCAACATCTTTCCAATGATATAAAGAACGTGAAAATACGAGCTCGGGATCGAAAGTTATGCTCCTCTGAAGATTTTGGGAAAAAATAGCAATTTTAGGGCAAAATTCGGGTTGGCAGGCTGAAACTTGAAAATTTTCCCTTTTTTTGAATTTGGGAAAATTTCCCAAAATTATCCACACCCCACTACTCCTTTGACTAGTGGCACTTTCCCATTCGGCGATGGAAATGCGGGTCCAAACCTTGCCTTTTTCCTTTGATTTTTTATTAGGCAAAATTCTCAAAAATTCCCATGCTCCATCGCTTCGCTTTGCCACATGTCGATTTTTAGTTCACTTGGTAGGGGCATGCTTCAAATTTTTCCTTTGTGCCTCTGTCACTTTGGCAAAAACCAAAGTTTCCTCCATGCCTCCAACTCTTGCCACTGCCATCGAGGACACGTGTCACCTCCACATTGGCCGCGGGCCTTAAGCCACTTTTCTCCATCCTCCTCCGTGGGCATGTGGGCCTATTTATTCCTTAGTGCCCTTTGCCCACTTTGGAAAAATTTTCAACTTCACTCTACTGCCCTGACTTCCACCGCCACGTGGCACCATTTCATTACATGCCCAGGCCTCGCTTAGGGAAATTTTCCCCAAAAAACTTCGTTGGGCCATAACTTTAAAAATATATGGAGTTAAGAGGAAAATTTTACCTTTCTGGAAAGGTGAGAAAATTCTCTATCTGATGAAGCCATTTCTAGAAAATTTTGGGTCCTGAAGCATGCCAAAAATTCATTTAAGTGCTAGCAAAGGAAAATGAGGAGGAGTTAGCCAAAAATAAGCATGGGCTTATTTTGATAACACTTTTGGTGATTCATAGGGGTCATATGCCTACTAGATGAAGTGATCAACTACCTTGAAGCATCCATTGGGAATGGAGTCATGAGTAGTAGCCTAGAAAATAATCTAAACTTTGAAAACTTCCCTCTGAGTCACTTTGAAGCCCACCGAAAACTCGAATCGATCTTCACCAAAATGCCATTAAAATGGACTGTGCAAGAGCAAAACCAGCACCACAAAAAACTATGTACAAACTAAAAATCATACATTCTCAAATGGAACATGTAGAGTGTGCACAAGCACTTCTTCTGCTAAAATCAAACCTACATACTCTACTCTAATTGGAAGTAAAGGTGGGCTAAACAAACCCCCGCAATCGGTTGTGCAAAATAGCTTCCTTTCTTCAAAATTGGCAGCCATGTAAATGATTTCAAGCTGAGTATGGCTGCTTGGATGAGTTGAAAATAAAAAAGAAGCTAGGTTTCTACCAAAATTAGCAAGGTGTTAGTTGAAAGAAAATTTAATACCTCTTTTAGTTGCTCTACATTTGGATTGAAGAGGTATGACAGCTGATCCTTGGTACTTTGTAGCTCATCCTCATGCTTAGAAGCAAGCATGACTAGTTGTGACTTCTCCTTTAGCTCCAACGAAGCCAAATACCTTATTGGGCAAGGTCTGATTTGTTTGATATGCCCATAGCTTTGATTTTCAACTCCAAAAATGGAGTCTTCTTGTAGACCTTCTTGGATGGATGGTGTGGAAGAAATGATGGAACTCTTCTGCTGTTTTCCTTCCTCTAATGAAGAACATGGAAGATTTAAATCTTCCAATCTTGATTCCAAAGAGCTGCTATAAGATGCAGGCTACTGCAAATGAAAGTTCTCCTCCATGAAAATATGCTCAAGTGTTTGGAATGTGGATGATGAAGGAGAAAATGGTGTGATTTCAACTGGTTCCTCTTCATCAAAACAATCTTCCAAATCTGATAGATAAACTACCTCATTGTTGTCCTACTACAAATGCTCAACCTCCCCCATGGTGTTCTTTTGATTTGCAACTTGATCACCATGGTTTCTTTCATCCTCCAACATTGAGTTTGAGAGATCAAACTCTTCTTCAACACTATAACTCGAGAGAGATGAAGTAGAAAGAAGAACTGAAGGTTCTTCTATATCCTGCTTTGTGCTCAAAGCCTTTAGATCTACACTTTTCTCCCCCACAGCTGGAATGTGCTCCTCTTCTTTAGATTTGGACTAGATTATCCTTCCTCTACTATTTGAAGACAATCTTGCTCTTGATTGAACTCTTCCTCTATCATGAAGTTTGTCAAGTCAAACTCTTCAATCTGCTACTCTAGAGGACAAGTTGGGACTGCAAGATCTTCTTCAGAGCTTCTTTCCATGGCTGACTGTGGCAACTTGAATTGGATCAACATTTCCTTCAAGTAGAGTGCCAACATGGACACTACATTTTGAGAAAACTGATTGCTGATTTGCTTCTTCTTTTTACTCTTCTTCTCCTATAACAAAATCAGCCTTGGCCACCACTCGTTCTTCAACTCTAACCTCCTCTATTGGTTTCACCATCAAGGGGATTTTTGTAATCCTGAATTTTAGAGCCAAATTCAACAAAATTTTAATCTTTTCATCCTTATTTGACTCTTCTTCTTGCTGTTGTTTTCCTTGACTGGCATTCTGATTTTTATCTTCCTAACATGGATTTGGGAATGCAAGAGGAGGGGTGGGTTGTAACTCAATTGATTTTGCAATTTTTTGTGGTGTTGGAGGAGATAGAAACTTTTGTTTCTTTATAGGGAGTGGTTGTTTGGAAGGGAAAATGATAGAAGAATTGAGATGGAGTGGAAGACTAGGGGATGGAGAAATGGAATAAACACTTGGGGAAGCATGGTCTAGATTTGGAATTTGGAATTAGAAATGAGATGGTGCTACTTGAGGAATGGAAAGAGAAAAACCAGATGATGGTGTAGAACTTACCCATTGATAAGGTTGCTAAACACCAATTTTACAGGTCTCTATCTCTAGTGTCCATTGTGTTAGTTAAGGCAGCATCTCAATCATGAAGTCTAGCTTCTCCTGAGGGCTGTAATGTCTTGGAAAAGGGCCTCCCCATGGACAGGGTGCTCTAAAACCAATCTGAAATGCCTTCATTTGTGCTTGAGCCCTTGATTGCACCATGCCAACCTCCATTTTTGGATTTTCTCCAACAAATCTGCACTTTCTTCTTGACTGCCCTCATCATATGTGTATCCTTGTGCTTGATGTGCTTCATAGCCAAACTAATTTTGGCATTGCTCATATGGATATGCATACTGATTTTGAATTTGATCAAAATGCTGATCTGGAGGATTTGAAAAACATGTTGGAGGTGGAAAACATTGCTGTTGTTGTAAATGTGAATTCCATGATGGAAATGAAGTCATGATTGCACAAATTCATGGAATGAAAGAATATGGAAGAGATGGAAAGAAGAATGGATGGAAAATGAATGAAAATGAATGGAAAGAGGGTTTGCAACTTAGAGAATGAGTTATTTACCAAATGGAGTCACCAAATGTGCTTTTGAATATGCCTCCAAAGCCCGAATCCTTGATAAGAACACACCAACCCATCAAAAATAAAGTGGAAGACCTCTAAGGTCCCATCAGTGTGTGAAAACTATTAGTGCAAATCTATAACACCCCCTAAATGACCTTCAGATCTATAGTTCAGAATTGGGTCATTTAGTGTGATTGCACAACATTGAATTTTCTCCAAGGTGTGGGACCTTGTAGATGAGAAAATTCTCCAGAGAAAGTTGGTTCTTACTCCTCTGTTTAGGTGTATGCATGAATTTGCAGAGGTTTAATACTAAATCCTACTCTAAATTCCAAGGAGACAGAGATAAAGGATGCAAAAAGAAATAAAACTAAGTAAAAATGGTGATACACCAAAGGAGTGATGAAATTCTATCTTGCAAATAAACACAAATCATAGAGATGTAACACCAAGCATACAAAAATTGCTAGAATGTAATGAAAGACTAGAAAACAATAATAAATGCATGAGAGGATTGAAAAATCATTCACAAAACATGCATTATCATTCCCAAATTTGATACAATGCATTACACGATAGAAAGGCAAAAATGTGTCATAGGTTCCATGGAAGGTCTAAAAATCCTCAAATTCATGTGCCAAGGGGAAGAGGGGAGTCTGCAAGAACAAAAATGTCCAACCCTTTACAAATGAGCCAAAATTGGCTTTTAATGGCGAAGCAGAAGGAGGGAAAGCAAAAACGCGGAAAAATGGTTTATGAGCTCAACTACCAATCAAATCCCTTCAATTTCACTTGTAAAGTGATGGGCTTCATGGAAAAACCCATACGCCAAAGTACATTGCTCTGCAGATCACAAAAACGACCCATACTTCATTAATTTTGGTGGTTGAATGTCAATTCTATATTTTTACATGTCAGAGATGTTTTCTCATTTTTCTCCCACCAAACTCCACCAAAAAACAAAATTGAATAGTCCATCATGTGGAGAAATTCAATAGATTTCCAATGACACCAAAATCAAGAAAAACCAAGCTCTGGTTCGAAAGATATGGCCCTCTAAAGATTTAGGGAAAAATTTGCAAAATTAGGGCAAAAATGGGTTCATGGGCTGAAATTTGATTTTTTCCCCTTTTTTGAATTTGGGAAAATTTCCCAAATATTCCCTACACCCCACCACTCGCTACAATGTAGCATCATTTGTTACTCCGTGAGGCCGAAAATAATATTTTACCCCTTTGCGCAAAATTGGAAAATTTCTCCAAAATTCTCCGCGGCTCACGATCCGCCACTAACCTCGACACGTGTCGTCATTTGTTTACTCAGGCAGGTTGCAATTCCAATTCTTCCCTTTGAAAAGTTTTCAATTTTGGTGAATTTCTCCAAATCCTCTTGCCACTTTGACTCCCGCCGTCAACCGAACACATGGCGTCCCCACATCACTCGACGGAGATGCACTTGCATTTCTCCCTTTGACACCTTTGACCCCTTCACCAAAAACTCGAAGCCCTCCCGTTTCTCTAAATCCCACCTACCACATGGCACCCTCTCATCTCCTTGCAGGTTTTCAAGCCAAATATTTCCCTTTGCACCTTTTGACTCCAAAAGGCTAAGTATCAAAGTTTTTCCATGGGCCCGCCTTGGGAAATTTTCCTCTCCTAACATCCGAACCATAACTTGAAAAATACAAGGAGTTAGGAGGACTTATTTACCTTTCGGAAAGGGAGAAGATCCTTTATCTAATGAAGCAATCTTTAGAAACTTTTGAGTTCCTAAAAATTGAATTTTTTTACTGAGGCACAAAGAACGAAAGAATGAAGGAACATTAGCCAAAATAAGCGGGGGCTCGCTTTGGATAATAGAGACCCAAGTAGAAAATTATTTCAAGAATTGGGAAAGACAGTTTTAGAGGAAAGAAAATTTTGGAAGGTTGTTGAAGGTTAGACATCAAGCAAAGGAATATCCATTGGTGAGAGAGATCAACCTTTAATAGAGGATTATAACTCTTCTTCTAGTGATTATGATTCAAGAAATCTTATCATAAACTTGTTTACTTCAACTAGTGAAGGTCCTTCTGTAGTACCTAGTGAGTTCCTTCTTCAATCTGATATTTGTGTTTCAATTCTAGTAACACTTTCCAAGAAAATCAACCGTAGAGAATACCAATCTTGTGAACCACATTCTTGAGCCCCAAAGACCTCACACTCCTCATCAGCTTGTGTCACCCCCAAGATCACCTCCACTAGAAAACATGGCTCAGCCTCCACCTAGGCCTCCATTTTGGTCAATACCTTTGGCCCAATAAATTTTAGGGGAATGGCTGGTTATCCTAATGCTATGCCTCAGGATGTTAGAAGTAGATTGCCAAAGTTCCAAGGGAATAATGCCATAATAGGTGATCAACATTTGAATCTCTTTATTAATATGATGGAGGATTTTGAAATTGGATTTGAGGATGTGTACATTAAATTGCTTATCCACACTTTAGAGGAGGATGATAGGGATTGTTACAAGGCCTTACCAGATAATTCTATTGATTCATGGGTTGAAATGAAAAATGTGTTCAGGCTGTAATATGGTGACAAGACTGATCCCAGGTTCCTTTTATCAGAGTTTGAGAATATCAAGAAGAACCCAAATGAATTGGTCCATGACTTCAACACAAGGTTCAATAAAAATTTGAGGAGATTTCCGGTGAATTTAAGACCATGTGATGAATCTTGTTTGATAAAATATTCTGATGCATTTGATAAAAAGGCTGCATATTACTTGAGGGACAAGAACCCTAGAAATTTAAGGTAGGCCTTCACCATGGCACTTCAAATTGAGAACAATATCAAGGCTATTGGGAAACCTCCTAAGAGAGATGGAGTTAAATTGGTAAACCCTGAGAAGCCTCAAGCAAGCAAGAGTGTAGACTTGGAGGAAGTGGTGAAAACTTTGGTAGGGGCTATCAAAGAGATTTCTTACAAATTGGCGGGAGAGCCGAGAAGGAATTGGACAAAATTCACATGGTCAACCTCAAAAAAGCACAATATAGATTTGGTAATCACCATAGGAATGAGAAGAGATTTGATGACAAAGGTAAAGGGCCTATTGGATTTGGAAATAGGAAATCTCAGGCCAAGGAAAGTAAGGTAGTGCCTGATCCATTAAATGCTAGAGTGGCTGTTGTTGATGATGCAAATTAGATTGACTGGTGTGACAGATGTTTATTACCCCATCCTCCATGTGGAACAAATCAGAAAATTGAAGAGGAAGATGATGATTGTAATACGGATGATGATGCTTGCATGATGGACTACCCTACAAACTCATGTCAAGGAGCAACATCCACTGAAGTGATAAGTGCAAGGACTACTGCTAGCTTTTGGGATTGCATCCAATGGGTACATCTTTTTCCTCCTTCTCATGTTTTAGAAATTGATAATGTACAAGCCTTTGAGCTTCCCAATAATGATTTTGAATACTTGAGGGCATTGATGATCAAGAAGTATGATGGAGGTATACCCTCAGAAGAGGATAGGTAGCTACTTATGAATGTTGTGGTGGCCCAAGAGAAGGAGTATAACACAAGAAGTAAGGCTATCAAGGGAGCTAGGCCTCAGGCCAAAAATAAAACCCCATTGCTTTCTAATATCCCAAAAGAGGTTCCTAAGAAAGAAACATCTGCTAAGAGCCCTACTGTCCCAAGCAAAAGTTATGCTTCACCCCATGCTCAAAATGTTAAAAACCTTGTGCCATCTGATGAAATTTCCAGCCCTCCTTCCACTGCTATTTTTCCTAAATACATTCCCTATGACATTGCTCAAGTTTTGAGCCAAATCAAGGTCAGTGTTCCAATTGTTGAGATGCTTAGAATCCTGAGCACAAGAAGAGAGCACTTGAGTATTTGGGATTGAAGGAGGAGAAGGCTGCTGTGAAAAGGAATGTGAATGTTGTAGAAGCTCCACTTGCTATTGCAGAGGTAGGAAAGACATCAACATTGGAAGAATTTGGTGAACCACTAGAGGTATATTTGGGAACATCCTTGGTTAATTCTCAGCTGAGTGTTGACCCTTTCTTCAAAACTTTGATCATCAAGTACAGGTTGCTACATAATTGTATGTTTGACTCTGGGGCATTATGCAATGTCATGCCTTTGGAAGTTATGAATGAGTTAAATATCAAAGTAACAATAGCATATGGCAAGTGTACTAGCCATGGATTCTAGGAAGTGCTAGTTGTTGGATGTGTCAAAGGTTTGGTGGTGCAACTTGCAACCTATCCGGGTAAGAATTTGAAACTTGATGTTGTAATTGTTGATTGAACTACCAAATGGGGTATGTTATTGTCAAGAAAGTGGGCTGCAAGTGTTGGAGGGAGTGTCCAAATGGATATGTCTTTTGCCACCATTCCCATTGAAGGTATCCTTGTAAAATTATATGGAGAGAAGAAGATGATGCATCTAATTGAAGACCCAAACAATGCATGTTATGAAGTTTTACAAGTAGATGCTGATCTTAACAACTTTGTGAGTTTTGTGGACTTTAGGGAATATGAAAGTGTTGAAAATAGAGCTCCTAAGTATGCTGTATTTTCTGGGAATTTGGTCTATGATTTAGCCTTGAAAAATTTGAAGAATGTGACTTAGGCACAATGTAAGAGCTTCAGAGAAAATGGATGGTTTATAGGCTATCCAAAAGTCTTGATAAGAGTCATGGTTTATCAAGGATATCCACAAGTTATGATAAGTGTAATGATTCATCAAAAGTGTCTTATCATTCATATTGTTGTCTTGTTGAGTGTCAGATCATTAAAGTGATCCATGTCATGCCTTAATATGTGTCAAAAGGCTTATGCTTATGTTTCTTGTAATTATGGTTCAAGTCATGAATGTGTAAAGCTAGGAGTGTATGTGTAGGTCAAGTTCATGAGTGTTACAAAATTCATTTTCTTAGATCCAAGTATGTAATGAAGAATAATTCTATAACATCTTATTGTTACCTAAGTTGTAAGCTAGGAAGTGTAATTTCTAACCGATATCATGTGGCTCTAGGACTGTGATGAGATATGACTAGAAGTATTATGTTATTTCATGAGGTTGAGATTGGCATTCTATGTTTTTACACCATGTTTCAATCATTTGATAAGAATTATTTCTTATGTTGATGAATTTGTACAAGAAAAGGGTTTTTATATTTAAAAATTAACATTGAGATCCAAGAAGTATATGTGGATGGACATCAAGTTTGTACATAGAATTTAAGGAATGTGATAGCAAGATCATTAGAGGTAGAGTGAAATTAAGCCTTCTAGGTATGTGTGACTTAACTGGGTCTATGTAGTGTGTCTCAATTCTTGATTGATTCTCTAAGGTATATCAAGTATGTTTTTGCATCATGGAAAATGTGTGGAATTGTTCCAAGTTCTACCTACCATTAAGTCAAAATTATGAAGATCAGGTACAATTAAAATAATGAGGAAGATGATTCAAGTCTAAGTTGAATACTGTGTGATTCTACTGCTCTTATGAATTAGGAATGAACCTTTGGGATCGAATGAGATAATGACCATGTTTGAAAGTCTATGAGAATGTGACTTATGCACTCCAGGTATGATTGCAAGTAAACACTTCAACCGATTTTGTCAAAGTTGTTAACAATCATCAAGAAGGACTTGAAAGTTTGGTTGATTAGTCATTAATAGGGTATGCTACTTTTTATGAAGATTGCATTTTCCGGTATAAATGAAGCTCGTATAGTCATGAGAAGTTCCTATGATTGAAGGTGTTCAAGGATGTCATATGCATATTCCCGTGGGTAGTTAGATTCCATGCATCTCTTGAAGTTGTGATCTGTTTCCGCTCTAAGAAGGTGTTTTAAGGATAAAGGATCTTATGGATATTAAGGTTGCATGACTCACTAAAGGTGATGTCTTATGCTTATATGCTTTATTAAAAATTTGTATATGGGTCCCTTAACATGTGCTATAAGGTCTTATAGTGCGAAGAAGGTATCTAAGGCATGGAAAGTGTAATAGTGGTTTGAGACAAGAGATTTAGAGGAAGAAAATGCATTCATGATCTTATCCAATTATGTTGAAGTATAGGTTTTTTTATTCTAAAATTATCTATAGGTCATTATGATTGATATTATTAAAATGAATAGTGAATGGTTAAGGGTTTATTTCATTACAAATACTAAAAAGATCCTTGAATGAATCATGAGTATAAGAAGGTACATGTACATTAGTGGCGGGGTGCTCTGATTTGCATCATGCCTAGAAGGGTCCGCATAGGAAGAGATAATGTCACACTTCACCAAGAATAAAATTATGTGCCTCAAGATTGAAAATGAGCCAAGATTGCAAGTTGATTGAAATACTATACCTTGAGTTGGAAGATTGAAAAAGTAAGCTAAAATTATTTTCACATGTCTCGTGTATACATTACTCAAGAAGAGCATAGATATGAACATGATTGAAAGCTATATATGGATGTTTGGTGTATCTTAGACTAGAGTATAGGATGATAAGTTTATTTACAAGGATATATAAGCTTGGATTGAAGAGTTAATGCTCGATGAAGGTGTAGACACCTAAATTTGGTATCTATACCTTTGATAACCCGCATGCACATATTTAATCATTTATTCAATCATTGCATCTAATCAAATGCCCATCCCAATCCTTATTAATTAATTAAGTGATATTAATTAATTAATAATTTTTATTATTACACATGCCCAATTATCCCATCCACATTAATCCTTATTAATTAATTAATTAATATTAATTAATTAATCTCCTCATGGCCCTAATCAACCTTCTAATTAGGATGCTTTTATCCTACCCATAAATCCCTATGATTTTTCTATTAATATTAATTAATTAATCCCCCTAATCTTATCTTTTTATAACTACCCAATCTTATCTTCTAACTACCTTGGATTTATCCCCAAGTAACCTAATCCCGCTCACATGCTTTAAAGCACTCGCCCAAGCCTTAAAAGTAGAAAAAATCCCACCTTAAATAAAAAATCATGCCCATTGGGGAAAATTTCCCCATAGTTGGCGCGAAACCAAAATTAGTCTCCATTGAACCTCTTTAAAATGAGTGTTTTCTTTCAATTATGGGGAAAGGCAATCGAAAATCAATCAATCAAGCCGGACTTTAGATGCATATATCCTCTCTCATGCCCGAGTAGCAATGAGACATGTTGGTGCTCAGTTTTAACCTCACCCCTTTCAGACCAATTTTTTTCAGTCTACATGGTTTGAAATATTCTCTTTCTTCCTGTGTGGATGCATGAAGTTTTATATTTATCAGGTTGTTGTCGTTAAAACCTTCTCTATGGATGTGAATCACGTGAGTTCTATGTCGGTTGCAGATTTCTCTTTTATGCATACCTATTTGTTGTTTGGTCATAGATGAAAGGTTTTCCCCTTCTTTTATTTCCATGATCATGCCTTCTTTGTTATTTTTGTCCCAGCATCCACGGACACGTGGTCATCTTTAATTGGACGTGGCACGACGGGTCTATTTGGTGAACTTGTCACTTTTGTTACATTTGTAAAAAATTCCAAATTGGTCTCATTCTATGATAATTTCTAATTTTCTATTCAACAATATGAAGTGGCGAAGCAAATTCCTTACTTTGACCTCGAAGATGTGCATGTGTAAGAGGACGAGTGGTTGGGAAGGCATGCCCTTTTAGAATTTTGAGGCATTATGGTGAAAGGCGTAAAAGTGTAAAAGGAATGCCTAGAGCCCACAAAAGGACACGTGGCTATTTTTAAGTTAAAAGTGGGGAGGTGGGTTGCCGGAGGTATTTTGGAAATTTTGGCTTTGTTTTGAAAAGGTAAAAAGGTGTAAAAATGAGCCATGACTCCACCAACGCCCTAGGAAAGCCACATGTTAAACCTATATTGAAAGTGGGTGGGTGGGCTAAAATTTTTAAAAGCACACAATTCCTCTGAGTGGCATAAAATGAAAAATGCCTCCCAAGCCCACCTCAACTAAGATCTTTTCCACGTGGACATCCCAAATTCAAAATTTTAAAAATAGAGTTAACACCATAAAGAAATGCATTTAATTTTTCCACCATTAATGCTCCTATTGTAAACAAAGGACCTTGGGGATGTAAATATATTCATCTTTTATTGCTAATTTGATGATATTTCATCATTTTTATCTGTGAAGTTCTTTTGAAATATTGTGGGGCTCAATTTGTGAACTAGAAAAGTGTAAAATTTTCCGTCTAGAATTAGAATTGCTCAGGCACCTACAAAAAATTGGTAAGAGTTTGAAACTCCTATGTTTTGTGTTTGTTTCCATCGAAAATTGGTTGAAGTAAAGTTAGGGTTTTTAAATGGAGACTATGCCATTTTATTCCTTGGGTATGTCAGGGGTCACAAGTGACCTCGACAAGATAACAGATACAGACTTGATGAATGCCAACTTGAATGATTTTCATCAACAATTGAGTAGTGCCCACATGAGTGAATCCTTGAAGGCAATTTGTGATAGCCGTATTGCCTTGGTGGGTGCTATTCCACTTTTTGTCCAATGCCCAAAGTTAGTGTGGTATTGCACGATGAATTATGACTCTGAGAAGAGAGAAGTATTAGACAGGAGTGGGGATGCAGTGTTGACATTAACACCGATAGCCATAAGGGTAATTATGAAATTACATGTAATTGTAAACCCCATTACTATTGGTATCAAACTTGCCTTGGAGGATTATGAAGTAAAAAAGAAGGAATTTGCAAAGATGATAAACACAAAATGGCTCCTTACAGATAGAAAGGCATCTACCAAAATCCCTAAAAGACTGGTTAGGGCTCAATTCGTTGAAGAGGTTGAAGATATCATTGTGCTCCTGAGTCAGATGGCTGGTTTAGAGACTACAAATGAATTTAAAGAATGGATGTCCACCTACATATGGATTATCTTGGAAAGAAAAGGAGATATTTTTTGGGCTACTTTCATTTCTGATGCAATTCATGGTCATATGGCCACCCTGGCAACTAAAATTGAAATGGGGGAAACTACAGACTTGGAGTTTTATATGATGACTTATCTGGTATATAATGTTGTAGCACATAGGTGTTTCCGACATTATCACCACAAGATGATGTTAAACAATGCCCAATGCATGAAAATTTCCCCCAATTGCAATTAACTAATTTGAGTGGAAATATCAGATTAGTAAATGATGATTTCATTGCACCAATTATTTTCTTGTTCAAACCAGAATGGGGGTAGTATATAATTTCTAAGCATGCAAGGAAAATAATTATGGAGTATGGATGTTACTTCATTTAATACAAGAAGTTCACTTACATCAGAGTTAGTGGTTTTGAAGGAAAACCTTTCAAGTTGCCAAGGTATGTGGATGACAAGCTTTGTTTATGCAAATTGAAAAGGCAATTAGTGCACAGACACAAGATAATTACTTGGGAGGCACAAAAAAATGTTAAATTTCCATTTATAATTGTTAAGTTCTCTTGCCCATCCATTATAAAATCTAGATTGATTGGAGAAGAAATGAAGAGCTTGACTATGGAGACATTTGTAGCTAGGCCTAATTATGACATTCGGTGGGTGGTTAACAATGTGGCTAATACTTTTGAGCATGAGCCTCACTTTGAGGACTATTGGATGAATTACAGAGATGAAGAAGATGTTAGGTTGAGAGATTTTTCAAGGATGACTTTGTCACAAGTTGTGGATTTCAAGGTTTCCGTCATTCTAGAAGGACTTGTTGATGATTTAAATATAGTAAGTAAATTCTATATTGATCAGAAGGTAGAAAGTCAACCCATAGCTCCCCCAAGTTGGGATGAGGAAGAATATGATGATCCTTATATAAGGATAATAGATGTCATGAGGAGAACGGTGATTTGGTTGACCCAGATAAACATTGACCTATCAATATAGAACACAAAGATTCTAAATCACTTTAGAAGTCTGGGAAACTTGGATGATGATCTCCCACATCTGAGGGAGGGTGCTGATAAGATTGAACCATTAGGAGGAAAATCTCCTTTATTTCCCTCTAGAAGGCCTACTACTGGGCTTATCGATGAATGGACAACAACCACAAGTGAGACAAGTACTTCCATGTCTGCCCTCAGGTAGAAAACTGAAAGAATGCTCTTGAAATCCATGGAAAATGCCCCAATTACTCTTGCAGTGCCACTCCAGGCAAAGGGAAAGGGTTTATCTTTGCATGTGGTCCTCCCAAATGTTGTGCCAAAGCAACATAGTACTAATAAGTTAATGAGTTCAGCTATCACAAGTGTTCATAGTTAGCCCAAGTAGTAAAAAGAGGAAAAAAGGGCACCATATGAATTAATGAAGTTTTAAAGGGCACATAAGAAGCATACAATTGTCCATCACCAAGTCCCGTGAGGGTAGGTTCTTATACATCAAAGAAATTCAAACATAGAGATGGGGTAATTGATCCCCCAAAGTAGAAAAAATGGAAAAATAAGACATACCATTTCCAAGTATGGGGCAGTTAGGTCCTTTAATCCCTCATTCATTATTTGTGGAGAAAGAAATAAAGGACACTTAGATTTTAGTTCCTCAGGGGAATGTTGTAGTCAATACAATGGAGAACCAATTTGTTTCCTCGGTATGGACATTGCTTTGAAGCTCTACTTGTTAGAGATATTGATACACCTCCAAAGATAAACAATGAATAAAATTGAAAATATGCAAACTGAGGTGATTGATTGAAATACTATTAAGGGATTTTCTATGTTGGATAAGCTCAAGTTATCCATGGAGGAATCATTTTTAACACCAATAGGTAGTATTGAAAAGGATAAGGGATCAGAAGGAGATACTCATGTGTTGACAAGTGAAGAGATGGTTCAAAACATAGGAACTTCTTTCATAGAACAATTATTGTCGGTATCAAGAAAATCTGAACTAGTGGTAGAAAAGGATATGGATTTTGAATTAATTGTAGAAGATATTGTGCCTACTCTTGTTAAGGTGGTTGAGAGTGATAATGTTCACCAAGAAGAAAAAATGTCTTTTGAAGATAAACTAAAAATGGCACAAGACTTAATTGTTGATGAAGAAATTGTCATTGGTGGAGAATCACAGTTTTCAATGGGGAGTGCGGATCCATTTCCATTAGATCAACCTACCATAACATTTCATGAGGTGCCACTTGGAAAATAGGATAGTGATTTGGCAACTTAGCCAGTCATGGGAGAAAAAGATCCCATTGCCCAATTTTCAATACAAAAGGAAATGAAGTGAAACTTCATACCACTATGTTTTCAGCTTTGAAGAAACAACAAAGGAGGGCCCTTTGAAAATGGAGGATAATCAGGTTAAGAATTACCAAAATAAAATTCCAAGGTTGGAGGAGAAGCATCCATGTGAATCAAAAGCTCGAGATTGAGACAAGTGCTCCGAGAAGAAAAAAATATTGACACAAAAGGAGCAAGAAGTATCCATGTAGATGATAGTTACCTGACAAAATCTAGAAAGGATTGCAAGAAAAAAAGGCTGAAATAGGTTTAAGGAAGGGTTTGATTAGTGAATTAATGTTAAGTGAAGAGACATCCCTTCATATACAAGTATTTGACGTCACTACCTTGTCTTTTCTAAAGGCAATAAGAGCCCCAAAGAAAGCCAGAACCATCACAAGAACCCTTATTGATTCATCCGGGGCAAGAACTTTAGAAATAGTAACCCCTTTTGAGGGGAAGACAAGAAAAGATATAACTAATGATGATTATAGTATTTAGGTCATCCCCTTGGGTAAACCATCAAGGGAACAACTAAAGTAGGGAGTGTCTGAAGTCTGTAAAGCAGATTTCTATAAAAGGTAGATGAGGATGGAATAACAAAGAAACAACTTAAGGAGCAAGTTAGAGCCTTAAATTCATGTTTTCAACAGCTGACAAGGAAAACCAGTCAGGAGCTAGTAGGTGCCTCTGTGAACACCCTTGAAGGTATGGAAAAATTGAATAGTGCTGTTAAAAATTTCCAAGTAGTGGACACTTGGGTTGGGCGATTAACTAAGAAGGGAAAGGAAGTTATCACTGAAGCAAGGACAAGATATGAAGATCTCAAAAGTCACTTAGATGAAATTGATGGAGTAATTGAAGACTGTGACAATGAGATATTTTACTTGGAAGGAATTCTCCCCAAGCTTGACTGTATAACAAGGCTCAACAAGGAATTAGTTGAGCAAGAAGACATTATACCAATAGAGCACAAAGGAGCCAATATGCTCTTGAAGAGTTGACAAAGATCAGATTGGATACCCTAAAAGAAATCAAGAAAAAACTTGAAGTCAAGAAGGACTGAAGTTGATGATTTACTTTATGCCATTGATAGAAGGCTAGAAGACATGGTGGTAGATAAATTTAAAAAGAGTTATGGAGATTTAAAATTAGATTTCTTTCTTAGTTCATTTGAAAGTAATATCTAGGAAGATGACTTCTCCTATGACACTATTGGAAATATGATGAAAATTGAAAATAGGATTGAGGAGTTGAAGGCAAGGCCATTTGAATACAAGTAGAAAATGGCTGTTGGGCCCCTAAAATATTGACTAAGTATGAAGGCACATGGGCATGCAAGTCCCGATTCTGAGGATGCTTTGCACGAGGCAAAAGCGTGCAAGAGAAAAGGCTCAAGGAAGCATATAACACGCGGCACGTGAAAGGAGGTTCGTGTCTTAGCTGATTCAAGCAACAAAGGAAGAACATGTGAAAAGTATGATCAGTTATGTGTGGATAACATGCTAGCTCACAACAGGTGTCCTGGAAAGAGCATGCCAACAAAGGAATATTCTAGAAGACCATCATGATATGGAGTGGAGAGATAAGGCATAAGGAAACCTGCTCATTGAAGGAACACATTCGACACTTGTCAACGGATTTGAGGGCACGACAAGGTGAGTTGGTAGTGTGGGAGGTGATAAATACAAGTTCCTATGGACCAAGAAAGAAGAGGATAGAGATAGCAAAAGAGATATAGACATAAGAGGAGAAGATAGGAGAGATACACATAGAGAGAGATAACATGGGTAAAGCTTTGTAGGATTACTTGTGAGTAGGGCTCATGTATTGATCTCAACATTGTAATTTCTTTTTAGTTTTTACATAGTTATACAAGCCTAGTGATGTGCATGACTGCAGTCTACCCTCTATGGCTCTTTGTAATGAACCAATGAATACAATGAGGTTACTTATTACAATTAGATATGAATATCAGTGGGTTTCATGTATATTTCGTTCATAGAAGTTCTCTTTCTTTTCATGCTATGAATGAATGGTTGTAGCTTTCTTTCTGTTATATTATGTGTTATGGAGTCTTTTAAAACACATAGTCTAAAGAAACTACAAGGATATGGATGCCATCTTAAGCCCTGTAATCCTTGTATGTCTAAAATTCTTTCCTGAATACTCCTATACTAATCATTGATGAATGCTTCCCACTAAAAACTCACATAAAAGAGAGACTTGGCACCCACGCATGCCTCGGGTGAGCGACCTAACTTCTGCTAGGTGATAGGCCGGTGCGCATGGGATTCCTTCCTCTTATAGTGGGAGTAAAATTGACTACATCTTGGTTCTATTTCCAGGAATTCTTTTCGAAGTTGTAGTGGGATATAACATGCATCATGATCTATGTAAAGAGTAATGATGGATTGATTAACATTAGAAAATGTTGAATCATGGTTCAAGAGCACGAGAGGATGAATTTTCCTAGAGATTCAACACTAGACTTGAGTTTGATACACATAGATGGGTAGAGGAGAATCTCTACCATGATCTATATGAGACTTTTTTCTGTTTCTTCCTAATAGAGTTATTTGGGTTGCTTTCAGCCTATGCATCTAGATCAAGTTGGCGTTATGGACCAAAGAAGACTACCAAAGGTTGCAGGATGCAGAGATGATGTGGACCCATGTTGTAGATCATTGGTGGGGAGGAGTACTAGCTAGCTACAATCTAGAATATGCCATTTCCACGTATTCTTTTCTAGAGGTTGCTGAGTTCAAGTTTCTACGAGAACCTAGGGGATAATTTCTACGTGCTATTCCTCTAGCTATAAAGATATTGATGATTACCATGAGTCTAAAAGCACTCCCAATGGCCAGCTAAACCATTCTGAGTGATGGGTAAGGAAGCTCGGGTGGAGTAAGATGGTAGACAACATGACGAGAAAAGGAGAGGGAAGAAAGACGGCTCAAGTATGGTGAAGCACATGAAAGGGAGATTACTAGATGACACAAAGCTACTAGTGTGATGGATCTATGGAGACAAATGTTGCAGGAAGGAATTGAGGTTCATGCGAGAGGACGTGGAGCTGAGTAGTTTGTGCTACCCCATCTTGGAAAGCATGTGAGGGAGACCCCTTCAGCTTCTGGTGAGAGTTCGTCGCATGGAGAAAGGAGAGTCATTGGCACATATCTGAACCCACCCAATGACCGAGCCTTGGCACTTAGTTTTCTCAAACCAGGAAGAAATATTGAACTAGTTGAAACTAGTGGAAGAAACAAATCCATACCTAGGAGATATAATTTTACATTCCCTTCTTCTATGGTTACACATATTCCAGTATTTGGAGGATTTTTTGGACAAGGGGAAAGTGTACAAAATTTTGGTCTTACACACTGTGGGAGTGGCACTGAAAAAGTAGTAGTGGTGGGGCACCATCACGGATGTCGACACAATTTAGTGGGACCATGGGGGCACTTAGCACAGCTCCTATAAGCCCTATTGGACCCGTAGTTCGGTGGATCTGGTGGCTCGAGGACCCGGTGGACCTAGTGGATTAGGTAGTGGAGGAAACACCGGAGGGAACCAAGGCTTTGGTTCAGGACAAGGACCCTAGCCACCACCTCAAGTTTTATTTGAAATGTCTCTACACTTACCAGATTACAGGGGCATTGAGGATCTTTGCGGAACATGTTCACAAGTGTGAACTGCTATGGCACGTGAAAGGTATCACAACCCCAAAATGAAAGGCTAGTCAATTTGTAACCACGTTGCAAGGGCGCGTGCATAGCTGGTATAGAAAGTATGATCCTCATCAAATAGTGGTGGATTACACTGCCTTAAAGAATGCATTCCTAGTAGAGTTCCACATTCCTGAGTTCGAAGCAAAAATCATTAGCACTTTGAAGGAGATACAACAAGGAATGGCAGAGAGTGTGCGGGAGTATGATGCGTGCTTTAAGACTCTCTTGTCTAAATTATCATATGATATACATCCTTCTTAGCATGCACAGTGGTTTGTTGGAGGATTGATCACCCCTTTTAGAAGGGCCCTATCTCATAAGAATTTCACAGACCCACACGAAGCATTAGAGGCTGCCTTGCGCGCCGAAGCCATTGGTAGTATTGATATTGGCATTAGCCCATTCTTGGAGGCTCATATTACTACTATGGCTAAATAGTTGGAAAATCTATTTGCGAACTCAGTCCATGAGACTCACAGTGGTTTGTGGTGCACATATTGTGAGATAGAGGGGCACGTTAAGGATAATTGCCCCTAGAGGGTGGTACATGCTATAACATTAGATTGTGAAATTTTTCATAGGGACCATGTAACGCCGCGAAAACGACGACGTTCTAGGAACTTGCTTCCACTAAACACATAACCGAAACTACGACTAATTTTTTTTTTTTTGTTACAATACAAGAATAACGCAGGGGTTTTCCAACCTTTACAATTCATTAACTTACTTGCATTACTTAACTTAGGTTCAAGATTGATAAACTAGATTCCAGGTAAGGAGTATGTATTAACACAGTACTTTCAGGGTTCATTAAACAACCGTTCTAAGAAAGATGACAAGGTTAAAATAATTTAACAAAGGTTTTCTATTCTTTCCATTAAGCTTAGTTATTACATGGTTAACCTTGAACTATATTAAAAATAATACATTTTTATATTTTGGTGTATGATAATTTATTTAAAATTAATTTTAGGATATAATTTGTGTTAATTTTTATAATTAAAATTTTAAAATAGAAATAATGATGAATC
Source organism: Taxus wallichiana var. yunnanensis (assembly GCA_018340775.1). NCBI lineage: Eukaryota > Viridiplantae > Streptophyta > Pinopsida > Cupressales > Taxaceae > Taxus > Taxus wallichiana. The sequence goes on from CM031239.1 coordinate 695,388,118, forward strand.
CAGCCCATATGTATTCCGATCATATTAGCTTCCTCAATTGTCCAGTATTTTGATTTGCATGGCATATGAACTTTTAGGAAAAGAAATTATACCATGGCATATGGCCTTTTCTCTTAAACTCGTCTTTATGAATATTTATTGGTGTATCCACACTCAAGTTTGTACACTATGCCGAGTCCTTCCTTTTTGATAATAGGAGATAGTATTGAGCCAAAAGACCAGTTTATAAAAAAACATTTAAATCGGGTCACTTTGTTATTGTGTCTAGGACTGGATGCTGAAAATAGAGTCTAGTCAGGTCACATAGAGCCTCCCTATTGTTCTTCTTGGCACTAGCATTGTCATCAAAGCTTGAAGTCATGAGCCAGTTACTATCCAATGAGTCATTTAATCTTGCCTCTAAATAAACATTAAGAGCAGTGTGTCGGTGAATAATTATTCTCGTGTCATGATCGTAATTCTACAAATGAACATTAAGGGGGTGATTAGGTACTCATCATTATCTATTAATTTTTAATTTAGTATAAAAGGATTGAATTTGAATTTCAAAATTAACAATGAAATATATATTTTAGCAAAAATTACATTATGTAAATCTATATGATTAAACATAAATTTGAAATTTTGGTTGGGGGTGGGTGGCTTTAATGGCCACCTGCCATAACATTAAAATTCCCTCCCCTTGCGTGCTGAACAACTCCAGCTGGGTCGCATATCCTCATTCATTGCATTGTGGATCCGGAGATCTTCTGCCCCCTGTTTGGTCTACCCACTGTTTTTATTCGGCCCGCCGCGCAGGTTAAAAAATGGTGGTTAGAGATGAAGCTACAGAGTGAGTGCAGTAGGCGTGTTACCTCCACTTTCATTGGGTGCTGCGAGGTGTGCTCTTGGCGGAATCCACAGCCACGGCCTACACACAGGAGAGAGCCAGCCGGTAGGCGTCGTAGACATGGAGAAACCTTGGGGTGCTTCCAACAAGCAGGTTGTCCAACGATGTTGTTATCTGCTCAATATCGAATGCATTCTCAAATTTGGGATTCACCTTCAAGATATTTTATCAAAATCGATCAAGGGATAGTTAGAAAGTTATGAGAAGACCTGATGAAATTTATTACAGAGATCTTCCATAGTGAATGTACCTATTTTACGAGGCAGCTCGAGGAAGTGAATCTCATAGAGGTGGATCTGTTTCCTAACAGAATATTCACGAAACATAGTTCGTTTTGCATTTATATGCACATCTCATACGTGGGTTAAATCGATGCATGCCCAAAATAAAACTACTATAGCCATTTATCTATCACTTCGGTAGTTATGAGCTGCTTCTTACTCCTGCAAATGTGATTCATATCAACAGACATTTATCATTTATTTTCACTTGGTGCTTGATATATTTTATTGAGCCATGCAATTGTTTGATGTGTCATTTTTGGATGACAGACTAGGTTTGAATTATGAACAATTTTTACCTACGAATATGAAGCTAAGATTTCATTTTTCTCAACTTCATCAATATAGATCTTGTCATAGATTGGCTACGAGTTTTCTTATCTGCTTCTTTTTAGTGCAGTGGGCAGATTCAATTTCAGAGAATTCAGGTCATGGGAACCTTGAATTGCTAATTGACAATTTTAGAATTACAATGTGGTTCTAAATGACATATATGCTTTTAGGACTTTTGAAAACAGAATTCTACACTTGTAAAATGTTGACGTAAATATCCTGAAGTCTATGTTTAAATTAGAGTAATGAACTTAATAAGTTTAGAGCTTTTGCATTAAAATTTCTTCCTACACAATTTAAATAGGCATTGTACGGGATTTCACATAGATTTGATTTTATTTCCCTTACTAATTTGCAAATAATTTTACAATGAATTCTTAAATGAGGAAAAACATAATAGAGCTAGAACTTAAATTACTTCATTGGCATATTGAAAACTATTTAAAACTTAAGTCTTTCCATCAACAATACAAGAAGAGAAGATGCACTAATATTCCAACTTTTCCAATACATCTCATATGAGGTTCCAAGCCAAGTTAAAGGAGAATAAATTGTCTTTCCTTCAACTTTCAATTCCATCCACATTACAACCTTAATAATGAACAAAACAATACAACTCTCCTTCAAAATCTTAATACAACATTTTCCACTTAATGTGGGAACAATTTACAATAATGGAAGCTAAAATACAAGGCAATATTACACTTTCTTCCACTCTAGGTGGGCAAAAATACAAGGTAGTTTCACATTGTCATCAACAAGGCTCCAAAGCTAAAACATCAACAATGGTAGCTCCTCCAATAGTTTGCTTGACTCACAACAAAATAAGGGGAGAGCAACACTCTCCTCCCAACTAAGATACCCAATGGAGAAGAGAAGCCATTCTCTCCATTGGCCCCCGAGCCCCAACCACATTACAATGGGAGAAAATCCAACTCATGGCAACTACTAGCTTCCACATAACTTAACATAAAATTTCACATTCATTCCATAATCCTTCAAAACAAAATCAACAACTCAACAAGAGGGAAACAATCACAACAACAAAGTCACAAGGCTTATCAAGAAAGCCATAAGAGTAAGACCTATGGGGAGGCCACTTATGCCTCCCAATGGGAATGGGTGCCACCTAAAAGCCTCCAATGCAAAACACAATACCCCTAACAACTCTTATGCCTCCCTCAAGTACCCCTTATCCCTCCATCCACTCTTATGCCTCCCTCACCTCTTATGGCTCCCTCAAAGTAAGAACAAGGAGAAAATGCAAGCATTTCTCATACTAGGTGGGCACCCAACCCAAAATCCCTCCTTAAGAAAATTATCTCTTATGCCTCCCTCAAATAAACTCCCCATAGTCTTCTCCCACTCCCAACTTAGGCATTCTACCCATTCCCAAAAAGCATTTCAAGCAACAATATTCAACACAACATATATACTCATTCATATAACAAAAAGAAGAAAACATAATACAAACAAAGGTGAAGCTCCTACCTTTCCATGGTAGAGCTTGTTCCAAGTATGAAGTCTCAAATCCCTCCAAAGGTCAAGCAAGCATCCACAAGCTCCAAAAATCCACAAACTCCTTCCAAATCCTCTCCTCTCCAAAATACAAGAGACTAAAAAAATGAAACCTCCAACCCCCAAAACAAACAAAAGGATCAAATAAATAGAGAAAAGAGAGGGAGGGATGATGTGGCTCCAAGTAGGATGCCACCTCCTTTTCCCTCCACTCCACATCACTTGGTCAACCTCATATTCCAATGCACCATTAATAAGTGGTTGAAAGAAAGGCAAGCACCTTACACACTCCATCTAAGCCCACTTCCCCAAAGGACAAAATTAAATTTTTGAAAGAAAGTGCAATTAATATTTTACCCTTTTTATCCCCCCAAAACACCTAAAAGACCCTAAATTTGGCCTTCCAACCCATAGGTAGGGTTGGCATGGGGTTTTAAGAGGTGTGGGACAAGTTTGACTTGTCCCACAAGCTTTCAAATTTGGCCTCTAAGGCCAAATTCGAGTTTCCCATGTGGGGTAGAGTGTGCTACACTCAAAACTCAAACACACATCATTCCACACAAAATCCAAAGTAAATCAAGCCTAATAAATGAACTCCCTTTTGGTCACATCTTTTAATTAGTTTAGGACAAATTCAAATTAACTTAATTAAGACACTACAACCCATGGCTAATAAAGGGGTAACCACCAATCCAAAAATCTAATTAATAAACCAAGTAAAAATTCACTACTAAAAGAAAACACATACTAACATAATAAAAAGGGAAAATTAAAACAAAACAACACATGACCCCTAGGTCACAAGTTTTCCCTTAACCAAATAATTCTAACACACACACAATTACTTGTTGCCATGGTGACCTTAGTTGGATTCTTCTCGAATTCCGATGTGGTTGGTCTCCACTCCCCAATTTTGTTGTGAACATAATATATCTGCAGAATGCAGAGAATACCTCCTTCACTTGTTGGCACATTAATTAAAACATTCATGCCAAATATACAATATAATCTAAAATAAACGACACATGATTTACTATTATCTATGCAAGTACGATATCACTTACACTTTCTAGCGCATTTCTATTCCACATTTCATTTATGTCAAAACGATCATCACATTAGTCCAATTATCAAGTTTTACTCAATATGATTAAATATATCACATGTCATAATTAAGATAAATAACCATGTCAAAAGTATACAAATATCATCATCAAATGTCCACAAGTAGACCATATGCATCATATAAAGATCGAATCAATAACAGTCAGTTAATGTCTATGATATCTACTAGCATGCTAAATAAGAAGCCATAATAAATCCATAAGTGAAGTAATCGAGTCTTGAAAACAACAAAACAAAAATGGTGTCGAAGGGAAGTGGGCACTACGAGACCATGATGCCGGTAGATGTCCCTTGCTATAAAGCATGATCAGAAATAATGTATTGTGTTATTACAAGATTTTCACCTCCACAACCCATGATACTAAAGATTGTAGACTCATTGATCAAATACATGAGGCCATTGATCATGGGGTGTGCCAAACCAGCATTGCCAGTAGTTCTAAGAATGATGATCACCATTATGAGGAGCGCGCAGATGGAGGCACGCAAGGAAAATGTTTTTAGGAGGATTCCATGGACGAGGTAACTATGGAGGAAGGAGTGAGTTCCCATGAGGGACATGTTTCAACTATGGATCTACAGAACATTACAAGCGTGAGTGCCTAGACTTGTTGTAGTGCTCATGGTGTGGAAAGAAGCATAAGTATGAGGAGTTCCCGGAGTTATATGAGCATATGAATCAGCAGCACCGAAAGGAAAAAGGCACTGTGATGGTCAACATCAAGAAGGAAGACATATAATGGATGCCTTAGGTAACACGAGATGAAGGTTTGGAGCCTGTTTTGGTAACAAGGAAGAAGCCGTGCGCAAGAGAGGTACCAAGATAGAAGACCCTCATTTCAAGAGAAGAGGTCATTCATGGAAAGTACCCGGACCCCATGCATCGAATGGAGATATGTCAGACACCATGATGTTATTTGAAGCTTGTAAGGGGAGATCCGGTGTCTTAAGGAGCAATCTAGGAGGGTGGAACAAGGAAGGAGGATCAAGGCATAGGAAGATGACCTGGATGAGGTTAAGGAGGTGTGCAAAATGATAAGGTAGGAGAACATCATTCCTTTTCTAGGATCCTTGTTGAGAGAGAAGGTACCATGAACTGGAGAAGAGTGCGAGAGACAGGTCTTGCACGTAAACCTCCCCCCTCATAGCCTCGACTATGACAAGGAGATTACATTAAATGTAGTTGTGGATGGATGGCTCCTCAATAATATACTCATTGACACCTGCTACGCCGAGGTTAATGTTTTTACTTTGGATGTATGGAATCGATGGGGAGACTGCGTTATAGTCATCTTCAAATGTGTTGTATATGGAAAACAAGACTAAGGCAATGCCCATTGGTGTCTTGAAGGATGTAACTATTACTATCCAGGGAGCCAAGTTTACTGGGGACTTTGAAGTCTTGGTGCTCACCGAGGAAGACAATTTCCCATCATTACTTGGATGCCCTTGGTGTTACAAGAACAATGCGAGACCTCTAGTTTAATAAAGGGTACATCAGTTTTGAGAACAAAGAGGAGCGGGTCATTATACCCCTGGTTGATGGGAAGTCAACACCCTACATTGAACCGTTGGGAGAAGAGGTTTTGGACAAGATTTATGTGCACTCAATCAAAGACCCTAAGATGGTACACCCTATTAATGGGATTATCTAGTTTGAGGATGCTTAGTCAGTGAGTGATACCACCAGCCCGACATGTGATAATTGGGCACATGAGACTTACAAATTAATGGGACAGTAGTTGAGAGGATTAGTGACCAAGGTAACTAAGGTACACATGGTTCGGTGCCTTGGGGAAAGAACTACCCAAGTACTGGAGGAGCCTTCCCTGAGGTCTTTCTGTAGGAGATAGAAGCTTAGTGGAAAAATGAAAAGGAACAAAGGGAGATGTTGAGTTACATCTTGCTTGGCACAACAACTCGTTGGTGGGCCACACATCAAGAGATCCTTTTAGAATGGTGTGAGGTAAGAATTGCTCTCTCTGTCAAATTTTCTAGAAGTAATATACCCACCATCATCAAGGAGTACCATGGGAAGGAGCTCACCTCTTTTCATATCCAGGAGTGAACGGGTTTGGAGAGAAGGCATGGAAACCTTTCCATACCTTTGGGTGCACAAGTTATATTCTACATTGTAGGGTTGTGCACACACATGGTACATTCATTTAGAGACACGCCACCAAAAAAGGAATTTGCAAGAGCTTGCAGCTGATATTATTCAAGTATTTGAGTATTTGAGTACCAAACCATCAGTTGATAAGGCCTTGTAAGGTATCAAGTGCCTTATAATGGGGGATAGTGCTAGAATGGAAGATAGGCCATTGGAACTACTAGGTGAACCAAGATTGGAGGTGTGTTTCAAAGAGATTGAAGAAACAGAAGAGTTACAACTTGAGCGCATGTGTTTGGAAAAGGAAAAGGGAAATTTAGTATATGTGATTGATGGAGAGGAACCAGAGAGTTTAAATGTTATCCATTTTGTGGGGATGCGTGAAGTGGTGGGCAATGTAGATGCTCGCACACATGCCTACCATGAGCCTTTAAAGACAAAGAAGGTTAACATCGGTTTAGGAGAAGAACCTAAGGAAGCTATTATTAGGGATTATTAGATGGAGAAGGAAGTATCAAAGATCATTGATTTATTGCGTGAATTCAAGGATTTATTTCCACGCGGTACCATGAGTTAAAAGGTCCACCATTCCTTGGGGGAGATGAGGATAAAACTAAAGGAAGGTGTACGCCCGGTTAGAAAAAGGCCCTACTGGATGAATCCCAACTTATGCATGAAGGTTAAGGAGGAGATAGATAAGATGATAGCTTCTGGGATCATTGAGGTAGTAGAAGAATCAGAATGGATAAGTCTGATGGTAATTAGCATCAAGAAGGATGGGTGGATTAGAATTTGTGTGGATTATAGGGAATTGAATGTAGTTTTTGTCATTGATCCATTTCCGACCCCCTTCACTGAAGAAATTCTGGAAGGATTCATTGGGCATGAAATCTATTCCTTTACGGATGGATTTTCAGGATACCACCAAGTCCGGATTGCAAAGGAATACCAGGAGAAGACCAATTTTTCCACCGAGTGGGGAAGTTTTACATACACAGTCATGCCCTTTGGGTTGAAAAATGTGCATCTGTCTTTTTGCGCATAGTGGTGCAAGCATTCCAAGACTTCATTCATAAGTTTCTTCAGGTTTACTTGGATGATTAGATAGTATATGGTCTGGTTAAGGAACATTGTGACAACTTGAGATTAATGTTTGAAAGGTGTAGGCAGTTGAGGATATCCCTCAACATTAAGAAGTGTGTGTTTTCTACACCCTTTGGGACTTTATTGGGGCATATCATATGTAAGGAGGGTTTACTAGTAGATCTTGCTAAGGTTGCAATTATTGTGGGGTTAAGGGAACCTACTACTAGCCGAGAGCGCGGTCTGCACGGATTCCTTGAGAATACGGGATATTACGAAAAATTCATTAAGGGGTATGCCAAGATCATTGCACCTTTAGAGGAGATACTTAGACACAAAAGTACCTTCCATTGGGGAAAGACGCAATAGAGGGCATTTGATACATTAAAAGATAGGCTTATTACCGCACCTATTTTGTGATTTCCCTCTTAGGAAAAGCCTTTCCATGTCCATGTAGATGCCTCAGGAACCGCCATTGGAGCAGTACTTACACAACCAGTGAGGGGATTGTTGATCATCCTCTCTATTTCACGAGTAGGAAGTTAACACCAGCAGAGCAAAATTATACCACAACCGAGCGTGAGGCATTGTCAATGATCTATGCACTTTTCAAATTTTGACAATATCTGCTAGCAACACCTTTTGTATTCTACACCGACCACATGGCATTAAAGTATTTAGTAAACAAGCCCATTCTTCAAGGGTGCATATGTCGATGGGTGTTGTTGTTTCAAGAGTTTGAGTTCACCATTGTAGTGAAACCCGAAAAAAGCAATTGTGGACCTGATCATCTATCAAGAATTGATTCAAGAGAGGACACACAAAGTATTGAGGAAACAATGCCGATGCACAATTGTTTAGATTACGGCGCATGCCCTTGGATTTGGAAGAGATTGTTATATTTTAAAATAAGGTGTGGTGCGGATGGAATGAAGGCATTAGAGAAAAAATAGTTGGCCATACGTGCCACACACCCAATATGTTGATTAGTGGAGACTTATAAAAATTGGGACGAGATGAAGTTTTACGCAGGTGTGTGTTAGAAGATGAGCGCTTGTCCATCATGGAGGAAACACATGGAGGAAGTGAGGGTGGGAATTACGTAGGTGATGCCACTTTGTGCGTAAGATTTTAGTGGCGAGTTTATGGTGGGAAACCTTATACATGGATTGTAGAGATTATTGTAAAGCATGTGACCAATGTTAGCACATTGGCACCGGAAGGAGGGATGAAATGCCTTTGGGGGAGCCTTTTGAAAATTGGGCGATAGACTTTGTAGGACCTATTGCACCGGCAACGCATAAGACTAGGTCACATTATGTCATCACTTGCATAGATTATCTTACAAGGTGGGTGGAAGCAACCCTAACTAAAGATTGCATGGAAGTAATGGTGGAAAGGTTCTTATGGGAGAACATTATCACAAGGTATGGATGCCCTTTAAGTTTGACTAGTGATAGGGGTACACATTTTCTAAATGAGACCATGAGGATCCTACTATCTGAGTTCATGGTAACTCATCATAAGACTATGCCCTATCACCCTCAAGCAAATGGAACCGCGAAAGCATTCAAAAAATACTAAGTCATACCTTGACCAAGATCTATGATGTTGGAAGATAGGATTGGGATGACAAGGTATCAGTAGTTTTATGGGCTTACAGGACTACATATAAGAGACTAAATAAAGCCACACATTTTCAATTGGTGTTTGACTTTGAAGCTATTTTACCAGTTGAATTTATGTTACCTTCTCTGCGAATAACATGCACAAGAGGATTAGCCAGTGAACAAGTCTTTGTGACAGAAAGAATTGATGAACTAATGAAACTAGATGAGAGATGATCACTTGCTTGTTGGAGCCAAACAATGGAAAAGGCAAAGAAAAAGGCTTGGCATGATCACCATATTAGAAACAAGAAGTTTGAGGTTGGGCAGATGGTGTTACTATATGATTCTAAATTTTTGTGCCATCCTGGGAAGTTAAAAGTCCATTGGTTAGGTCCCTACACAATCTCATACATCCTTGAGTCGGGCGCATGCGATTTACAAGCTCTAGATGGAACAAAGTTTCCTAGACACTTCAATGGTAGTAGGCTGAAGCCCTACTATAAATAAGTCTTCTTGGTGTTTGTAAATAAGGTAGTTTTGCCAGTTAATCTAGAATTTTCCCTTACGCATTTTCTTTTCCTTATGTTTCCCTTTCCCATTGTTGTTGTTTTATTTTGTGCCTCAGGTGCTAGTAACCTTATTGCTATTTTTGGAGAATTTATGAGTATGTAGAGGACCGCACATCGTTTAAGTGTGGGGTGGAGAAAAGTGAAGAAGCACATGATTAAAAGTACCAAGGAAGTTGTGTTGAAGAGCCTTGTTGAGTATCCCGATTAAAAGAGAGATGAAGAGAAAAGATAGAATGGTTGGTGTTAGGGTAAAGCTACTCATAGATCCCACGTACAAAGGAAAATGAAGCACATTTAAAGCAACACAAGGTAGGTGAAAGCAAGAATCTAGATAGAAGAAGTGCCTTTGGTGTGGGCTGAGTGCACGTAAGAGTCTCTTGTCAGGTTGGTTTGGTTGTACACCAAAAGGTTGGAGGAGTTTTCGTGTAGGAAGGGCATGAGTGAAGGTGCTGAAGATGGGTTTTGTTTTAAAAATCCGCATTAAATGAACAAATTATGGGGTAGGTAAAGTAGCATTTAATGACCAGAAAAAGGAAAAAATATAAATAGAGGGTCGGGGCACTCTCATTTTACTTTGCGAAAACAAAGAGTTGGAGATATAAGTGAAAGATATAAGCTAGGACTTTTTCAGATTCGATCAGAGAGAAGATCTATGTGATAAAACAAGTAAAGAGCAAGTTTGAGATTGTGAACCGTAAGGAAGGAATTACACTGGGCTTGGAACGAAATGAAAATACATTGTTCGTGAATAATTTCTCGAAGTTAGGGTTTGGCAAACTAGGGCACGGGTTTAGGAGATTTATATCACGGATCTGAGATCGAAGGTTGGGAGAAGGAAAGTAGAGTAACAAGGAGAGGACTAGAGTAATACAATTACCTTGACCATGACACCAAAGAAAGGGAAGGGAAAATGAAAGATAAACAACCAGAACCCGAGGTAGAAACAAACGAAGAATGGTATGCAGAAATGTAGTACCCTGATGGAGTGATGATGGGAAAGGAATGGGAATCCCATTTGAGAAACATACCAATTAGTGACTATAATCACCACACCAACACTATAGAGAAATAAATGACATTAGAGTTGGTATGCCCAACCAACAAGTGAACACCTGAAGGGTTGCCTATCTACAATGATGATGTGAAGGTCAAGGCTGGTGAAGTCGTGGTTGTTACAACTCTACGAGATGCCTTATTTTGGGAAGCCGAGATCACTTGTACTAGTAACCTTGATGTCTTAGGTGTATGAGGACTACTTCCACTTCACTTGGGCATAAGATGCACGTAACTCCCTAGTTGATTACACAGTTTACAGGCCTCATATATGAGGGAGATAGCACAGAAGATGACCTTGGAGACAAGGAAGCTATTCAAGAGACCATCACGTGCAGTATGCCTACAAGAAAGGGTCGCAGTATTATGAAATCTCAAACATCAAGGACCTAGTTATGAGGATGGCCATGCACTTGGTAATGAAACTGAATGACCAAGAAAGGTGGATGCAAGTCAACAAGCCATGGTTGCATGTCTGTAGGAAGATTACAGAGGGGACTATTTATAACTTATCCACATACATTGCCGAGGAAATTGTAAAGTGCGCAAAGGAAGGGGATAAGATCCTCTTTGGAAATGTCCTACTCACCATAGTATTTACAAAAGTTGGAGTGCCAGATGCACCAGATAAGTTTGTGTGGGAGTACCCAGCTGAAGACCCTTCACCCGCAAAGAGGTTTGAAAAGTATGCATGTGATACAATGATGGCTCCCCATAAAGCACGGCTCAAAAAATGGTATACATGCTTGAGAAATGCATTCGGGGCAGAGTGGAGGATCCCTGAACAACTCCTAATAGCCACACAAGGAGAAGCTGAGTTCACGGTGTACCAAAGACTATTGCTTGGGCATGTTCAAACTTGTTAATGAATCATAGAGCCCTTGGTGCAAGCTCCCTTTTGTGTTCACTACTTAGTACTTCCAAGTGGGAGTGAATAGATTTAAAGAGTCAAAAAAGCTAAGGTTGGAGCTAGGAAAATTAGACCAGGAACACAGGGATATGAGGAAGAAACTGAACTATCCCAGAGGTAAGTGAACATACATGGAGAAGTACGTGTCGCATGAGATCCACATGACTAGACCCATAACACTTCATATTGCTGGAGGATCCGCGGCACACGTATATGTGTGCATAAGGATGAAATTTGAAAACAACATGTACTTGGTAGATGAAGTCTCCATACCTAAGACCCTATTGGAATGAAGAAGCTAGTGTCTAAGAAGAGGGGCAGAGGAGAGGAAGGAGCACCAAGTGTACCAACTTCTCAGATAGTGAGCATGCCTTCTACGAGCACCAAGCCAAGCACCTATGTTCGGAGGAAGAAGTCCCCAGTAAAGGAGAAGACACCAGAAGTAGAGGTGCCCGAACAACCCACCACCTTGGAGGAGTCACAAGAGGAAGAAGAGAAGGTAGAATCTCCTAACCAGAAGTAACCTCTCAGGAAGAAGCATAAGGTAGATGAAGAAGATGACTCGAGGTGACTAACAACATGGAGAGATATATCGGGGAGAAGGAGAGGATGAGAGTGAAGAGGGTGATGATGAGGAGAAAGAGCTAGAAAAAGACAAGGAACCTTTGGAACCTCACGTAGTTAGTGTCTATGACTTGGAGGAGGAGAGTGGAGAAGAAAAGCAAGAGTTAATATTTGCGTGGCGAAAAGGTGCACAAGGAGGTGAAGGCACTGAGGATACAAGGGTAAGTGAGAGGGATGCCAAGGGACAGAGATCCACAGATTTTACCAAGGAGCAGATAACCAAAGTGGCAGAGCGAGAAGTGAAGAAGATGCTCGAGATCCTTGTAGACTAGGAATTAGAGTGGAGTGTAGACATAGTGCTAAAGGAAGGGAGGGAAGAGAGTGGTGAAAAGGGACATAACAGCCTAGGAGGCCCCGCTCTAACAGTCAGCTTCCCCAAAGGTGCGCGCTCGGGTAGAAGACCTCTGATGTAGAACAAAGGTAGATGATGGGCTACGTGGATGACTCAAGGAAGGTGCTACACGCATGATTCTAGAGCACGGTACCCACCGAAAAACTTATAGCCATGGGATCATTCGAGAAGGAGGGCGCATACCCCAGGACCAAGAAGATGATTTCTTGGGCATTTGAATCCCACGTCAACGAGCCAAACTTTGAAGTTTTCCAGAAGGTGCTTATCATGCTGCCAGAGTCTAAGGGAGACAACCCCTTAGTGAATTCCTAGGAGCTCACAGATGAGCAAGTATGTAATTCTCTAAACAAGGTCGTAGTGGAAACAGAGGCAAGACTATTTGCACGGAATGATAGCATAAGGGATTTAGAGGGAAAGCTGGCCAAGAAGGAGGAAGAGTTGGCTAAGGTGGCTAGAAACTTAAAATAAGAGGAATTAATTAGTGCACAACTAAGGCATGAGCTCAAGGAGGAAAAGGAAAAGGTGTAGGAGGTCTACAAGAAAGTAGACTCGATAAAAAGTGCCATCATCTTGAAACACCCAGATCTAACACCTATCCCCAGAGAGGTATGCATCAATGCTGGAATGCCTAGAAGACTTAACACGCATCCTCACCATGGAGAGGTGACCCTTGGCATTGGAATCTATGGAGGAAGTATCCGCGCACCTAAAGGAGGAGGACCGGTTAAAGGTGATAGCACTGGTTGCCGAGTATAGCAAGGTGCTCATAGATGTAAAGGTTGCTTCCCAATCTACTGAGGCCACATATGACACATGCATGGATAGAGATAAGGTGGCGAGCTCCTTGGTCACCACACTCGAAGTAGAGCTGAAAGAGTTCCAAGAGAAGAATAAAGGAAATAGGGTAGAGTAGGATAGAGTCCTGGTGGAAGTAGAAAGAAGATCCGAGGAGATTAAGGCATTAAGGGGCTCAACCAAGACATGATTGAAGGAACTATATCCTCAAATTACCAGGAGAATGGACAAGCTTGCAGACCTGGGTAAAGATATGGAAAAAATTATGGACACTTTGGGTGCCCAGGGAGCTGGCCTAAGTTTTGATGAGGTAAACCTCCTGGTTGGCAACCTCTATTAGAAGGTGCAGAATGAGGTTAATACATGCAATAAGTTGGAGGCAGGCTTGCGGAAGGACTTCCCTAGCCTTTTGGTTTAGTGTTTGCCCCATTCTTCATTCTTTCCCCTATTATTTCATTCCTTATTCATCTTTGTAATATTTATCTACATCTTGGTTCCATTCGAACCAACTTGCACCTTGGTCAAGAAGAATGTTTCCAAGGGCGGAGAACAGGCGTAGTGTGGGGTGATGTTGGGCCCCTGAAATATTGACTACGTATGAAGGCACATGGGTGCACGGGGGCCCAGTTATAGGATGGTGTGTGAGGAAAAAGCATGAAAGAGAAAAGGATCAAGGAAGCATATAGCGTGCGACACGTGAAAGGAGGTTTAGGACTTAGCCGATTCAAGCAACAAAGGTAGAACACATGAAAAGTGTGATCGGTTGCACGTGGATAACATGCCAGCTTGGCAACAGGTGGCCTAGGAAAGAGCATGCCAGTAAAGGAATCTTCTAGAAGACCATCATGAGATGGAGTGGAGAGCTCAGGCATGAGGAAACATGCTTGCTAAAGGACCACATTTGACACTTGGTGACATATTTGAGGGTGCGTAAGGCGAGTTGGAATCGTGGGAAGGTGATAAATACAAGTGCCTGCAGACCAAGAAAGAAGAGGATAGAGATAGAGAAATAGATATAGACATAAGAGGAGAAGATAGGAGAGATACACATAGAGAGAGATAACATGGGTAAAGCTCTACTGGATTACTGTGAGTGGGGCTCTGATGTATTGAGCTCAACATTGTAATTTCTTTTGTATTTTTACGTAGTTATACAAGCCTAGTGATGTGTATGACTGCAGTCTTCCCTCTATGGCTCTTTGTAATGAACCAATGAATACAATGAGGTTACTTATTACAATTAGATATGAGTATCAATGGGTTTCATGTATATTTTGTTCATAGAAGTTATCTTTCTTTTCATGCTATGAATGAATGGTTGTAGCTTTCTTTCTGTTATATTATGTGTTATGGAGTTTTTAAAACACACAGTTTGAAGAAACTACAAGGATCTGGAGGCCATCCTGAGCCCTGTAATCCTTTTATGTCTAAAATTGTTTCCTGAATACTCATATAATAATCATTGATGAATGCATCCCACTAAAAACTCACATAAAAGAGAGACTAGGCACCCGCATGTGCCTCGGGTGAGTGCTCAACTTTTGCTGAGTGATATGCCTGGCGCGCATGGGATTCCTTCCTCTTATAGTGGGAGTAAAATTTACTACAATGGCTCAATTTTTGGATGTAGTATCAAGACAAACATTGATTTTCCATCACCACATGGGACCAGATGAAGATGAAATGAATGAATTGGTCAAAAGATATGATGCTTATGTGGCCAGATTTCTAGAGGATCTGGATGTAGAGGAAAAGGATGAAGAGAAGGAGGCTACAAATATAAAAGAAGAGGAACATGCTTGAACACTCTCTTCCTCATTTTATATTCTCTTTTCATACTTCATTGAACTGATACTATGAATTGATGTTTTTGCTACATTAAATGTAGTTATCTCTTTGAATTTTTATTGTTTCTTTGTTTCAATTGAAAGTAAAAATTCATAATAGATCTGATTAAAATCTCACATACATTTGGAAAAGATATGTGAACTATTGACATACTTGTATTGATTGCAATTTGAACAAAAACAAGACAAGGTTCTATAGGGGCCCTTTCCCATGACAAAAAGAGATGTACATACATCAGAGGTCAAAACAATGGAAAGAGAATAGTACTCAAACATCCTTTAATCCTACTTCATAGCTTCCCCTCAGCGGGGAACTCTATTCAAAGGTTCGTTCTTCATAGGTACAAACTCATCGAGACCCCATTCTATTTGTATAAAGATAATCGACCTGCCAGGTCCCTGGACATCCCCATACCCATTAATGAATCCAAGGTCATCTTAGGGAAACCCATAATCTCCTCAAGCTCGACTTTCATTTGATGGGATGGTACCCAATCTAGGAGGTCTAGACCACTTAAAGGAAATATATTTTCCCCTTTCCCTTGTAAAGGGTCAACGTGCCATGATTGTTCTGAAGAGGGGTGTTTTAAGTGTTGAGAGGGGCAGATACTGTAGGTTGGTGATTGGAAAAAATGTGAGGTTTTGAACTGGTTCATGTTTCCCATTTCCTAGAAAAGGGTGGATTTTCCCTTAAAGAAGGAATTAGTTGAGGAGCTTGAAGTTCCCATTCGAATGAGGGAAAACATGCATCAAATGTGTAGATAGCCAAGTTACAAACCTTCCTCTGCTATTCCAAGTTGATGATTGTGCTACCCTCGAATGGCGAGTAGAGATAGACTAGTCCTCTTCTCCATCCGAGATGATGACAGGAGAATGAGTGTGTTTCACCCTTCCTCTTGCTCGAGGATGGTGCTGATAATGGACATGATGGCAAGGGCACATTTTCTTCCTGTTTCTTTTCCAAGAATTGAACCCTCTTCTCCAATTCACTCACTTTGTTGGAGATGGTAGGCATTGTATTAATGGAAGTTTTGTCATACAATATGTATGACTCCTTAGGGATTTCTTTTGAAACAAACTCTTCATTGCATAAAAAGGGACATTGAAAACTAGTTTTCCCAGAGACTTGAGGCCTCCTTTCAAACCAATATCTTTTCAAATCCTCAGGCATTTTCATGTGCTCCCATCTAAAAAGATGGAAATACATGACTTGGAAGGAGGTGAACACATGATTGATTTTGATCAACCTAGTTAAAAGTGCTATACAGACCCGTTGATATGTCAATGGTCCTTTGGTGTCTCCTACACATTCCACTTTAAACAAGGCTCTAACAAAAGCTTCATCTAGGCCACTCAGGTCAAAAATCTGATTCAAATCTTCCGAGGAAATCTCCTTCAGGATGTGTGCCACAAGTGTCTTTTCCATTTCTCCTGGTAGAATCTTCTATACTTAGAGTTATGAAAGAAATACATAATCTGCAAAGGAACAGAACTGAGTTTTATAGCCCAAAGGAGACACATATTTCAATTTGGAAAAATATTTCCCCTGAGGTAAGAGGGATCTTACTCAGTTTACACAAGGGAAATTTAAAGATTGAAGGAAACTATAAATGAGAAGAACTAGTAAATCATGGAAATTTGATAGACATCCTGTATAGTATTTAAGCCAGTAAGATGAAAAGTGAAGTGCACTGAGACTGAGAAGGTTTTTAAGAGATGAGCGTAGGTGTGTGTCATGTCAATGAACATCTAGAAACACTCAATGATCATTTGAGATGATTGCTTAATCAAGATCTGAGGGGGACGGTTCAAGTAACCTATTAAAAGCAATAACTAGACATCCCAGTTAGATATAAGTGGAGCCCATCAAAATGACTCATGTTTCAAACACCTGGTAGTACAAGATGAAGTACATGAATACCATTTTTAGAATGAACATGTAACAAAGAAGTATTCCCTCGAATATTCTTGTTTTTGGGGGAAAAAGATTTGAATTGAAAAGGGTCATATAAAAGCATGTAAAAGTGATAAGAGAATAGGGGGTTTAATATTTATGAAAAAGTTGGAGAAATTTATCTTCTTGATAAACCGTATGAGAAACCCATTTATTTCATGTACCTTTAAATTTAATCATGTCAAGTTGGTTGCAAGTGTACAACCATTGACGAGCTCTGAGATTGTTATGAAACTTTCCCCAGTTGATGATTTTAATAAGTCTTGAATTAATCTCTGTTGTTCATGGGCATTATTGCGTTTGCTTCATTTTAGAATGTTTTCAAATAATTTTTCTTGTTCCTGTTGCAATCTTATGTTAGAATATCTATAAGTCACACAAGATCTCATCCGTGTGTTAGTATTGTGGCATTTGCAATTTCATTATGAGAAGAGCTTTCATCTTGTAATGTAAATAAACAATTTAAAATCACTTTACTTTCATTATGTTGATAAATATTATTTGTTAGTCTATGAGTGTATCTTAGACATGATGAACTAGGGATTTCTAATGTTTAATTGAGTCTTTAACATGAGCCTTTGTGTTGAATTCTTGAAGAATGTATGAAATCTTGCACCTCTGGGCTTCCATTGTTATACACACCTTCTAGTTGAAGGAATATTTTTGCTATCTCAAAGCATTATGTTTTGTGAATTTTCCAATATTTGTAAAAGGTTCTCAAAGATTAATATAATCAACTTTATCCTGCTTAACTTCCCATCAAAAAACATCTTAAATAATGAATTCTACAAGAACTACCCCTATTTGTACTGTATCAATAAATGAAAAAATTCTAATGCTAAAATATGCAGAAAAAATCAGGTTTCAATTAATGTCTCTAGTAACTTTGAACCTTGTCCGAAAATATCTCCATTCTCTAGAAGTGACAACTCGTGAGAGTTAGATTATGGTGTATTGATCATATTTTCTCAAGGTCATCTTGAAAACTATGTAAAGAAAGATTTATTGATATTCCTTCATCAATATAGGTTACAGAATGGGTCCTCTCACCCTGGTTAAAGGCACAACCTAAAGTAGTGAGGGTAGATCAAACCCTTAATATGGTGCTATCCATTTTTCCAACGTTTGAGTGACAAAGAGTCAGCTGAATTTCATCCTGCTACAAAATGACTTATATTATGATTCGTCTATCTCTAAGCATCCTGCTTGATCCGTGATGCTTCTCAACACCTAAGGGAGAATCAATTTGGGTACCAACACCAATCTGCACCACTGCCGGGGAATTATTTGCATAAATGCATACACAAAATGACCCTGTAATGCTTCTTACATGATTTAAGTGCAAATATGTTGTTTAAATGTCATTCTTTGTTAAGATTTGTAAGAATTGTGTGAGATCACAACTTCATTGTGTAATATTTCCAATTTCTAGTGGTTATTGCACTAATTTTGTATTGTCAAGTGATAAATATGGGTAAAGGAAGGTTGGATCTGCTAAGCTTTGTGGAATTAAGTATTGATAGACATTTGACAAGTTTCTTATAGTGCATTTGCACAACTAAGGTGAGAATCCTTAGTGGCGACTCCATTTTGGTTTGAAATTTGATAATTACCAGTGTCTTAACCCATGTCAAGTGAAATTTTTCATTAATCTTTGCAAAGATGGAGGGAAGAAGATCTTTCTTCACTAAGGACCTTGTTAGTACCAAAATTTGTTCTCCTTTTCAGTCCGAGGAGCATCCGAGATATGACATGAAGCTTGAAGCTAGATAGATCATGTTGTGTGTTGTTTTGTAGCGGGGATGTGATCTAACCTGCACTCGATTTGTGGAGAGATGAATAGCACTTTGAAAAGGATTTGATCTCGACCCTCACTATTTTAGGTTGTGCCTTTCAACCAACGTAAGAGAACCTATATTGTAACCCCCAAATGGTGAAGGAGATGAAGATATCCCTCAATTTATGCAAATAGTATGAAAAGGCCTTGGGAAAATATGATCAACACTCCAAATATGACTTTCACAAGTTGTCACTCCCAGATTATGGAGATATTTTCAATGCAAGGCAAGGGTTACTGGAGACATTATATAATCCTGATTTGCCTTATGCATTTTTGTAAATGGATTGTATTCTTTTGTTGACACACAATGCAGATGCAGGGGTAGTATGGGTAGGATGGGTTGTTTAGAATAATTTTTTGGTGGGGTATTGATGAGACAAATTGGGATATATCAGATCTTTGAAAACCTCTACAATATTTGAAAACAACTATCAGAAAAAAATGCTTCAAATAATCAAGACATTATTTCAACCAAAAGAGGCATAAATGGAAGACCATGCAACACTCTTCACACAATCTTTGAGAACTCACCACAAAATCTTAAAGTAAAGAACTCAATTAAAAACAAAAATCCTTTATCAAACCACACCTAAGGTGCCCCCAAAGGCTTACAAGAAATCTTTGCAATCAAGGAAGGTAAAGTGATTTTAAATTTGTTTATCTCCTTATCAAATGAAGGCTCTTCTGAATATGAGATTGCAAATGTCACTAAACTATCAACCATAAATGGAGATCCTGTGTGATTTCTAAAGACTTTCAATGCAAGATTGCAACAAGAACAATGTAAACTATTTACAGGCATTTAAAAATGATAACAAACACCATATTGCCCAGAAAAACATAGATTAACTCAAAATCTTGTTAGATTCATCATCGGGGAGAGTTCATGAACAATCTCAGAGCTCTGTGATGGCTATACACTTGTAACCAACTCACATACATGAAGATCCAACACGAAGAAATCATCCTAGATCTTTGATGGGTTTCTCGAAGATGAGATTTCTCTCAAAATTTTCTCGTGATTTTTAATTTTTTACCGACCCCCTTTACAAATCTCAAAATATGCATTATATATCTCTTACCACATTTGATCCTTCTTTCCCAAGCAAAGAATATGCCATGGGATCAATTTTGTTACAACAATCCTCATGATTCAATGAAAATGACATCAAACAGAAAAACACTCGTAGGTTGTCAGGTGTGCCCAAAAAGATTAAATCATTACAAATATCTAGATCATTATCCTTCCTAGAGGCATGTTTTTCATCATTAAGGCATGTAAACACCTTTTACTCATCATTTTCACCTTTTTACCTTTTCAAATTACCTTTGCAACTTTTGATTTTGTCATTTCACGTGTTTACTCTTGGGCAGGGGAAAAAATTTATTACAAAAACACCTCAAATCAAAGAATTGAGTCATGAAAGTGATGCCAATGATCCTGGAAGGCCAAGATGACACAAAATCACTATAAATTTGATGAATTTTGATGCAAAAATCGTGATTCCAAGCTTCCTAGAGCTCTCATGGCGGTCAAAACAAATGGATGCACAACAACCGTTGATCTTATCCATCTTTTAATCTTGGCCCTCCACGTGGAAGATACAGATTTAGAAATAAGCATGAGTCACCTTTTTAGTTTTTTGGATAAGGCCAGACACGTGTCAAAAATGATTGGAAACAAATTCGGGCTCATTTTTGACTTTTCCACATTTTTGAAAAAATGGAAAATTTGACTTTTTCCTCTGCCCCTCTACCTTTGAATTTTGGAGCTGACACGTGGCACATGGTGGGTCCCATTGAAATCACGCTTCAATTCTACGCATTTTGACCTTTTTGGAAATTGGGAAAATTTTCACTTTTTGCCCCGTGGGCCCGCACCTCCATTTTTCCCTCACCACGTGTCTCCTTGTGATTCGCTAGTGGGCCAAAGGCTTCAAATTTTGGTTTTGAGTCTTTTTGGAAAAAGGGAAAATTTCCCTCCTACCTCTGCCAGCCCACGGACCCGCTCTACCCTTTGCCACACGTCCATCTCTGATTCACCGAGGACCTACAGGCTTAATCTTCATTTTACTCCCTTTAAGCCAAGGGAAAATTCTCAACTTTGTCTCCACAGGCCCGCACCTCTGAATTATCCCCTACCACGTGTCCATCTTTACTCGCTGCAGGTTTCGTGCCAAAACTTGACTTTAAACCATTGAAGTTTAAAAACTTCAAAATCACCAAAACCTCCGTCAGCCCGCCGACCCGCTCATAAATTGTGGACACATGTCCTCTTTTGATTCATCACGGAACCTCAACCCAAAATTTTCCTTTTATCCATTTTTCCAAAAAGGGGAAAAATTCCCCACTTCACTCCATAGCCCACACTTCCTCCGACCCTTCAGTGGACACGTGTCCACATGCGATTGGGCAGAGGCTTTTAGGTCCAAAAATTTACTTTAACACCTTGAGCCAAAAACCAAAAATCTTCCACCACCCACATCCCTTGGCCAATGAAAACCTACCACGTTTCCAATACCTTATGAGGATGAATTTTATGGGAAAATGATGCCCATCTAACTATCAAAATGTAAAAACTTCCAGGGATGCCCTAAAATTCAATTTTATCACCAAGGATGGCAAATTTATCGATTCTAAATCAACTAAAGCATGTTTTTACAACATTTTCAACCTTGGGATAGGATTTTCAATTACAAACAAGTATGAATTGATCAAATTCAATTTTTCCGTGATCTCGACAAAGGGAAAGTGACATAGCCCGTGAAATTTGAAAAACTAGGGCACAAAAAAGGGTAAACTTGGAATATTCCTTCAAATTAGGAAAAAGTGAGGGGAAGAAATTTAGACCATTAATTAAAAGGGTAAAACATTTTTGAGTAGATATAGATTTGAAAATTTTAGGGAAACATGGTGCAAGCTTAAAAATAAGCACCAACAGACCCTACTAGGAAGTTATTTCTAGAGCTGGGAAAGGAAAATTTAGAAGGAAGATGAATCTGGAAAGTAGTAGGAGATCACGAGTCAGGAAAGGAGATTCCAATTGTGGAAAGTGAACAACTTGTAGTTGAAAATTACCATACATCTTCAAGTGACTCTGAACCAAGCAGTCCTTGTGTAACTTTGAATTCTCCAACTAGGAGAGGGCCCATCATTTGTGTCTGAAAAGTGTGCCTCTCGTTTTTTCCTATGTCCTCCAAAGTTGATAGGGCTTTCCATAAAGTTGAGTCATTAGAGAATATCTATTTTGAAAGCTATACTCCTATGCTCCAAATACCCCTCATTCCCTATCATTTTGATTCTCCTGTAAATTCACCGCCTCAAGGCAATATGGCCCAACCTCCACCTAGACCTCCTTTTGTTGTCAACACTTTTGGACCTATAAATTTCAGAGGTATGGATGGATATCCTAATATGGTGCCACAAGATGTCAAAAATAGGTTTCCAAAATTTCAAGGGAATAATGCCATCACTGGTGACCAACATTTAAAACTCTTTGTCAACATGATGGAAGATTTTGAAATTGAGTTTGAAGATGTGTATGTAAAGTTGTTTATTCATACTCTTGAGGAAGATGCACATGACTGGTACAAGTCTTTACTAGATAATTTGATAGATTCATGGACTGAGATGAAAAATGCCTTTAGATTGCAATATGGGGACAAGACAGACCCCAGGTTCCTTTTATCTGAGTTTGAAAATATAAAGAAGAATCTAAATGAATTTTTCCATGATTTCAATACTAGGTTCAATAAAACCTTGAAAAGGTTACCTATAATCTTAAGGCCAAGTGATGAATCTTGTTTGATCAAGTATTCTGATGCTTTTGATAAAAAGGCTGCTTATTACTTAAGAGATAAAAACCTAGGAACATTGAGGAAAACCTTCACTATGGATTTACAAATTGAGAATAATATCAAGGCAATTGGCAATCCTCTTAAGAGGGAAGGTGTTAATTTGATCAATCCTAAAAATCCTCAGTCAAGAAAGGTTGTGGATCTGGAAGAGGTTGTAAAAACTTTGGCTAGAGCAGTTAAAGAGATATCCTATAAACTGGCCAGAGCAGAAAAGGGGATAGGACAGAACTCCCAAGGTCAACATAAGCCACAAGGTCGGAGAGATTTGGAAATCACCCCAAAGGTGATCATAGACCAAATGACCGAGGAAAAGGGCCCATGGGGTCAAGAAATAGACAACCTCAACCCCAAGAAAATAGATTGGTTCCTGATCCTTTAACTGCTAGGATTGCTACCATGGAAGAGGCCCATGTTATGGAATGGTGCGATAGGTGTTTCTTGCCACATTCCCCATGTGATGTAAACAAGGAAATTGAGGAAGTAGATGATGACGATGAAGCATATGGTGATGTGTGCATGATGGAGTGCCCTGTAAGCTCACAACAGGGGGCAACCTCAACTGAACTGATAAGTACAAGAACTGTCGAAGACTTCTGGGATTGTGTCCACCGGGTATTACCTCTTCCCCCATTAATACTTTTGAAATTGATATGGTACAAGCATTTTATTTTCCCAATCATGATTTTGAATACTTGAGGGAATTGATGATTAAAAAATATGATGGGGGAATTCCTTCAGAAGAAGATAAGCAACTACTGATGAATGTAGTAGTTGCTCAAGAGAAGGAATATAATACTAGAAGTAAAGTTGTCAAAGGGGTAGGGCCATAAGCCAAGCAAAAGATTCCAATCCTTACCAATATCCCAAAGGAGACCCCTAAAAAGGATACATCTGGCAAAGGCCTAATTTCCCCAAATAGAACTTGTACTCCTCATGCCTAGACTATCAAAACCCCCATACTGTCAGATGAAATTGTAAACCTTCCTCCTAATACTACCCTACCCAAATATATTCCTTGTGACATAGCTCAAATCTTAAGCCAAATCAAGGTTACTGTCCCAATTGTTGAATTACTTAGGATCCCTGAGCATAGGAAAAGGGCATTTGAATATTTGGGATTCAAGGAAGAAAATATTACCCAAGGAAAAAGTGTTAATAATGTGGAGGCCCCTCCTATTATTGTAGAATTGGAAATACCTCAAGCATTGGAAGAATTGGGTGAATCACCTGAGGTGTATCTAGGAACTTCTTTGGTTGAATCTCAACTAGATGTGGATCCATTTTATACCACTTTGATCATTAAAGATAGGCTGGTACATAATTGTATGTTTGACTTAGGAGCCTCATGTAATGTAATGCCTTTAGAGGTGATGAATGAGTTAAATATCAAGGTGACAACGGATTTTGGAAAATGTACTTGCTATGGATTCAAGAGAAGTTCTAGTAATTGGATATGTCAAAGGATTAGTAGTGCAATTGGCAACTTATTCAGAAAATGCTTGACCATGAATGTAGTTATCGTGGACTGTCCTGCCAAGTGGGGGATGTTGTTATCCAGAAAATGGGCAGCTAGTGTGGGTGGAAGCATGCAAATGGACATGTCATACACCACCATACCAATTGAGGGAAATATTGTGAAGTTATATGGTGAGAAGAAAATGCTACATCTGATTGAGGATCCTAATAATGCTTCTTATGAAGTATTGTACATAGATGTTGATGTCGATAACTTTGTGGGCTATGCTGATTGTAAGGAGCATAGAATTGAGGAGTGCAAGTATCCTGAGCAGGTAGGTTCTCCTTGGACTTTGATGTTTGATGGGGCATGTTCTAGATTTGGTAATGGCACTAGTGTTGTTTTGATATCTCCAAGCCAAGAGGAGTTTAACTTTTCTTTTAAACTCAATTTTGAGTGTACAAACAATATTATAGAGTATGAAGCACTGTTGTTGGGTTTAAGGATTGCTTGGAAATATGGTGTCAAGGATATTATTGTTAAAGGGGATTCAAAGCTAATAGTCAAACAAGTTAGAAAGTCTGTATGCAACAAAGAATCAAATAATGAAGTAGTATAAGCATACAGTTTGGGACTTCATTGAAATGTTTGATTCTTTCAATATAATACATCATGATAGGAAGTATACTATCAGAAAGGCATAAATTAGCAAAGATTGGGATCTAGGTTTGAAAATTGTACAATGTCTCCCTATTGTGAATATGATATTGAAATATTGACTAGGCCATCTGTCCCTGACAATATCAAGCACTGGACAAGTGTTTGAAGATGATGCCCGTGTGTCTAAAGGTTTCTACAGAATAAAGGAGAATTTTCCAATCAAAGTATGGACTAGGAACCAATGGTTTGTGCAAGTGAAGGAAAAGAGACCTTATTTGGTAAGGAAATTATCCAATTGAAAACTAATACTATTCCCAGAGGTTTGGTTGCACTAGAATCAAATTTTGATAATGCTGACTACATTATTAATAGACACATGTCAACTTCAAGGGATGTTGAGGAACATAACCTAGGCACAAAAGATAAACCTTAGAAAATATGGTTAGGTAGAAATTTGAGTAAAGAAGAAAAGAAATCATATATCCAATTATTAAAAAGTACCAAGATTGCTTGGCATGGTCATATTTAGAATTGAAGGCATATAGGGAAGACCTCTTTCAACATGAAATACCCCTGGAAGCCAATGCCAAGCTATTTAGGTAGAAACAAAGACCAATTAATCCCCTCCTTTCCTCAAAAATGCAAGAGGAGTTGAAAAGTTAAGGGATGGAGGAATTATACAGCCTACAAGATACTCCTCATGGGTAGCAAACCTGGTACTTGTTCGAAATAAAAATGGGGATATAAGATTGTGTGTTGACTTTAGAAATTTAAATAAGGCATCAATCAAGGATAACTATCCCTTTCCAAATATGGATAAAATGTTGTAATTAGTTACTAGTTCTGAGTTGTTATCCACTTTGGATGGTTTCCTGGTATAACCAAGTGGTTGTGAAGTATTCAGAGAGAATCAAAACCACTTTCACCACTCCATGGGGAACCTATGTGTATGTCAGAATTTCATTTGGCCTGATGAATGCCGGAGCCACATTTCAAAGAGAAATGGATGTAGCATTCTCTGGATATATAAATGACTTCATTGCCATGTATCAGGATGATGTGACAATTTTTCAAGGAAAATAAGTGATCACCTGCAACATTTAGAAAAGATGTTGTTAAGATGCAGGGAATATGGTATATCACTGAATCCTAAGAAGTGCCATTTTGGGGTTCAAAAGGCAAAGCTGCTTGGACATATTGTGTCAAAAGAAGGGGTCATGATTGATCTCGAGAGAGTGGAAGCCATTAGTAAAGTTCCTATTCCAAGAACCAAAAAGGGAATTCAATCCTTTTTTAGGAAAATAAATTTTATTAGGAGATTTATTTCCAACTTTGCCGAATTAACTATCCCAATCACCAGTATGTTGAAGAAAGATCAGAGTATCAAATGGGAAGAAGCAATTGTTCAAGAATTTATTGGGATTAAGGAAGCATTGAAGAATGCCCTTTTTAGCAGCTCCTGATTATAAAAAGGCTTTCCAAATGTTTTCCTTTGCTTTAGAGAATACTATTGCATCTGTGTTGTTACAAAAGGATGATGAAGGAGTTGAAAGACCAATTTCTTTCTTTAGTAAAGCATTACAAGGAGCATAATTGAAGTATACTATCATGGAGAAACATGCCTTTTCTTTGGTCAGGGCCACAAAAATATTTAGGCCATATATTTTGAGCTCTAAAGTCATAGCTTATGTTCCCATACCATGGTTTAGGATATCCTATCAGAGATGGAAATTTCAAGTAAAAGATGCTTTGATGGACAAATAAATTGCAAGAATATGATATGGACATCCAAAATAAAAAATTGGTCAGAGGATTAGGCCTAGCAAAGCTAATGGTAGAAAGCAACCTGCAAATAGTTGAGATAAATGAGGTTGAAGAAGAAAGATTGAATATTCTTGAGAAAATGAAAAATTATGAATGGTACAAGGATATTATTTTTTATCTCAAACATCTACAAAGGCTCCTAGTATTTAAGCAAAAATCAAAAGAGAACTTAATTTAGCCTCCCGTATACATCATCACCGATTATGGGTTAACTTGGAAGAACCCTAAGGGAGTTCTCTTGAGATGCATCATTGAGGATGAAGCCCCAAAATAATTGATGATTTCTATGGAGGATTTTATGGAGGACATTTTTCTGGAAGAGTCATAGCCCATAAGATCTTAAGGGCTAGTTCTGGAGGCGAACTCTTTTTAAAGATACAACTTTGCTAGTAAGAAAGTGTGAGAGTTATTAACATTTTTCAGAAGATTGAAAACTTTAGGCTCCCTCCCTTTGCAACTCCAGATCAATTGAAGCCCCATTTAATCAATGGGGAATGGACTTCATTGGTGAGATTTTAGATTCTTCAAGTACAAACCACAAATGGATATTAGTGGCCATTGATTTGACTAAATGGGTGGAGGCAATCCCTACCAAGAAAGATACCCACCAAATTGTTATGGACTTCATTCTCGAATCATATAATTTTTAGGTTTGGAGTGACTACTAAGATAGTTGCGACAATGGTATGAGTTTTCAAGCCAAAATTTTAGTAGTCATGTGTAATGAGTATGGGATCAACTTAGCATATGCTTTAAATTATAATCCCCAAGGTAATGGATAAGAAGAATCAAACAACAAGAATTTGTTGAAGATAATCAGAAGGACCTTGGAATTAAACAAACGAAGTGGGGTGAGCAATTGAAATTTGATATTTGGGCTGATAAAATTACTATCAAAAAAGCTATTGGAAAAAGTCCATTTGAGTTGGTGTATGAAACTCAAGATCTACTTCCCCTGCATATGTAATTATCTTCTTACCAATTTATCCAAAAATTGGAGGACCAGGAGGTCAGTCCCTATGATGCTTGTATTAATCAAATTGTTGAATTAGATGAAGAGAGAAGAGAATCCCACCAAAGACATGTGAAGTTCAGGGAGAAATTAAAGAAATTATTTGATAAAAAGGTAACTCTAAGAGATTTCAGTGTGGGAGATCTTGTGTTATTATGGGATAGAAGACATGAGGATAAGGGAAAACATGGAAAGTTTGATGCATTATGGATGGGCCCTTATTCTATTGATATTAGGATTGGCGAGCACACTTTTTTCCTAAAATACTTAGATGGGGAATTGCTTGAGTTTCTTGTTAATGGAAGGCACTTGAAACATTTCCTTGATTGATTTCTTAGAATCAAGGTACGCATCATTATATAGTGTATAGTATTTTGTTTTTTTTTCTATTTTCACGTTTTTCTGTTTCAATTTCTCCTAGTCCCTGGTGACCAGTTTTTGTTGGTTTCTTGGTTCGATCTTGGGAGGTTGGTTATTGTTTCTTTTCTTTGGAGGTTGGTTCTTAACTCTATGGCCCAATGGATTTTTGGCACATGGTCTGTTGTCTTCGTATTATGTTGTTCTTGTGGCACTCGCTGGGAGTACCCATCTCTCGATCTTGAGTCGGAGCCGTGTTGGTGATCAATTTTAACCTCACCCCTTTCGGACCAAATTTTTTTCAGTATGTGTGGTTTGAAATATTACGTCTTCCTATGTGGATGTAGGAATTTTTATATTTATTAGGTTATTGTTATTAAAACCTTCTCTATGGATGTAAATCACGTGAGTTCTGTGTCGGTTATAACTTCTCTTTCCATGTGTACATGTTGGTTGTTTGGTCATACATGATGGGTTTTCCCCTTCTTTTATTTTCCATGATCATGCCTTCTTTATTATTTTTGTCCCAACATCCACATACACGTAGTCATCTTCAATTGGATGTGGCACATCGTCTATTTGGTGAACTTGTCACTTTTTTTATATTTGTAAAAATGCCAAATTGGTCCCGTGGCGCTGATAATTTCTAATTGGCTATTCAACAATATGAATTGGTGAAGCAAATTCCTTACTTTGACCTTGAAGATGTGCACATGTCATAAGATGAGTGGTTGCGGGAAGGTGAGCCCTTTTGGAATTTTGAGGCATTATGGTGAAAGGCGTAAAAGTGTAAAAGGAATTCCTAGAGCCCGCAAATGGACATGTGGCCATTTTTAAGTTAAAGTGGGGAGGCGGTTCAATGGAGGTATTTTGGAAATTTCAGCTTTTTTTTGAAAAGGTAAAAAGGTGTAAAAATGAGCCACGTCTACAACAACGCCCTAAGAAAGACACGTGTTAAACCTATATTGAAAGTGGGTGGGTGGGCCAAAATGTTTAAAAGGACACAATTCCTCTGAGTGGCATAAAATAAAAAAGGAATCCCTAGACCCACCTCGCCTAAGATCTTTTCCACATAGAATTAATTCTTCCTCCATTAATTCTCCTATTGTAAACAAAGGACCTTGGGGGATGCAAATATATTCATCTTTTATTACTAATTTGATGATCTTTCATCATTTTTATCTATGAAGTGCTTTTGAAATATCAGTAGGGCTCAATTTATGAACCAAAGAGTGTGAAAGTTTCTGTCTAGAATCGAATTGCTCAAGCACCTACGTAAAATCGGTAAGAGTTTAAAACTCATGTTTTGTGTTTGTTTCCATTGGAAAATTGGTTGAAGTAAAGTTAGGGTTTTTAAATGAAGACTATGCCATTTTCTTCCTTGGGTATGTTGGGGGTCACAAGTGACCTCAACAGGATAATAAGATACAGACTTGATGAATGCCGACTTGAATGATTTTCATCAATGATTGAGTAGTGCCCACATGAGTGAATCCTTGAAGGAAATTTGTGATAGCCGTATTGCCTTGGCGGGTTCTATTCCACTTTCTGTCCAATGCCCAAAGTTAGTGTGGTATTACTATTAGGAATTAGCTTGTTATTGTGAACATTAGATATTTATATATTTGTGTGTGTGCAAATATATATTATATATTGTGTGAGTAAATAATGTAAGTGAGTTGTAACTCACGTAGATAAGAGTTGTTGAGATATGTTGAGTGATTAGTGGATCATGAGATATTCTAGGGAATTGTTTGAGATTGAAGTTGACTCCTTGTATTAAGGAGATCAATCTTCTATATATTGTAATCTCCCTTGTCTAATAAAATATCCCGGATGTTTTGAACAATTATTATATTATTTCTGGTGTTTTTTTATAATATAATCTCTTTCATTTTCTAACAGTGGTATCAGAGAAGGTTTTCATCATGTTCTCGTGATGGAGGAGTAATAATGCTGAGGGATAATTATGTAGCTTGTAATATTGTCCCAAATTTATGTGCAGAGGACTCGTGAAGATCTATGTTCCATCGTATACAAGAATATTGTGATTAATTTCACATATGTTTGCCATCGAACTCAGCTGCATTACTCAAAGCTGGATTTGCATTCAGATCATTTTTGGTTTGGGAATTCACATTTCCCACTCATTGAATCGCTGGCTACAAGAATTTGGTGGAATAGATTCATGCTACATTGTTTTCTGAATAAATATTCTTTAAAATCATGTGTGTTCTTTCATTATTGCTTTAAACAATTTCACCGCTCTATTCTAGATCTCTTCCACTCACATAAGGTGTATATAGCTAGATCAAAGGTGAATTGGAGGTGGCATCCACTATTGGTTTTTAGCATTTCTACCTTGCCCGAGAAGTAGTCAAAGTGGCCACAGCTCGTATAAAAAGCTAAGTTGCAGATATTTCGGGAGGTGAGACCAGTGGTGAGATCTGGATCATTCAGGCAAGGAAATTTGTGCTGGGTGCATACCTCCAACAGTCAACCACGTGTTCAGTTTTTATATTCATGCATGTCTTCACTTCTGTGTGTTGGTCTATAGCTTTTTCATTTGTCATCTGTCTTTTAAAAAAAATGATTAATCATATTTGTCTTTTATTATTCCACATTTTCTCCAAGTCTATTGTCTTCTCCAAGTCTCCACGTATTTCTCTATCCATGCACAGTCAAAATTCAGTTCTAATATATTATTGTGTAATGACTTGAGTCTCTAGCCTTCATTTTTTGTGTGTCATAAATGTCCTTGTCAATTTTAGTATAAAGTTAAGTTTTTTATAATATTTAAAAAGTAATTTTCTTCTATTACTTTTTAAATTGTGTGAGTGTGGGTCAATAGACATTGTCAAATAGAGTCGAAATATTCGTATCATCCTTATTACAGTCATGGCATGTCAACGTCATTGTTGTGTCAAGTCAAGAGTCTAAAGTTGTATTGTCAACATTGTCAAAATTGAGGATTTTCCGTCATCTAGAGTATATCATAAAAGTCATCAAAATTGTATAATAATAATAATAATAATAATAATAAAATTGCCTTACGAATGCATTTTCAGTGGAATCTGACGTTCGATTAAGGTTTGTGAGACTTGAGCCTTAAAGTGATATTTTCTAAGTAAGTAGCATCTTGATGGAGGCTAGAGGCAACAGAGGCAGGAGGGCAATCAACGACCTCTCGTTAGGCACCATCGATGAGGCCGCGACACAAATTTGGTGGCCATGTTTTTTCAGTTGTGTGATGAGTGTTTGCTTTCAGTGTGCAATTGTGAAAATAAGAACAAATTATTGTTCAATTGTAATGTATAAAATTCCTGAATGTAACTCCTGATGTAATGAAATAGGTGAACAAAAGCACCACAGTAAGACAGTTCATGGATCTTGAAAAGGTTTGTGGGAGATCCAGAAAACCACATGAGGTGGATAGGCGATGGATCTGTTACACGTCAAGGTTTGTGGTAAACTTGTAAAACCATAGAAGGTTGAGCATTGCTCCCTTCATTAGTATCAAGGTCATGAGTCACAGAGTTTGACATGCTCCATAGAGGAGAGCATACTACAGATAAGAGTGTGTATGTTTTTCCCATGTTCACACTAAGGGGGTGAATGTTAGGAATTAGCTTGTTATTGTGAACATTAGATATTTATATATTTGTGTGTGTGCAAATATATATTATATATTGTGTGAGTAAATAATGTAAGTGAGTTGTAACTCATGTAGATAAGAGTTGTTGAGATATGTTGAGTGATTAGTGGATCATGAGATATTTTAGGGAATTGTTTGAGATTGAAGTTGACTCCTTGTATTAAGTAGATCAATCTTCTATATATTGTAATCTCCCTTGTCTAATAAAATATCCTGATGTTTTGAACAATTATTATATTATTCCCGTGTTTTTATAATATAATCTCTTTCATTTTCTAACAATTGTGTGATGAATTATGACTCTAAGAAGAGAGAAGTATTAGATGGGAGCAGGGATGCGGTGTTGACATTAACACCAACAACCATAAGGGTAATTATGAAATTACCTATAATTGCAAACCCCATTACTATTGGTATCAAACTTTCCTTGGAGGATTATGAAGTAAAAAGAAGGAATTTGCAAAGATGATAAACACAAAATGGCTCCTTACAGATAGAAAGGCATCTGCCAAAATCCCCAAAAGACTAGTTAGGGCTCAATTCGTTGAAGAGGTTGAAGATATCATTGTGCTCCTGAGTCGGATGGCTAGTTTGGAGACTACAAATGAATTTAAAGAATGGATGTCCACCTACATATGGATTATCTTGGAAATAAAAGGAGATATTTGTTGGGAAAATTTTGTTTTTGATGCAATTCATGATCATATGGCCACCCTGGCAACTAAAATTGAAATGGGGAAACTAAAAACTTGGAGTTTTATATGATGACTTATCTAGTATATAATGTTGTAGCACATAGGTGTTTCCTAGAATTATCACCACAAGATGATGTTAAATAGTGCCCAATGCATGAAATTTTCCCCAATTGTAATTAACTAATTTGAGTGGAAATATCATATTAGTAAATGATGCTTTCATTGCACCGATTATTTGCTTGCTCAAACTAGATTGGGGGCAGTATAGAATTTCTGAGCATGCAAGGAAAGTAATTATGGAGTATGGATGTTACTTCATTCAATACAAGAAGTTCATTTACATCAGAGTTAGTGGTTTTGAATGAAAACCTTTCAAGTTGCCAAGGTATGTGAATGACAAGATTTGTTTATGTGAATTGGAAAGGAAATTAGTGCATGTGCACAAGTTAATTGCTGGGAGGAAAAAAACAAATGTTAAATTCCCTATTAGAATTGGTAAGTTCTCTTTCCTCCACTATAAAAGCTAGATTGATTGGAGAAGAAATGAAGAGCTTGGCTATGGAGACATTTGTAGCTAGGCCTAATTATGACATTCAGTGGGTGGTTAACAATGTGGCTAATACTTTCAAGCATGAGCCTCACTTTGAGGACTATTGGATGAATTGTAGAGATGAAGAAGATGTTAGGTTGAGAGATTTTTCAAGGATGACTTTGTCATAAGTTGTGGATTTCAAGGTTTCCGTCATTCCGAAGGACTTGTTGATGATTTAAATATAGTAAGTAAATTCTATATTGATCAAAAGGTAGAAAGTCAACCCATAGCTCCCCAAGTTGGGATGAGGAAGAATCTGATGATCCTTATATAAGGATAACAAATGTCATGAGGAGAACGGTGATTTGGTTGACCCAGATAAACATTGACCTATCAATACAAAACACAAAGATTCTAAATCACTTCAAAAGTCTTGGGAAACTTGGATGATGATCTCCCACATCTAAGGGAGGGTGCTGATAAGATTGACCCATTAGGAGGAAAATCTCCTTTATTGCCCTCTAGAAGGCCTACTACTGGGCTTATTGATGAATGGACAGTAGCCAAAAGTGAGATAGGTACTTCCATGTCTACCCTCAGGTAGAAAACTAAAAGAATGCTCTTGAAATCCATGGAAAATGCCCCAATTACTCTTGCAGTGCCACTCTAGGAAAAGGGAAAGGGTTTAGCTTCACATGTGGTCCTCCCAAATGTTGTGCCAGAGCAACATAGTACTGAGAAGTTAATGAGTGTAGCTATCACAAGTGGTCATAGTCAGCCCAAGAAACACAAAGAGGAAAAAAGGGCACCACCTGAATTGATGAAGTTTGAAAGGGCACACAAGAAGCCCAAAATTGTCCATCACCAAGTCCTAGTGAGGGTAGGTGCCCATACACCAAATAAATTCAAACATAGAGATGGGGTAATTGATCCCCCAAAAGTGGAAAGAATAGATAACGACTAGAAACAACAAGACATACCATTGCCGAGTATGGGGTAGTCAGGTCCTCTAATCCCTCATTCATTCTTTATGGAGAAAGAAGTAAAGGCCACTCAGATTTTAGTTCCTCAGGGGGATGTTGTAGTCAATACAGTGGACAACCAATTTTTTTCCTTATGTATGGACATTCCTGAAGCTCTACTTGTTAGAGATATTAATAACCTCCGGTACAAAACAATGAATAAATTTAAAAATATGCAAACTGAGGTGATTGATTTAAATACTATTAAGGGATTTTCTATGTTGGATAAGCTCAAGTTATCCATGGAGGAACCATTGTTAACACCAATAGGTAGTATTGAAAAGGATAAGGGATCAGAAGGAGATACTCATGTGTTAGCAAGTGAAGAGATGGTTCAAAACACAGAACTTCTTTCACAGAACAATTATTGTCGGTATCAAGAAAATCTGAACTAGTGGTAGAAAAGGATATGGATATTGAATTAATGGTAGAAGATATTGTGCCCACTCCTGTTAAGGTGGTTGAGAGTGATAACATTCACCAAGAAGAAAAAATGTCTTTTGAAGATAAACTAAAAATGGCACAAGACTTAATTGCTGATGAAGAAATTGTCATTAGTGGAGAATCACAGTGATCATGGATGGTATATCTAAACTCAAATATGATTTCATATTCATATTCCTCTCAAAAAATTATGCAAGTTAAAAAAATGGCTTATCCAATTTGTAATAATGAAGTGGTAGAATTTCTAGTTAACTCCATCCATATTTAGGGATTTCATTAGAGCCAAAATAAAAACTCACTCATAATAAATCCACCCATCCAAATTAGTTTTCATCCCATAATAAAATTCAATCCTTGAACCATATCCATTAGAAAATTTGTTTTCATGTCTTTCAATTTCTTCATTTTTGTATATGCTTGTATAACATTAAGAAGCAATTATGGTGAATATCAAGGAAATAAATTTTTGTGTACTAACATATGAGGACTAGATCTATAGGAATTTCCAGTTTGTTCTTGATACTAACATGTAGATTTTGGAGCACCAACAATATCAACCAAGGAGCATGCAGATTTTGAAGGGACACACAGATACCTTCACTCTCTCTTTTAACAACTATCCATCTCTTGAGATCACTAGTCCGGGCTTTGAAGATTACTATGGTGATTCCGATAATGCACAATTCAAGATGGGCTTTGAAGACCTAGAAATTATCTACACAATTTTTGGAAATCTTCTTGGAGTTACTAAGTATGCAAAAAGTTTTTATGAGATCTCAAACATTGCTTCCTATTTTACACAAGTTGTACTTTGATGAATATAGTCTGATGATGGATCAAATTTTTCTCTAATCCTTCTCATGCTATCATTTTAGAAAAAATAAATAAATCAAAAAGCTTTGATTGGAAAACCAGCTTGTTGGCCAATCAAAGGCAAAAAAAAAAAAAACCTTTGATTGGAAAACCAGCTTGCTAGCCAATTAAAGACAAAAAAGGTGGCTCTTCTTCAAAAGCAATCAACTATTACCTGGTGGCTTCTTTCTCAACACTATTTGACCATGTTAACAATAGGATGACAAGGACAACTAGAGGTATGATCAAGTTATTTTGTTCTACTATTTTATTTTTAAGCTTTATTGTAAGTTTTTTTTATTATAGCTAGATCCACTTTTAAAATCTCTAAGGAAGGCAAGATAAAATTCATATCTCCCCTACTTATATGAAAAATATGTGCACCTCTTTGCAATCAAAATTTTAGAGTCTAATTTATGGGTAGCCATGAATAAACAACATGCATGAGGACATGCATGAGCTTAAGTGCGGGAGAGAAGGAGAAGCACAAGGTATGCATTTTGATTTTAGATATGAGACACAATAGAAGGAGATCCATACAAGAACCTGCTGTACAAGAAAGGAAATCAAAAGTAGCAGAAGGATCTCCACACAAGAACCTACTGCAAGAGAAAGAAAATAAAAAAACATTAGAAGGAGATCCATACAAGACCATGTTGTACAAGAAAATAAAAAACAAAAGAAGGAGATCCACACAAGAACCTGCTGTACAAGAAAGAAAATAAAAAACAACAAGTAGGAGATCCACATAAGAACCTGCTGCAAAAGAAAGGGAATAAAAAACATCAGAAGGATATCCACACAAGAATCATTATAGAAGAAAATAAATAAAATTGAAGGAGATCCACACAAGAACTCCCACACAAGAACCTATTGTACAAGAAATAAAATAAAAAATAGTAGAAGGAGATCCACACAAGAACCTACTACAAAAGAAAGGAAATTAAAAACAGCAGAAAGAGATCCACAAGAACCTATCTTTGAACTATATATGGAATGCATACATGCATAAGCTCAATGCGGAGAAGACTCTAAGAAGAGGAGATAATAATATAATGCATGAGGACATGCATAAGATTAAGTGTGGGGAAATGATGAGGCCATAAATTGGCCATAAATTACCATTATTTTGTCCTTCCAAGTTACCTTTGAAAGTGGATTTAAATGTAATCTAGGAACTTATAGTTTGCTTAAGATATAATATAGGATATATATCTTTTTCATTCTTTAGAAATATTTTGTTATCTATTTTGTTGACTAATCTTATTGATTATTTGGGAAAAGATGCAAAGTCTTGTGTATGCAAGCCATAAAGGAAAGATAATGATAGTATTGAGAAAATTTGAATTGATCATGGATGGTATATCTAAACTCAAATATGATTTCGTATTCATATTCCTCTCAAAAATTATGCAAGTTCAAAAAAAAAATCATCTCAATCCAAGATCGTATACAAAATTTATAGCTATTTTAAGTTCACGAGATTAGTTTTAGAACTCACAAGCTTAGTTTCGAACTCACGAGTTAGTTCCGGAACTCGCAGGGCTTAGTTTTGGAACTCACAGGCTTAGTTCCAAAACTAAGCAGATTTCAATTTTTTTTGAAGAATTGTGAAAGATCAGAGAATCCAATGGAAAATTTGAGAGATGTTTTTTTTTCATAGTAATGTGATTAACAAAAACCTCATTCATATTTGGTACAAGTTTTACCAATAAAGAGAGATCTAACTCTTAGTGAGATACAAATTGAGGAAAAGTGTATCGATTTAGTGTTAAAAGTTCCATAAAAATAAACAGAATAGTCAAATGGAAAATATGAGAGAGGTTTTTGTTCATAACAATGTGATTAAAAAAATATCATTTATATTTTCCACATGTTTTAGCAATAAAGAGATATATAAATTTTAGTGAGTCATGCAAATCCGAGGAAAAGTGTATCAGACAAATGCTAAAAGTTCCATAAATAGAAACAAAAAATTCAAATGGAAAATCTGAGAGAGGTTTTTGTTCATAATAATGTGTTTAAAAAAAATTCATTTAGATTTTCTACAGGTTTTACTAATGAAGATAAATTTAACTTTTAGTGAACTGCAATTGAGGAAAAGAGTATCAAGCAAGCGTCAAAAGTTCCACAGTTAAAAACAGCAAAGTCAAATGGAAAATATGAGAAAGGTATTTGGTCAAAATTATATTTTGAGAAAAATCATCCTTCTAATAATTTAGAATAATAAAATCATTATGATTCTTGTTACCAAAAACAAGGAGAAGATTTGGGAGCAAATCTTCCTAAAATAAGTAAGATAAGATTTGACCCCAATAATATCTCTCTCCATATTTTGTGGAGATGGAGATCTTAGTTGTTAGGATTGGAATAAAGATAATATCATATTGTATTTCCTAAAATAAGGAGTTGGTTGGATGCATGAATTATAAATGCAACCTTCCACACTTAGATATGTAATTCTTTCTCCCAAGAAATAAAGATCTGTTCTTTCTTTCCAATCTTTTGAAGTAGAGTTATCCTACAAGTTTTGAATTAAAAATATGAATTAAGTCCTCTTCCAATGAATGAGCTGGCCACTCATTCCAAGGAAGATGGATCAATGTGTTAATGTTTTTTTCTTTATTTTTGCAGTTTTCCTTTTGTTGTAAACTTCTGATTTCATGTTATGTGATCCTTCTTCAGTACAATTTTTGTTGTGAACCTGCAGTGTCTTTTAATCTTTCAGTTATTTTTAATTTAACAATTTAATTTATGCAAGTTTCATTTCTTTCATGCAACATTTATTTATGCAAGTGTGATTTCCAAATTGTTTATTTCAAATGTGTTTAAATTTCTGCATGTGTGATTTATTTTATGCAAGTTTGGATTGTGTTTAAAGGAGCCACTTTCCGAGATTTTCTTCTCTTAATGCATACAACCTTCGAAACCAACCCGGATTAACATTATTAATGGTGAGGATTGACGACCCTCATCACACATTTTTCAACGAGGAGTGTAGATCCATTTCCATTAAATCAACCTACCATAACATTACCTAAGGTGCCACTTGGAAAAGAGGATAGTGATTTGGCAACTCAGCCAATCATGGGAGAAAAAGAGCCCATTGCCCAATTTTCAATACAAAAGGGAAATGAAGTGAAATTTCATACCACTATGTTTTCAGCCAAAGAAACAACAAAGGAGGGCCCTTTGAAAACGAAGGCTAATTAGGTTAAGAATGACCAAAATAAAATGCCAAGGCAGGAGGAGAAGCATCTAGAGAAATCAACAACTTAGATTGAGACAAGTGCTCTAGAGAAGACAAAAATATTGACACAAAAGGAGCAAGAAGTATCCATGCAGATGATAGTTGCACCTGACAAAATCTAGAAAGGATTGCAAGAAATAAATGCTGAAACAGGTTTAAGGAAGGGTTTGATTAGTGAATTAATGTTAAGTGAAGAGACAACCCTTCCTATACAAGCAGTTGACCTCACTACCTTATCTTTTCCAAAGGCAATAAGAGCCCCAAAGAAAGCCAGAACCATCACAAGAACCCTTATCGATTCATCTAGGGCAAGAAATTTTGAAATAGTAACCCCTTTTGAGGGGAAGACAAGAAAAGATATAACTGATGATGATTACAGTATTCAGGTCATCCCCTTGGGTAAACCATCAAGGGAACAACTAAAGCAGGGAGTTTCGAAGCCTGTAAGTGGTCTTCTACAAAAGGTAGATGAGGATGGAATAACAAAGAAACAACTTAAGGAGCAAGTTAGAGCTTTAAATTCATGTTTTCAATAACTGATAGGAAAACCAGTCAGGAGCTAGCAGTGCCTTTGTGAACACCCTTGAAGGTATGGAAAAATTGAATAGTGTTGTTAAAAAGGTCCAAGTAGTGGACACTTGGGTTGGGTGATTAACTGAGAAGGGAAAAGAAGTTATCACTGAAGCAAGGACAAGATATGAAGATCTCAAAAGTCACTTAGATGAAATTGATGGAGTAATTGAAGACTATGACAATGAGATCTTTTACTTAGAAGGAATTCTCCCCAAGCTTGACCATATAACAAGGCTCAATGAGGAATTGGTTGAGCAAGAAGACATTGTACCAATAGAGCACAAAGGGAGCCAGTATGCTCTTGAAGAGATGACAAAGATCAGATTGGATACCCTAAAAGAAATCAAGAAAAAAATTGAAGTCAAGAAGGATTGGGTTGATGATTTACTTTATGCCATTGATAGAAGGCTAGAAGACATGGTGGTGGATAAATTTAAAAAGATTTATGGAGATTTAAAATTAGATTTCTTACTTAGTTCATTTGAAAGTAATATCTAGGCAGATGACTTCTCCTATGACACTATTGGAAAAATGATGAAAATTAAAAATAGGATTGAGGAGTTGAAAGCAAGGCCATTTGAATACAAGTAGAAAATGGCTCAATGTTTGGACGTAGTATCAAGAAAAACATTGATTTTCCATCACCACCTAGGACCGGATGAAGATGAAATGAATGAATTGTTCAAAAGATATGATGCTTATGTGGCCAAATTTCCAGAGGAGTTGGATGTAGAGGAAAAAGATGAAGAGAAGGAGGCTACAGATACAAAAGAAGAGGAACATGCTTGAACACTCTCTTCCTCATTTTATATTCTCTTTTCATACTTCATTGAACTGATACTATGAATTGATGTTTTTGCTAC
Organism: Taxus wallichiana var. yunnanensis; assembly: GCA_018340775.1. Classification (NCBI taxonomy): domain Eukaryota; kingdom Viridiplantae; phylum Streptophyta; class Pinopsida; order Cupressales; family Taxaceae; genus Taxus; species Taxus wallichiana. Next base: position 695,428,063 of record CM031239.1, read on the forward strand.
ATTAAATGTAGTTATCTCTTTGAATTTTTACTGTTTCTTTGTTTCAATTGAAAGTAAAAAATGTAGTAGTTCATAATAGATTTGATTAAAATCTCACATACATTTGGAAAATATATGTTAACTATTGACATACTTGTATTGATTGCAATTTGAACAAAAAACAAGACAAGGTTCTATAGGGGCCCTTTCCCATGACAAAAAGAGATGTACATACATCAAGAGTAAAAACAGTGGAAAGAGAATAGTACTCAAACATCCTTTAATCCTACTTCATAGCTTCCCTTAGCAGGGGAAGTCTATTCAAAATTTTGTTCTTCCTAGGTACAAACTCATCGGAGCCCCGTGCTATTTGTATAAAGATAATCGACCCTGCCAGGTCCTTAGACATCCCCATACCCATTAATGACTCCAAGGTCATCCTAGGGTGACCCATAATCTCCTCAAGCTCAACTTTCTTTTGATGGGATGATACCCAATCCAGGAGGTCCAGACCACTTAAAAGAAATCTATTTTCCCCTTTCCCTTGTGAAGGGTCAACATGCTAGGATTGTTCTGAAGAGGGGTGTTTGAAGTGTTGAGAGGGGTAGATGCTGTAGGTTGGTGACTGGGAAAAATGTGAGGTTTTGAACTAGTTCTTGTTTCCCACTTCCTGAAAAGGGTGGATTTTCCCTTAGAGAAGGAATTGGTTGAGGAGCTTGAATTTTCCATTCAGAATGAGGGAAAAAATGCATCAAATGCTTAGATAGCTGAGTTGTAAACCTCCCTCTACTATCCCGAGATGAAGAAAGTGCTGCCCTCAAATGGCGAGTAGAGATAGATTGGTTCTCTTCTCCATCCGAGATGATGATAGGAGAATGAGTGTGTGTTTCACCCTTCCTCTTACTCGAGGACAATGCTAATAATGGACATGATGGCAAGGGCACATTTTCTTCCTGTTTATTTTCTAGGAATTGAACCCTCTTCTCCAATTCACTCACTTTGTTGGAGATGGCAGAGCACTGTATCAATGGAGGTTTTGTCATACAATATGTATGACTCCTTAGGGATTTCTTTTGAAACAAACTCTTCATTGCATAAAAAGGGACATTGAAAATTGGTCTACCCAGATACTTGAGGCCTCCTTTAAAACCAATATATTTTAAAATCCTCAGGTGTTTTCATGTGCTCCCATCTAAAAAGATGGAAATACATGACTTGGAAGGAGGCGAACACAAGATTGATTCTGATCAACCTGGTTAAAATTTCTATACAGACCCATTGATATGTCAATGGTACTTTGGTGTCTCCTACACATTCCACTTTGAAAAAGGCTCTAACAAAAGCTTCATCCAAGCCACTCAGGTCTAAAATCTGATTCAAATCTTCCAAGGAAATCTCCTTCAGGTTGTGTGCCATGAGTGTCTTTTCCATTTCTCTTGCTAGAATCTTCTATACTCAGAGTTATGAAATAAATACATAATCAGTAAAGGAAAATAACCGAGTTTTATAGCCCAAAAGAGACACATATTATAATTTGGAAAAATATTTCCCCTAAGGTAAGAGGGATCTTACTCGGTTTACACAGGGAAATTTAAATATCAAGGAAAGTATAAATGAGCGAATCTGGTAAATCGTGGAGATTTGACAAATCATTTATAGCATTTAAGCTAGTAAGATGAAAAGTGAAGTGCATTGAGTCTAAGAAGGTTTTCAAGAGATGAGCATAGGTGTGTGTCATGTCAACAAACATATGGAAATACTCAATGATCATTTGAGATGATTGCTTAATCAAGATCTGAGGGGGACAATTCAAGTAACCTATTAAAAGCAATAACTAGATATCCCAGTCAGATATAAGTGGAGCCCATCAAAATGACTCATGTTTCAAACACCTGGCAAGACAAGATGAAGTACATGAATACCATTTTTAGAATGAACATGTAATAAAGAAGTATTCCCTTGAATATTCTTATTTTTGGGGCGAAAAAGATATTTGAATTGAAAAGGGTCATATAAAAGCATGTAAAAGTGAAAGAGAAGAGGGGGTTTTAAATATTTATGAAAAAGTTGGAGAAAATGATCTTCTTGAGAAACCATCTGAGAAACCCATTTATTTCCTGTGCCTTTAAATTTAATCATGTCAATATGGTTGCAAGTTTACAGCCATTGATTTAGCTCGAGATTGTTATGAAACTTTCCCACTAATCTGAATTTAATAAGTCTTGAATTAATCTGTGTTGATCATGGGAATTATTGTGTTTGCTTCATTTCATAATGTTTTCAAATAGTTTTTCTTGTTCTTGTTGTAATATTATGTTAGAATCTTTGTAAGTCACACAAGATCTCATCCATGTGTTAGTATTGTGGCATTTACAATTTCATTATGAGAAGAGCTTTCATCTTGTAATGAAAATAAACAATTTAAAATCACTTTACTTTCATTATGTTGACAAAGATTGGTTTTTAGTCTATGAGTGTATCTTAGACGTGATGAACCAGGGATTTCTAATGTTTAATTGAGTCTTTAACATGAGCCTTTGTGTTGAATTCTTGAAGAGTGTATGAAATCATGCACCTCTGGGCTTCCATTGTTATACACCTTCTAGTCAAGGAATATTCTGCTTCTCAAAGCATTTTGTTTTGTGAGTTTTCTAGTATTTATTAAAGGTTCTCAAAGATCTAATATAATCAACTTTATCCTACTTAACTTTCCACCAAAAAACATCTTAAATAATGAATTCTACAAGAACTACCCCTGTTTGTATCGTGTATCCATAAATGAACAAATTCCAATGCCAAAATATGTAGAAACAATCAAGTTTCAATTAATGTCTCTAGTAACCTGAACCTTGTCCAGAAAATATCTCCATTCTCTAGAAGTGATAACTTGTGAGAGTTAGATTATGGTATATCGATTGTATTTTCTCAAGGTCATCCTCGAAAAATGTGCAAATAAATATTTATTGATATTCCTTCATCAACATAGGTTATAGAATGGGTCCTCTCATCCTAGTTGAAGGCACAACCTAAAGTAGTGAGGGTAGATGAAACCCTTAATACAATGCTATCCATTTTTTCCAACATATGAGTGACAAAGAGTCAGCTGAATTTCATCCTGGCTACAAAATGAATTATATTATGATTCCTCTGTCTCTAAGCATCCTTGCTTGATCCGTGATGCTGCTCATCACCTATGGGAGAATAAAATTGGGTACCAACAAGACATCCAAAACCTCTTCGACATCCTTCCATCTTTCTTGCATGGCTTATAATCATTTTTCATGAGATCTTCTTATTGTTATCACATTATCTTAATCATATTATCATATATGATATGCTTCTAACATCTTGCAAGTATAGAACAGCTTTCAAAAATAATCAACAACCCTCTCCCACAACTACTTTTTCTTACAAGTTATCATTTTCATCCTTTTATTCTTGACTTTACATTTTTCTCGTACAGTCATTTCCGATCCTCCCGGTCACGATTGACCAAGTTCCCGTCTATCAAAAAATCTATTTGAATCCTCATTTTTGTCATTTATCCTATTTCTCTTCTTCTAGTTCACTCCTATAGGCCCCCTTTTACAATAGTTCTTGGTCCTCATCAGCTTTAGATCACTCTCAGACCTTGCAGGTCTACATATCTTGTCTACAACTTCACATCCATCCTCCCAGTGTCATTGACTTGCATGTGCATAGTATGGGTCACCGTCGATCCAAACCAGTAACACTTAATTTATAGTTATTGTCATCTAAATAGCTTTAGACAATTTTTTTCTATTTTCCTGATTTAGTGATAGCTCTTTTTCTGTATGCTTTTTCTTTTACATCCTTTTGTCTAACAAACAGGGGCTAACATCCACCAAGGAAGTTAACACTTCTCGGGTCCACTTTGTTGGGCATCCCCACCCCTATCTATCTAATCAAATCCCATTTTAGTCTTACTTGCAGGTTTGAAAACAACAACAATCCATCATTCAACGCCCATATCAAACATCAAGCATCCGAGGTAACATAAACCCTCTATCATTTCTGAGTTGCTAGTTTCTTTAGTAGCTAGTGCATTAATTTGATTAACAAATGATAAATTTGGACAACGTAAGGCTCGCGTAATTTGTGCAAATAAATATAAGCTAAGGTATGTCTTTGATTTCATTCTTACAAGGGAAAGTATACACTATCATAGTTTGTACATTAAAGATCATGATGGTTTCTATAAATACAATGTGATGAGATGAATCTTGAGTTCTCTCAAACCCTTGAAAATAAAAAATATGATTGTTGTAGGACTTGTGTAATTTTTCACTTGAATCATAACTGAAATTATACTATTCCAAAGTACTATAGGTTTTTTTACACTCTAATGATGAGCTAGAGGACTATGAAGGATTCTTAAAGCAGGGGAATTTAATAATAATCCTCAATCAGGTCTATTAGGTGTCAAGAAACTCATTAAGGAAGAATTATGGTTGTTTGAAAGCTCAATTGTAGGAGAAGTCATTCAAATGATCATATCAAGTTGTGATGGCATGGAAAATGGTAAAAACATTGAAATGTTATTTCAGTCTATGTTATTCATGTTGACCCATCTCCATGACAGCTTGGGAAGGTAAGTGATCTCAATTTTGCATTGATAGCTAGTATATGGTGGTATAAAGACACGGGAGATACAAAACGGTGTTTCATGAGTTGTGCTTGATCCTAGAGCATTGATAAAGTTTGTAAAAAGAGATTGAAAGTGTGCTTTAGGGATTTTAGTCCTAATGGTGATCTTGTTAGTACTTAGAGGATTTTTTTTTTTTTGACATGTTACAGTCCTAAATGGTGATGTAAAAAAATTTAGAGAAAAAATTTGATGGATATATTCTCGGGGGAGCTATTTGCATGGTTATTATAGGTCCATGGATCATTTATTGTTGCCGATGAAGACAAAAAGAGAAAGTACAGTCCACGGGGGTAGATAGTGAAGCATGTAAGTCATTATTTTCATTGTGTTTTGTCTTGTGTTGTCATTTCTCATGTTGGGTCATCATTGTATCCTTTTTATAGATTTCAAAGGGGGAGTGAAGCATTTGAAACATGGAAAAGAGGTCTTGTAGGCATGTTTAATCGTGTTGGTTGTCATTAATGTTTCTGAAGGTGGTTTCCATCAATGACAAAGGGGGAGATTGTTGGTCATTTTGTCTTGGTGTTTCCATTAATATCAAATTTAATTAATGAATAAAGGTGTATATATGTCATATGAGTCTCCATGAGGTATCATTCATAGTCAAACATGAAGGTTGATTGGTAGTATCTAGATTTGGTCAAGTTATTATGGTGTCTAGGCATGGTGCAAGCATGGATGGTCATGGGATGATTTAAAAGGTTTTCACAAGGTCATACATGGTCCTAGAGGTGTTTTACAAGTGTCTAAGTATTTGAAATGAGTCATCATGGTCAGTTCCTCGGGGTTTCATGGTTGAGTCAATTCATTCTAGGCTTATTCCTAGTCATAGCAGGCGTAATGAGTTGGATGCATGAGATATGGAGTAGGGAAGTCATATCCAAGAATGGTAGGGGATATGTGGTATTGTATATGCTGTGTATGAGGAGTTTTATATTAGTTCTCGAGGTGTGCTAATGTTTCATGGTATTTGGGAAGTAAAAAGGTGAAGACAAGACATGATAGCACATATAAGTCACCGTGGTTGGAGAGTTTCAAGATTATTTGACCATGGAGGTAAGTTTTGTCAATTATAGGACGTTGTCATGATGTTTCATGAAAAGTTTCAAGTAAAATTTTAAAGGAAAGTCAAGTTATGATGTTTTTAGTAAAACCAAGTTGAGAAGAAGTAAAATCTAACTTGAATTGGCAACGTTTTTGCTCACACACTCACAAACATTTTTCATGGGACCCAGAGGTTTTGGGGATGATTTTACTTGACAAGAGATTTTAGAAAAATAATGAGGTGATTTGATCATCATAATTTTATGAACAATCATTAACAAGCTAAAGTGGTTTGAAACCCTAGTTAAACCCTCCTTCTAGAGAGACATGGAAGATTTGCATTGTATGGTCTTAAAATTGTCTTGGAATGTAAAAGTGATGCATCAAGGTTGAAGAGGATTCCTTAGAGCTCATTTTGGTGGTGGTTTGGTGTTCCAACTATTTTGGGAAGAGAGAGAAAATACCTTATTTTACGGATAATTCTAGTTTCAGGGACTAAGATGGAGGTTACATGATGAAAACAAAACTGTTCCAAAATACTTGGGAGTTTCCTAAATTTCCATGAAAATTGTCATGTTGATTCAAAGGGAGAAAATGGAAGATACAGATCCTCAAAGTAACACTACTGATTTTGGACTTAAGGGCTAAAATTCTAGTCTCTTGGTTTGAGGTGAGTTTAATGAAATTGCATCTTGTAACAATAGTTTTTGGTCATGGAAAATTTTTAGGCACCTGATATGATGTGATGAAGTGCTTGGTTTGATATGGTGAAGTGATTTTAGTTGAAGACCTAATGGCCTAGAAATCCCTAGTTGGCTTGCTTAAGAAGGTGACTAAAACAAGTGTGATAGAATGAATTTCTCCATGTGACATATGGTTATTAGTGCTTATAAATGTTGGTATAAATGTCCTTGATGTTTTATAGGTGGCGCTTTATCTTGGAAGAAGTTTTGAAGGTGATTGAGCATTGATTCCTCAAGACTGGTTCTTGAGTCCTTGGAGCCTAAATGGGTAGTTTAAGAGTTTGTCTTAGTTGAAGTCATTCCAATATGAGTTGGATGATAAAGCAATTTTAATGGAAATTATATTCAAATACATTTCCAATCGTATATGGTTTTTACCTTTATGAGGAGCTTAAAAGTATTAGAAAAGAATTAATTTTAGACTCTTATACCATTTTATGAAGAGTATAATGAGTTTCATGAGTTAGGTTACATCAAAAATTCATGTTGATGTTTCATACATGTCATGATGATGAGTTTTAGTGTACCAAGTCATTCACTTGGAAGGTGATTTTTAAGGTGTTGAAGAACTTGAAGGGATTACTTGTTTCTTAGAGCGTGTCATGATGAATTTGGATGTTTCAATTGTTCCCGAGTCTAGGAAGGTGTGTAGAGGATTTCCTTGAGTTTCATGTTGATTTTGGATCCATGAAAAATTTTTTAGAAGACCCTATATGTGATTGTACATTCGTTGGAGCTTAGAGAGTGCATTTTGAGCTTATGGAGATGTCTTCATTATTGTTCATGTTGTTATGACCCGTGGCAACCCTTGCGATATCTTGGAATGAATTTATATGATATTTTTGATATATTTTTGTGTTGGGATGAGCGAACTACTTGGTCATGACCAACCCAAGCGAGTTTATGAGCTAGTGTTGTGTATATAAGCTAGCATATTTGGTTCATTTGAACTAGTTGTGAATGAGAGGACATGAGTGACCTATAGGAGGTTGAAGAAGAGTGTTGAGGGGTTATGGAAAGATCCTAGAATAGTGATGAATACCTAAGAAGAGTTAAGAATCATATATGTAAGGAAATTGATATATTCAACCAATGAAGAAGAATAAATGAGTGAGTTAGAGAAGAGGATAATTTGAAGAAGGTTTGATGTGTTTGGAGTCGAACTTGGATCACAATAAGCTATGGGATCAACATATCATTTTTGGTCATTCATTTGAAAAATATATTATGATGTGTTGTCATTTTTTTTGAGTCATATTGGCAAAGGTTTAGGGGTTAGTGCTCCTTGTGGGGTGGGTGACTCACTAAATAAATCTTGCAGATGTGTAATATTCTTGTAAGTCCTTGCTTTGTGTAATATAAGTTAAGGTTTCAGTGGGTTTTATTCCCTTGAGGGTTTCCCACTTACATATGGTGTTCATGTGTCTTCTTCTTTGTTTCATGTACTTATGAATGCTTAATACACATCTAATGTGTTCATATGGTTATGGATGTTAAATGGTTGAATTGAATGATGAATGTAAGTAATGGTTAATGAAGTTGAAATTGTTGTATGAATGATTGAACCCCATTATTCACTATGTTTCCAACATATTTTAACACATGTCCCTCTTTTTCGGGCCTCGGGGATGGAAGCACAATCAACGATATTACAAAAATCGTGAAACTACCAACTATAGGACTCGTAAAATGCTCCTCTTTCCAACCGCTTATCAAATTGTGTTAGTGTCCTTGCCAACATGCTTTGGAGGTTAAAATGTAACTTGAAACCTTGAAAAACTACAAATTTGAAAATTACAAAACTGTAAAGTTTATTTTTTCCTTGAAGCATTGAGATTTTATGAATATTCCTCTTTAGGACTTGGGGTAGAACTTGCAAGTTGTAAATTCACATTAACCTTGAATTTGAAGAAAATTTATCAATCGAGGGAATATTTTTTTAAAGGCTCAAATGTTTAACTATAGTTCAAACTTTTTGAAAATTGTAAACATGCTTATAAGACCCACATGCCCCAAAATGTTTCAAATATTCCTTTTTCAAGTCTCGGGGTAGAACTATAGTTTGGAAACTTTCAAAAATGCAAACTCACACAATTGTAAAAATGCTAAGTTCCAAAGACAAGGGGCCTTATCTTTGAAGGTTTGAATATGAAATCAAAATTCCAACAACTTCCCTATGACATTAAACATGAAAATCATTAAAAAAACAAGAAATAAAGGAAATGTTAATTTGTAAGAAAAACACGAGATGGTTTGGTAGGATCACAAAATGTTTTCAACAATCAAGCTCAAGAGGGCACAAAATGACTTGAGAAACTAGATAGATGATAATTTTTTGGAAGGATCAAATCAGGCACCAATATGATCTCTTAAAATAACTTAATAAAACCCTTACTAAGATATCTTTCTTAGAGTTACCTTAGAAATCCCCTGTTTACAAGGACATTTTACAAGATACGTTGCACTCTTTCACTTTTGCTATTTACCCAATTATTTTTTCTTCCCTCATGAGTACATTTAACAAACTTGATCAAACTATTTCTTTCACCTCTAATGACCTCTCGATGTTACCCATTTCCGACACATGTCTACTCATTTTCATCACTACAAGTATCTAATTATTTCTTATCAAATGGGTTTTGATTAATGATGTTTTTTCCTTAACATATGTCTCATGAACCTCCTCATGCAACTAGGGGCTTCCCCAACCACAATCAATACTTATAATACTGTGTGTGACTTTGATAACATCACACAATCTATGCTCAACATTATTAGTTCGGATCTTCTTGTTGGTCATAAGTTGTTACCCACCAATTTTTACATCATGTACAATATTCTTTATTACAATAAACTATTAAGACATCATTGGATTCATGATATGCAAGTTGTGCCATCTAATTTCCATCATTGTGTCAAATTATTCCATAATGAATGTAGACACTAATTTTTGGTATCGCTACCCTTAACCTCGCGTTCACTCCCCGCCGTCTTTTTACATACATATTTCCATTTCCCTCCTAAATTAAATTTACCCCATTTAAAATTATTTCTCACCATTTAATCAATCTTCCCTAATTATTCCTAATTAACCTTTATTGACCTCAAATCCTCATTCTAATTTGTTTATCCTTCCTTTCTAGCCCCCATTTAATGATTTCAACTTTCTATGGCATTTATTTAATAATTTAAACCCTCAACCTACCAATTTACTCATCCTATACAACCCTAATCCATCCTTATCACCTAAAACTCTAATCCCACCTCTTATGGGCTCTATTTTCATGCAAATATGCAACAGGAAAATTGATAATTTTCTAGCATGACAACGATACCCCGTGTCAAAAATTTCAAGTTTTACCTTTCCAAGGCACCCCAAGTCTACCCAGTCAGTCCAATGACCTCCTAGTGGATGTTAACTCAATCCCCTAGGTGAATTAGGAAAGTCAAGTCAATCCCCTAGGTGATTTTAGGAGTTCTTGAAGATTGTTATTTTTGGACAATTGTGGGAAGGGATACCACCGCCTCATGCAAGACCGATGTAACCCCATGAAAAGAAAAGAGGATCCAGATCCAATATGGAGATGAATTAAAGGTCTAAAAACATCATGGAATTGATTTTGGAAGATTCAAGAAATATTTGGAGGAGTTGGGGTAGTTTCATCAAAAACAGGGTTCATAGGCCTAGCAAGGCACATGGCAAAAAAAGTTAGAACTTTGGGAAGTGATTCTGGGAGCTCTAGATGGATTTAGGAGCTAAACAAGACATCATTAGAAAGGGAATTCAGATATATACAAGATGGTGAAATCATATTTTTCACAACACTTTGGAGAAATAGGTTTATATCTGGTTTTTTCCATTCTCAACTAGGGAGCCATATAAAAAAATCAATTTTTAGGGCTTAAATAGAGGAATAAAGAGTTAATACCCCCACCATTAGATTAATAAGGTAATTTTTAGTCAATTTCACATAAAATTGTTCCAAAAATTCCATTGGGAGCTCAAGTTATCACTTTTCCAAGTTGCCTTCAAGGTAAGAGTTCAAGAGTTAGTCAAATTTTAATGAGGACACATGTCAGCTCTAGGGGCCTGACTCATTTTGATGTCCCTTTCATCCCTTAAGAAAAGGTAAAAATTGGAAAGAGAAAATCTCCCAACCCCATAAATTCCTCTGGTCACACATAGAACCTTCTAGATCACTAGTTCAGCCCCCAGGTGCTTATCGAAGCCTATCCCCTCACTCGCTCAGATCGTGACAAGTGTCTCATTCAGGAGCGATGTGCAAAATGATGTCCATTTTTTCCCTTTCCCAAAGGGAAATGAAAATTCTCCCAACCCCTTGAAGCCCTCAGGTCATCAATGTGACCCTCTTCAGTGTAAATTTCCAGCCCCCAGGAGCTAGTTGGAGCCAAGTGCACAACCGTTGGATTTTTACCAAGTGTCGTATGGAGGTGCGATGTGAAATTTGATGTCCCTTTCATCCCTTAAAGATAAATGGACATCAGGGACACAAAATTTCACCCAATGCCAACTTCAAAATGTGAAAAAATTTCTAACTCTTTGCCACTTCTTACTACTTCCCCATTGTTGTCCATGAAACTCATTGCCGGAAGAAACTTGCGAGAAAATATCAATCCACCATTGCTACATTGAAAAAAAGATTCATAAAATACTCCACACCATGAAAAAATGGATTAAAACAATACAAAATGAAGAGAAATGAATATTTTTTGCTAGATAACCACAAAGTCTTCTAATTGAAAAATCTTCATATCTTGCAAAATACAAGTCGATTGAGATGTTGTCTTTTGCAGAATTCCTCATTTTTCAAGATGAGCAAGATGAAACAAATGGGAGGTTGAATGGTGAACTGAATTATTTGTTCTAAAAAAAACTCCATTTCATGCCCTAGCTCACATTCATCATATTTCCCATCAATCTGACAATGGAAACAAGCTAAAAATTTGCACATAGACTCCAAATGAGAAACCTATCGCAATGGAGTTGATTTCATCATGATCGGAGACAAAAATAGACTTGTAAATTTTGATTTACATTAATGGCTGCCATGGTAGCTTCGTGCCCGAAGCCACTGCCAGTGAAAATTTTAAATTTTATTTCCAAGAATTCTAGTAGGTGAAATCAAGTGAAATTCGGAGGACATGACCATGATGACGAGCCGAGTCCGAAAAAATATGTTCCATCTCAAACCAAGCGTTGAAAATCCACTTTCTAAAAAGAATAATTTTTCCTATACAAACTTGTTGTGTTTGGAAAGTCGTTATCAAAAGTGATTGTGGCAAAGGTAGTGTGCACTAAAGATAATCAGAAGCCGAATGATTTTCCACAAAGAGAAAACAACGAAAAAAACACTTAATAAAAATAGTATTCCCCCTATATGGGTGATTACTAAAAATATTAAGTGACCCCAAGAAGTGGTCAAGGTTAAAGCAATGTGTGAATAAGTGAATGAGGGAGTTCATCGCATCAGGATGGTCAAGAAGAGGCAAAAATCACTTCTTACTAAAAATAGTAAGTCTTCCATCTGGGAACTTGCTATTAATAGTAAGTTACACTCAGAGGGTAGTTTTGGCACATTGTAACATAAGGGGATCATCCATGGGAATTTCTCACAAGGCATTCGATATCCATCCGAGGGAACTCGACAATGTCTTTCAACACTCACTACATGGTTTGGGTCACATGTATATCATACACATGGTGGGAGTTGTGGTCATTGGTGGAACAATTCATTCAACTTGGAAAGTGTTTGTGAGCCAAGATGAAGGATTTTCTCAGGGTGTAAAGAGTTTGGAGATTCAAAGTTTCACTACATTTGGAGCTTTCCATCAACAAAGACCGCAGACTTCATCAAGAATGAAATCTCCTCTTCTTCTTCTCTCTCTTCTCTTCCTTCCCCAACTTTATCTCTCTTCTCAATGTTCTAATTTTGCATTGGGGGTTGCAATTTTTCATATGTCTTAATGTTTCTAATGTAATAAGTCACCTTTATGTTATAAAAAGGGACTTAATGTTTTCCTAAGAAGGTGAAGAGTCTTAAGTCATGTCGAGACATACAAAGAGTTATTGGGGGTTATATGAAGAGTATTTTCTCTTCCTATAAATTATAAATCCATTCCCATTTCAAAGGGTTGGTGATTGATTTTGTAAACTCAAGAGTGTATTGTACTTTGAGAGAACAAAGGAGATAACCATTTTCTTCCATTTTCCCCCTCACTAGTTTTCCTCCATTCCCACACTATGTAAAACTTTTGTTTAAGCAATCAATACAAGAAGAAGGAGTTTCTAGAATTTTTTGATTGAGGGATTTATTGATACTTTGTGCTCATAAATTATAATCAATCTTGTTGCTATTTTCGAGTTATTTCTTCTCATAAATGCATGTGTTGAAATTTCTAACTAGTGTGTGTAGGAATCTGATTTTCTACCTGCAACATTAGTTCTCCTATCTCATTTCTCACTCCCCTTTCCCACTTTATAGACAAATTCCTCTCTAGTAAGAAATTTATAGATTTATCGTAGGGATACTTTGAGTGCCCCTATTGGATACCCGGTTGAAATTCCACCACAGAAATCCACCTTTTCATGTGCATGCAAACACCATTGTTTAAGAAAAGGGACTTAGATTCCCAGAGTGTTGGCAAGAAACCCACAAATTTTTCTCCAAAAAATTTTCTCACCAACAAGCTCCTTGCCTCGAGCTCATCATGATTCCATCGACCAAATCAAGGGTTCCCTAAAGTTGGTGATGACCCATCCGGGTCTCCGTCAACCCTATGAAGCTGAAACTACCCTCCTTTTCCCAAGATACAATTTTGGAGTCTTCAAGATTTCTTGCGACATTGATTTTTTGTGCTCTCTTACAAATGCTACTATAACCATGTTGAAGACCTCTTAGATATATTTTCATATTCTTTGGGAGATTTGAAGCCTTCTTTTATCATTACATATTTGGGCCCTCTTTTACAACTATCATCATCAGATCTTGTGTAGGTTTAGCTATCATCAGGAACTCTCTGCCTCAACCATTCTCAAGCCCTCATTTCTTATCTATAGGTCTTTGTTTTAGTTCATCCATTTCCATCCAAGTATAGATCATCCCTAGTCACCATCGACCCTATTTGGTAGTTGTCGACCCAACCTCTATTTTGTGTTCTCCTCTGTCATTCGTATCCCCAAACATTCATTTCATGTCTCCATAGTCATCCAACCTTCGATCTCACCATTTTGCTTCTCTTCCATCCTAGATTTATTCTTCAAGCTCCTAATTGACATCGAATCACCCCACTCACCATCGACATGATCTCGTATTCATACCACTTATCATCAGTTTCCATAATTTTCTTATATCCTTTCAATAAGATCCAAATTTAGCCTATTTAGTAGTGTTTTGCCTTCACTCAGATCTACTTTCAAATCTAGGCCACTTTAAATCCAAATACAAGAGGAATTACAGAAATTTTTTCTACATTTTCTTCTCATCCAACCCCAGCTTGTCATTGATTATCCCTTTGCAGTAGTAGGTCATTATCAACCCACCCAAGTTTTATTTACTTTACATGAATTTAGATCAGATATGATTTTTGTCATATTCATTTCTTTTCGCTTTAGGTTTCATTTCAGATTATGCATTTCTTGCTACATCCAATTTATCAATATTTGATTTTATCTTGTCTTTATTAAAATGAGGGTTGACATCCATCCTAGGAATTTCTCACTTCTTGGGACTGAATTCATCAGAAACCCTCCAATCTATTTATTAGTCTACCATCTATTGACTTCTCTTGATTTTTAGGTCACTTAGCTCATCATGGGAGAAGGATCTCTTGTTTACACCCCTATCCATCATTATCCCATCTCGAGGTACATTAAATCCTTACATATTTAGATTTACTTATTTTATTTATTACTAGTTGAATAATCCGAGTACGAATGATGGAATTCAATCAACAATGACATTGAGCATACTCTCGTTGATCCTAAGCATTTCAAATATTATTAGATTGATATGTCTAACACATAAATGCATTCTATCACCCCCCTATAGAAACCATGTTTTATCAACCTATGTGACCTACCTACACCTCATGTAAATAAATTCATTAAAACCTATAATTCTAAGCATAACCTAAGTCACTACCCTCACTCCTGTAAAATCACATTTTTAACCCCCATAAAATCTACTTACCTACCTTAACCTCCATAAAACCCCCAAACCACCCATAACCCACATAAACCTATTATTACCCTCTTTACCCAACTACCTAACATCATAACCTCCTCATCTCACATCCCCACCCATGAAATCCTAACTTAGAGGTGGTTAAAACCTCTTCCAAATGACTTTCCTTGAATTTTCCAAATTGTTGATGATCCTAAAAAATCATCCGTGATTATAAATAGAAGTTTAGAGCTCCTATTTCAGGGATCCGTAGAATCATTACAAAGAAGCTCTACTACTCCAAAAACTAGGATACTATACTACCTACATTTCATTATGCTAAAATGTAAAATAATAGCATAATCTATATGTTATAAAGAGCAGTGAATAAATAAATAATGTAATACATAAATAACACCCAAGAAACTAAGTAATAAATAATGAAAACCTAATTACAAAGAGGGTTAGAATAGCATTAGCTGATTCAAAGAGGTTGTTAGACGTGTCGCAGTGAAAACCATATGACCATAAATGGAGGACCGTCACACGTAAGCCTGGAAAATACATATTCGAAGATTTGAATAGATTTGGGTGCCAAGAGAGGGATGGGGCCACCCATGGGTGACCCGATATGGTTATGGGTGACTTGGTATGTGTAGATTCTTAGAAAACCTCCTTTGAGGTGTCATAAGAGGTTCACACTTGTTCACCTTTAATCACCTATGGTCCACCGTAAGAGTTTTGAGGTGATTGCAAACTTGCAATGAAGAAAACACATGTAAAACCCTTAAATAGACATAAAACCCTAAAAATAAAGATGCAAAATGAGGGGTCAGACTGTCCTCAACCACCACAATGGTGGACTTACAAATGAGTACTACACTACATCTCGGACTCCAATGTATTTCTTTTTAGTATGTGTGCATAATTGTTCCCTAGGTTACTCTTATGCATGTCACACTTTGTGAGTAACGAGAAAGTAACTAGATGTAGAATGTAAATAATGTGTGCATAGAAACAATATAATCCCCTCCTATGAAGTTTGATGTAGAAGAACCAACCTTTGTTCCTTGTGATGGAGCTAGATGGATGCAAATGGAGTTATAGATGCCTTTGATGGATGCAACCTTAGGTGGAGATAATAGATGTTTAGTGCTTGGTCCCTTATTATGATCACATAACTTTATATTTATATGATTCCTTTGCTTGAATTTTGTAATTAACCTTGAAAATGCCGACTACTAAAAAGATAAGATGCTCAAACAACTATAAAGGACTCAAAAAGTGTGACCAAAGTATAAAGAGGACAAGGGTGCCTAGTGGATACGAGGGCACCTAACACCGACATCCCGATCGGGTGCTAGAGTCCGTAATGACAAATACAAAAAGTGTAAAGACAGACTTAGAAAGTAAGAGTGAAAGACTAAAAATAGAAGCATAAAGAAAAGAAAGATGGTAAAATACATGGTTAATTAGTACTTTTCTTACTTAGGAACCATATGAATAGTATGATATTGAGACTAGATAATTATCCAAAGTGCGTGATTTTGTGTCTACATTTTCCCCCACTTTATGTTGGTGAGCGGAAAGCTCGGTAACATAAAGTAGATAGATATGCATATCTGATATCCATGTAGATTGATGTATAAAACATGCCGAGGGAATAGACAAAGTGTGGAGTGATAAAAAGGTGGAGTGTGGAGACTAAAGATGAAAAAGTGTAAAAGGTGATGAAAATGAACCTAGGGTGGAAACGCATGTGTGAATGTGGTGTGTTGTACCTATTGTTGGTGTCAATGTGTGTGATGTTGTTGTTGACTACCTACTTCGCATACAACCAGACTTGCAAAAGAGAAGATGATCAAGTAGTAAAATACACATGTATATGTATAAAAAGCATGTAAAAGAAAATGCTGAAAATGTGAAAAAGGAACATGTGTACCTAATCAGATGAGAAAAGAGTGTAGAAAGGATCTAATAGATGATGTCAATGCACGTGAGTTTTTGAGTGATCTCACGCCAATGTAATGGAAGAAGTGTAGGGAGAAATTTTCTGGTATCGTCCTCCAACCTTTAACTACTTCTCTTTGTATAAAACATGACTGCAGATGGTGTGTACGAGTGCTAAGGACTATCTTCCCTATAAAATCCAATGTGTATGGAGTTTTATAGAATGTGTTGAACTACCAATTACTATGTGATATGCCCCATGGTCTCAGGTAATCTAGGTAAGGCCATTGTGTGATATGCCCCATGGTCTTAGGAAATCTAAGAAAGGTCACTGTTTCATGGACCCAAGTTTGATTCTCGAGGCCTAAAATTTGAAAACTATATTGTGCGACCGGTACTTTGTGATGTGTTGTGTATATATACTGTATAGGGTGGCTGATTCCCCCTCATTTGGGATGTATGTGATGTCGCTAAAGGAGAGTACGGCCCAAAAAGGACCAACCTCTAAAATTGTGCCCTACAGGGGGAAGGGGATGTGCTTGGTAGAAACCAAGGCAAATGCAAACAAGTGGTTGGGAAATAAGTGTTAGTACAATAAAATACATACATGCATGTATAAGACAAAATGTAAGCTAAACAAACAATGTGTAAGCTAGAACACACAAGAAGACAATGTAGACATAAAAAGTGGGTTGCAAACATGGGACATCACTCACAATGTCACAAGACAATCAAGGCCGATGAAGCCAAAAGCATACAAGTGTGCACACAAGACAAAGGGAAAATCCCACAAACAATGAAATACAATGACAAACAAGTACAAACAATGTAATAGATAACCATGGTGGTTAATAGACCTACATAACAAATTTTGTACATGAAGCACCCGTTAACATGTTAGAAAGATAAAAAAGTATGTCAAAGTATGTATAATCTAATAAAGTAGTGTGTTATGAAACAAAATGAAACAATAACACCTGTAGTTTATGAAAGTGGATGCTCCCAAGAGCCACTGTGGGAATTTTACTAGGTATTGTGCCAAGCATCCATGCTACGTGTAATGGATCTGTAGAATATGTGATCACAACTAGAAATGCAAGTGAACGTGCATGTGTATATGATAAAGATAATGACATACAAGATACATATCTAGCATGTGTAATAAAGTGAACATGTATAAGTAAATGTAAGCAAAATTAAATGTGGCCAAGATATGTAATATGCTATGGATGGATGGAATGGAATGTAGAGTGAATGTAAGAGACATGTCCTTGAGTGAATGGAATTTTATACACCGAGGTTCATTTATTAATTCCCCTCAATAACCAAGAATGAACCGTAAACGAGAGTGTTTCATTGGGAAATGGTTTGAGTGATGTGTTGTGTGTAGCATGATGTGACGAATGTGTAGTGATGATATGCAACATAGAGATGAGGTGTGAGAATGTGTGATGATTTATCCTAAAGCATATATCACAACAAGATAATGGAAGAAGTGATGATTTAGCCTAAAGTGTATATCACTAAAGGATGCTAGAAGAAGTGATGATGTAGCCTATGGTGTATATCACTAAATGATGCAAGTGAAAGTGATGATGTAGCCTATAACATATATCACTAAATGATGCAAGCATGATTTCTAATGTATCTTATAGCATATATCACTAAAAGATGCAAGTGGAAGCGACGATGAAGTCAGTAGACACCAAAATTGGGTCACACTCCCCTTCATCCCCTTTTGAATAACCAACTTAAACACTTTTACCTAACCATGACCCTTACATCACACATTAATATTAATTTAATCAATTTAATTAAATTAATACTCATCCTCACTTTATTAATTATTTAATTATCTTAACTAACCCAATTTCCACCTCACCTAGACACCTCACCCACCACCTCACCTAGACACCTCATTATAAACCTATTTTTAGTATCTATCTACTCACCATAACTAACTAAGACTTAGTTCAACCCTAAAAATCAATGCCTATTATTCCTCTAACCACACTCCTTCTCATTAAAAGATAACATCCATGTTGGTCCATGATAAATGGACAAACTTGACCCAAAGGAACACAAGATCTATCATTTTTAGCAAACCTAGGGAATCTTGCCTTAACCGACGCCGGTCATCCCTAAACCGACACCTTAGTTAACACGAAACCATCGTTAGTTACCATTTATTCACCTTGGTAACCTTGATTGAGATGATGGCCACATTCTCAATTTTTGGAGCAAAAGAGATCTGCATGCAAGTAAGAACTAGAGCTCTTTTGCACATCCAGTAGTCATAGCCAACATCAAGACAGATCCAGAGGTATCTCTCTCATGGTAGCATTTAGAGAAGCACTTCCATAGAAATGAGCACTGCTCCACTAAACAACCACCATATCCATCCAACCATTGGACCTGCTATATCGGTAAGTGTGTTTATCACCTGTGTCATTATATATTTATTATGTTTATAAGGTTTTTTCATCTCTGTTGTTATTTGTGACTTGCATTCCCATTCCCCCACTATTCCTCTTTCTATAAACTCAACCATTCCTCCACCCACACCATAAAACCACCTATACCTAAATTATACATATCTCTGAATGTTCCTAAGATCCCCAAATACCTTTTCATCCCCTCTGTCACCTCTGTTTGACCTCAACTCAAACCCCACAAGAAGAGCTTATTTAGTTTTTATCGCCTTACCTTTGTTGACGCCGGTTACCCATAACCATCGTCGGTTCTTTCTAAACCATGATCGGTCATACCCGACCCATGCCGCCTCTTTATTTAGCCATTATATCAATAACATAACCTAATAATATTTATCCAAGCAACATAAGTGAACCACAACCCGAAACTCGACCTATTCCAACACTTTGAACCCTTACCCTACCTCCAGATCTGATCATAACCTAACATGTTATATTAGATTTGCTTATTGTATTTGAATGAGATACCTAAATCATATCAAATATAGTAGGATTTTGTTTATTTACATTATTTCTCACATTAAGTTATATTAAATAGTGGATTGATAGCCATCTAGGAAGTATCACACGTCCCGGATCTAGCACTTACTAGGCGAGTCCACTATCATATATTATTTAACTCTTCTTTTGTGGTCTTGTTTTCTATTTTAGGTAGTTCCTCCTAGCCAAAATGAATCTCTCACAATCAACATCGGATCAGAAGTTAGAATGCACACAAAACCTTCAAACCAACCATCATAACAAGTATTCCTCCTCAGCCCATAACATTATTTGTTTCATCACATTAAAAACGTAAAGAAAATGGTGAAATTTTTGGCATGCCCAGTGGGACCTCATTTGTGGGTTCCCTTTCTTTTCATATAGGTTACATCTTGTGTGTTTCCTTTCTAAATCATTATTCACTAAATCTTCTTCTCTAGTAATCCTCTTTTTATTTCTAATTTCTCTAAATGAAACATTTATTTTGGTGTGTTTAAAAAGAATCATTCTTCTTGCTTTTTGCATTTAGTGAAAGAGCACCCTCCTTCCTATTCATTATTTGCAACATCGAACATCACACTTTGATTTGGGTTTAAAACACTCACATTGCATTTATTGTATGCTACATTTAGCTCATAATAAAACCGAGGACAACCTATATGCTTTGGAAGTCATGTCAATGATGGTTGACGTAAAAGAATCATAGAAAGCACATTCTCTCTCTCTCTCTCTCCAAACTACACAAAAATTTGAATATACACACCTTCTTAAACAACATCTTACCTGGGAACGCTTGTCAATGATCACATGATCAGAGGATTGATAGGTAATCCCCAGCTAGTTATCTCTTTCCAATACCCCATCATAGAGAGCCCCCCCACCATAACATAACCTGAAACCTCACCTTCTAGATCTCCTTCTTTGTAGGACACCTTCCCAACAAAAAATTATGTTTTGAATGCACACGGTCAGTTCTAAATAGCGTAAGCTGAACAAACATAAAGAAAAATCACTCTTAGGATTGTTTTTGTTTTTCTTATCTTTCTTCTTGGCTTGCATTTTGAGGTGTGAGGCTATGATTCTACATTTTTCTTTTTTTCTTGCACACTCCACCATCATAGTTGGAGTATTCTAACTTTATCTGAGTGTGCCAAGGCCCCATCTTCTCATTCTTAGATTCTTGAGTTTGATTCTTCACCTAATTTAATTCACAAAACCTAATTTTCTTCATTCTCTCTAAATTTCATAAGAATCGCATCACCCAAATGACCATTGTTGGTTTTCATCCGGCATCATCGCTTATCCATAACCGGTGTCGGCTTCTGGATTTCTGGGTATTTTTCCTGGGACAGTCTTCATTCACTCATTCTGTTCTAATTTTGGCCCTCAGGGCACCAACATATTTTCCTCCTGTTAGTATTACTTGTCATACAAAACTACTTCCTTGCACATTCATCAGTCTTGTTTCACTTTCTAAAATTGGTGATTTTCTAGAGTAACCGACATCGGTTTCTATGACCAACATCGGTTCCCCATTAACCATCACCGGTAAGCCTAACCATCGTCGGTGTCTATGTTTGGTTTTCAAAATCCAAACCTTGACCGAATTCACCCTCCCAACCTCATTTTTCTCTGTTCCTATTGTTTTTGTGTCATTTATAGAATACAGTCTTACCAAGTCAACACTTATTCACATGGTGTTGACTCACAACCAAAATAACACTCTTATATTCCATGCCACCATCAACCACTCCCACCTAGTCCCTCACCACCTTCTATCCTATCACCCATGGATCCGACTCCGCCTACCACCATTGCTATAGGTGACGAGGAGTTTGCACGACTCCTCAATCAAAATCCTACAACCTTACAATTATATCTTTCCCACTCATCCACTCAAGATTCCTCAGGTCAGTTGATATATGGCATGCCCATATCCATCTCTCCTACCCTTGTCCCCACTTCGCATCAGCCCCTACTAGTTCAACATTACCCTCACCTGATTTTCCCCTAGTGGTTTCATAGCTAGGCCCCACACCCACTATGACCACTACATCTACAACATCTATCATACCCGTAGTATCGGTTGTTCCTTCATTGACCACCCAGAGCATAACCCCATCTCGCACCCATTATCTCACATGTACAAATTGTAACATAACCACCCATGATGTCAGTGACCCCTAACCCATTCTAGAATCTTTTCCTCTCTTCCCACGCCTTTTCCCCAATCGCTATTAGAGTCACTTTGACTATCCCACCTACATATACATATTATCAACAAACCCCTATCTCATTTGTCATTCATTTTGGGTATATGCCCTCCATGTCGGTCCCCCATTCTCAACCTTCCTATTCAACATCACCATACACTGGAATGCCACCCACATCACATGTTCAACACTAGCCCTCTTACACCACATGAGGTGCCCTTCTATCACAACCTACCAATGACCTCATCAAGTTAATGATGGAAAGGATGCAGATATTAGAAGCATCGGTTTCTAGTTCATGAAATTCCCTCACCTACAATGAAATATGTAACGATCCCATTCATCCATCCATTCATATTCGCCCATACCCTATACATTGGGAAATACCAAAATTCAATCACTTCAATAGTAAAGAATACCCACAACAACATTTGCGGTCCTTCAAACATGGGTGTTACCTAATTGCCCATGATGACGCTTTACTCCTACAAACCTTCCCGATGTCCCTGACAGACTCTGCATTAGACTGGTATAGTGGGCTACCAAGACATTCCATCTACTCATTTAATCAAGTAGCCCAAGCCTTCTTAGACCACTTCTCAATCAACATTGTCAAGAAAGTCACCATGACTGATCTCTATTCCACTCAACAATATGACAACGAGTCTATCACTGACTTTTTCACTCATTGGCGCAACCTAATTAACTAGATCACATTCCAATTACCTCAAACTGAGCTCATAGAGCTGTTTACTCGAGCTTGTGCTAGACACATTTCACCAACCCTACAGGTGCAGACCTTCCACACCTTTGATGAGGCATTCACCATGGCATAAAAATTAGAGATTCGTGCTATCGAAGAGAAGAAAATTCAGCTACGTAACAAAAACACCGTGTTCAAATCAAATGATGCTTCTTCATATTTGAAACCCTAGAACAACTATTCAAAATCCAAAGGATCTTCCAACACCATGGTTCTCAAGGCTAGACCCTCTCACATGTTAAAGCGGGCTAGACCTTCTTCTAATCTCTTTCCCATC
Source organism: Taxus wallichiana var. yunnanensis (assembly GCA_018340775.1). NCBI lineage: Eukaryota > Viridiplantae > Streptophyta > Pinopsida > Cupressales > Taxaceae > Taxus > Taxus wallichiana. Next base: position 695,450,856 of record CM031239.1, read on the forward strand.
CAAAATTTCTAGTTCAAATGAGAAAAACAAAAGTAAACCCCAATAGGGGAACCATACTATTCTTGTTTGTAAAATCTTATTAAGGCTTTGGTGCCATTACCCTTCCACCTATAAAACCACACATTGGTTTTGACCTTGATCACCCCACGCCCACGTGGTATAAAGAACATGAATTTTGTAACTATCATCGTGTCAAAGGTCAAAATGACAATGAATCGCATCACCTTCAATAATATCATTCAAGAAATTTTATACAACGAAGATCTAGTCTTAGATAACCCAAATGCACCAGCCAACCAAAACCTACAAATCTTCAAAAAACCATTCCCTAATCATGCCCCATCTTCCAACCAAACTAGTGACGCTTTAACAAATGATAACAATGTTTGTGAGGTCCACACTAATTTTGATGACATACCAGTTGCTTCCCCATTGCTCCATGTTCCTTCCATAGATGAAATCCTAGCCTAAAATCCCCTACCTGCATAGGAACCTATTTCATCTACTCCTCCACACACAAAAGAACCCTCTTCATTTTCTCTTTCACCCGTGAAAGAGCCCATAATTAGCACTCTGCCTCTTACCTCTCAAATTACCAAGTAGTCGTCAGTAGCACCTCTCCTACTCATAGGGGACACATGTCTAATCCCTACACCATTGCAAGGAGATTCTACCTCATCTTGCTCATCATATCCTTTACCCATAGAGGATCTTGTAGAAACACCATTTCCTTTAGGTGACCATTCTCCATCGGCCTTCCAAGATCTTGCTGACTTGCTTTCAGCTCTCTTACCCACAGAGTCTGAAGCTAACCATTTCCCTATTTCTCAAACATATTTTATAGGGATTGCTACTCGATCCACATTGGCCCCACTTACAACAGTACCATTTTCACGCTTGGCCAATCACCTAGATTATGTTGATAGAGCCTTTCTTTGGGGACATCTTCTACTTCCTGCTTCAACCCAAATGTAGTTGTCACTCACCGACACCTCCAAAATCTATCCAAAAGTGTTTCAAGAAACCAAACCAAACATAACCATGTCTATTGGAACACCTTCTATGTCATTTCCCACAACCCAACATGCACCTCTTCCCATAACCCAATGCACACCTATACCCAAACACCTACCCATGCCTATATCATCTCCCTTACCTAAACCCATCACTACCTTAGGGGTTAGGCCGACATCAAACCTTACTCATCCACCTATCAAATTAGATTTAGCCACATCTTCCCAAACCAACACTAAACTCATTCCTATGCCTAAAAGGAAGACCCAACCTTCTAGGCCTCATACACCAACCTCACCTACCACACCATTGTCACCTTCACCCCTTCCATCCATCTTAGGACCTCACCCCTCAACCCTGGCCAAGTAACCTTCTTCCACTGGTAAACCAAGAACATAGCAGCCCACCTCCTCATCATGGCCCTCAAAATAACCAAGCAATCCACAAAACCCCTTCCTTCACCCGTGACCTTCTTAACATGCATACCACCACTACCTTCCATAACTTCTTCACTACCCATGGCACTCTCCTCTCTTCCAATCATACCTTCCACGTGATCTTTGTTAGCACTACTACTTTTGCACCACAATTATCCCCATGGGTAACTTACCCCCTTTTCCATCTGCATTTCCATCTATGTCACGTACTCTTTCCTCACCTCTACCCAAGAAAGTACAATATAAATTGAAAATACCAAGACCATCCATTGAAGTGGTTACACCTATTTTTCCCCCATTACCAGTTTTTCTATTACTCCTTTACCCAAGAAGCAAACCAAGCCTAAGATGATACCAATCCCCAAACTAATGGTCCCGCCTCTACCCTTATTCAATACCCCTCACCTGTGACACCTCTCATGCCATAGTCACCCGTTATTTCACCCAAGCCCACACTCACCTCACACTGTGATCCATTGGTGGGGTTGTATGCCATTATCCTAGCCAACCTCCTCAAAACCTTTGTCATCACATTACCACCTCTTAGACCTTACGACCCGCTCAAACCCAAACCAAAAGGGTTTAACAAAACTAAAATTTACACCTACCATCGTGTGCCAGGACACGATGTAGAGAACTGTAAGGCTTTAAAAACCGCTCTTATCCAATTATGTCCTCTCGAAGAAAATTTTGACGATGATGATATTCTTGATGAGGACCCCATTCCACCTTTACCAATCTCCCCAAATATTCTTCCATTACCTACTCAATGACTAATATCTCCACCCCCAAAATTCAAAATCAACATGATCCACATTGCCACCCATGCCCAGAAAGACAAAGGCAAGGAAAAGGCAACTAGCCCATCAACCAACCCTATACCCAACATACCATTTGAACCCACACCCAAAGTCACCATTTGAGGTCCCGCGTATCCTATTTCTAATGGGGTCACACATTGCACAATGCTAAAACAATTGCACCAATCCTCCCTCAAAATGTCTTTATATGACCTCATCAAAACCTCTAGAGTCACATCATCAAGTCCTCATGGAGGTTCTTCAATCTATTGAGGTTTTACCAAATGACCCCACACTCATGGCCTCCATCATTAGCCCTCATCACGTAGCCTTTCTCACTAAGTTTTCACCTTCCTCTACACCTCCACCTACTCGCCAAGTAGCCTCCCTCAACTTTTCGGATGAAGAGATCACTCCTTCGGTCCTAATAACCTTGATCCCATTTTTTTCATCTCCATCTATATCGATAATATACGTATATGACACATTATGATCAATGGTGGTGCTAGTATTAACATCATATCCTCCCATACGTATAACCAAATGCACATACCTACCAATTGCATGCATGGTAACCCAGTTATGTTGCACTCCTTCAATGACGCCATGACCTCTACCCTGGGTACCATCATTCTCCATGTCCGCGTAGGTCCCCACACTATCTCGTAACTATTTTATGTCCTAGAAGGGGAGTTCCAATATAATTTGTTTCTTGTCCGACCTTAGATCTACGCCATGGGTTGTGTCCCTTTGACTTTACACCGCTACCTCAAATTTGAACACAAAGGACATAACTACACCATCCCGACCAACCCATCACCTTTCAAGACTTGTAACATGTTGTATCGGCCTAATGATGTGCTTGTACTAGTCAAGGCATCTACCACTACCCCCACTTCACCTTCACCCACAAGCCCATCCACCAAGTCTACCATCGCCTCTCCCACATCTAACCCTATTATTCCTACTATCACCGTAGCCTCTACAGCTAACTCACCTACTTCCCAATCATCTAGTGAGTCATCTATCCCTGCTACCCACATATCGACTATTGATACCTTAGAAGGTGTATTCAATGCCTTACTCTGGGGAGTACCACCTATATAATATCAACACGTTCCTCACTCCGCAAGAGTATGGGAACCTACGTCAACACCCTAGTTATGACTACCATGTAGGTGAGGTTTTTCCTTATGGTCCTCCCCACCTTCACACTAATATAACATATGGGGGACTTGATATTACCACTTATTCACCTGAACCTCCATCCCAAACATGACCTTTTTCATCTGACTTACACTCCCTTACTAACACCACTTCGCTCACACTTTCCTTCACCATTGTTCATGAAAGGCTTTAGATTAGGTTTTTACGAACATGGCCATCATACTGTCATCTCTTATACCACCCCTAAACACAATGACCATAGTGGCATTGGATTTGATGCACCATCTCCCAAGAAGGATCTCATCAACCTCATTTAAGAAGACAAAACTTCTACAACTGATTCACCCACATCACCATCTTCACCCACAGAGTCCATAGATCCCAAATCTATTCCTCCTAACTTTTTTTTTTTTCGTAAAAACAATTTGTATCTCCATTCTTCACAATGCCACTAATGGATTATAACTGATACTAAATATTATACTAAATAGGTAGAAGCCATCCCCCTTATTTCTAAAAACACCGAGAAAATATATGAATTCTTTAACTATCACATCATTTTTTGCTTTGGTGTTCCTCACCTGTCTCATCACTAATAATGGAAAGTAATTCAAAAACAAAACCCTACGAAAAGCTTTGCAACACTTTTGGCATCCAACTCAGTTTCTCATCACCTTATTACCCACAAACCAATGGCCAAGTAGAATTGACCAATAAAACCTTGAACAAAATTCTTATGAAAGTAGTTAATGATACTGGGAAGGATTGGCATACGCACATTCCTTTTGCCTTGTGGGCTTACCGCACTAGTATTCACACTTCAACCGCAACATCACCTTTCTCTTTGGTCTATGATACCAAGGCTTTCTTGCCTCTCAAAGTCTAGATTCCATCTCTCCACATCTCACTATAAGACATGCTCAACGACGATGACTTTCACCAGGATTGTTTAGCACAACTTGAGTTATTAGATGAGAACCGCCTCTTAATGCTCTTGACCATCTCCAAATTTACCAAAATCAGTATCAAATGTTCCTATGATAAATGTGTCCATGAACAAAATTTTTAGTTCAGCGACCTTGTCCTGAAATAAAATCAACATGTAACCAAAGAAGAGAAAAGTAAACGGGGAAAATTTTCTCCTAATTAGCTTGGACCTTATATCATTACCCATGCCTATGGATTAGGTGCTTATCGTTTGTCTTCACTCAATAGTAAACCTAAACCTAAGCATCTTAATTCCTTTTGTCTTTGGCCATTTTATTATTAACATCAAGTCCTATATCAATTTTTGTCTATTGATCACTCATCCCTTAAGCACTATTCACCTTCCATATTACCTGTTTTGAGGATCCAAGACTAGATAAGAATCATGTGATTACTCGTCACCTTTCATCCTTATCTTCAATATGAGTACCATGGCTCTACTCATAACATGATTCTCATGGATACTTTTCATCTTCTTCAAGGTGGAATCCCATGGTCGCTCATGACTCAAACCACCTCTTTCATAATTAACCTCTGTGTGTTATGGTCTTGTCTTCTAAAAAAGAACCTAATCTTTTGATATAGTCTTTCCATGACTTAAACGTCAAAAAAAAAAAGGGATTCAACTCCTTAAGTCAAACTTCCAGCAAAAGATGACTCCCTAAAAAGGGACATCTCTTCACTCTATTTTTCCACTATAAATAGACTGCTCCCTTGAAGGAAAACTATATAAAGTCATTACAAAAATACAATAAAAATATCCAGAAGCTTCTGCATCGATCAAATTCATGAAGACCTCAAGGAGATAATATACTCATCCCATATAGACTTCCCGCATTGATCAATCTATTAAAAACAAAAAAATGAAAAATGAAGAAAATGATGAAATTTTTGTCATGGACTTGCCTATTTTTGATCCTGGGTTTCTTGCTAAGAAAAACATGTTTTCGTACACTAAGTTATGCTAAACCACCCACTCTCACCTCATTTCCTTTTCATCCTAATTTCCTCTCTACTCAAGGGACTTGCCACAACTATGACATTTCATGATCATGTGACTTTCTTCACCCTTAGAATAGTCCATTATGCAAGGCCTTTAGGGTCTTACATTCATAAGTCCATCTGGGGTATGGTAGACTCATTAGGGATCTTATCAATTAAGCGACTCTTTTTCCACCTCTTCCCATTCACCTTCCTCATTACTTATTGATTATCTTATACAGACTAGATCATCGAAACCTATATTTAAAAAAAATCAATCATGCCTATGACCCACATTAAACCATGCCTAAAAACTACCAACCCATTCCCATACTTCATCATATTATTCCCTAACTTATGGGAGAAATACATCACCGAGGCCCCTTTTCACCGGGGCTATGTAGGTAGCACTTAGGGTGTTATCCTGCAAAATTGTCAAGGGAAATTTGCAGGTAACCATACCCAAAAATTTTGTTTTGGCCCCAAGGAAGTTCGCCAACGTTCGAAAGAAGCCCAAAATTCTCTTCCGAAAATCAAGTTTTAAGGACTTAGCCATTTTTCAGTCTTTTCAGAAAAGGCGCTGATAAGTTCCTGTCGACATGCTGAAGAATGCGCCAAAGGGCGCAAGGAAGTTCATGTTGACATGCCAAACGGTGCGCCAAGGCGCATGGAAGTTCATGTTAACACAACAAAAGGTGCGCCAAAGGGCGCTGATAAGTTCCTGTCGACATGCTGATAAGTGCGCCCATTTCCAAAGGCGCTGACAATGTGATGTCGACATGCTGAAATGTGCGCCAAGGCGCTGAGAAGTCGCTGTCGACATGCTGAAAAGTGCGCCATTTTACACAAGAGTGGTTTCTTCTTGGGATCCATTGATCATTTTTGTAAGATATTTAAAAAGCATGTTGGCATACACGATGACTTCATCCATGTTGCACCATGGGATGTTGCCATCCAAAAACTTGCCCAAGTCAATTGTTGACTTTTTAAATATCTTTGTAAATATTTGTTGGCTCCTTTTTGCCTTCTTTCCTTCTCCTCTCTTCTATAAATATTGGAATACTTGTTGTATTCAGGGTGAACATTTTTTAGATGAAAATAGAAGTGAGGAGAGAAAGACTTTGAGCTTTCTTGTAACAGAAGAAAACAGTAATACAAATATTAAGACTTTGTGCTCAATAGTCAGAAAGTTATGCATTGGATCTTCCTTACGTTAGATCTCGTATGTGTTTAATCTGCTTGGATTCATATCTACTTTTCTCATTTGCTCATCAAGATTGCTTTGTTTATTTATGTAAGTAGGTTTGGCTCTGTTTACTACCAACCCAAAAACATAAATCTTCCGACCTTTCTGCTTTGGAATTCATTTCTTTTCTTCCTTCGGATCTGCTCTTTCTCTTTTCCCTCTTTCATTCCTTTCTTTTCGCACTGAACACTCTACCGGGATGAGATCCCAAACCCCCGAGGCGTAACTGTGAGACTTGCATAGATTCCTCGCCGGTAGAATAGCAATAAACCGCCGCTTTGACTCTCAAAGAGGGGCTAAGCCCTCGCACACCGTTGCTCATCTATCCATAGATCTGTCCAGTGCGATGATTTTCGACCAACAGCTTTTGGCGACTCTATCTGGGATCGAATAGATCTGTCAGATCTATGATGGTAGTAAGATAAAAAATCGTAAAAAAATCAAAGGATCTGTCACCTGCTTTGCAAATCAACTTTTGTTAAAAATCCAAAAATTTGCAAAAGTGCTCAAATTGAAAAATTTTCTTCTGAGAGTCATAGATCTGGTCCAGTTAAAGATCTTTAGTTCGCTGAGTTTTTGAAAAAATCAGTATTTTGCCATAGATCTGAGTTTTTGACTGTTTGCAAAAAGTTTGAAACCCTCTAAAAAAAAAAAAAGTTAAAATCAGATCAGAAAATCAGCTTACTAATCTTCCCTGCCGTCTTATCCTCGTTGTAATTTGTCATTTAACCGCAATCGGTTTTCTGAAGAGGATAGTTTTTAAATATCTAGAAAAGTGCCTGCTGCTGGTTTTTGACAGAAAAACCAGAAAATCAGCAAGTACAACCAAAAAGAAAGTTTAAATCTGCGCCATAACATTGCAGATCTGGAAGGTACACTGGCAGGTGAGCCATTTACGCGTGGCAGGCGAGCTCGTGGAGAAGTCGATCCTACTTTCGATCGGCTTCAAAGGCACAATTTCAGTGTAGCACCGACGCGCTTTTTATCACTAAGTTCAGCTGACCGGTCATCCAGAAGCGCCTCACCCCCACGGAAGAGCCGGTTTTCACAGGGGGCATCCACGTCCCTTTGTAGTGCTTTGCTTCTCAGCGGGACCACCCTCCCAGCTCGTGTTCTCTTTCCAGCCTTTCAAATGGCGGTACCATGGGGGAATGCTATGGGTCCTCTTGCACTACCACATCCAGTTCACGCGCTCCCTCACGGAAATCGAAAGAATTTTCCCAAATTCGACGGGAGCGGAAATCAAAGCACGGATTCCCACATATCTGCATTCATCATGTCATGCAGTATTTTGGATGTGACCCACGAAGATGTGTCGGTTCGCCTTTTTCTGGAAACCCTACAAGGACCTGCAGCTGAATGGTTTCAGCATTTGCCGGCCGGATCTATCACCAGTTGGGCCACCTTACGGGATGCTTTTGAAGATAGGTACAAGCCTTCAGAGGATGCATTTGCATTATTATCACGAATCACTCACCTGAAGAAGGAGGCGAATGAGACCATGCGCGATTTTGTCACCCGGTTCAATGCACTAATCAACCGTGTCCCTGTTGCCATGCTTCCAACGCCGGAAAATCAAAAGTGTTTCTTCATAAACGCTATGAGCTCGAAAGTTAGTTTCTTGCTCCTTCAGGAACGAGTTGCCACCTTGGTTCTAGCCCAAGCCGCTGCCATTCGCATAGAGGATAATCTGATAATATCCGGTGAATTAAAAAGGAATCACCAAGCCTAAATCTTTGGGCCCTTCACCCACCACTTCGCCCGATCCAAAGATTCCAAAAGATGGCAAACGATTTGCTTGCATTGAAGAAGCAGCTGCCCAGCCTCTCCTGGGCTCTCATACCGGGATATCCCGCGGAGGAATTTCGCTCCTAACAATGTTTCACAAAGACCGCGCTTACCTACAAAATTTCCATGGTCATTGGCACTCGAGGCCCTCCGGCCAATGCTCCGCCGAGATTGAAGAAGAAGAGCAGTATTATGAAGAACCTTCGTCTCAAGGCAAAGATGATCAAGATGTCGGTGAACCGACTGGCGACTCTACTATCGGGTATATGGAATTTGATGAGGAAGAATCTGATGAAGAAGAGGGTACCCAGGGGTACGCAAGCGGGCAGTCATATGCTGTTTTTACTCGCTCGCAAGGAAAAGAAGCGGAAGTTGCTGCCCATGTCCAAGCAGAGAAGGCCGTGTCAAACGCGCCTCCGATCATTGCTAAAAGAGGTAATCCTCTTCCTACTCAACTCCCTGGCAAATCTTTTACAAAGAAATCTTTTCCCCCTATCTCTCCTCCAAATCAGTCCTCTCACATTCCTACTAAGACCACCAATCCTATTCCATCATCGCGAGGTGAGGGACTCATTCCTTTACCAACGCAACCCTTGGCCGCGTTTGATATTATAGATCATGCAAAAAAGACCAAGATCCAAATGTCCAAGCCGAGTATCTTCAAATAAAACCCCAAACAAATTGTAAGATTAACTAAGTATATCCAAAGTCAAGCTGTTATACCTAATCAGGCTTCCCCAAAAGGAATCCTTTCCACTCCCCCTGAATCCCATATAAATGTTGCTTCAACATCTGCGTCAGGCAAGATAGAGCCTTTCTATCTCTCTCTTCTGATCAATGGACACAAGCTGAGTAACTGCATAATTGATTCCGGGGCTTCTGATAATGTCATGCCGGCAAAAGTCACCCATGCTTTGGGCCTCACTCTTACCAAGCCTTTTGGCCGATGTTATTCTTTGGAAACTAAGCAAGTTCCGTTGGTTGGCCAAATCAAAGACGCGCAATTTACATTTGCGGCTTTCCCGATAAAAGAGTAAAAATGACAGTCCTCGTTGCTGACATTCCGGCAGCATATGGAATATTGCTGGGAAGAAGTTTTTGCAGCGAAGTTGGTGGAGAAATTCATATGGACTGGTCCAAAGCTAGAATTCCAGTCAAAGGCGTAATGCAGACTTTGGAGCCAGAATCACAAAAGAAATACTTGGTTACCAACTCTGAAGACCCCAAAGCTCAAATCCTTTTTGAATCATCAGGGATGGGGAATTACTTCTTATCTACTGAGACGGATAAAACAGGGGCTGTTCTCGTTCAGGAAGGAGATCTTAATAAGATCTCGACATCAACTGATGGGAGCCGTGCAACTAGTGGATGTGGCGCTGGGGTCGTGTTGATATCTCCCGAGGAAGAAGTCATTCCTCTCTTTTCAAATTATAGTTTTTCAACACCAACAATACTATGAGTATGAATCTCTCTTACTCAAGATGCAAGCCGCAAAAGAAAGAGGAATTAAAAATCTAAAAGTACAAGGTGATGCTTGAGCTAGTCAGAAATCAGTCAAAAGGATTTACCAAGTAAAGAATGAAAGGCTCGTGCATTACCGTAATGCGGTATGGGACAACATCAAGAGAATTTGATGCTTTTTCAATAGAATCATTCCAAGAGCCCAAAATGACATGGCTGATTCATCGGGTCTGCTCAAAGATCTCTCATGCTCCCACATCCAAGTTTGAAAATGAACAAGTACACCATTGAGGTGGTTTTCCGCCCGAGCATACTGCATAATTCTCAAGATTGGCAGTGTTCAATGATGATAATCAACTCATTGCCTTTCTCGGAGAAGGCAGAAAATTTTAAAGAATTGTATTTCAAGGATCCACCTCTACATGCCGTGAATCAATCGATGGTCAAAACCACGAATCAAAGGAGAACGACGGCATATGTCACCAAAGGAAATAAAATTCAAGGGCCTCGGTTTCTCCGGAACGCCCGTTTGACAGTGCATGACCGCTTTTGTAAGAAAGAAGAGGCGAGATGATCCCGCTCATCCCCGCAAACCGAACCGGCCAATATAGGTTCGATAGAACACCCGCACTTGAACATCGGCAAATGTTGCACGCCAAGAGAAGCGAAAATTTGTCAAGTTGCTGAAAAATATATGGATGTATTGGCATGGTCTTATGCCGATTTAAAGTCCTTCAAGCCAAAGGACGTTCAAAGACGATATTCCGCTGAAAGACGATGCCAAAGCCTTCCGCCGTAAGGCAGGCACTATAATCCCAAGATTTCGGTACCATCCAGCCGAAATTCGTAAGATGCTAGACGCAAGAATCATCTTCCCTATCCATCACAAAGATTTGGGTAGCAAATATTGTGCCAAAGGCGCAAGAAAAAACGGGTGAAATACGATCTCATGAGACTTTCAAATTTGAATCAAGCTTCACTGAAAGACAACTACCCTCTTCCGATAATGGATCAAGTTCTCGCAAGCAAGAATCGGATCGAGATGCCGCCCATGCTCGATGGTTTTTCAGTGTTACAATCGATTGAGGTTTCACCAAGATCAATTCAAAACAACATTCACTACTCCCCTCGGGGTACATTTGCCTACATGCAGGATGCCTTTCGCCTAACTAATGCTCGTGCCACTTTTCAATGCGCCATGGACTTTGCATTCAAAGGTATGATGGGAAAAGTCATCGTGGTTTACCTAGATGACTTAACCGTGTTCTCTAAACAACAAAAATGATCATTGTGATCATTCGGAGCAAGTGTTGGCCAAAAGCCGAGAACATGGATTTCCCTAAACCCAAAAAAAGTCTATTTTGGAGTCACTAAGGGAAGTTGCTAGGCCATGTGGTCAAAGAAAAGAAGGAACAAAGATAGATACTGAAAGAGTTAAGGCTATTCAAAGCCTTACTCTGCCTACAAGCAAGACTGGTGTTCATTCTTTCTTTGGAAAGGTGAACTTTCTCAGGCGTTTTGTTCCTGACTTTGCCGAGAAGACCCGTCACATATTGAACATGATGAAGGGGTCACCAACTTTCAGATGGAGTGAAGAGGGGAAAAGGTCATTTGAAGAAATAAAAGCTTCCGTTGCCCATGCACCAGTCCTGGTATGTCCAGATTTCTCCAAGGACTTCATCATGTATAGTTATGCATCTGAGCATACTGTGTCTGCAATCTTAATGCAAAAGAATTCAGAAGACATTGAGTCCCCGATTGCATTCATGAGTTCTCCCCTCAAGCTTCACGAACTAAAGATGACTCAGCTGGAAAAGCATGCCTTTGCCGTTGTCAAAGCAGTGAAGAATTTCAGGTATTACATTCTAAACTCGCATACGGTGGTGCCGGTCCCCACACGGTGGTTAAATCAATTCTAACTCAGCAGAGTTAGGAAGTTTGAGAGGGAAATTGATCGCAAAGGTCCAGTGAGTATGACTGGATATTAAACCAACCAAGCTAGTAAGGGGCAAGGGCCTCGTGTCACCTAATGGCTGAAAACAAAGATTCGTAAAATCCCGATGAGAGGGGTGACTACATCAAGAAGCGCAGGACCGGCAAGAAGGGCCTGATTCTCTGCCTCTGGTTCTATTTGTTGCAACTAGTGATGAGTGGTACTCCGACATCGCTTTCTTCCTTACCTACGGCGAATGCCCGATGCACCTAACTGCAAAGGAGAAGCGCACTATAAAGCTCAGGGTGGCTAAATACGTCATCTGGGATGACGGCTTATATAAGCGCGGGATAGATGGCATCTTCCTGCGATGTGTCGACAAGCCCCAGCAAGTAAAACTACTGGAAAGTTTTCACAATTCAGCTTGTGGAGGGCATTTTTCTTCCTCCGTGACGGCACACAAGATCATTCGGGCCAGGTACTATTGGCCAACGCTCTTTCAAGATACAGCCACCTGGGTGGCAAAGTGTGAACCCCGCCAAGAATTCGTCCGGCAAGCCCAAGTCAGGCTGCCCTTCCCCTAAGGCCGATCATTATCAATGAACCATTCAGGCAATGGGGAATTGATTTTATTGGCGCACTCAATCCTCAATCGAGTGCCGGACATAGCTATGTCCTTACAGCAATGGATTACTTCACCAAGTGGGTGGAAGCCATACCTGTCAAGCATGCCACTTCTGAGGTGGTTTGCAATTTCATTAAAGAAAATATCATTGTCGTCATGCGCTCCAAACAAAATCGTTGCTTGATAATGCTTCTAACTTCTCCTCACGAGAAGTTATTAGTTTTGCTATGAATATGGGATAACCTTGCTCACGCATCCGATTATTATCCTCAGGGAAATGGTCAAGCGGAATCCAACAACAAGAACTTGGTGGCCATCATACGAAAACTGGTGGAATCAAATCAGCGGATGTGGCACAAGTCTTTGACGACGCTTTGGGGCGGACCGCATTACTCCCAAGAGATCTCTCGCATGTCACCTTTTCAAGTGTTATATGGCACGATGTCGAACTTCCCATTTCTGCTGAACTTCCCTCCTCGCGCTGCACGAGCAATCAAGATGAAACTTTCCACATTCTCTAGAAAAGAGAATCATGTATCTGGCAGAACTTGAAGAAAAGAGAGTGAGGGTGGTCGACAGGATCACTGAACATCAAAATCAAGTTAAGAGGCTTTTCGATAAGAAAGCCAAGCAGAGGGATTTTCAAGTGGGAGATCTCGTCCTTTTGTGGGACAAGCGAAGAGAGCCAAAGGGCATGCACGGAAAGTTTGATTCCCTGTGGAGAGGGCCCTTCAAAATCAAGCAACTCAACGGAGAGAATAGTTTCTATCTCTCGTATCTGGATGGAACTGAGCTCCCGCTTCCCTATAGCGGGCAGCATCTGAAGATCTTCAGGAAGTAGAGCTTGCTCTCTTCTTTGTACAATTTGCTTTAAGTTGTGTGTTTGCTTTCGTCGTGTGTTTGCTTTCGGTTTGTCGTGTGTTTCTTTTGTTCTCCCTCCGGTCCCCCTTGTTTTTGACTCTGTTACCCAATGGATAGGCACATGAGATCTGGGATTCTCTACCCTTAAGTTTCACTCAAAGATAGTCCCCAGAAAGAGCCAGCTGTTATCCTGCAAAATTGTCAAGGGAAATTTGCAGGTAACCATACCCAAAAATTTTGTTTTGGCCCCAAGGAAGTTTGACAACGTTCGAAAGAAGCCCAAAATTCTCTTCCGAAAATCAAGTTTTAAGGACTTAGCCATTTTTCGCTCTTTTCGAAAAAAGCGATAAGTTCCTCGTGACATCAAGAAGTTTGTTCATGTTGAAGAATGCGCCAAAGGGCGCAAGGAAGTTCATGTTGACATGCCAAACGGTGCGCCAAGGTGCATGGAAGTTCATGTTAACACAACAAAAGGCGCAAAGGGCGCCGAAAGTTCCCATGTTAACACAAAAATGGTGCGCAAAAGGGCGCCGATAAGTTCCTCGCGACATGCCGATAAGTGCGCCCATTTCCAAAGGCGCCGATAAGTTCCTTATCTGATGTGATGTCGACATGCTGAAATGCGCCATAGCGCGCCGAGAAGTCGCCGCGACATGCCGAAAAAAAGTGTGCCATTTTACACAAGAGTGGTTTCTTCTTGGGGATCCATTGATCATTTTTGTAAGATATTTAAAAAGCATGTTGGCATACACGATGACTTCATCCATGTTGCACCATGGGATGTTGCCATCCAAAACTTGCCCAAGTCAATTGTTGACTTTTAAATATCTTTGTAAATATTTGTTGGCTCCTTTTTGCCTTCTTTCCTTCTCCTCTCTTCTATAAATATTAGAATACTTGTTGTATTCAGAGTGAACATTTTTAGATGAAAATAGTGAGGAGAGAAAGACTTTGAGCTTTCTTAGAATAAGAAAAAAGAATACAAATATTAAGACTTTGTGCTCAATAGTCAGTGTATGCATTGGATCTTCCTTACATTAGATCTCGTATGTGTTTAATCTGTTGGATTCATATCTACTTTTCTCTCGTCATTTGCTCATCAAGATTGCTTTGTTTATTTATGTAAGTAGGTTTGGCTCATGCATTACTACCACCCAAAAACATAAATCTTCTGACCTTTCTGCTTTGGAATTCATTTCTTTTCTTCCTTCGGATCTGTTCTTTCTCTTTTCCCTCTTTCATTCCTTTCTTTTCGCAGCCTTGAAACACTCTACTGGGATGAGATCCCAAACCCCCAAGGCATAATCTGTGAGACTTGCATAGATTCCTGCTGGTAGAATAGCAATAAACCGGGCCACTTTGCTTTGACTCAAAGAGGGGCTAAGCCCCGCACACCGTTGGCTCGCCTATCACCAACAGAGGGCATGGGGCCCTCAAGGTTAGCTCGGCCACTCTTCACCCTAACCTATTTTCTCTTTATTTCTCTATTCACATCCTACCTTAGTTTGTTTCCATTTTATATTAACAGTTAGAAATTAAACCACTCAAGAAACAATTGATGAAAATTTTTACCACATCATCACATCGTTCATTTATCATTTTCACATTTCCATTGTAGAAAATATTGAGAAACTTAAACCATAACATGCATATACATCATCATTTATCTCAACCATGCCTAAATTATGACCTAACTCCATCATTCCTATGACTGACTCCATCATGCCTATGACCTAACTCCACCATGCCTATAACTTGACTCCATCATGCCTATGACATGAATCCATCATGCTTATGACCTGACTCCATCATGCGTATGACCTAACTCCACCATGCCTATAACCTAACTCCATCATGCCTAGGACCTGAATCCATCATGCCTATTGACCTCACTCTACCATGCCTACACAACCTTGACTCAATCATGCCTAATTCACCTAGTTTCCATCACGTACACACATAATAATGGAAATTAAAACAAGTACACCATCCATACTATAAATATCATCATCTATAAATCAGAAATTCTATGTATACATACATATGTACATAGATACAAATAAATAAAAATATCTCAAATCACTTAGATACATCCTCACCATCTTTGGCACACAGGCCGATATATGATCAAAAATCTCAAAACTCTTATATACAACCTCACTCTCTTCAGCACGCAGTGCTGGTATATACCAAAATACACAAAAATTTAGGTATGTGTAACTATTAGGCATCCCTCCGTTGGATATAATCCATTCATGTCTCACCTATCTCCTCCTCCTCCTCTGCTCCCATGTGGCATCCCACTAACATCTCACTGTCCTCCATGGGCCTTGGCTTGAAATCTATTGGTACCTCACTTGGAGCTGGCCTCTGTGCACCCCTCACCTTGACCCTATCTCAGTGATTTTTGGCCCACTATACTCTCCACAATGTGAGTGTGAGACCTAGTCCTCTCACTCAAGGCATGTTGTGCTCTATACTCTGCATAGGTAGGGACATCTATCCCTATGGCCATCAGGTGATCCTGATAATATCTTGCCTCACCTAGGGCATCCCTGAACCTAGCCATGGGTACTATCATGGTGGTGCCATTGGCCTCTAACCTTGTACCTATACCGTGGGACCTTGTTCTACCACTATCTAAAATGGGACCCTGTCCCTAAACATGTGTAGTTTCTGTACTATATGCACGGGCTCAAGGGCCTGAATCAACACATGTGTAGCAGAAAAATGGCCTCAAAAACAAGCTACATGCACTTTACCTCTACCCCATTTCCATCCCACCCTATGCAGGGCACTGTCCCTGCACCACCTTAGCCTATGGGGCTATTATCTATGCCCCGTAGGTGTGGCCACCGTGCCTCGACCCTATCACCTACCCGTGCACTATCCCCAAATCTATCACTAGGGCAGTCACCTGCCCCTATAGGGTATCCCTCTGAACTATGATAGTGGTTAAGTTAGGCTACCATGGCCTTAGTGGTACTACTCGTAATTGTGCTTCCCACAACTATTTGTACCTATTGGTAACCCCGACATCATAAATCTATCGGTCTACCACCTGCTCCTCCTACCCTATAGGCACTGTTAGTTGTTTTAGTAGCATAGGCCTCTCCACGTCATCCCTCATGTACTATGGAAATGGTGGAGGTACATCCTGTGGCAACCCAAACTGTCGTCTAACCACATCGAATAGGTATCATCTTGTTCTCTCCCGTACGATGCCCCTCATCCATCGGAAAAATGTAGCTCCTGTAGCTCATCGACCATCTTTATATATGATGGGAAGCCCACATACGACCTCCAAATGATGTCCACATCAAACAACCCCTATAATACACACCTATAATATGCTAAATTGTGTGTAGCCCTGGTAGCTTGATGCTCTCCAAAAACAGTACCCATCGCTTGCCTGCTCGAACCATGCCCGCTTTGAATGCATTAGGTCGAGCATGCCCACCGAACACACACACACAATGTGCTCATATGCTCGTAGTGTAAGAGGATCATGTAACATAAGATAAACCTCTGTAGCCTCCCATGGGCCATAACTCTCTGTATAGGCCGCACCAAGAATGCTGGTGCCCATACAAATGGGTCTTATCCTCCATCATGTCGTGAAGAACCCCCATCAATGCCCGTGGGAATCTCCCACCCTCCCCATCTAGTAGCACAAAATAAAAACTGCCTCCATCATCAACACCACTAACCTCATCTCCTCTAGATGGGCCCGGTACATATCTCCATAAGTCATGTTGGTACTATGGAACCTCAACTCCACCAACCCCTCACCGAAAATCAACATCAACTCCTCAGATGACTATGAGGAAATGGAATACACATGCATCCCTACTATTGGTAGCCACAGGATCCTATAAACATCCTCTAAGGTGATGGTCATCTCACCTATCAAAATGAAATGTGTTGTTTTCTCAATCCCATCTCGATGAGAGAGCGACCATAAAAATTGGCTCCCAGACTACATGCCCGTAGCATCTCACCCCAATCAGGATAACATGTGCCGGGCAGGCATCACTCCTCAACTATCACACTCCCTCGTACCACTAATAATAAGGGCGGTACCCTATCCCACATCCACAACTGATCCCTTACCTGCATCCA
The DNA here is from genome assembly GCA_018340775.1 of Taxus wallichiana var. yunnanensis. Lineage (NCBI taxonomy): Eukaryota > Viridiplantae > Streptophyta > Pinopsida > Cupressales > Taxaceae > Taxus > Taxus wallichiana. Next base: position 695,468,278 of record CM031239.1, read on the forward strand.
ACAAATCATAACATCATTAGACCTCAACCATACCCCGACTTCACCCTTACCCACCCAACCTATTCCCAAGACCTTTCCTACTCATGACCTATCTCCCCCACCCACCTCCTCTACTTTCTGGCCCATTTTCCTCTAAATATTGACTCGACATCGTTCTTATTGACTAACATCGATTCTTATTGACCAAGAATGGTCAATAAAAATAGGAATCGTCACCTCATCCATGACCAATGCCAGCTAACTCCCACCGACATCGGCCAACCCTTGATTGACATCGGTCACCGTCACAACGAAAAATTTAATAAAACCCTACCCATTTTCTCTAAAAATTCACCATTCCTCCCTAACTACCCACCCATTCCTACCCAAATATCCCTCCACCCATCCCCCTTAACCTACTTCACCATTCTTACCTTCCTATTTCACCCATTTTCTTCTAAATTTCAATTTACTTTTGCCCCCAAAACCCAATTTACGCTAACCCGATTTCTACAAATCAATCTACTTAACCACACATAGAAGGGGATTGAATCCTACCTCATCGGGACACCATCCGGGTGGTGGCACATCAGGGCACTGCACCGGTGGTCCACCCGATCCCTCTCCTACCTCTTTCATCACCGAATTCCCTCCTCACCTCCACCCAATCAAATCGACCCCCGAGCTCGTGGACCCATCTCCCTAGCTCCTCTCACCAATTTATACTCTTCACCTCAGCCAGGTATAATGCACTATCCTTTTCTCTCAAAAAAGGTACCAAAATTTAAATGGCTCTCTGTCCTTTTCTCAAAAGTCACAACACAACAATGATTCTCGTAAAATGGAATTTTTGTTTTATAAACCCAACCCGACCATACCAACGCTGGTCCTATTCATGCCTCTAGCAAACCGATGTTGGTCACCTTATAATTGGCATCGTTTAACCATTATAACTATTTGGCCCTGCTAAGTTTCCTTTTTTTGCATCCACTAGTGCCACCACACCTTTTTATCTTTCCGGACACCCATTAAATCATACCTACAAACCCAACCTGACCTTACATTGCCTTTATTGCATCTTAGGAGTTGTTATTTTACCTATATCTTGGCCTTACTTGTGCCATGACCTATTTTCCTGAACTTGACCTAATTGGTGTGACCATTGACCTTATGTACTTGTTGTACCTTGCGATGATGTTACCTATGTTGTTTTAGCCTACCAACCATACCTTGCCTATTATTGTGTCGTTTATCCCACCAAACCTTTGGTGTACCAACATACCTAAACATTCCTGCACCTGACCTATGTTGTGTTTCTAGACCATATCCTATACCTTGGATACCTAAATCACCTCACCCTTGTTTGGATAAACCTATCAACCTTAGACGATGTAGAGTTTACAAGCTCTTCAACCTAGTACCATGTTACAATCTATACATGTGTGTGCGTTTGATTGCCATTACCCATGACCCAATTTTGACCATGGCCTACTACCCATTACCTGAGTTGACCATCACCTTTTCCCTCAATACTCAAACCTTTCCCCACATACCTTCCCCACCTACACCTTTATCAAACCCCTCACCGATTTCATCTTCCACCTCATCAATTCCTGGTTTGAGGGGGATCACCTTCACCCACACATGGGAAATCACTTCCTATTTTTTTCAGCGTTGCTTACCAATACAAGGTATGCAAAAAAGGGGAAAAATGTAGACACAAAAATTAAGTCACACTCCCCTTCATCCCCTTTCGAATAACCAACTTAAACACTTTTACCTAACCATGACCCTTACATCACACATTAATATTAATTTAATCACTTTAATTAAATTAATACTCATCCTCACTTTATTCATTATTTAATTATCTTAACTAACCCAATTTCCACCTCACCTAGACACCTCACCCCACCACCTCACCTAGACACCTCATTCTAAACCTATTTTTAGTATCTATCTACTCACCATAACTAACTAAGACTTAGTTTAACCCTAAAAATCAATGCCTCTTATTCCTCTAATCACATTCCCACTCATTAAAAGATAATTTCTATTTTGATCCATGATAGATGGATAGAACTGACCCAAAGGATTGCAAGATCTTTAATTTTTAGCAAACCTAGGGAATCCCGCTTAACTGACGCCGGTCATCCCGAAACTGACACCCGTCAACACAAAACCGTCATCGGTTATCATTATTCACCTTGGTAACCTTGATTGAGAGGTTGGCCACATTCTAAAATTTTTGGAGAAAAAGGATATTTGTATACAAGTAAGAACTAGAGCTCTTTTTGTACATCTAGGCAGCCATAGCCAACATCAAGATAGATCCGGGTATCACTCTCATGGTAGCATTCTGGAAGCACCGCTGCGACACTAAGCACCATTCCACCAAATCCAACCATCATCACCACCCAACCAATGGACATGCTATATCAATAAGTTTTTTTCCACATGTTTCATTCCATCTTTATTTTGTTTATAAGATTTTGTCATCTCTGTTGTTATTTGTGACTTGCATTCCCATTCCCCCAATATTCCTCTTTTTGTAAACTCAACCATTCCTCCACCCACACCATAAAACCACCTATACCTGACTTCTACATATCTCTGAGTGTTCCTAAGATCCCCACATACCTCTTCATTCCCTTTGTCACCTCTCTCTAACCTCAGCTCAAACCCCATAACCAGATCTTATTGAGTTTTTATCAGCCCGCCTCTACCAATGCCGGTTACCCATAACCATCGTCGGTTCTTCCTAAACCATGATCGGTCATACCCAACAACATCGGTCTCTATATTTGGCCATCATATCAATAAAAAAACCTTAAAATCTTTATCAAAGGAACCTCAATGACCCAAAGACTGGAAACTGACCTATTCCAACACTTTGACCCCTTACCCTACCTCTAGATCTGATCATAACCTAGCCTATTATATTAGATTTACTTATTGTATTTGAATGAGATACCTAAATCATATCAAATGCAGTAGGAATTTGTTTAGTTACATTATTTTTCACATTAAGTTATATTAAATAGTGGCTTGACAACCATCTGTGGAAGTATCACACTTCCTGGATCTAACATTTGCTAGGTAGTCCATTGTCATATATTATTTAACTCTTATTTTATGGTCTTGTTTTATATTTCGGTAGTTTCTCCTAGCCAAAAGGAAGCTCTCACATTCAACATCAGATCGATAAGCCAAAATGTGCATACAACCTTCAAACCATCCATCAAAAAAAGGTGTTCCTCCTCGACCCATAACATTATCTATTTTATCACATTCAAAACATAAATAAAATGGTGAAACAAAAGCCTATAACCTATATTACTAATCTAGGAATGTCACATGAGAAAAATTTAATGGTTAAATGTGTGAGTGTGATGAGGTCCATTTGATTTGTATACCCTCAGCATTAAAGTATGGACTGAGGGACTAAAGTGCATCATAGGGTAGTGAGTACAACACATATAATTATATGTATAGTAGTTGTAGTGTGATATGCAGAGTGTGTAATATTGAATGTATATGATGTAAGATGTGTGGATGATATAGGTGTATAGTCTATATGATGCATGAAGCACAAATATGTAAGATGTGTGAAGGTGTGCAATGTGTAGTGTCTATTGTGTAATGTGTGAGGTTCATGTGTATAGGATGCCCTCAATAGTCAAGTGTGAACCAAAGCACAAGAGTGAGTCATCATGTGGTAAGATGATAGAAACAACGTGATGATGGGAGAAGTAGTGGTGGAAAGTGTAAATGTCGAGGGCTATGGAGGACAATGTGAAACAGTAGCATGATGTGGTGGATTATATGGTGTAGTGATGGATAGATGAGATGGAGAGCGTGTATGAGTAATAACCTATGGTAGGGGATAAACAATGAACATAGAACTAGATGAAGAAGACAACTCAATCAGAGTCACAACACACCTATGAGGGAGTGGAAATATATACCACTCAGGTGAGTGAGAGCCAAAGGAAATGACACCCTTATCTTCTAATAGTTGTAAGTGACCATGAAGGGAATAATATTAATTTTCCCTATGGCCATTGATACAGGTGATAGTGGTTCTAAGGTCTATCATGATGGTGTTATAAGTGATGTGGTAGATGGTGTTTATTAGAAGGTAAGTGGATTAAACACTTGTCAAGAAAGTTACGCAACACATCATGAGGTCTATCACGGTGTGAAAATGTAATGGTCCTCATGAAATAGGTGTAGAAGTTTAAGGTGTATCCTGACGCAGAGTAGGAGATGGAGGATGTGTAGGTAATGGAGTAGATTGAACTTGTTTGCAAGGTGGAGGAGATGGAGACTATGTAGGACGCTCAAAATTGGAAGTAGAGAACTAGATGATGTAACAATAGTAGTAATAGGAGGATGATCTATAACATGTGTAACAATGAGATCTTGTTCTAAATCAATGACCTTATAGCATAAAAGTGTGAATGATTCACATGTGTCATATTGCAATCATTGTTTTAAGGGAGGAATCAAACCACGACAGAAGATAAACTACTTCTCTAAGTCAATAGGCTAGAAGACTAGTTGGTGCATGCAAACATTGAATCATAAAATGTAATCAATGATAGGTTTTTGGTTTCCCTGATGTAAGCTAGGTAAATGATCATATGTGACTCGAGGGCCATTGTTGACTATGAATTGGCAAAGAAAAGCTTCTTCCATCTCACAATAAGTACTAATAGATCCAAAGGGTAGATGCGTGTACCATTGGAGAGCGTCATCTGTGAGACTATGGTGAAAGGATTTAAGTAATAATCGATCATTGGAATATGAATCCATATCCATATGATAATGCTTGAGATGCAAGTATGGATTTCTAGTACCATTAAAACATGAAAATGTAGGCATAACAAAATCCTTAGGAAATGTTGAGTTATGAATATTTTTCGGAATAGGATTTCCATGCAAAGAATTATTAGCTATAGAAGCATAATAGGACTTCCTTTTGAAAAATATATGGAAGTATAATCTAGAAATGGGAACCTGATTTCAATCCTTTTGAAAAATCTATCTCCGAGTTCCCTATCTGGGTTCACCTTCCTGGGTTGCCCATTGAGTTCTGGGAGCCATAAGTATTTATAGGAATTTCCAAAAGTTTGGGGTCTCCTATAGTGATTGATCTTGTTACCAAAGCCAAGAATAGATTAACTCATGCTATATTTTGTGTCAATATGCATCAAGAGGAAACCTTGGAGGGTAGTATCAAAATTATTTCCAAATTGGGTGATTGGAATCAAATATTTGAATATGAACCTTCTCCATTTACATGCAACAAATGTAAATCTATAGGGCATGACTTTAGGGGTTGTCCCCTTTCTAAGAAAAATAGGAATCGAATCCCAAACCTCCTCCACAGAAAAATAGTAAAGAGACTCAAGAATGGAGGTAGGTTGGGAAAAATGGTAAAGTTTTAGCAAAAAGGGTCCTAAGATGGAGGTCCCCAAAGAAGACAAAACTACATCCCTAGGGTCCTTAGAGACCTATGGGGAGGGGTTTCCTAGTAAGGAAGATCAAAACAAGAATGTATAAGAGAAAGTATAGGTGGAGGATATTTCTTCCCCAATAGTGGACAAGGTTAAAACAAAGTTTGTCTCTAAATCTGAAGGAAAATATGCATTGAAGGTGGCTCTAGGGCCCTCACTGGAGGAGGTTTCTTCTATCAGATAGAGTTCTTTTGGTTAGAGGTAGGATGATATTGTCATAACCTCAAATTCTTTTGAGATACTAATGAGGGAAGAGGTTCCAAATATGTTGGAGGTCATGTCATCTCTAGTCACACTAGTAAACAAAAAAACCAAACACAAGAAGTAACACCAGAGAAGATGTGGGAAAGGAATCGACATCTAAAGGGAGGAAGAAAAACAAGGAAATAAGAGAAATATTAGCTAAGAAGGAAGTGGAAAAGGGTATACAAAAACCCCGGGGTGGCTTTCTCCCAAGAAAAAAAGAATAAATGATTGTGCTATCATGGAATATAAGAGGGTTGAACAACCTAGGAAAACATAGACTTATGAAGGATCTTAGGAATAAATACAAGCCAAACATTATGCTGATATAGGAAACTAAGATGAGTCTTGATAGATTTAAATAGGTTAGTAGGGTTATCTGGAAGGATGGAAATTGGAAAGGGAAAGTTATTTTGGGGCTTCGGGGTATCGTGACCATCTAGAACCCAAAGGTTGTTAAGGGTGAGTTTCTAATTTCTTCCCCTTGTCATGTGGCTATAAGTTTCATGGAGATTGAATAAATAAAAAAATGGATTGTGTCTAACATTTATGCTCCTAACTCTGTTGGAGGAAGGAGGAAGTTATGGGAAGAGCTATCTAGTTTCAGACTACTCTTCAAAGACGTGGATTGGATTATTAGAGGATATTTTAATACTCCTCTTTCTCCGGTAGATAAGAAAGGGGGTTCTATCTCTTATACTGATAACATGGAGGATTTGAATGATTTTCTAATGAGGAATGATATGTTTGACCTTGAACTGGGTGGTTCAAAATTTACTTGGGCCAATAGAAGAACTGGGACTGATCTTATCCAAATCAGGCTAGATAGGTTTGTTGTTAGCCATCAGTGTATGATAAACCAACTTTATTTGTTAACCACTCTTCCTAGGATTGGTTTAGATCATAATCCAATTCTTTTGAAGTTGGGAATGGACCTTCCAAAGAAAGCTAAACCATTCGATTTGAAAAGATGTGGTTGGAGCACCCAGATATTCACAATAGGATCCAAGAATGGTGGGAGGTGTAGGTGCATGGTGTCCCGATGTTCAGATTGATGTTTAAATTGAAGCATGTTAAAAAAAAAACTCAAAGTGTGGAATAAGGAGACATTTGGTAATATATTTTAGGAAAAAAGTAGGATTGCGGAGGATCTGTAAACTATCAAGGAGAAAATGCAGGAAGATGGTCTTAACCATGTGTTTAAGGAATAGGAACAAAAGATACTCATTGAGTTTCATGATATTCTAGCTAAGGAAGAAGTATACTAGAGACAAAGTCTAGGGTGAAATGGATAAAAGAGGGTGATATAAATACTAGGTTTTTCCACTTCACAGCTACTACAAAGGCCAATCTTCTTAAAATTAATGAAATCAGGTGAGTTGATGGTGAACTTACTGAGGATGAGAATGAAATCAATGAAACTATTATTAAAAATTATAAGGACCTCTTACTCTTAAAAATTGTCCCGAGATATTGTTACTTGGAATAAGGCTCTTGACCTATTTTAGAATGTTATCTCACAACAAGATAACATGGATCTTTCCCTTATTCCTAGTGAAGAAGAAATTAGTTTATTTTCTTTGATATGGAACCGGATAAATCTCTGGGACCAGATGTGTTAGGAAATAGGGGATAAAATATGTGGAATAATCCCTCAAAAATCAAAACAATAGAAACTAATATGCGAAAATATTACAAATCTCAAATAAAAGTGCGAATAAAATAACAACACAAAGAGATAGTATTTAATGTGGTTCACCCAATTTGGGCTACGTCCACCAAAAATCACTTGCTCATATTTTATTACAAGCCACTACTCTCTCAATATAATACCCAGATCTGTTTGGAGCTATACTCAACAAACTCTACAAAATTCACGCCTGAATTCAAAACACATCTACAATGTTACATATCCTACCATATGCATAAAACCATATAAGTAGACAATTGCTTAAGTAGTTTTACAAAACTGTGGGTATCAAAACTATGGGAAAAAACCATCCCATAAACCTATGGGTCAAAATCTCACCCATATGAGAAAAGCACGTTTCTCGGTCTATCGGGCACGTTTTAAGGGCCAAAAAAATTTCTCGCAGTTGTGCCCCCAAACCCTGCTTGCAACCGGGGCTGCTGTCCCCGACCCCGCCGGCACCCGACCCGACCCCAAACCCCAATGAGACAACTTTGGAAAGTGTACAATACTCTTAGTGTACAATCTTCAACACTTTCACACAAAAAGACTCCACAACCTAACAATCTCCCACTTGGAGATTAGTTTTCCTCTAAGCAAGCTTCTCAACCTTTCACTAGTTTCCGTGAAGACCATCCAAAACTGAACATAGCTTTAGTTTTTCCCTTGTGAGCACCTTGGTCATCATGTATACAGGATTTTTACTTGGTATGATTCTTCTCCGCTTCAATTTCTCTTCCTCCAAAGTCTGTTTCGGATGAAATGGTACCTTAACTATATATGCTTCATCCTAGAATGGAAAGTAGAGTTATTAGCTAGGTTTATAACACTCTGACTATCACTATGCAGCTTTCCTTCCTCCTACTTATGCCCCAACTCCTCAAGAAATTTATGTAACCAAATCATTTCTTTTCTTGCCTCTGTGGTAGCAACATACTCAACCTCCATGGTTGACAAAGCCACCAACTTATGTAGTCATGAAATCCAGCTTACTACTATCCCACCTATAGTGTAAACATAACATGTTGTGCTCTGCTGTCTACATCTCCAGCCATATTTGAATCTACATAACCACACAAAGTGGTGTCTGATCCACTGTAGTACAAAATTTTCCCCATGGTCCCTCTCAAATACCGAAGGATCCACTTTACTACCTACCTACCAGGTGATCTCTACCGATCACTCATAAATCTACTCACCGCTCCCACCGCATGGGTAATATCGTGCCCGTGCACACCATGGAATAAATAAAACTACAAACCACTATGAGTAAGGTACCTTAGACAACTAGTTTCTCTTACTCTGTCTTAGGAAATTGCTCTTTTGATAACTTGAAATGGCACACAAAGGAGTCCCAATCGGTTTAATATCCTACATATTAAATCTCTCCAAGACTTTCTTAATGTACTCTTCATGAGATAAAATATGATTTCATTCCTTCTTATCCCAAGATATTCTCATACCAAGGACTTTTGGCTGCCCCCAAATCCTTCATAGAAAGGATTCACTTAGTGGCTTCTTGAGTACTTTTATTTCCTGCATGTTTTTACCTGCAACCAACATGTCATCCACATACGATAAAGGATAATATTTCTACCATCCTCAAATTTTGTTGTATATACACAATGTCGAATGATATCTAATATAACCTTACCCATCATGAAGCTATCAAATTTCTTATAGCATTGATGTAAATCTTGTTTCAAGCCATACAAGCTCTTCTTTAGTTTGCACACCTTCTCCTCTTTACCTTTGACCTCATATCCCTTTGGTTGCTACATATATAGTTCCTCCTTCAAATCACCATGGAGAAATGCAATCTTTACATCAAGTTTTTCTAAGTGCAAGTCTTTTCTGCGACTATTCCTATAACGAGTTCTATAATAGAAGTCATTTTTACTACAGGAGAAAAAATATCATCAAAATATATACCTTTTTTCTGTGCAAACCCCTTGACCACCAACCGAGCCTTGTATCATTTCTTTCCTCCTTCCTCTTTGACTCTGAACACCCACTTGTTCTGTAATACTCTTTTGCCTTCAGGTAGCTTCACCAAATCCCATGTCTAGTTCTCCATGAGAGCCTGATGCTACTCATCCATGGCTTGCTCCCAATTCTTCCCGCATCTACCTATATTGCTTCATCAAATATCTATGGCTCTCCACTATCAGTGAGTAATAAATAATGAAGAGGAGTAAAATGTTCAGGTTCTCTTCTTACCCTAGAAGACCTCCTCAATATAGGAGTTTGGGGTTCCTGTTGAGGAGGTTCTTGAATTGATTCATGTGTCACTTTCCCATCCGGAAGATCCTCTACCGATGCATATTATTTCTTGGATTCTTCCCTATTTTCCTACAACTATTGCTTATACATGACTTTTTCATTAAATACCACATCCCTAGATCAAATGATTTTCTTGTCCTTAATACTCCAACATTTATATCCAAAGTCATCACCACCATAACTAATGAAAGTACATTTTTCTAATTTAGCCTCTAGCTTGGTCATATCATCCTTGTCTATATGGACAAAAACCTCACATCTAAAGACTCTAAGAAATGAATAATCAACTTTCTTACCATACCAAGCCTCCTCGGTACACATCCATCCAAGGCACTTGAGGGTCCTCTGTTTATTAAGTACACACTGTACTCACCACTACGCTTAAAAAGAAAGAGACAGTCCTACATATAACCTCATGCTCATATAGACGTTCCATTATTGTTCTATTCATCTTTCTTTCCGACACCCCATTCTCTATCATTGTGGAGTTCTTGGAACTATATTTTTCCTACTGGATTCCATTCTTAGAAAATTAATCATCAAATTCATTGTTGTAATACTCGCCTCCATTATCTGACCTAAGACATTTTAGCTTACAACCCATTTCATTATCTACCAAGGCTTTCCATTTAACAAAAGTGTCAAATACATCATATTTTTTTCTAATACAATAAACCCAAACTTTCCTTGTTGCATCATTAATAAAAAAATTTGGTACCCAAATTTATTCTCCTTTTCAATCTGAGAAGCATCAAAGATATGGCATGAAGCTTGAAGATAGTTGGATCATGGTGTGTGTCATTTTGTAGCTGGGGATATGATCTAACTAACACTCAGATTTGTGGAGAGATGGATAACACTCAAATAGGAATTGATCTTGTCTTAATTGTTTTAGGTTGTGCCTTTTAACCAAGGTAAGAGAACCTATTTTGTAACCCTCAAATGGTGAAGGAGATGAAGATATCCCTCAATTTGTGTAAATAGTATGAAAAGGGCCTTGGGAAAATATGATCAACACTCCAAATCTGACTTTCACAAGTTGTCACTTCTAGATTATGGAGATAATTTCAATGCAAGGCAAGGGTTACTAAAGACATTTGGAATCCTGATCTATTTTGCATACTTTAGCAAATGGATTTTGATCTTCTGTGGGTATACAGGTCAAAATAGGGGTAAAATAGGGTAGGATTAGTTATTTTGAATGATTTTTTGGGTGGGAGTTTAGATAAGACAAACCAAGGTCCACCAGACTCTTTGAGGATTTCAACAAAAATATGGAGAAACTTAACAATAGAAAGTATCAAAATGGTTAATCATCCCTTCAACCAGGATATGTGCATCAAATGGAGGCCTAGATCTACACTTTTCCACACAATCTTTGATCATCTATCACAAAATATTGAGTTAGAATGAACCAATGAAGCATTTAGCAATCACTATTTAATCATGACCTAAGGTGCACCCAAAGGTTTACAAACAATCTCTGAAGTCAAGGAAGGTAAAGTGATTTTAAATTTTTTTATCTCTTTATCAGATGAAATATCTTCTAAATGTGAGATTGAAAATGCCACTAAACTATCACAAGAAATGAGACCATGTATGATCAAGAGAGATTTTAAACACAAGACTGCAACAAGAAATAAGAAACACAAATTTGAAATGCATTTTGAAATGTAAGCATTCACATATTTTTCCCAAAGACAACACAAAATAACTCAAAAATGATCAAATTTATCAGTAGGGGAATGTTTTGAAAAACAATCTCAGAGCTTGTTAATGGCTATACATGTGCAACCAACTTAACATGATTTGAAATCTGATACAGAGAGAGTTATATGAGTTTCTTAGGTGGTCACTCAGAGAATGGGCTTCTTCCCATATTTTCCTATGAAATTTTTAGTTTTCTAGGATTTTTAAACTCTTCCAACCCTTTGCATGACAAATTCATGCAATATATAGCTTTCAATCTCCTTCAAGCCTTCTTTCCCAAGAAAAGAATATTCCAAAGGATCAAATTTGTTACAAAATTCCATCATGATTTGCAGACAGGGACGTTTAACATATTTGCAACAAAAGTTGCCAGGTGTTTCAAAAAGGTGAATCATTGAGGATTTTTGCATCATAGTTTCAACTAGGAGCATGTTTTTCCTCCTTTCATGCAACATGCTCCTCTTTCATCATTTCACCTTTACACTTTCCAAATTTTCCTCTATAACTTTTGGATCTGGTATTTCACATTTCTGCTCGAGCCCGAACAAAATTTCATTTCAAAAGTACCTTAGATCTGCAAATTGAATTTTAAAATTGATTCCATTGATCCTTAAAGGCAAAAATGACATGAATTTGCCAAAAATTTGGTGAAAATTGATGCAAAAATTACATCTCCAAGCTTCCTAGAGCTCAAATGGTGGCCAAACTGAAAAATGCATAGTTACCATTGATCTTCCTTTATCCTTTAATTTGAGCCCTCCACGTGTCACAATGTGATTGGAAATGGGCTTGGGATCACTTTTTGACATTTTAACACTTTTGGAAAAAATGTAAAAAAATTGACATTTTCTCCACCCTCCACCCTTTGAAAATGAGCTTGACACGTGTCCTAATGTGGGTCCCAGTAGAATCATGGCTTGATTATGCTATTTTACCCCTTTTTGGAAAAAGGAAAATTTTCACCATTTCCTCCACACTCCCGCACCTCCGCCTTTCCCTGCCACGTGTCACCTTTTGATTGGCCAAGGGCTTGCACTCTCATTTCATACTTTAACTCCTTTTCACCAAAGGAAATTTTTCCACCATGCCTTTGCACTCCCGCACCTCCGCCTTTCCCTACCACATGTCACCTTCTGATTGGCTGAGGGCCTACGGACTTGCGGGGACAATTTAGACCTTTTGCCAAAAACACAAAAAATGCTAAGTTGCTCGAGTAGACCCGTTGAACCTTGTCCAATCACAAATGGCCATGTAGGAGAAGATTTTTGAGCTAAAATTTGATGGGCAAAGGATGCCCGTATGACAAGAAAAAAAATGTAAAAATTCCAGCGATGCCCAAAATCAATTTTTCCTTCGTGGGTGAAGAAATTTTTGATCAAAGGACAAATGGAAAGTGATTCAAAGCAATTTACAACCATGGCAAGGGATTTTTGAGGGAAAATAAGTATAAATTGAACAATTTCGAGCTCCAAAGGCGAAGAAAATGGAAAAAAAAAGCAAAGGCATTTGAATGGGAAAAATTAGGGCAAAACACAGGCAAACTTAGAGATTCCTCAAAATGGTGCAAGAATGGAGAAAAAATGAACAAATCAAAGCATTTAAACACAGATAAAAGTTGTTTTTCAAAAAAATTTAAGGATGGGAAGATCCAAAGCCATTTTTTCTCAGAAATAGGGCAAAAACAAATTTCTCCTTAGCAAAGCATGGCATGTGCAACATGGGCACCAAAAAAGTAACATAATAACTTGAACTCCCAAGAGATGATACCGAGATGACCCCACACATCGAATGCACCAAATCTAACTTTCTTTCTTTGTAGGTCCAACCTTGAGAAACCTTACTCACTTATGTTTCCCATATATGCGCAGTCCTCACGAACTCCAAACCTATTTATGTATATCTAGGCAAATCCTTCTTTATGATCTCCATGCCCTTATGGCTCATATGACCAAGCCTATATTGCCACAAGATTACAAACATTAGTGCTATAAGTGGTTAAATACAAGGTTCCAACCTTCTTACCTCTTGCCACCACAAGAACACCCTTGGTAACCTTCTAAGAGTCTATTGTAAATATCACAGTACAACCATCACTTCCTAACTTCCCTACCAATAACAAATTTTGTCTTAATGTAGGCACATGTCTGACATCCTTCAATAGCCAAGTATTCCCATTCTACATCTTAACCAAATCAGAACCTTTTCCAACTATGTTGCAAGGCTCATCATCACCAAGAAAAATATGCCCAAAATATCCTTGAACATAATCAACAAAATAATGCCTATGTGGAGTAGCATGGAAAGAATCCCCGAATCTAAAACCCAAGATTCAATAATATTGTGCAAAGAAAGAATCAAAGCATCCTGACATAAATTACCCATTACCACATTTGCCTCCTTGTTTTCTTCATGTTGTTTCTTCTTGTCCCAAAGCTCCCAACAGTCCTTCTTTAAATGCCTAGACTTTCCATAGTGCCAGCATACTATCTTGCTTTTGGATTTTGACCTTGTTCGATCCTTTAATTTTCCATGGCTTCCTCTATTCTTTTATCTCCCTCTAGTTTCCACTGTCAAATCATTCCCTAAAGTAGAAGATTCCCCAAATCTTTTTCTTCACATTTCCTCACTTAGAATCACCCCTACAACATCCTCAAACTTCAAATTTGAATTAGCTAGAAATGAGTTGCTTACCGCCATTACCAGGCTATTCCAAATCTCGGAGTAAAGAGCAGAACTAATAAAGCCTTAACTTCTTCATCAAATTCTATGGTAACCAAAGCTAGCATATTTACCACCATATAAAAATAATTTAAATGATTTGCTATTGAACCATTCTCGACATCTTCATATTAAACAAATTTTCATTAAAAAAATCTTATTAGAAGCGAGAGGGTTTTTTCATACAACTTCCCTAATGCATCCATAAGTTATTTTGTAGTCTTTTCTTTTGAAACATTAAATAATACCAAAGATGTAAGACACAACTAGATTGTCCCAAGTGCCTTCCTATCCAGAAAATTCCATTCCACATCTGTCATGCTCAAGGGTTTGTTCACCTTCTTAGACAATGGAATATAAAGATCCTTCTGATAAAGGTAATCTTCCATCTGCATCTTCCAAAGATTGAAATTCTACCCATTGAATTTATCAACCCTTGATCTTCCATCATCTGCCATAGCTCCCACTCAAGATAAAAATTTCCCTATGATTCAACACTTCAACAAACCAAACCAAGCTCTAATACCAATTGTTAGGAAATAAGGGATAAAATATGTAGAATAATCCCTCACAAAATTGCAACAATAGAAACTAATATTCATAAAATATTACGATCTCAAATAAAACCGTAGAATAAAATAATAGAACAAAAAGAGACAATATTTAACGTGGTTCACCCAATTTGGGCTACGTCTGCCAAGAATCACTTGCTCATATTTTATTACAAGCCACCGCTTTGCTCTCAATACAATACCCAGATCTATTTGGAGCTATGCTCAACAAACTCTATAGAATTCACACCTAAATTCAAAACACATATGCAATGTTACATATACTACCATATGCATAAAACCATATAAGTAGACAACTTCTTAATTAGTTTTACAAAACCATGGGTATCAAAACCATGTGAAAAAACCGTCTCATAAACCTATGGTTCAAATATCGCCCATATGAGAAAAGCATATTTCCTGATATATCGGACACGTTTTAAGGCCCAATTTTTTTTTCTCGGGGTTGCACCCCAAACCCCTCGCTATCGGGCTGCCCCCAAGACCCTCACTGGGGCCTCGGCCCGTCCCCGAACCCTAGTGAGAAAACTGTGGAACGTGTACAATACTCTTAGTGTATGGTCTTCAACACTTTCACACATGAAAATAGGCTCCACAACCTAACAAGATGGTTTTCCGATGTTTTTCTTCCAAAATTTATGGGAAGTGGTTAAGAAGGAGGTGGTGGATATGGTCCAAGAATTCTTCAAATCATGGAACCTTCTTAAATAGATCAATAATACCTTTTTAGTTCTCATTCCTAAATTGACAGGAGCTAAGGATATAAAGGATTTTAGACCTATCAACTTATGCAACACCAACTACAAATTGATCACCAAAATCATCTCCTATAGGATCAGGAAGGTGTTTTCAAAGTTCATCTCTCTCAATCAGGGAACCTTTGTTCTTGGTAGAAATTTTTTGAATAACATCATTTTTATTCAAGAGGTCATTCCCTCTATGGAGAATTTAGGTAGATCAGCTATGTTAGTCAAGTTAGATATGCATAAAGCATATGACAGGGTATCCTGGTCCTTCCTCCGAGCTATCATGGGCAAGATGGGTTTTTGCGACCTTTTCATCAATATGGTAATGAATTGTATTTCCACTTCTAGGTTCTCTATTATTGTTAATGGAAACCTAAAGGTTTCTTCCAAGTGGGGTGTGGTTTGAGGCAAGGTGACCCCCTCTCCCCTTTTCTCTATATCATCATAGCTGAAACCTTGAGTAGGTTATTTAATCAAGATTTATCTCAAAACCTCATTCAAGGGATCAAAATTTCTAATGGCTTACCTCCTATTTGTCTTAATCAATTTGTGGATGATAATTTCCTTTTTTTCTATCCAAGAGGCCTCTAACTATAGGAAGGTGCTGAAGGATTATGAGATGGTCTCTAGGTAGTTGGTTAACTTTCATAAAAGTGTGGTATTTTTTTATAAATGTGGAGGAGTAGGTTCGAGATCAGATTAGCTCACATTCTTGGATGTAGAATCAAAACCTTTCTTGAATCCTACCTGCTAATTAATCTCATTCATAAGAAGTCGAGATCCTTCTATTTGGAAAAATATGATAGAGAGGGTTAATAGAAATCTTACCACATGGAAAGGGGATATTCTTACCTAGGTTGGTAAGATTCAACTACTTCAAATATCTCTTCAAGGAATCCCTATTTACATTATGTCACTCTTTAAACTACTTGCAAAAATTATTGAGGCTTTGGAAAGGATCCAAAAATGGTTCCTATGGGTTTGAGTGGAGGAAAAGTTTAAATATCCCCTGGTGGCTTGGGATAAAGTCACTAGACCTAAAAATTGTGGAGGCTTGGGTCTGAAGAATATAAAATTAATGAATGAATATCTTGATAGCTAAAGTTGGTTGGAGGATTATCAAAGAGGAAGGAATTTGGGTGGAAATTATTAGAAAGAAATATCTAAGGAATATAGGTAGAATGGAAATTTTTTTATGCAAAATGATCTTCCTAATGGTTCCACATTCTAGAGATCCTTTGCAGCTTCCAAGGAGATTTTGAGTAAGGGTATTAAATGGAACATTGGGAAAGGAAAAAAAATATCCTTTTGGTAGGACTGTTGGATTGAGGATAAACCCCTTGCTATGGAAGATCCCTGGAAAACTGTCTCTCAGTATCTAGAGGAAACTGATAAAGTCTAGGTTTAGGACTATTGGATTTCTAGTAATGAGGGCCTAAATGGGTTACTATTGTTCCTCCCCCATCTATAATGGAGATTTACAACCCTTCACAAAAATTAATACTAAACTCAAAAAATTTCATATTCCTAGATTCCAATATCAAGAAGATTATATGTCATATGGAAAGAAGAGGAGTCAGGAAATTTCATGGTCAAATCTGCATATCTTCTAAATTTTAAAGATTCTATCTAGAAGGAGTATTGGAATATGCTTTGGGTGAAATATCTCATACCCAAGGTTAACATATTCTACTAGTTAGTGGTCCAAAATAAGATCCTCATAATGGATAATCTAAGGAAGAGAGGCATGGTTATCCCCAGTAGATGTCCTTTATGTGGCAAGCAAGAGGAAAGTGTTAACCATATTTTTTATTGTGTCCTTTTTCTCAGGTGGTTTTTTCTTCTATAATGGAGATGTTTCAGATCCATTGGTTACAACCTAACACCATAGCTGACTTATGTCTGCAATGGGAGTGTCCTTTCATATTTCCTATCTTGGTGGCTTCCTAGAGGATGGCACTTCCCCACTTCCTTTGGAGTTTGTGGAAGGCCAGGAATGATATTATTTTCAGAAACTAGAAAGCTACTATAAAAAAGGTTAGTGCTTATTGTTGCTCTTCCATCAAAGAAAACATCAAAATTTTCAAGGGAAATATTAAAGTTTGCCTATCCTAGAGTGGAGGCAAAAGTCCTCAAACAATTCACCTTTAGTCCTCTCGATGTTAAAATGACCAAACCAGTAATCAAATGGTCTAAAATGGTGGTAAACTGGTTTAAACTAAACTTTGATGGAGCTTCAAGGAAACCCCGATCGGGCCAAAGGAGGGGGATTATTAGAAACCATGAGGGTGACTGGATTCTATCATATGTTGGGCCACTTGGGTCATTAAAGCAATAATGTGGCAGAGGCTAGAGCTTTATTATAGGGGGTTAACATAGCTAGTGTTACACATAGTCAAATTGAATGACTTGTTTCTCATTGTGAACGCCCTTAAAATTAATCTCATCTAGAACCAATATTTTACAGGATGCTAGGGAACATCTTAAAACATTTGAAAATTGTAGTATCACACACACTCCCATAATGGAAATAAATTTGCAGATAAGTTAGATTTGAAGGGCGGTGAAATCCCCTTAGATATTAATAATGTTATTCACCATGACAGGTCATAATGTTATTATTTCTTGTCACACGAGGGATATCACTTTTTGTGCTTGTCAAGGCAAGGAGCTTAAGTGATATGGAATCAATACAAGGATTTTCATTCATTTTGAACCTTACAATTGTTGAGCCTCTCGGTTTAGGTTAGAGGGTAAATAAAGAGGCCATGGGTGGTGACAAAGTTCATGTTGAACCTTTGAGTCATTTCAATGTGGCATATGCTTAGAATTTGGGGATTTAGGGAGTATATCTCCAAGCTGATTGGGCATTAACCCATTCTCACCATGGAGTTTGGAAAGGCTTGGAAAAATGGAAGGGTTTCTATTTGGAGAAGGAAATGGATATTTTAGAGAAATTTATTTCCCAGGTTATAGACATGGACATGCAGGGCCTTAAGATCTTCAAAGACTAGAATCGTAAAGACCATGAAATCAACACTTTTTTAAAGGTAAGGAAAGAGTCTATTTTCTTACTAATGGCATAGCTAGGTCCTGTATTCCTAGGGTGTGGAAAGAAGTTTTTTTATCATATTATGTGGTATATCACTCTCAAAGGCAAGTTTTAGAAGATATACATGCACCACTTGTCTCTGCTGAATATGTTTAGGCATCAGATTATGTTGAGAATTCCTTTATTTTTATTCATGTCACTCTCGGTATCAGTGAGGGATTTTCAAAATGGGAAGTTGGAGGCTCCCATTCATGAAGGGCTTATTCTTCTTCTGTATCAAAATGAAAAACCATCTTGCCAAAGGAGGTTGTTGTTAGTAGTGGGTTTGAGGATGATATCACCTTGGTGGAATGTTTAGCCAAGATGCACACGGGTAAGGGTCCCCAAAACAAGGATGAGGGGGAGGTGATCCTGCAGACTAGGGATTATGGAAGATAGTGGTAATGAAGGGCCTTCTAAGGGGAAAGGTAAAGTTTGTAAGGAAGAGGGTCAAAATTATGAGAATCTTAATAACAAAATGCAACATTTGGAGATGATTGTGTAGGAGATGGAAGAGGCTAACTCAGACATGAGGGATGGGATGATTGATTGCATTGGTGCATCCAAAAATATATGTATGCTATATAAAAACATAAGAGGGGATGTCTTGGAGTTGGGAAACTTGGTCAAGGATATGAGGAAGAGATTGGAAGTTGTGGAATTGAGCTTGAAGAAAATAAAATTCCAGCTCGTTGAGTGGCTCGAGGAGGATGAAGGAGGGGGATACTCAAAATATTTGGAGCATGAGCATCAACAGGAGGATCCCACCAGTACTCTAGAAAACCCCCTAAATGTCACAAGATAATTTAGTTTCTTGTTTTGTTGGTCTGACTATTAGCTAACTTCTTTCAAATCATGTCTGCTTGTTTTGTTAATCGCTTTGTTTTTGTTCCATCTCATTGTTGGTTTCACTGGACATTATTTCTTTGGAGCTAAGTATTTTTAACTCCTTTTATTCATGTAGCTATCTTTACTTATTTCTAGGTGATTTCACGATGTATCTTCTCTTGTAAGGCCTCTGGGAGCTAATCCTTGCTTATTACCTAATCTAATAAAAAAATAATAGGACTTTCTTTATAGTTTTAGAGTTTGCACTTGTGATTGAAATTGGCCAACATCATGTATGGGTGATAAAATAATTCTGTGAAGGAATAATAGAGGATGGAAATAATATGTTGAGCGGTTGTAATTTTCCATTATGAGTAATCATAGGAATAAAAAGAGGAGACATAATATATTCTAATGTTAATGGCACACTAGATGTTAGTGCCGAGGAAGTAATAAGTGGAGAAGGACATGGGGCATCCATAGAAGTAGTAGGAATAACATTGAAAACATCCCTAGGAGATGAAATGATAGATGGAGATGAGGTGGTAGGAGCAGATGAACTAATAGATGAAGATGAATCATGCATGTTATTAGATACAATCTCATAAGAAGATGATAGTGGAGCGGGGATTCACACTCAACAATATGAAACAAATCATGACTATCAAGTGTTTCATCAAAATCAAACAAATATTTAGATAAAATGATATCATTAAGTGTATCATTGACATAGGGTGAATGCATAGGATAACTATTATGCAATGCATTATGAGAAGAATTTTAAGAAATAGAAGAAGTATGAGATGCATCTAGAGTATCATCGTGACTAGTATGAGAATCATCATGCACATGTTTATTATCATCAAGACCAAACATGAAACTAATAATAACATCATATAAGTTTTCATTAGAAATTTCAAAAGGAGGAATGTGGCTAACTATATAACAAGGTGTACAAAAAATAAAACTCATCGGATCGAAACAACACAAATAGTAGAATTATCAAAGCTAGTAGGCACATTGCATTCATTAGCTAAGATTTGTTGTTAAGTATCATCTAGAAGAGTAACATCATGATATAAGGTAGTGATTTTAGATATGGTTGCTTCATCATAGATGGGATTGATACTCACATGAGGCATGACTAGTTGAGAAGGAGAAGAGCTATCCTTAGCCATTGGGGTTTTGTGGATGTTAGAAAAAATAGTTCTAAGCTACTACGAGTACTTGGCTTTACTTGGCAATAGTTGCTACTACCTTCATCGGTCTTCCTCCTACAAGCACGCAACCATTTCTTCGTAGACTCCAATGCCAAGGGTCACCTCTTCATGGTGAGGATGTGTATTAAGTCTTCTAAGCATTCCAACGTTGATGCATACCTCTGAGGGATTGGAGTTAGGTTAGGGTGCTTTAATATGATGGCGCTCTTGATTAACTCCACCTTCTTGTAGACCTCCTGCACCTTTAATTTTTCCTCCTTTAACTCATGCCTTAAATGTGTGTTGATTAATTCCTCCTATTTTAAACTCTTGGCCTTCTCTGCCAGTTCTTTCTCCTTCCTCCCCAACTTCACTTCCAATGCTCTAATTCTATCATTTCACGTGAACAACCTAGCCTCGGTCTCAACCGTGAATTTTTTCAGAGCATTGCATACTTGCTCATCTGAAAGTTCCTAAGCATTTACTAAGGGGTTGTCTCCCTTAGATTCTGGTAATGAGATGAGTGCTTTCGGTAGAATTCAAAGTCTAGTTCGTCAACATGTGACTCGAACACCCAAGAGAGCATCTTCTTGGTCTTGGGGTATGTGTCATCCCTCTCAAAAGACCCCATGGCTATAAGCCTTTCAGTGGGTACGGTGCTCTAGAATTGTGTGTGCAACACCTTCCTTGTGTCATCCACATAGCCCATTATCTATCTCGGTCTGTATCCAGAGTTCTCCTACTCAAACGTGTAACTTTTGGGAAGCTAACTATCGGAAAGCAGGCCTCCTAGCTTTCATGCTTCTTATCAACACTCTCCTCCTTCCCTTCCTTAAGTACTATGTCCATGCCGCACTCTATCTCTTGGTCTACAAGGATTTCGAGCATCTTTTTAGCTATTCACTCTGCTAACTTAGTAATCTACTCTTTTGTCGGGCTTATGGCTCCTCGCTCCTTGGCATCCTTCTCATCTACCTTTATGTCTTCGATGTCCCCCTCATCTTGTGCACCCTTGTAATTCTCCAAGCTTTCGGTCATCTTTGAGTCACTTCTTCATCTACCCTTTAATTTTCCCGAGAGGTGGCTTCTGATCAGGAGATTCGTCCTCCTCTTCTTCCTTCAACAATTCTTCCATGGTGGTGGGTTGTTTGGGTGCCTCTACTTCTAGCATCTTTCCCTTCACTGGAGACTTCTTTCTCCACATGTAGGTGTTTGGCTTAGCACTTGTAGATGGCATGCTTACTATTTGAGTAGTTGGCACACTTGGTGCTCCTTCCTCTCCTCTACCTCTCTTCTTAGACATTGGATTCTTCTTCCCCAATGGGTCTTTAGGTATGGAGATTTCATTCTCGAAATACATGACCTTTTCGAACTTTGGCCTTATGCACATGTACACACGCATCATGGATCCTCCATCAATGGGAAGCATTATCAGCCTAGTTATTTGGATATCATGTGACACGTACTTTTCTATGTATGTGTGCTTACCACCAGGGTAATTCAGCTTCTTCCTCATCTCCCTATGTTCCTGGTCTAACTCCGCCTAGTTCCACCTTATCTTCTTTGATTCTTTAAATCTATTTACTCCGACTTGGAAGTATTGGGTAGTGAATGCGAAAGGAATCTTGCACCAAGGGCTCCATGATTCGTCAATAAGCTTGAACCTACCCAAGTAGTAGTGCTAGTACACCGTGAACTCAGCTTTTCCCTCAGTGGCTACTGGGAGTTGTTCAGGGATCCTCCATTCTACCCTAAATGCATTCCTAAAGCATGTATACCACTTTTCCAGCCGCGCTTTGTGGGGAGCCATCATTATATCACAAGCATACTTCTTAAAACTCTTCGTAGGTGAAGAGTCCTTGGCTAGGTACTCCCACACAAACTTGTCTGAGGCATCCGACACTCCAATTTCTACAAAGAATATGGTGAGTAAGACATTGCCAAAGAGGATCCTGTCCCCTTCCTTCGTGCACTTAACAATCTCCTCTGTAATGTATGTGGATAAGTTATATATTTTCCCCTCTACAATCTTCTTGTAGACATGTAGCCAAGGCTTGTTGACCCGTGTCCATCTTTCTTGGCCATTCAGCTTACTCACCAGATGTATGGCCATCTTCATAACTGGGTTATTAATATCTAATATATCATAGTACCACGACCCTTTCTTGCATGCATACTTAGTGACGGTCTCTTGAATAGCCTCCTTGTTGCCAAGGTCATCTTCTAGGCTATCTCCCTCACATATGAGGCACTAAATTGTGAAATCAATTGGGGAGTCATGCGCATCTTGCACCTAAAAATGGAAATAGTATTTGTGTACCCGAGACATCAACCACTTTGGTACAAGCAATTTGCTTCCCAAAATAAGGCAACTCATAGAGTTGTAACAGCCCTACCTTCACAAATTTAACCTTAACGTCATTTTCATATATGGGTAAGCCTTCGTGTGTTTACTTGCTTTGGTGGGGGCGTACCAATTCTAATGCCATTTATTTATCTATGGTGTTTACGTAGTGATTATAGTCACTAATAGGTATGCTTCTCAAGTGGGATTCCCATTCCTTTCCCATCATTACCCCATCCGGGTATTTCATCTTTGCATACCATTCTTCATTTGTGTCTACTTCGTGTTCCAGTTATTTCACCTTAGCTTTTCCCTTTCCTTTGTTGGGTGTCATGGTTGAGGTTTTGTTATTACTCCTCCCCTCTCTTTGTTACTCTATCTCCCTTCTCTTTGTTATTATATCTTTCTTCTCCTAACCTTCTATCTTAGACCCGTGATATAACTCTTCTAAACCCATGCCCTAGTTTTTGAACTCTAACTTGGATAAACTCTTCACAAGACAACACCTTTTCAACTCCTTTTATGCCCATGTAATTCCTTCTTGTTCACAATCTCAAAGTGGCTCTTCACATTTTAATCACACAGATCTTCCACTCGATCGAATCTGAAAACTCTAGTTTATAACACTCACTTATATCTCCACCTCTTCATTTTCGCAAAATAAAGATGAGAATGCCATGACTCTTTATTTATAGTTTTTCCTTTTTCGATCATTAAATGCTACTTTACCTACCTTGTACTTTGTTCATTTAATGTAGCTTTTTCAAACAAAGTCTATCTTCGCTTCCTTCACTCATGCGCCCTTCCCGCATGAAAATTCCTCCAACCTTCTAGCACATAACCTAAACAACCTAATAGAGACTCTTGTGCGCACTTAACCTACATCGAAGGAACTTCTTCTGTTCAGATTATTGCTTTCACCTACATCATTTACTTTAACTATACTTCCTTTTCCTTTGTACGTGGGATCTACTAGTAGCTTTATCTTGACACCAACCATTCTATCTTTTCTCTTCATCTACCTCTTTCAACCGGGCTACACAACAAGGCTCTTCAACATAACTTCCTTGGTACTTTAATCACGTGCTTCTTCACTTTTCTCCACCCCACACTTAAACAATGCGCGGTCCTCTACAAACTAAAAATTCTCCAAAAATAACAATAAGGTTACTGGTGCCCAAGGCACAAAACCAAAACAACAACGCGAAAGGGAAACACAAGAAATGGAAAATGCATAAAGGAAACTTCTAAACTAACTAGAAAAACTACCTTATTTACAAACACCAAGAAGAC
Source organism: Taxus wallichiana var. yunnanensis (assembly GCA_018340775.1). Lineage (NCBI taxonomy): Eukaryota > Viridiplantae > Streptophyta > Pinopsida > Cupressales > Taxaceae > Taxus > Taxus wallichiana. The sequence continues at coordinate 695,492,496 of CM031239.1, forward strand.
TTATTTATAGTAGGGCTTTATCCTACTACCATTAAAGTGTCCAGAAACTTCATCCCATCTAGCACTTGTAACTGGCACACACCTAAATCAAGGATGTATGAGATTGTGTAGGGACCCAACCAATGGACTTTCAACTTTCCAGGATGGTGCAGAAACTTGGAATCATATAGTAACACCATCTGCCCAACCTCAAACTTCTTGTTTCTAATATGGTGATCATGCCAAGCCTTTTTCTTTTCCTTTTCTACTATTTGGCTTCATTAGGCAAGTGATCATCTTTCATCTAGTTTCATTAGCTCATTAATCCTTTCTTCCAGCACTTGTTCATCGGCTAGGCATCATGTGCACACTATTCACAGAGAAGGTAACATAAATTCAACTAGAAAAATGGCCTCTGCACAAAAACCAATTAAAAAGGTGTGGCTTTATTTAGTCTTTTATATGTAGTCCTGTAAGCCCATAACACTACCGATACTTTGTCATCCTAATCTTGTCTTCCAACATCACAGATTTTGGTCAAGGTATGACTCAATATTTTTTTGAATGCTTCCATAGTTCCATTCACTTATGGGTGATGGGGTGTAGTCTTGTGATGAGCCACCATGAACTCGATAACGTGATCCTCACGGTCTTATTCGAGAAAATGTGTTCCCCTATCACCGGTAAAACTCAAAAACATCCATACCTTGTGATAATGTTCTCCCATAAGAACCTTGCCACTTTGCTGCTGCCATGCAATCTTTAGTTGTGGCTACCTCTCGCCCACCTTTTGAGATAATCCGTGTAAGTGATGACATAACATGACCCGAGTCCTACGTGTTTACTAGTGTAATAGGTCCTAAAAATCTATCACCCATTTTTCAAAAGGCTTCGCGCTAGGGATAAGATGCCAAGTATTTCATCTCTCCTTCCTGGTTTTTCGATGCATTGACAAAGTGGTCAAATGCTTTACAATAATCTCTACAATCCTCGTGCATAAGGTTTCCCACCATAATCCTACCATTAATATCTTGTGTATGGTGGCATTAGGTACGTAATTCCCACCCGAACTTCCTCCGTGTGCTTCTTCCATGATGGCCAGTGCTCATGCTCGATACACACCTGCACAAAACTTCATCTCATCCCAACTTGTAAAATTCTCCACTAATCAACACGTAGGGCACAAAGCGTATGACTAACTAATTCTTTTCCAATTCCTTCATTCCATTTGGCACCACACCTTCTTTTAAAAATACTACAATCTCCTCCAAATATGAGGGCATGCACTGCAATCTAAACAATTAGGCGTTGGGCATTACTTCTTCAATACTTTACATGTCCTCTCATGAATCAATCCTTGACGATGGTCGTGCCCATCACTATTACTTTTTCGAGCTTCACTACAACAAAGAACTCAAACTCTTGAAACAACAACACCCATCGACATATGCACCCTTGAAGAACGAGCTTGTTTACCAAATACTTTAATGCCATGTGGTCGGTGTAGAATACAAAGGGTGTTACCAGCAGATACTATCTAAACTTAAAGAGCACATAGATCATTGACAATTCCTCGTGCTCGGTAGTGGTATAATTCTACTCTGTTGGTGTTAACTTTCTACTCACAAAATAGAGAGGATGATCAACAATCCCCTCACTTGGTTGCACAAGCACTGCTCCAATGGTGGTTCTGAGGCATCTACATGGACATGGAAGGGCTTGTCCCAAGAGGGAAAATGTAAAATAGGTGTGGTAATAAGCCTATATTTTAATGTATCAAACGCCCTCTACTACGCCTCACCCTAATGGAAGGTACTTTTGTGTCTAAGAAGCTCCTCTAAAGGCACAATGATCTTGGCATATCCTTTAATGAATTTCCTATAATAGCCTATATGCCCAAGGAATCCACACACTGTGCTCTGGCTAGTAGGTTCCCTTAACCCCACAATAACTGCAACCTTAGCGAGATCTACTAGCAAGCCCTCCTTACATATGATATGCCCCAATAGAGTCCCAAAGGGAGTAGAAAACACACATTTCTTAATGTTGAGGGATATCCTCAACTGCCTACACCTTTCAAACATTAATCTCAAGTTGTCACAATGGTCCTTAACCAAACCATATACTATCCAATCATCCAAATAGACCTAAAGAAATTTATGGATAAATTCCTGAAATGCTTGTACCACTATGCGTGAAAAAATAGTAGGTGCATTCTTCAATCCAAAGGGCATGATTGTATATGCAAAACTTCCCCACTCGGTAACAAAAGTTGTCTTCTCCTAGTCCTCCTTTGTGTTGGTACCCAAATTTGTTCTCCTTTTCAGTCTGAGAAGCATCAAAGATATGATATGACGCTTGAAGTCAGATAGATCATGATGTGTTTCATTTTGTAGCTGGGGATGTGATATAACTGGCACTCAAATTTATGGAGAGATGGATAGCACTTTGAAAGGATCTGATCTGACCCTCACTATTTTAGGTTGTGCCTTTCAACCAAGGTAAGAGAACCTATATTGTAACCCCCAAATGGTGAAGGAGATGAATATATCCCTCAATTAATGTTAGTATGAAAAGGCATTAGGAAAATATGATCAACACTCCAAATCGACTTTCATAATTTGTCACTCCCAAATTATGGAGATATTTTCAATGCAAGGTAAGGGTTACTGGAGACAATATATGATCTTGATTTGTTTTGTGCATTTTTGTAAATGGATTATATTCGATTGTTGACACACAATGCAATGCGGGGGGTAGTATGGGTAGGATTAGTTTGTTTGAATGAATTTTTGGTGGGGTATTGACAAGACAAACCGGGATATATCGATCTTTGACAACCACTACAATACTTGAAACAACTATCGGATAAAATAATTCAAATAATCGGAAAATATTTCAACTAGAAGAGGCATAAATGGAAGCCCAGGTAGCACTCTTCACATAATATTTGAGAACTCACCACAAAATCTTAAAGTAAAGAACTCAATTAGACACCAAAATCCTTAATCAAACCACGCCTAAGGTACCCCCAAAGGCTTACACGAAATATCTGCAATCAAGGAAGGTAAAGTGATTTTAAATTTGTTTATCTCTTTATCAGATGAAGGCTCTTCTGAACATGAGATTGCAAATGCCACTAAACTATCAACAAGAAATGGAGATCTTGTGTGATTTCTAAAGACTTTCAATGCAAGATTGCAACAAGAACAATGAATATTATTTACATGCATTAAAAAGTAATAATAGACATCATATTGCCCGAAAAACACAGATTAACTCAAAAGCTTATTAGATTCATTAGCGGGGATATTTTCATGAACAATCTCGAGCCGTGTGATGGCTATACACTTGTAACCAACTCACATACATGAAGATCCAACACAAGAAATTATTCTCGGTTCTTTGGTGGGTTTTTTAGAAAAATCTTTCTCTTAGAATTTTCTCGTGATTTTTTTAAATTTTTCCCGACCCCTTTCAATTTCTCAAAATTCATTATATACTTCATGCCACATTAGAGCCTTCTTTTCCAAGCAAATAATATGCCATGGGATCAAGTTTGTTACAAAACAATCCTCATGATTCAATGAAAATGACATCAAATAGAAAACATTCACAGGTTGTCAGGTGTGCCCAGAAAGATTAAATCATTACAAATATTTGGATCATTATCCATCCTAGAGGCACATTTTTCATCATTGAGGCATGAAAACACCTTTCCTCTCATCATTTCACCTTTTAAAACTACCTCTGCAACTTTCAATTTGACATTCCATGTGCTTGCTCGGGTTGAGTAAAAATTTATTACAAAAACACCTCAAATCAAAAGAATTAAGCCATGAAAGTGATGTCAATGATCATGGAAGGCCAAGACGACACAAAATCACTATAAATTTGATGAATTTTGATGCAAAAATCATGATTCCAAGCTTCCTGGAGCTCCCATGGCGGTCAAAACAAATGGATGCACAACAACCATCGATCTTATCCATCTTTTAATCCTAGCCCTCCATGTGGAAGATGTGGACTTAGAAATAAGCTTGAGTTACTATTGGTATCCAGATTTAATATCCTTCACAACTTAAACAACATCATGAATCACACAAGACATTAAAGGATAGATAGATGTTTTGTATGTCATTTGTAGCCGAGGATCACACCTATCTACTTGTTTGCATTCAAATTGAGGGAGTGGATAACACCTTCATAAGGGTTTTGATCTAACCCTCACTATTTTAGGTTGTGCCTATCAACCAAGGTAAGAGAACCTATATTGCAGCCCTTGTATGGTAAAGGAGATGAAGATATCCTTGTGTTTTACATATGACATGGAAGAGGCCTTGTGAAAACATGATCAAGTATCCATTATCCAAACTCGAAAGGAGTTATCTATAATAAATGATGGAAATGTTTTCAAAACAAGGCTAGAGCTGCTAAAGACATGATAAAACCCTGATCAACTTTGTGCATTTTTGTGAAAGGATTGAATTCTTTTGTGGACACACAATGCAGATGTAGGGGTATTGTAGGTAGGATGAGTTAGTTTAAAATGAAATTTTGATGAGAGATGTTGGGACAAGAGTAGTTAGGAGTCATCACCTTCTTTGGGAAACCTTGCAAAAGAATTACAACACCTAAACAACAGAGATATTTCAATGAATTTGAAGTGCTCTTTCAACTAGGATGTGTGCACATATGGATGCCCAAATCTACACTATTCCATACAAACTTTGATAGCCTACCACAAAGGCTTGAAGCAAAATATCAATAAAGCATTCATAACCCCTTGTTAGATCATGTCCTAAGGTACACCCAAAGGTTTACAAACACCCTCAATTTACAAGGAAGGTAAGATGAATTTAAATCTATTTATCTCCACTCAAATGAATGCTCTTTTGAATGGAAGATTGCAGATGCCTTCAAACCCTCTATAAGAAATGAGATCATGTATGACCAATAAAGATCCCAAACACAAGATTGCAACATGAGCATAAAACAAAAATTGAAAACATACTGAAATACAAGTGCATGCAAGCTTTGCCAAGAGATAAAACTAGTTAATCCAAGAATTTGATCAAATATATCAGCAAGGGAATGTTATTTAGACAATCTCAAAGCTTGTTGATGGCTTTACAACTGAAACCAACTCAACATGATGAACATTTGATGCAAACTCAAATCAAAATGGCTCTCAGGAAGTTTCTCAAAAAGGAAATGGACTTCTTCCAATTTTCCCTGTGAAAATTCTTCTCTCCTCCTCCAAAATTCTCAACAGACCTACAAAAATGCTTCCAAACTACATCATATACCCTCTTCCAACTTGGATCCTTGCATTCCAAGCAAATAATATACCAAAGGGATCAAATTTGTTACAAAACCCTATCCATTTGATGAAAAATGATATAAAACCGTGAAAAAATACGCGCTAAATGCTAGAGATGCAAAAATATTTTAAAATATTGCATGAACTCAAATCCTTATCCATCCTAGGGTCACATTTTTGGCATTCCACCATGCCAAAGCATACATTTGTAATCATTTTTCACCTTTTTCCCTCACCATTTTTAACTCTGCAACTTTCATTTTTACCTTTCACGTGTTTTTCACGGGTTGAGAAAAATATCTCACAAAAACACTATAGGGCACCGAATCATTTCAAATAAATGATTCCATTATGTTTAGAAGGCTGAAGGGATGTAGATTCATATAAAATTTCATGTTTTTGGTGCAAAAATGACAATTCAACACTTCTTGGAGCAGTCATGGCACCCAAAAATGAAAACGCACAACAACCGTTGATTAAAATCAACTTTAAAATTCCACCCTCCATGTGTCTTGATGAGATTCATCATGCAAACCAAGAAATATCTTCTTTGACTTCTGGATAAAGTGGACACGTGTCCAAATACTATTGGACCGAGCCTCTAACTTTAAAAAATGTGTTTTGAACCTTTTCTGCCTTTGGGAAAAATTTGAAAATTTTCCCAGCGAGCCCCTGGATGCACCATGTGTCCTTTTGTGGGCCTTCACCAAAACCGTGGGCCATTTGATGAGTTTCACCACTTTTTTTTCCCATTCACTACGGAACCAGAACCCTCCTTTTTCCTTGATCCTCCGAGACAAGGAAAATTTTCTCAATATGCCATGTGTCGCCCCGATTGGATGTGGGGCACACCTCTAAATTTTCCGCGGATCAATTTTTACTCGAGATTTTTCGCTAAAATTTTGCAAAATTTTTAACTTCCTCTCTACACTGTAAACCTCCACCAAATTTAGGACACGTGTCTTGTTTTCATTGACGAGGGCCTATTCTTCATTTTTGCTCTTTATATCAAGTGTAAAAATTCCCAAAAATTTTCTTCAAACCCCATTCCCATTTCTCATGTCGGACATGTGTCGCCTTCCTACTCATCACGAGCCTTTGGGAAAATATGATTTTAGCATCTTAAAGCCAAAAATTAAAACTCCTCCAAGTCTCCGCCTCCATTTCATCCCATCCTGCTTCTCCTTTGCTCCCTCAACACGTGTCCTCTTCTTATTGGATGCATACCCACGGGAAAATATTTTCCTTTTTCATTTTGAAATGAAAAACTTTCAAATTCTTCTAAGTTCCCACTTTTATGGCTGATCTCCTGGACACGTGTCACCCTTCCATTGGGCATGGGCCTCTAGGTCAAAATTTTCCATGACGTTTTGAGCTAAAAATTTGAAAATTTTTCAACTCCACCACCGCCTACTTGATCCTCCCCCCGGGCCACGTGTCACCTTCCTATTGGGTGCGGGCTCACTCATTTTGTAGCCAAATGTTAACTTTGGCATTTTGAAGCCAAAAACTTCAAAAAATTTCCAACTATCCACCTCTCCATAATGACTCCCGTGGATGCGTGTCACCATCTCATTGGGCACGGGTGCACGGATCAAATTTTTCCCCTGACACCCTAAGCCAAAAGACATCAAAAATTTTCCAAGTCCTTTGCCACCCACATGGCCCTCCTTGTGCCACATGTCATCATGCCATTCACTGCGGGCCTTCGGTAGGAAGTTGACCTTGAGAAATTTGCAAAAAATGAAGGCAAAATTTTTAAGTGACCTCCGCCACCCGCTGCTCCATCTGACCAATCAAATCATGCCACGTAGGCACACTAGGCAAATGCGGGGCTGTGGAGAAAAATTTTCCCTTTGCCAAAAATTGAAAATTTGACAAGTTATAACATTTTCCCACCACACCCGACCAATGAGAGCCTGCCATGTTAGCATAGAGTTTACAATGATAAATTTGATGGGTAGAGCATGCTCGTATGACCGTCAATGCGTGAAAAATACAAAATATGCCCCAAAAATTTAAGTCTTTCACAAGGAAGGTGGACTTCTTGGTTTTGAATTGATTTAATCATGTTTTATCATCAATTTCGGCATGGGGATCAAGATTTTCAACTTCTAAAAACTCAGATTTGATCCATTCTAATTTTTGCATGAACTTGACAAAGGGAATAACGGCTCAGCCTGAAAAATGAAGAAGTTAGGGCACAACAAAGGGGAAACCTAGAGATTTGTTTTAAAATGGGGTAGAATAACAACAATGAGGGCATTTTCGAAGGTATTCAGTTGGAAAATGCGAACTGCAGACCATGAAATCAAAAAATGAAACGTTTGTGAGCATATTTGGTCATGGAAAAACAAGGCACATTATGCAAACTCAATAATGGGACCAACATTGGCTCCTTCTTGGGGATGGGCACTCCCATGAGTGCCACAAGATCACAATGTAGACCAAGTGCCAAAAATCCATTGGGCAAGGAGTCAAAACATGCAGAGCAGCCCAAAAACCAGAAATTCCACCAAAAATAGACCGAGAAAACCATACCAACAATGGTTGCCAAGGAAAAAAGGGAAAACCACAAGCCAACAACAATAAGAACAAGGAAAAGACAAAACAACAACAAGGGCTATACAAAATGTACAACTTGTGCATACCTCCTTTGGGGATTTAATCCAAAAAGTGTTTTAAATGTCTACCATTAACATGCAGCTCTAGCAAATCCCCATCCAAATCCTTGAGAAAAATTTATTTTCTCCAATCCTGATATCAATGGCATAAGGGCCCATCCATAGAGCATCAAACTTGCCATGCTTGCCCTTGTCTTCATGCCTACTATCCTATAGCAAAACCAGATCTCCAACACTGAAAGCTCTAGGGGTGACCTTCTTCTCAAACAACTTCTTCAATTTCTCCCTAAACTTGACATGCCTTTGATGAGAAGCTCTCCTTTCTTCATCCAACTCAATGATCTGATTGATTCTTGATTCATATGGGCCATGTTCTTGATCTTCCAATTTAGAGAAAAAAAAAGTGGATAATTGCAGGTGTAATGACAAAGAAAGCTTCGAGTTCCATACACTAGTTCAAATGGACTTTTACCAGTTGCTCTTTTTGGAGTTATCCTATCAGCCCAAACTACAAATTTCAACTATCTCCCCACTTCTTCTTGTATATTTCCAAGGTTCTTCTAATGATCTTGAGCAATTTTTTGTTACTTGATTCAGGTTGCCCATTCCCTTGTGGGTAGTAATTTGAAGAATAGGTCAGATTTATCCCATATTCATTGCACATTTCCATCAAAGGCTTGGCTCTAAAACACATAGCATTATCGACATAATCTTAATTAGAACCCCAAATCTACATATGATATTATTCAACAAGAAATCCATTACCACTTGGGGTGTTGCCTTTCTAGATGGAATTACCTCAACCCATTTTGTAAAATAATCGATTGCTACAAGGATCCATTTTTAACTAGCACTAGAAGGATCTGAAATATCACCAATAAAATTCATTCCCCATTGTTTGAAAGGAGCTTCAACTGATACAGGCTGCAAAGGGAGGGAGCCTAAAGCTTTCAATCTTCTTAAAAATGTTGCCACTTATCACATCTTCTAACTAGCCGGTTTGCATCTTTGAAAAGAGTTAGCCACCAATAACCAGCTCTTAAAATCTTATGCACTATCACTCTCCTAGAAAAATTTCCTCCACAAACTCCCCATGGAAATCAGCAATCAACTTGGGAGCTTCATCTCCAGCTTATGCATTTCAAGAGGACACCTTCGGGGTTCTTCCAAGCCACCCAAGTCCATTATGACATATTTATGAGAAGCCACTTGAGGTCCCTTTTCTCGATTTTTATTTAAGTGGCTGGAACAACATAAGTGCTTGAGGTAATAGACCACATCCTTGTACCACTCGAGAATTCATCAATTTGTCAAGGATATCTACCCTTTCTTCCCTAGCCGATTCACTTCTACATTCTACAAATTACTTTGAGCCATAAGTTTTGTAAGACCTAAACCTCATACCAGCTTTGTCGTTTGGATATCCATATCATACTCTTGTAATTTGTTAACCCATCTACATCTCTTGCTTTATATCTCCATGTCGATAAGATGTCTTTAACCATGGTGTGGGAACATAAGCAACAACCTTTGAACTCAAAATGTAGGGCTTGAAAATCTATTTTGCTTTTACTAATGCAAATGCTTATTTCTCCATAATTGTGTACCTCAATTCAGCTACTTGTAAAGCCTTGCTAAAGAAAGCAATAGGCCTCTTAGCTCCATTTTCATCCTTTTGTAACAAAACTGAAGCAATAGTAAATTAAGATGTAAAAGAGAAGATTTGGAAAGGCATCTTATAGTTTGGAGCTGCCAAAATGGGTGCATGCTTGAGTGCATCCTTTATTCCTTCAAAATCTTGGATGGCAGCCTCCTCCCACTTAATAACTTGCTCCTTTCTTAGCATGCTTGTGATCAGAAGGGTCAACTTAGAAAAATTGGAGACAAACCTTCTAATGAAATTGATTTGGCCAAAGAAAGATTGAATACCCTTCTTGGTTCTTGGAATAGGCACCTTGCTGATCACTTCCACTCTCTCAGGATCTATCATAACACCTTCTTTGGACACAATATGCCCCAATAGCTTGGATTTTGGCACACCAAAATGACACTTCTTTGGATTAAGTGAAATGCCATACTCTCTACATCTGATCAACATCTTCTCTAGGTGTTGCAAATGGTCTGCTCGTTGTCTTGAAAAAATAGTCACATCATCTTGGTAAAGTGCAATAAACTCATTGATATAACCAGAAAAGGCAACATCCATTTCCCTTTGAAAAGTAGCACCAACATTCATCAATCCAAAAGGAATCCTTACAAAAACATAAGTCCCCCAAGGAGTAGTGAAGGTTGTCTTAAGTCTTTCTGATTCTTTGACAACTACTTGATTATATCCGGAGAAACCATCCAAAGTAGAAAGCATTTCTGACCCTGTCACAAGCTACAACATATTCTCCATGTTTGGCAAAGGATAATTGTCCTTCATAGATGCTTTGTTTAGATTCCTAAAATCCACACAAATTCTGATATCTCCGTTCTTCTTTCTAACTAGCACAAGGTTGGCAACCCAAGAAGAGTACCTAATAGGCTGAATGATGCCACCATATCTCAATTTCTTCAACTCTTATTGCATTTTCATGGAAAGTAGTGGGTTAATAGGCCTTTGTTTTTGTCTAAAAGGCTTAGTCTTGGCCTCAAGGGGAATCTTGTGCTGAAATAAATCTTCTCTATATACCTTCAGCTCTGAATAAGACCAAGCAAGGCAATCTTGATATTTCTTTAAAAGTTGGGCATAGGACTATTTTTCTTCTTTGCTGAGATGACTACCCAACTAGATCTTCCTTGGTTTGTCTTTAGTTCCCAATTTATGCTCTTCCATATCCCTTAAAGTAGACATCTTTCTATTAACGATGCAATCAACATTGCTAAAATTGGATTCAAGTGCAACAAGACCCTTAGGAATGGTATTTGTTTTCAATTGTATAATATCCTTATCAAACAAAGTTTCTCTACCTTCATTCATGCACACCATTGGTTCCCAATCAATATTTTGACCAGCAAAACTCTCCTTGGCATTGTAAGAATCTCAACACTTGTGCATCATCATCAAAAATCTGCCAATGTTTCACATTATCCGGGACAGCTGGCCTTGTTAGCACTTCAATATCATATTCACAAAAAGGTGAAATGGTGCAATTGTCAAATCTAGAACCCAGAACAGCCAACTGATCAGCAGCAGCATTAAGACTTCTATCATGGTAAACAATGTTAAAGGAATCAAACATTTCAATCAAGTCCCAAACAACATGCTTATATTGTTTCATACGCTGATTTTTTGTGGCATATAACTTCCTTACTTGCTTGACAACCAGCTCTAAATCTCCTTTAGCAACAATATCCTTTACTCCATACTTCCATGCAATCCTTAATCCCAATAATAATGCCTCATACTCAGCAATGTTGTTAGTACATTCAAAATTGAGCTTGAAGGAAAAAGGAAACTCTTCCAAATTAGGGGAAACCAACACTATACCAGCACCATTTCCAACTTTGGAGCAAGCTCCATCAAATAGTAATGTCCATGGAGAACCTACCATATCAAGGAACTCTGATTTGTCCATCTTATTCTCTTTTCCATCAGCAAAACCAATGAAATTGTCAACATCTACATCAGCAAACAACACTTCATAAGAAGCATTGTTGGGATCTTCAATCAAGTGTAACATCTTCTTTTCACCATAGAGTTTGACAAGGCTGCCCTCAATGGGAATTTTGGCATAGGACATGTCCATTTTAACACTACCACCAACACTTGCAGCCCACTTCCTTGACAAAAGCATACCCCATTTGGCGGGCGATCAACAATTACAACATCAAGTTTTAAATTCTTACCCTGGATAGGCTGCAAGTTGCACTACTAAACCCTTCACACAACCAACAACCGGAACTTCCCTTGAATCCATGGTTGTACACTTCCCATATGTTGTTGTCACCTTGATATCCAACTCATTCATAACTTCTAGAGGCATAACATTACATGATGCACCAGAATCAAACATGCAATTTTGAAGCAACCTACCTTTTATGAGCAAAGTTGTGAAGAATGGATCAACATTCAATTGGGAATCAACCAAGGATGTCCCCAAATACAATTCAGGTGCCTCTCCAAGATCTTCCATTGGTGGTGGTGTTTCAGGGCCAGCAATGCTTTGAAGAGGATTCTCAACAACATTTACATTTCTGCTTGGTATACTCTTTTCTTCTTTCAATCCCAAGTATTCAAAAGCTCTTTTCTTTTGTTTAGGAATCCTAAGTAATTCAATAATGGGAACACTCACTTTAATTTGGCTTAATACCTGGGCTATATCATATGGAACATTCTTTGGCAAAACAACATTGGAAGGGAAACAAGAAGGTTCATCAGATGGAGAAGTATTCTTGGCAGCCTGGGCATGGAGAGGACTGATATTTTTGCATGGGACAGTAGGGTTCTTAGCAATTGTTTCCCTTCTAGGATTGTTTTCGGGAATGCTTGTGAGCAAGGGTGTCTTTGGCTTGGCTTGAGGACCAGCTCCTCTAACAACTTTACTTCTAGTATTGTACTCCTTTTCTTGACCAACCATAACATTCATTAACAATTGTCTATCTTCCTCCGAAGGAATACCACCATCATACTTCTTGATCATTAAAGCCCTTAGGTATTCAAAGTCATTATTAGGAATTTCAAAGGCCTGAACTACATCTACATCATGAGTTTGAGGGAGAGAAATAAATGGTACCCTCTTTATGCAATCCCAAAAGGTTGCAGCAGTCCTTACACTTATCACATCTGTCGATGTTGCTACTTGCTGTGATCCTGAAGAACTACCCATCATACAAATGTCATCATCCATTTCATTCTCATTATCATCATCAATATCTTGCTGGTCCATTTCACATGGAGGATGAGGAAGAAAACATCTATCACACCAATCCATATCAGCAACTTCTTGAACAACAACAACTCTTGTAGTCAGAGGGTCAGGCACCACTCTATTTTCACGTGCTTGGGGTTGTCTATTTACAGATCCAGCAGGCCCTTTACCTCTATCATCTTGTCTTTGATCACCCCTAGGATGATTGCCAAATATATCATGGTTTTGAGTTCTTTGTTGTCCTTGTGAACTTTTCCCAATTCCTTTCTCAGCCTGGGCTAATTTGTAGGAAATTTCTTTGACAGCCCCTGCCAAAGTCTTGACAACATCTTCCAAATCAACACCCTTGCTAGCTTGAGGCTTCTCAGGGTTTATCAGCTTCACACCATCCCTCTTAAGTGGTTTACCAACAGCTTTAATATTATTTTCAATTTGGAGTGCCATGGTGAAAGCTTGCCTCAAGTTTGTAGGATTTTTATCTCTCAAGTAATAGGCTGCCTTTTTATCAAATGCATCTGCATATTTGATCAAGCAAGATTCATCACAAGGCCTCAAAATTATAGGCAACCTTCTCAATGTCTTATTAAATCTTGTATTGAAATCATGAATGGTCTCATTAGGGTTCTTCTTGATGTTCTCAAACTCGGATAGAAGGAACCTTGGATCTGTTTTGTCTCCATATTGTAATCTGAATGCATTACTCATCTCACCCATGAATCAATAGAGTTATCAGGTAGAGCTTTATACCAATCTCTTACGTCTTCCTCAAGTGTATGGATAAACAACTTGATATACACATCCTCAAATTCTATTTCAAAGTCTTCCATCATATTAACAAAGAGTTTGAGGTGTTGATCTCCAGTTATGGAATTGTTACCTTGGAATTTTGGTAACCTATTTCTCACATCCTATGGGACAACATTTGGATAACCATCCATTCCTCTAAAATTTATAGGACCAAATGTGTTTACAACAAATGGAGGTATAGGTTGAGCCATATTGTTTGGTGGGGGTGATCTTGGAGGTGAAACAAGTGATGAGGAGTAATAATGGGTGTGAATGGAATAGATGAATGATCTTTAAAATGACAACCCCCCAAAGGCTCCCTCTCTTGATAGACTTTAGCAAACTTAGAAACCACAGGAGAAGATTTAGGAGAAAGTTTTTTAAATACATAAGAAGGTCCCTCACCTGATGGAGAATGAAAATCAGCAAGAAGATTGCCTAAATCAGATCTACTTGAAGAGGAATTATAATCTTCAATGATGATCTGCTCTCCTTCAAATTCAACTATGGGGATTTTTTTCCTTGCAACCAAATCACCAACCACTTTCCACACTCTTCTTCCTTCTAGTTCTGAGCTTCTTGATTCGGTGAGCAACTTCTTAGAAGAGTCCTTGATGAAGAGGGATCTCCTTCCCTCCAGTTTGATAGATTTAAACAACAAGTTTCAAATGATAAAAATGTGTTAGACAACTGGTATTTTCAAGATCCCAATAGCATGGAGTCACCACCAAGGATTTTCACCTTAGTTGTGTAAGAAAGCACTAAAAATATTCTGTCAAATGCATGCTATACTAAAAACTTGCAGGGATTTACAAATCAGATTTTCTTCTTCTTAATTCAACCAAAAATAGTGCATCCAAATCACATAAACTGTTGGTAGATGAGGAGAGCAGGCTGAGTTTGAATTCTTTCTTACCCAAAACATCCAGATCTGAAGTATGAAATGATATCTCAAGAATATAACAGCTCAAATACTTGATCACACAAATTCTCAAACCTTTCAAGTACTTCAAAACCACTAAGAAATTGCAAGAAGTCCCTGGCAATGGTGCCACTCAGGTGTTGGTATCTAGATTTAATCTCCTTCACAACTTGAACAACATCATGAATCTACACAAGACACTAAAGGATAGATAGATGTTTTGTTTGTCGTTTGTAGCCGGGGATCACACCTATCTACTTGTTTGCATTCAATAATTGAGGGAGTGGATAGCACCTTCATAAGGGTTTTGATCTAACCCTCACTATTTTAGGTTGTGCCCATCAACCAAGGTAAGAGAACCTATATTGCAGCCCTTGTATGGTAAAGGAGATGAAGATATCCTTGTGTTTTGCATATGACATGGAAGAGGCCTTGTGAAAACATGATCAAGTATCCATTATCCAAACTCACAAGGAGTTATCTATAATAAATGATGGAAATGTTTTCAAAACAAGGCTAGAGCTGCTAAAGACATGATAAAACCCTTATCAACTTTTGCATTTTTGTGAAAGGATTGAATTCTTTTGTGGACACACAATGCAGATGTAGGGGTATTGTAGGTAGGATGAGTTAGTTTAAAATGAAATTTTGATGAGAGATATTGGGACAAGAGTAGTTAGGAGTCATCACCTTCTTTGGGAAACCTTGCAAAAGAATTACAACACCTAAACAACAGAGATATTTCAATGAATTTGAAGTGCTCTTTCAACCAGGATGTGTGCACATATGGATGCCCAAATCTACACTATTCCATACAAACTTTGATAGCCTACCACAAAGTCTTGAAGCAAAATATCAATAAAGCATTCATAACCCCTTGTTAGATCATGTCCTAAGGTACACCCAAAGGTTTACAAACACCCTCAATTTACAAGGAAGGTAAGATGAATTTAAATCTGTTTATCTCCACTCAAATGAATGCTCTTCTAAATGGAAGATTGCAGATGCCTTCAAACCCTCTATAAGAAATGAGACCATGTATGACCAATAAAGATCCCAAACACAAGATTGCAACATGAGCATAAAACAAAAATTGAAAACATACTGAAATACAAGTGCATTCAAGCTTTGCTAAGAGATAAAACTAGTTAATCCAAGAATTTGATCAAATATATCAGCAAGGGAATGTTATTTAGACAATCTCAAAGCTTTTTGATGGCTTTACAACTGAAACCAACTCAACATGATGAACATTTGATGCAAACTGGAATCAAAATGGCTCTCAGGTAGTTTCTTAAAAAGGAAATGGACTTCTTCTAGTTTTCCTGTGAAAATTCTTCTCTCTCCTCCTCCAAAATTCTCAATAGACCTACAAAAATGCTTCCAAACTACATCATATACCCTCTTCCAACTTGGATCCTTGCATCCCAAGCAAAATAATATGCCAAAGGGATCAAATTTGTTACAAAACCCTATCCATTTGATGAAAAATGATATAAAACTATGAAACAACTCGCCAAATGCCAGAGATGCACAAATATTTTAAAATATTGCATGAACTCAGATCCTTATCCATCCCAGGGTCATGTTTTTGGCATTCCACCATGCCAACATGCATTTTCAATCATTTTTCACCTTTTTCCCTCACCATTTTTAACTCTGCAACTTTCATTTTTACCTTTCACGTGTTTTTCACGGGATGAGAAAATATCTCATGAAAAACACTATAGGGCACCAAATCAGCTCAAATAAATGATTCCATTATGTTCAAAAGGCCGAAGGGATGTAGATTCATATAAAATTTCATGTGTTTTGGTGCAAAAATGACGATTCCACACTTCTTGGAGCAGCCATGGTGCCCAAAAATGAAAACACACACAACCACCGTTGATTAAAATCAACTTTAAAATTCCACCCTCCACGTGTCTTGATGAGATTCATCATGCAGACCAAGAAATATCTTCTTTGACTTTTGGATAAAGTGGACACATGTCCAAATACCATTGGACCGAGCCTCCAACTTTAAAAAATGCGTTTTGAACCTTTTACGCTTTGGGAAAATTTTGAAAATTTTCCCCATGAGCCCCTGGATGTGCCACGTGTCCTTCTGTGGGCCTTCACCAAAACCATGGGCTGATTTGATGAGTTTTGCCACTTTTTTGAGAAAAGGAATATTTTCTCAAAATGCTCTGCACCCCCAAACGCCTACTTGCTACGCTTCTGCCATGTGGCGGTTTCCCATTCACTACGGAACCGACCCCTCCTTTTTTCCTTCAATCCTCCACGAGCACAAAATCCCTTGTGGGCCCATGCTTCTTCCTTTTCCCTTTGAAATATGCCACGTGTCACCCCCTGATTGGATGTGGGGGCACACCTCCAAATTTTCCGCGGATCAATTTTTTACCCTGAGATTTTTCGCTAAAATTTTGCAAAATTTTCAACTTCCTCTCCGCACTCCAAACCTCTCGCCAAATTTAGGACACGTGTCTGTTTTCATTGGACATGGGCCTATTCTTCATTTTTTGCTCTTTATATCAAGGGTAAAAATTCCCAAAAGTTTTCTTCAACCCCCATTCCCATTTCTCATGTCGGACACGTGTCACCTTCCTACTCGTCGCAGGCCTTCGGGAAAATATGATTTTAGCATCTTAAAGCCAAAAGCTTCAAACTCCTTCAAGTCTCCGCCCCTCCATTTCATCCCATCCCACTTCTCCTTTGCTCCCCGACACGTGTCCTCTTTCTATTGGATGCGGACCCCAGGAAAATATTTTCCTTTTGCATTTTGAAACCAAAAACTTTCAAATTCTTCTAAGTTCCCACTTTTCCGGCCGATCTCCCTGGACACGTGTCACCCTTCCATTGGGTGCGGGCCTCTAGGTCAAAATTTTCCATGACATTTTGAGCTAAAAATTTGAAAATTTTTCAACTCCACCACCACTTGCTCAATCCTCCCTGGGCCACGTGTCACCTTCCTATTGGGTGCGAGCTCGCGGGCCAAATGTTAACTTTGGCATTTTGAAGCCAAAAACTTCAAAAAAATTCCAACTATCCGCCTCTCCATAATGACTCCCGTGGACGTGTGTCACCATCCCATTGGGCACAGGCGCATGGATCAAATTTTTCCCCTGACACCCTGAGCTAAAAGACATCAAAAAAATTTCCAAGTCCTTCGCCACCCGCCATGGCCCTCCTGTGCCACATGTCATCATTCCATTCACTGCGGGCCTTCAGCAGGAAGTTGACCTTGAGAAATTTGTAAAAAATGAAGGCAAAATTTTTAAGTGACCTCTGCCACCCGCTGCTCCATCTGACTGATCAAATCATGCCACATAGGCACACTAGGCAAATGTGGGGCCACGGAGAAAAATTTTCCCTTCACCAAAAATTGAAAATTTGACAAGTTATAATAGTTTTCCGACCGCACCCGCCAATGAGAGCCTACCATGTCAGCATAGAGTTTATAATGATAAATTTGATGGGTAGAGCATGCTCGTATGACCGTCAATGCGTGAAAAATACAAAAGATGCCCCAAAAATTTAAGTCTTTCACAAGGAAGGTGGACTTCTTGGTTTTGAATCGATTTAATCACGTTTTATCATCAATTTCGGCCTGGGGATCAAGATTTTCAACTTCTAAAAACTCATATTTGATCCATTCTAATTTTTGCACGAACTTGACAAAGGAAATAATGGCTCAACCCGAAAAATGAAGAAGTTAGGGCACAACAAAGGGGAAACCTAGAATTTTTTTAAAATGGGGCAGAATAACAACAATGAGGGCATTTTCGAAGGTATTCAGTTGGAAAATGTGAACTGCAGACCATGAAATAAAAAAATGAAATGTTTGTGAGCATATTCGGTCATGGAAAAACAAGGCACATTATGCAAAC
Source organism: Taxus wallichiana var. yunnanensis (assembly GCA_018340775.1). Taxonomy (NCBI): domain Eukaryota; kingdom Viridiplantae; phylum Streptophyta; class Pinopsida; order Cupressales; family Taxaceae; genus Taxus; species Taxus wallichiana. The sequence continues at coordinate 695,510,873 of CM031239.1, forward strand.
TCAATAATGGGACCAATAGTTACCTTTAAAAAAAATTGGATAAGGCCGGATACGTGGCAAAAATGATTGGAAATCAATTTAGGTTCATCCTTTGTCTTTTTGACATTTTTGAAAAATGGAAAAAATTGACTTTTCCCCCGACCCTCCGCCTTTGAATTTTGGAGCTAACACGTGGCACATGGTGGGTCCCATTGAAATCACACTTCAATTCTATGCATTTTAACCCTTTTTGAATTTTTGGAAAATTTTCAATTTTTTCCCGACAGCCCGCACCTCCAATTTCTCCCTCGCCACGTGTCTCCTAATGATTCACTAGCGGGCCAGCGCTTCAAATTTTGATTTTGAGTCTTTTTTGCAAAAGGGAAAAAATTCCCTCCTGCCTCTCTGCTGACCCTCCAACCTACCTTGCCTTCTTCCATGCGTCCATCTCTCATTTTTCAAGGACCCGCAGGCTTAATCTTCATTTTACTCCCTTTAAGCCAAGGGAAAATTCTCCACTTTGTCTCCAGCGGGCCCATGCCTCCGAAACTATCCCCACCACGTGGCGCTCTCCTATTTGCTACGGGTCCAAGTCTCCCTTTCTTCCTTCAAACCTCCCTTACAAATTTTTGAAAATTCACAAACTTCAACATTGACCCACCCCCTTTGACCCTTAAAATGTTACATGTGTCTCACCTGGATTGGTCACGGGCTTTCAGGCCAAAAATTTACTTCAACACTTTGAGCCAAAAACACAAAAAACCACAAAATCTTCTACCACCCACATTTCCTCTGATCTTGATTTCTACCATGTGTCCTCCTCTGACTGGAAGTGGGGAAAAACTGATTTTGAAACTTTATAGAATTAGAGCCAAAAACTCTAAGCCCCCCCTCAGCCCGCACTTCCATTTTGAAACTTTTAGGACACTTGTCCTCTCCTAATTAGCTATAGTGTTTCGGGCCAATTTTTTAATTTTAAAATTTTCACAAAGTAAAGTCTAAAAATTCAAAGGGAATCCAACCACCACTATCCCTTGCTAATCTAAACATGCCATGTAGGAAAATTTGGAAAAAATGGGTCCCTGGGCCCGAAAATGCCACTTTGCCAAAAATTCAAAAATGAGAAGTTAGAAACATTTCCCGCCATACCTCGGCCAATGAAAACCCACCACATTTCCAATGCATGTTTGAGGAAGAAATTGATGGGCAAATGATGCTGTTTGACTGTCAAAAACATAGAAATTTTCCAGTTGTGCCCAGAATCTGATTTTTTCACCAAGGATGAATTTTTTTGAATTGGAACCAGACAAAACATGATTTCCAAGCATTTCTCAACCTTGGGATTGAATTTTCAAAGGCATACAAGGATGATTTGATCAATTTCAATTTTTCCACGATCCGAAAAGGGGTAAAATGACATAGCCTATGAAATTGAAAAACCAGGGCACGAAGAGGGCAAACTTGGATTATTCTTTCAAATTAGGGCAAAACAACAAGTTTGTGAGCATTTTAAAGCATTCAACTTGGAGGGGAAGAATTTCAGACCATCAATTCAAAGGGTAAAATGTTTTTGAGAAAATATAGATTTGGTAAATTAGGGCAACATGGTGCAAGTTCAAAATGGTACTAACACTTTACAATCTGGACTTGGTGGTATCCTGGAAATCCATCCGTAAAGGAATAGATTTCGTACCCAGCCGACTCCTTCCAAAATTTCTTTAGTGAAGGGGGTCGGAAATGGATCAATGACACAAATTGCATTCAATTCCCTATAGTCCACACAAATCCTAATCCATCCATCCTTCTTGATGCTGATTACCATCAAACTTATCCATTATGATTCTTCCACTGTCTCAATGATCCCAGAAGCTATCATCTTGTCTATCTCCTCCTTAACCCTCACGTGTAAATTGGGATTCATCCGATAGGGCATTTTTCTAACTAGGCGCGCACCATCCTTTAGTTTTATCTTCATCTCCCCCAAGGAATGGTGAACACCTTTGAGTTCATGGTACCCGCGTAGGAATAAATCCTCAAATTCGTGTAGCAAATCAATGATCTTTGATACTTCCTTCTCTGTCTAGTAATCCCCAATAATAGCTTCCTTAGGTTCTTCTTCTAAACCAATGTTAACTTTCTTCATCTTTAAAGGCTCATGGTAGGCACACACATGAGAATCTGATCTATCCACTACCTTGCGCGTTCCTACAGAATGGCTAACATCTAAGCTTTTTGATTCCTCCCCATCAATCACATATACTAAATTTCCCTTCTCTTTTTCCAAACATGCACGCTCAAGCTGTAACTCTTTTGTTTCCTCAATCTCTTCAAAGCGTGCCTCCAATCTTGGTTCACCTAGTAATTCCAACAACCTATCTTCCATTCTAGCACTATCCCCCATGGTGAGGTGCTTGATACCCTGCAAGGCATTATCAATAAATGGCTTGGTACTCTCGATACTCAAAGGTTTGAATAAGGTCAGCCACGAGCTCTTGCCAATTCTTTGTCTGATGGTGTGTCTCTAAATGGATGTACCATGTGCGCACACAACCCTGTAGTGTAGAATACAACTTGTGCACCTAGAGGGATAGTGGTAAATCCTCCGCTCCCTCTCTCCAAACCCATTCACACTCCTAGATATGGAAAGAGGTGGGCTCCTTCCCAAGGTAGTGTTTGATGATGGTGGGTACATTACTTCTAGAAAATTTGATAGAGAAAGCAATCCTTACCTCGTGCCACTCTAAAAGGCTCTCCTGATGTGTGGCCCACCAACAAGCTGCTATGCCAAGCAAGACATAACTTAACATCTCCCTCCATTCCTTCTCATCCTCCCACTGAGCTTATAACTCATGTAGAAAGATCTCAGGGAAAGCTCCTCCTAAATACTTGGGTAGTTCTTTTCCTCCAAGGTGCCTAATAGTGCACGCCTTTATTACCTTGGTCACTGACCCTCTTAACTGCCATCCCATTAGTTCATAAGTTCCATGTGCCCAATTGTCACATGCCAGGCTGGTGGTATCACTTACTAACTGAGCATCTTCAAACTGGATAACTCCATTAGTAGGGTGTACTATCTCAGGGTCTCTAATTAAGCACATATATTTTTGTCCAGAACTTCTTCTCCCAACGATTCAATATAGGGTGTCGACTTCCCATCAACCAGGGGTATAATGACCCATTCCTCTTTGTTCTCAAATCTGATGTACCCTTTGTTGAACCAAAGGTCTACATTATTTTTGTAACACCAAGGGCACCCAAGTAATGTTGGGAAATTATTTTCCTCGTGAGCACTAAGACTTCAAAGTCCCCAGTAAACTTGGCTCCCTAAATAGTAATAGCTGCATCCTTCAAGACACCAATGGGCATTGCTTTAGTTTTGTTTTCCATATACAACACATTCAAAGATGGATGTAATGCAGGTCTCCCCATCTGATGCCATGCATCCAAAGTCAGAAAATTAACCTCTCACGCTAGTGTCAATGAGTATATTCTTTGAGGAGCCATCCATCTACAATCGCATTCAACATAATCTCCTTGTCATAGTCAAGGATGTGAGGGGGAATTTTCACATGCAAGACCTATCTCTCACGCTCTTATCTCGGCACATGATACCTTCTCTTTTAACTAGGATCCTAGTAAAGGAATGATGTTCTCCTGCCTTAGCATTTTACACATCTCCTTGACCTCATCCAGTCATCCTTTTACACCTCAACTCTACTACCTTATTCCTCCTTTCTAGATTGCTCATTTAGACACTTTGGATCTCCCCTTGCAAGCTTTAAATAATATCCATGGTGTCCTAATATATCTCCTTCGACACGTGGGTCTAGATACTTTCCATGAATGAACTCCTCCTTTGTAACTAGGGTCTTCTATCTTGGTACCTCTCTTATGCACGTAGCTTCTGTCCTTGTTGTTACTAAGACAGGCTCAAAAAAATTCATCCCATGTTACCCAAGGCATCCACTATATGTCTACCTTCTTGATCTCACCATTGCAGCACCCTTATCCTTCTAGTGCTGCTGATTCATATGCTCCAATAATTCGGGGCACTCCTCATACTTATGTTTCTTTATGCACCACGAGCACTAAAACAAGTCCGGAACTCATGCTTGTAATGTTATGTAGATCCATAGTTAAAACATGTTCCACATGGGAACTCACTTCTTCCTCCATGGTTACCTCATCCATGGAATCCTCCTCAAAACCTCTTCCACGCACGCCCCCATCTGTGCTCCCTCATAATGGTGATCATCATTTTTAGAACCACTGGAAATGCTGGTTTGGTGCACCCCATGATCAATGGCCTCATGAATCTGATCAATGAGCCTACAGTCCTTTGTATCATGGGTTGTGGAGGTGTAAATTTTTCAATAACAAGATACATTCTTCCTGATCACGCACTGCAGCAAGGGACATCTACTTGCATCATGGTCCCTATGACAAATCTCAAAATCTACTATCACAATGTGTACCATCCTTTGGGGGAAATTATCCCTAACATGCCCTTCTATTTCAAAATCCATGCACCACATACCACTGCAAGTCTCATGAACTGAGTTTGTCGATAATTTTTCCAATTGTTTGGCCATATCGATGTCTGGGCCTCTAGGAACGCAACTAATGCCAGAAATCAATACTACCAATAGCCTCAGGTGTGCAAGGCGGCTTCTAATGCTTCACACAAATCTATAAAAGTTTTATGAGACAAGGCCCTTCTAAAAGGGATGATCAATCCCCAAAAAACCATTGTGCATGCTGAGAAGGATGGATATCATATGATAATTTAGACAAAAGAGTTTTAAAACACACATCATACTCCCACACTCTCTGCCATTCCTTGTTGAATCTCCTTCAAAGCGCTAATGATCTTCTACTCAAACTCAGGAATGTGGAACTCTGCCAAGAATGCATTCTTTAATGTAGTGTAGTCCACCACCATTTGATGAGGGTCATACTTTCTATACCAGCTATACACACACCCTTGTAGTGTGGTTGCAAATTGACTAGCCTTTCGTTTTGGGGCTGTGATACCCTTTGCACGCCATAGTAGTTCACATTTGTGAAAAAAATTCCGTAGCATCCTCAATGCCCCTATAATATGGAAAATGCAATGACATTTCAAATAATACTTGAGGGGGTGGTTAGGGTCATTTGTCCTAAACTAGATCCTTGGTTCCCTTTGGTGTTTCTTCCACCACTTGATCCACCAGTCCACCGGCCCTGTACCTCTAGAGCCACCAAATCCACCAAAACCACTAGGTCCAAGGACCTATAGGAGTTGTGCCAAGTGCCCCCATGGTCCTACTGAACTGTGTGCCGATGGTATGTGATAATGCCCCACTACCACTACTTTATCCCGCCCACTCCCGATGTGATCTTGAAAGCTTGTACACTTGTCCCTTGTCCAAAAAATCCTCCTATGAATCTTGGAATATGTGCCACCATAGAAGAAGGGAATGTAAAATTGTATCTCCTAGGCATGGATATGTCTCTTCCACTAGTTTCAACTAGATCAATACTTCTACCTGGTTCAGGAAAACCAAGCGCCAGGGCTCAGTCACTAGGTGGGTTCAGATATGTGCCAACGACTCTCCTTTCTCCATGAAACAAGCTCTCACCGAAGGCAAGGGGTATCCCTTACGTGCTTGCCAAGATGGGGTACACAGACTGTTCAAGTTCCATGTCTTCTGCGTGAACCTCAACCCCCTCCCACAACATTTTTCTCCATAAATCCATCACACTAGTAACCTTACATCGTCTAACAATCTCCCTTTCACGCACTTCACTAAACTTGAGTTGTATTTCTCCCCTCTCCTTCTCTTTCGTATCATCTACCATCTTCCTCCACTGAGATTCCTTACCCAAAGGTGCTCGTAACAATTTAGCTGGCCATTGGGAGCACCTCTAAACTCATGATAACCATCAATATCTTTATAGCTAGAGGAATAGCATGTAAAAACACTCCTTTAGGTTCTTGTAGAAATTCAAACTTAGCAATCTCTGGGTAAGAATACATAGAAATGGAATATTCTGAGTGTATCTAGCTAGTACTCCTTTCCACTAATGATATACAACATGGGTCCACATTAGATCTCGCATCATGCAACCTCTGGTAGTCTTCTTCGGTCCATATCCGCGATCCATAATGCCAACTTGATCTAGATGCATAGGCTGAAAGCCATCCATATAACTCTCTTGGGAAGTAGTAGAAGAATGTTTCGTGCATAGAGGTTCTCTTCTACCCATCTACATGTATTAAACTCAGGTCTAGTGTTGTATCTTTGAGAAAATTCATCCTCTGTGCTTTTGAACCATGATTCAACATTTTCCAATGTTAACCGATCTATCATTACTCTTTATATAGATCATGATGCATGTTATATCCCGCTAAAACTTCGAAAAGAGGTCCCAACAATGAAACCAAGATGTAGTCATTTTTAATCTTATCACAAAAGGAAGAAACCCATGTGTGCCGACTATCACCCGAGAAGTTTGAGTGCTCACCGAGGCACACGCGGGTGCCAAGTCTCTCTTTTAAGTGAGTCTAGTGGGAAGCATTATCTATGATTAGTGTAAGAGTATTTAGGAAAGAAGTTGAGACATAGAAGAACCATAGGGCTTAGGATAGCCTCCAAATCCTTGAAGTCACATTAGATTGAGTGCTTTAATAGATCCTAGAACATATACTATAACGAAAGAAAGATACAACCATTCATTCTGGTGTCACTCAGATTTCACCCTGAAATCTGCGACTACCCTATCCGAAAATTTTTCATACTTTTAAAATAATGGGTCATTTTGTGTTTTTATTGCCTGAAAGTTCCTGTATTGTGTCAAGATAATCCCAAAGAGCCATATTAGCCTTTTTCGCCAAATACCCAGATGCCCAAAATTGTTTTATTTTGTCGTCGGATTTGTCTGCGGGAAATTTGTATTTAATTATTTTGAGCCCCGTATGAGGCTATTTGCGCTCTGTTTTAACTCTATTATGAGTGAATATGTTATTATTCCTATGTGCCAGAAGGGTTTTAACTTATTTTAAGTTTTGGGCTTTATTTGTAACTTTTGGCAATTTTTCGTGTTTTTGTGGTGTCCCGTTTCGTTTTCTATGAAATTTCTTTGGAGCAATTCCTTTGCCGGGTAAGCCCGATTTTTGGCCTAGAGCAGCTGGAAAACATATACGCACATTATGCCCAGAGGAAGTCGCCATCGGAGGTCTGGATCACTGGGAAAAAGCAAAGTCGTGCACAGAAAAGCCCCTGCGGGATGGGCATTTTTTGGAAAACAAAGGATTTAAGTTGCGATGGAAAAATATAAGCCGCAGGAAGGGTGGGAATTTTATACCTACCTAGCAGGGTACTTTTTCCCATGTTATAAAAGTCACTTAAGCTGCAGTGGGAAAAATAGAGGTTTGGCGGTGTCGGAATTTATTACCTGCCTTGCAGGGTAAAAATTCCCATGATATAATAAAAGGAAAGTGACTTAAGTGAAATCATGGGATTTTGGTGCCTACCTTGCAGGGTAAATAATCCCATTGTCAAATTCAAATCACTTAAGTGGATCACGGGATTTTGGTGCCTGCCTGGCAGGGTAAAGAATCCCATTATGAAAAAATTCTTAAAAATAGAATTACATGTGCAAAAAAGTGTGCCCCCTTTGGTGAGAGAATAAAAGGATTAAATTGATTATTTTAATTAATCTTTCCTCTCAAAAAGTGCGCCCAAGCTTGGAGGAGGTCAACAAGTCAAAGATGGAATAAAAGAAAGGAATTAAATGCATTAAATTTAATTTATTTAGTGGCTGCCCTCTTCCTCTCAAAAAGTGCGCCCCATTTGGGAATTGTTTAATGTTTTTTAAGGCATTAAAACATTAAATTAATTTCTATTTTCAGTGGCTATGGTCAAAGCACACTGTGAAGCTTAAGTGAAGTGTTGTGTGAAGGATTAAATTGGATTAATTTAATTTATTGGATGGCTGTCCTTAAACATGCTATTTTTAAAAGAGAAAAGCATGATTTTTAATTAATTAATTGCCTTTAATTGTTAGGGAAATTATTAATTATAGAATTATGAAGGTTATATAAGCATGGGCAGCCATATGGGTGAATTATTTAATTCATAGGTAAAGAATTGCAGCCAAGAGGAAAAGTGCGCCCCATTAAAGGAAGGATTTTGTTCAGACAAAGTGCTAACAAGGCTAAAAGCTTCCAGATTTGGTGCATGCTTTGGAGGAGGTTGATCTTTGTCTACATAATTGTTTTCACAGGTGTTACAGGAGCTTAGGTGTTGATTGAAAGGATTTATGCTCTCTTTATGTGTAAATTAAACACCAATTTTTGGGGCAGCAGGCTTGAAAAGTGCAGATTTTTATAATTTAAATTCACTATTCATGCTCCGGTGGCCATTTTTGTCTGAATAAATTGTAGGAATTCATTACAGGTGCTTTACAAAAGAAAAGGATTTTTTATCAATGTCCAATACATTGCAAATATCCTCTGAATCTGAAGAATTGTCCAGATCTGCACTAGTATTGAAGAAATCCGGCCAAGTAAGGAGAAAAAGAATTATTCAGACGAAGATAGACAAAGCCATGGCAAAGGAGATGAAAAAGAAAGCACGATGGAGTCATGCATTACTTCCAAACTTGTAGACATAGGAGACATAGATCTAGGCCCGGAACCTCTTGCCGATTTGATTGATAGATCCAGAGCGGGAAAGACTTCACTCATGCGTGTGGTCAAAAGTAGTGGAATTATCCGAGCTGCAGCTTTTCCATGTATAGCCCAATTGCCAGAGTTCATGATGGAGTGTGCTAGATCTTATCATCCTTCATCCAGATTAGTGTGTGATGCTTCGGGAAAGACAATAATTCGTTTGGACGTAGAGTTCATCAATTATTGTTTGAAAATTCCAGTGCGAAGGTGGTGACTTCTATTAGCATTCAGGATGCTGATAGTAGGTGGGAAAAGCATAGAGCTGATTGTGTGAGCATCATGAATAGTTGGTTCATGAAGAAGCCTAGATCCCCTTCAAAGTTCCTGAGAACTCTTCCACTGTCCAATTTGGTGCAGGAGGCAGATGATGTAGTCAAATTTCTATGCAGGATGAATGGCGAAGTGAATTCCTACACTTTCCATACATGGATGTATGCTTTCATCAGGACCATTGAAATCAACAAGGTTGATTCTGTAATCAATTGGTCAGAAATTATTAGCAGCAACATCGGTGAGCAACTTCGGAACGTGAAGCGTACTTTCAGCTTCAAGATGACTTCATACTTGGTGTATGCTGCAGCTTCACAAGGTGTCTTTTCCAAGCTGGATAGATGTGGTGTTCTTTCCAAGGACCCCATTTTCAAGTGCTACCCGCAGCTTACTGCACCTACAGGTGAGAAAGACTTCAAAGTGATCAACGATGACTTCTTCTATGATTTCATCTGCAGGCTAGACAAAGACTTGAAGGCCAACAGGGTAAGCAAGGAAGCATGGGAAGCCGTGTCCAAGATTGGCAGTCTATTCATTCAATTTGTAGATTTCACATACCTCAGGGTTACGGGCTTTTCTGGAGAACCAATAAAGATGCCCAGGTATCCAAATGATAGATTGATCGCCATGGAGCTGAGCAGGTAACTTGTGGAGTTACACGACCTTCAGTCAAAGCGGCACAAGTCTACGGGCTTCTTCCCAATCACTGTGGGATATTACAGTTGCATTAGCATTCACAGAGCTCGAGGGATGGAAGCGCAAATGTTATCCGAGTATGAGCAAGAGTTCTTCCCTACACGGCTTAACTTTGATCCATTTGGAGTAGCCAGGAAGACAATCTCCCAGCAGTACGCACATGTGCCTTCGTTAGAAGATTTCTGGATGAAGTGCGGAAGTGAGTACGAGGTTAGAAAGAGAGATTTCAGCAGTCACAAAAAGCAAGTGTTCGACTTTGGACTAGCGCGGATACCTGTGGATCTTAAAGATGATGGGAATGTGGTACTTGACACTTACCATCAAATGGGAGGAGATAAAGCCATACTATAGAATAACATGGGAGGATGTAACACAATTGAAGAAAGATCGAGAGCCGTGTTGGTGAATACTTCAAACTGGTTGCTGATGATGGGATATTGCCTTGATGAAGCATTGATGAATCAAATCATGGGCAACTTCGGTGCAGGAGATTCCCTCAAGCGAAAGCATGAAGGAGAAAGCAACAGAAGGTCCGAGAAGTTGAAAGTACACAGAAGATCTCAAGAGAAAGATAAGATCACTTCTACGACCATAGCTTTGACTCCGGCTTCTCCAGTACCCAGTACTTCACCAACTATTACACCGCAGTAGCAGGATGTTTCCATGCCTTCATTGAATCTGGTGACGTTCGTCTTCTCTCCTCAGCCACTTCATTCATCACCCATTCCAGAGGAGATGTTGAAGCTGTAGATGGCAGAGTTTGAAAGAGCTTTGTCCTTGGATGATTCATGAGGATGGCAGCCATGACACTATGGCACTTTCTGACAGAGAGGATGCAGAGCGGGAGATGGTAGTGCACTCAGTGACTTCTCACTCTCCGAGAAGTAATTTCTCGGAATGGTTGGCTTTGCAGTTGGTTCCAGAAGTGAGAATGGAGATGAACTTAGAGGAGCATGACTTGCAGCTACTCCAGGATCTGAGCGGAAGAGATAGAAGGCCTAAAGTTGCTAAAGCAACTTCTAGGTTGATCATTGAGAATTTGGGAGAGAAGTTTGCTGAGATATCAATTCCAGATGAAGGAAAGATAGAAGAGGAGCTCACGGCAGAAGATGTGATAGTGACCAAGGTACCACTCGGTCAAGCCACCACTGAAGGATTGAAGCAGGACACGCAGACATTGATCGACGCTTTATTCCTTAGGCTTGAGCGGTGAAAAGGTGGAGAAAGAAGAGCTGCGAAGCGAAGTATCTCAATTATGTGAGATCATAGCCAAGGTTGCTAAACCTTCCATTCAACCCATTTCAGAGCAGGTGAGTGATCATCTTATGCAGGAAATGGAGGATGCAAGCAATCAAGTAAAGGCTATTGATGAATGGAAGGATCGATTATTCGTCAAGCTCTCATACAACTTGGGAAGTGCCAGGCCACCTAAAGGTTATGAGCGATGTAGCAAATCAACTAAAGAAACGATGGAAAGCATAGAAGGCATGAATACGGTTGCGAGAGTAACTGAGTATTTTTTCGAGATCAAAGTCTGTCGAGAGATGTATTGATTGCGGAACAGATTGTACCAGATGGATCAGTCGAGAAGGGGAAGCAGCTAGAGTTTGCAGTATCTTTCCGCTTGGAAATTTGTAGAGTTTTGCTGAAGAGGATGCAGGCACTTGAGAGTAGAACATCAGATTTACCAGACAGTATCATTTCTTTCACTGAGGAAAGAGTGGATGGAGGTGTTACTTCATACGTGCGGATTGTTTCTAACGAAGTGCCTAATTCCCTGGAAGGTTCTCTTCTGATGGTACAAAAGAGAATTGATAAAGCTACCAAGCCTTTCACAATGAATTCTATCGGTAGGCCGGGTGGTGCTATGGCAGAGACATTGCGAGGTTTGGGCCGAGTTTGAAGAGGTGGAAGCGTGCGGCAGAAGTGTTGAATAAAGGGTTGCTTTATAATTCGGAGACGAGAGAAGGAAGCAGTGGCTAAAACAGATGGAAAGATGTTGAATTACATGTTCGACAAGTATATCCGATATCAGAACAAGAAGAAGACATAAATGATACAGCTGGCATGACTTCTTCTATTCTTTCTTCTTCTATTTTCTATGTTCCCGGATGAAATTGTAAAACTTCTAAGTTATTGGTTTTGCAACCATTACTTGAAGTCATGTGGAACCATTCTATTAGTTAAGTGATACATGTGTCACTTAAGAAGAAGTTAGTTGAGGATGATTGCCAAATGTCATTTTTACTTGTTGTTCATGCTTTAGTTCAGTTTGAGTCTTCTATTTGTACTTTCCCTCCTACATTCTATAAGTAGGAGAAGAACCTCGGGTTAAGAATCAATCAAAATTTGTAAGCAGCAATCTTGTGTTCTAGACTTTGTCTTTGAACTCCTGAGAGTAACTTGGAGCAAAGGAATACAAAGGAGCAGGTTTCCGGAGAACTTTGTGTCACGGTGTACTGTGTTTCTTGCTTTGAATCTTAGATCTCTTGATAAACTTTGTGTTATTTTAGATCTAGATCTAGAGCTGCCTTTGTTTTATAATTTTGTGTGTTCATATCTATTAAGTTTCTTCTATGTGCATGTAATTAGCTATGCTATCTACTAATTGGGATGCACATCTTCCCATTTCTTCTCTATATTTCCTTTACTTCTTTCTTCTATAACTTTCCTTTCTTAAACAACTGCTTACTTGCTGCAGAACTTCTTAGTTATGGTTCATGAACTAAGTGGTTAAAGTAAAACCCCTGATAGATAATAACACATTTTTCTTGACAAATCGACACGGGAGCCTCACCGGTTAAATGAGGGAGATTTATCTCATGACTTTAGGTTTGATGCTATCTCAGAAAATCTAGCCAACACATTCATATCATGAAAGGAAAGCGAACTCATATGAATGAAATATACATTAAACCCATTAATATTCATATCTATTTATAACAAGTAACCTTAATATGTTCATTAATTCATTACGAGTTTCATAGAGTGCGGACCACAATCATTCGCATCACTTTGGACATATGTAGCTAAGCTAACATAAAAATTAAAATATAACTCCATGCTTAGTACATGAACCGAATATCCACTCACAACAATTTTATAGAGCTTCTCTTCTTTGTCTAACCCGCGATTCCCCAAGTATCTCTCTCTCTCTATGTATATGTGTATATCTCTCTGTCTCTATTTTCCTATAGTAGGAACTTATATTTATCACTTTCCGAGCTCTGAAAAACCTTGCCACGCCCTCAAATCCATTGCCAAGAGTCAAATGTGGTCCTCCATGTGAGAATTTTCCTTCAGGGCTGAGCTCTTAATTCCATCTCATGATGATTTTCTAGAATATTCCATCTAGGCATGCTCTTTCTGACGACTTTGTTTCAGTGGCATCTTATCCGCGTGCAACCGATCACAATTTTCACGTGTTACGCCTTGGGTTACTGAAATTGGCTAAGTCCCAGACCTCCTTTCATGTGTCTCTTGCATTATTTATCTCCTAAAGCCTTTCTCTTGTGCACTTTTTCCTTACACGCCATTCTATAACTAGGGTCCCATGCGCCTAAGCACCTTCATACTTGGTCAGTATTCCAGGGGTCCCAACAACAACAAAGGGGGCGTGTAGGTGCAAAAGGAAAGGAAAGGCGCTAGAGGGAGCACACCAAAACACAAGCACAACACTATGTAAATAAGCTGAAAAATCATACATGTTCCAAATGGAACATGCAGAGTGTGCACGAGCACTTGTGTTACTAAAAGAAAACCTAAACTAACTAGAGGCAAGGGGTGCTCAAGTAAAACTTGTAATAGGCAAGGAGAAGTAGTTTCCCTTCCTCACAAATTTTGACCATGTAATTGATTTGGCACTCGACCATGATCATAAATAAGAGTGAAAAAAACTTGCAGATGGCCTTTCACCCTCCTCAAAGTATCAACAAACATAACATACACCACCTTGGAGTTTTTGTACTTAGATCTGGGAGGTGTTGGTGCCATTTTTGAGCTTGCACCATGTTGCCCTAATTTTCCAAATTTGTATTTGCTCAAAACATTTTACCCTTTGAATTGATGGTCTAAAATTCTTCCCCTCTAGTTGAATGCTTTAAAATGCTCACAAACTTGTTGTTTTTCCCTAATTTGAAGGAATATTCCAAGTTTTCCCTTTTATGTGCCCTAGTTTTTCCAATTTTGTGGGTTGTGTCATTTTTTCCCTTTCTAGACATGGAAAAATCAATATTAATCAATTCATACTTGTTTGTATTTGAAAATCCAATCCCAAGGTCAAAAATGTTTGGAAATCATGCTTCAATTGATTTAAAATTGAAAATCTGCCATCCTTGGTGAAAAAATTGAATTCTAGGGCATCCTTTGAATTTTTTTGTGTTTTGACGGTCATACGGGTGTCATTTTCTTGTCAAATTCATCCTCAAAAGGTATTGGCAATGTGGCGGGTTTTCATTGGCCGAGGTGCGGTGGGAAATGTTTCTAACTTGTCATTTTTTTATTTTTTGGCAAAGTGGCAAATTTGGCTCCACGGCTCTGCCTTTTTCAAAGTTGCCTACGTGGCATGTTCTTATTGGTGAGGAAAAGCAAGGAAGTGTTGTAACTTTTCATTTTTCACCTTTTTGAGAAATGGGGCATTTTTAGGCCCAAGGACCCATTTTTTCCAAATTTTCCTATGTGGCATGTTCTGATTGGTAGGGGGATGGTGGGTGGTTGGATTCCCTTGGAATTTTTAGACTTTACTTTACAAAAATTTTAAAGTCAAAAATTGGCCTGAAACCCCGCAACCAATCGAGAGTGGACATGTGTCCATAAAGGTCATAGGGATGAGCGAGGCCAAGGGGAGACTTAGATTTTTGGCTCTAATTCTATAAAGCTTCAAAATATGTTTCAGCCATGCTCCAATCAGAGGAGGACACGTGGCAACACGGTAGGCGTAGAGGGGATGTGAATGGCGGAGGTTGTTTAAAATTTTTGCCTTTAGAGGCATAAAAGTTAAAGTAAAATTTTGGAGCGTGGCCCCGTGGCCAATCACAGGTGGACACATGTCTAGCAGTCGAGAGGAAGTGCATGCTGTAGAAGGAAAAGGAAAATTTTCCCTTTTGGTCAAAAAGACCTAGAGTGAAATTTTGGAGCATGGCCCCACGGCGAATCAATGAGTGACACATGTTGTTGGTGCAAATATTCACTTTACACACTTTGCCCTAATTTTCTATATCCATTTTGCTCAAAAACATTTTATTTGCTCCAGTGGGTGATCTGCAACTCGTTTTATCTAGTTGAATGCTTTGAAAATGCCCTCAATGTTTTCATTTTGCCCTAATTTGAAACAAATTTTCAAGTTGTCCTCTTGTGTGCCCTAATTCCTTTATTTTTTCAGGCTGTGTCATTTTTTCCATTGCCAAAATGTGTAAGAAATTTGGGCTTGATCAAATCCCATTTATGTGCAAGTGGAATCCTAATCTCTGGTCGAAAAAATGTAAAATCATGCTTCACTTGAGTTAAAACCAAGAAATCCGTCCTCCTTGTGAAAAATTTGATTTCAGGGGCATCCCATGTATTTTTACGTTTTGATGGGTGTACGGGTGTCACCCACCCATCAATTTTATCATCACAACACAATGCTAACGTGGCAGGTTTCTATTGGCCGGAGCGGTCACGAAAATGTTGTAAGTTGTTATTTTTGAAAAATTGACAAAGGAAAAGTTTGCTCTGCGCCCCGCATTTGCTATAGCAGTATGCCTACGTGGCATGATTTGATTGGTCAGATGGAGCGGCGGTGGTAGGGGTCACTTAGAATTTTTCTTCAATTTTGAAAAAATTCTCAATGTCAATTTTTGACCCGAGGGCCCGCGCCCAATGGGAGGAGGACACGTGGCACAGGAGGGTCAAGCAGAGAGGCGAAGAGTTGGAAAAATTTGAAGTTTTTGGCTCCAAAATGCCAATGAAAAATTTTTGACCCAGAGGCCCACATCAAAGGAAAAGTCGACACATGTCTAGGAAAGGCCATGTGGGGAGGGGCAGACGTTTTGAAGACTTTGAAGTTTTGACTTCAAAATGCTAAAATCATTTTTTCCCGAAGGCCCGCGACGAGTAGGAAGGCGACACATGTCCGGGAGGAGAAATGGGAATGGGGGCCGAAGAAAAATTTTGGGAATTTTTACCCTTGGTATAAAAGGTAAAAAATGAAGAATAGGCCCACGTCCAATGAAAATAGGACACGTGTCCTAAATTTGGCGGAGGTTTGGAGCGCGGAGAGGAAGTTGAAAATTTTGCAAAATTTTAGTGAAGAATCTCGAGGTAAAAATTGGTCCATGGAAAATGTGGAGGTGTTCCCCGTAGCCAATTAGGGGGTGACACGTGGCCTATTCCAAAAGGGCAAAAGGGAGAACTCGGGCCCACAGAGGATTTTGTGCTCGCGGAGGAATGAGGGAAGAATTGGAAGGGTCGGCTCCATAGCAAATGGGAGACCGCCACGTGGCAGAGGAGATAGCGGGTGTTCGGGCCTACAGGGTTTTTTGAAGAAATTTTCCTTTTCTCAAAAAGGGAGAAAATTTCATTATTTTGGCCATGAATTTCAGTAGGGCCCACCTAGGGACACGTGGCGTGTCCAGGGGCATGCGGGGAAAATTTTCAAATTTTTCCCGAAGTCAAAAAAGTTTTAAATGCAATTTTGGAGGCGTGGGCCCGAGCCAATCATCTTGCGACACGTGTCCAGCCCTATCAGGGTTCAAAAAGGTAATTTTGGCTTATGTGTGTGGAATCCCATCAGACACGTGGAGGGCAGAGATTTAAAATTGATTTAATCGATGTGTCGTGTATTTTGGTTTTTGGCCGCCATTGGAGCTCCAAGAACTTGGAATCATCATTTTTGCACCAAATCACATGAAATTTTATATGATTCTACATCCCTTCGGCCTTATGAATGTGATGGCACCATTATTTTGAGCTAATTTGATGTCTTATGATGTTTTTGATGAATTTTTTCCTCAACCCATGTAAAACATGTGAATGGTAAAAATAAAAAATGAAAAGTTACAGAGTTAAAATGATGAAGTAAAAGGTGAAAAATGATTGCAAATGCATACTGGCATGGTGGAATGCCAAAAACATGACCTTAGGATGGATAAGGATCTGATTTCATGCAATATTTTAAAATATTTGTGCATCTCTGGCATTTGGTGAGTTTTTACGCTTTTGTATCATTTTTCATCAAATGGATAGGGTTTTGTAACAAATTTGATCCCTTGAGCATATTATTTGCTTGGGATGCAAGGATCCAAGCTGGAAGAGGATATATGATGTAATTTGGAGGCATTTTAGAAGTCTGTTGAGAATTTTGGAGGAGGAGAGAAGAATTTTCACAAGGAAAACTGGAAGAGGTCCATTTTCTTTTGGAGGAACTTCCTGAGAGCCATTTTTACTCTTGTTTGCATCAAATACTCATCATGTTGAGTTGGTTTCAGCTGTAAATCCATCAACAAGCTTTGAGATTGTCTAAATAACATTCCCTTTACTGATATATCTGATCAAATTCTTGGATTAATTGGTTTTATCTCTTGGCAAAGTTTGCATACACTTGTGTTTTAGTATGTTTTCGATTTATGTTTTATGCTCATGTTGCAATCTTTTGTTTAGGATCTCATTTATGGTTGATGGTTTAATGGCATTTACAATCTTGCATTCGAAAGAGCTTTCATCCGATAGAAGATAAACAGATTTAAAATCATCTTCTTTGTCCTTGATTAATGAGACTGTCTCGTAAACCTTTGGGTGCACCTTAGGTCATGATTAAATAGGGATTCTGGATGCTTCATTGGTATTTTGCTTCAAGCCTTTGTGGCAGGTTATCAAATTTTGTATGGAATAGTGCAGATTTTGGCATCCATGTGTGCACACATCCTGGTTGAAAGAGCACTTCAGACTCATTGAAACATCTCTGTTGTTTAGGTATTGTAATTCATTTGCAAAGTTTCCCAAAGAAGGTGATGACTCCTAACTACTCTTGTTCCAACATCTCTCATCAGAATTTCATTTTAAACTAACTCATCTTACCTACAATACCACTACATTTGCATTGTGTTTCCACAAAATAATTCAATCCTTTCACTAAAATGCACAAAATTTATCGTGGTTTTATCATGTCTTTAGCAGCTCTAGCTTTGTTTTGAGAACATTTCCATCATTTAGTTGTGACAACTCCTTTGAGTTTGGATAATGGATACTTGACCATGTCTTCACAAAGCCTCTTCCATATTATATGCAAAACATAAGGACATCTCCATCTCCTTACCATATAGGAACTGCAATACAGGTTCTCTTGCCTTGGTTGATAGGCACAACCTATAATAGTGAGGGTTAGATCAAAACCCTCTTGAAGGTGCTATCCACCCCTCAATTCTTGAATGCAAACAAGCAAATAGGTGTGCTTCCCCGGCTACAAATGACATACAAAACATCTATCTATCCTTGAGTGTCTTGTGAAAATTCATTATGTTGTTCAAGTTGTGAAGGAGATTAAATCTGGATACCAACACATGGTAGGGGAGAAATCGGAGGCACGGGCCCGTGAAGACAAATTTGAGAATTTTCCCTTGGCTTAAAGGGAGTAAAATGAAGATTAAGCCCATGGGTCCTCAACAAATGAGATATGGACGCGCGTGGCAGAGGACAAGGTGGGTCGGCAGGTAGGCAGAGGCAGGAGTGAATTTTTTCCCTTTTGCAAAAAAGACTCAGAATCAAAATTTGGAGCATTTTCCTATAACGAATCACAAGGAGACACGTGGTGAGGGAGAAATCGGAGGTGCGGGCCTATGGGGCAAAACATGAAAAATTTCCCAATTTCCAAAAAGGTCAAAATGCACATAATTGAAGCATGATCCCAATGGGACCCACCATGTGCCATGTGTCAGCTCAAAATTTCAAGGGTAGAGGGGAGGAGAAAAAAGTCAAAATTTTCCATTTTTCAAAAATGTAAAAAGACAAAGGATGAACCTGAATTGATTTCCAATCATTTTTTTGCCATGTGTTCGGCCTTATCCAAAAATTAAAAAGGTAACTCAAGCTTATTTCTAAGTCCACATCTTCCATGTGGAGGGCCAAGATTAAAAGATGGATAAGATCGACGGTTGTTGTGCATCCATTTGTTTTGACTACCATGGGAGCTCCAGGAAGCTTGGAATCATGATTTTTGCATCAAAATTCATCAAATTTATAGTGATTTTGTGTCGTCTTGGCCTTCCAGGATCATTGGCATCACTTTCATGACTCAATATTTTGATTTGAGATATTTTTGAAGTAATTATTGCCCCTACTAGAAAATAAGTGAAATGTCAACTTAAAAGTTACAGAGGTAATTTGAAAAGGTAAAAAGGTGAAAATGATGAGTAAAAGGTGTTTGCATGCCTCAATGATGAAAAACATGCCTCTAGGATGGATAATGATCCATATATTTGTAATGATTCAATCTTTTTGGGCACACCTAGCAACCTACGAATGTTTTTCTCGTTTGATGTCATTTTCATTGAATCATGAGAATTGTTGTAACAAAATTGATCCCTTGGAATATTATTTTCTTGGCAAAGAAGTATCAAATGTGGCAAGAGATATATAATGCACTTTTCGAGAAATGCATGGGTCTAAAAAGTTGAAAAATCACGAGAAAATTTTGAGAGAAAGCTCATTTTCTTAGAAACCCACGAAAGGACCGAATAATTTCTTCTATGTTGGATCTTCATGCATGTGAGTTGGTTACAAGTGTATAGCCATCACACAACTCGAGATTGTTCATGAAACTCTCCCCGCTAATGAATCTAACAAGCTTTTGGTTAATTTGTGTTTTTCTGGGCAATATGATGTCTCAAGTTATCATTTTTAAATGCCTTCAAATAGTTTTTATTGTTCTTGTTGTAATCTTGCATTTAAAGTCTTTAGAAATCACACCGAATCTCCATTTCTTGTTGATAGTTCAAGTGTCATTTTCAATCTCATGTTCAAAAGAGCCTTCATATGATAAAGAGATAAAAAATTTAAAATCACTTTACCTTCCTTGACTGCAGAGATTGCTTGTAAGCCTTTGGGGGTACCTTAGGCATGGTTTGATCAAGGATTTTTGTGTTTAATTGAGTTCTTTACTTCAAGATTTTGTGGTGAGTTCTCAAAGATTGTGTGAAGAGTGTTGCCTAGGATTCCATTTATGCCTCTTCTAGTTGAAAGAATGTCTTGATTATTTGAAGCATTTTATCTGATAGTTGTTTCAAGTATTGTAGAGGTTGTCAAAGATCTAATATATCCTAGTTTGTCTCATCAATACCCCACCAAAAAATCATTCTAAACAACCCATCCTACCCATACTACCCTTGCATCTACATTGTGTGTCAACAAAAGAATACAATCCATTTACAAAAATGCACAAAGCAAATCAGGATCATACAATGTCTTCAGTAACCCTTGCCTTGCATTGAAAATATCTCCATAATCTAGAAGTGACAACTTGTGAAAGTCAAATTTGGAGTGTTGATCATATTTTCCCAAGGCCTTTTCATACTATTTGCATAAATTGAGGGATATCTTCATCTCCTTCACCATTTGGGGGTTATAATATAGGTTCTCTTACCTTAGTTAAAAGGCACAACCTAAAATAGTGAGGGTCAGATCAAATCCTTTCAAAGTGCTATCCATCTCTCCAAAAATATGAGTGCCAGTTAGATCACATCCCCGGATACAAAATGACACACATCATGATCTATCTGACTTCAAGCTTCATGCCATATCTCTAATGCTGCTCAAACTAAAAAGGAGAACAAATTTGGGTACCAACACCTTTACAGTGATGTTTAAGGAGATTCTTCAAGATTTTGAGTATTTTAGATCCCCTGTAATACTTCAATTGTGATTTATGTGTAATTACAAATCTGAGTATCATCTTCTGATTAGATTTATAAGATTGGAATAAAAAGTAGAGCTCTGAGTTTGATATTCTCTTAGTTCAATGTAATCCATGTGCACGCATATTTGAGATATTTGAGTGAATATTAAACCACGTAAAGTCCTTTGCAAATTCCCCGCATGCAAATACGTTATTAAAGCATCATTTTATAATCAATTTGTAAGGATTGAGTGAAGATATAAGTTATGCTTGTAATTTTACCAGTTTCCAGGTTGTTGCACTTCATTTACATTTGTGATTGATAAATTCAAGAAGAAGGAAGGTCTGATTTGTAAAGTTTGGCAATATTTTCAATGTTGGTAAATATTTGATAGAGTATTTTAGTGCGTTTGCACAACTAGGGTGAAAGTCCTTAGTGGTGACTCTATGCTAATTTGATATTGATAAAAACCAGTGTCTTAAGCTTTCTGTCATTTATTTTTGTGCTTTGCTGATCTCTCAGCAAAATGGAAGGAAGAAGATCTCTCTTCCTTAGAGACTTTGCTAAGAAATTGTTCTCAAATTCAAGAAACTCGAGTTGGAAGGGAGAAGAGTTTGGAAAGTGGTTAAAGGTCAGACATCAGGAAAATATATAGCCATTGGTGAGAGAGATCAGCCTTTAGTAGAGGATTATCATTCTTTTTGATTCCGAAATCCTCTCATAAACTTGTTTTCCTCAACTAGTGAAGGTCCTTCTATTATACATGGTAAGTTCCTTCTCCAATCTGCACCTCTGTGTTTTAATTCAAATAAAACTTTCCAATAAAATCAGCATTTAGAGAATACCAATCTTGTGAATCACATTCTTGAGCCCCAAAGATCTTACACTCCTCATCAGCTTGTTTCACCTCCAATATCACCTCCACTAAACAATATGGCTCATCCTAGACCTCCATTTGTTGTTAACACCTTTGGTCCCATAGATTTTAGAGGAATGGATGGTTACCCGAATGTTGTTCCATAAGATGTCAGAAATAGATTGCCAAAATTTCAAGGCAACAATGCAATAACTGGTGATCAACATCTCAAACTCTTTGTTAATATGATGGAAGATTTTGAGATAGAGTTTGAAGATGTGTATATTAAGTTGTTCATTCATACACTAGAAGAATATGCTAGGGATTGGTACAAGGCTCTGCCTGATAATTCTATTGATTCATGGACTAAAATGAAAAATGTATTTAGGTTGTAATATGGTGACAAGACTGATCCTAGATTTCTTTTGTCTAAGTTTGAGAATATCAAGAAGAACCCTAATGAATCATTCCATGACTTTAACATAAGGTTTAACAAAACTTTGAGAAGACTTCCTGTTGGTTTGAGGCCTTGTGATGAATCTTGTTCAATCAAATATGCAAATGCATTTGATAAAAAGGTAGCCTATTACCTAAGAGACAAGAACCCTACCAATCTAAGACAAGATTTTACCATGGCACTTGAAATTAAAAACAATATCAAGCTTGTTGGGAAACCTCTCAAGAGAGATGGTGTAAAATTGATAAACCCTGAAAAACCTCAAGCTAGCAAAGGTGCTGATTTAGAAGAGGTTGTGAAAACTTTGGCAGGGGATGTCAAAGAAATCTCATACAAGTTGGCAAGAGATGAGAAGGAATTGGGCAGACTTCACAAGGTTAGCCTAGGCAACAAGCACAAGATAGATTTGGCAATCACCATAGGAATGAGCAGAGGTTTGATGACAAAGGTAAAGGACCTATGGGGTCTGCAAATAGACATCCTCAAGCACATGAAGGAAGAGTGTTACCTGATCCCTTAACTGCTAGGGTTGTTGTTGTTGAAGAGGTTGCTAATATTGATTGGTGTGATAGGTGTTTTCTGCCCCATCCTCCATGTGAAGTGGACCAACAAGAAGGTGAAGCTAATAATGATAATGGTACTAATGAGGATATTTTCATGGTGGGTTGTTCTTCAAGCTCACAAGGAGGAGAAACATCTACTAAAGTAATAAGTGCTAGGACTACTACTACCTTTTGGGATTACATCAAACGGGTACAAGTTTTTCTTCCCCCATACTCTTGAAGTTGATGTAGTGCAAGATTTTGAAATTCCTAATAATGACTTTGAATACTTAAGAGATTTGATGATTAAGAAGTATGATGGTGGTATCCCTTTGGAGGAAGATAGAAAATTGTTGATGAATGTTGTTGTAGCTCAAGAGAAAGATTATAACACTAGAAGCAAAGTTGTTAAAGGAAGTGGGCCTCAAGCCAAACCTAAAACACCCTTACTCACAAGCATTCCAAAAGAAGATCCTAGGAAAGAAAAACTTTCCAAGAATTCTGCTGTCCCATGTAAAAATTACAGTCCTCCTCATGCCCAAGCTGCCAAGAATCCATTGCCATCTAATGAATCTTCTTGTCTCCCTTCCAATGTTGTTTTGCCAAAGATTTTCCCCTATGATATAGCCCAAGTATTGAGCCAAATTAAAGTGAGTGTTCCAATCATTGAGTTGCTTAGAATTCCTTGACCGGTATGTTCTCCTTAGACCTTGCTATTTGATGGAGCTTGCTCCAAATTTGGAAATGGTGCTAGTGTAATTATGATTTCTCCTAGCTTGGAAGAATTTGTTTTTTCCTTCAAGCTTAATTTTGAATGTACTAACAACATTGCTGAGTATGAAGCCTTGTTGTTGGGTCTGATAATTGCATGGAAGTATGGTGTCAAGGACATCATTACAAAGGGAGATTCAGAGCTAGTTTTTCAAACAATTAAGAAAATTGTATGCTACAAAAAATCAGCGGATGAAGCAGTATAAGCATACAATTTGGGATCTAATTGAAATGTTTGATTCTTTCAATATTGTGCATCATGATAGAAGTGTGAATG
Source organism: Taxus wallichiana var. yunnanensis (assembly GCA_018340775.1). Taxonomy (NCBI): domain Eukaryota; kingdom Viridiplantae; phylum Streptophyta; class Pinopsida; order Cupressales; family Taxaceae; genus Taxus; species Taxus wallichiana. The sequence goes on from CM031239.1 coordinate 695,534,305, forward strand.
CTGATGCTAAAATTTGGTAGTGTTGGGGTCAAGATTTGGGGATTACATTATATCACCTTATTGTGAGTATAATGTGGAAGTGTTAACTAGACCAGCTATCCCTGATAATATCAAACATTGGCAAGTCCTTGATAATGATTCTCAAGTGTAAAAGTTCTTGAAAAATCAAGGCGAGTTTGTAGATCAAAATATTTATTGGGAACCAATGGTGTGTGTGACTGAAGGAAGAGAGAATTTTTTTGGAAAAGATATTATCCAATTGAAAACTAACACCATTCCTAGAGGCCTTGTAGTTCTTGATTCTAATTTTAACAATGATGATTGCATCATCAATAGAAACGTGTATGTATAAGTAATGGATGTGGAAGAACATGACTTGGGAATAAAGGAAAAACCAAGAAAATTTTGGTTGGGAAGTAGTCTAAACAAAGAGGAGAAACAGTCTTATGTTCAATTGTTAAAGAAATATCATGACTATCTTGCATGGTCATATTCAGAGCTGAAAGCATATAGAGAAGATTTATTTCAGCATGAGATCCCTCTTGAAACAAATGCCAAACCATTTAGACAAAAGAAAAGGCCAATTAATCCACTCCTCTCCATGAAAATGCAAGATGAATTGAAGAAAATGAAGGAGGGAGGGATCATTCAACCCACAAGGTATTCATCTTGGGTTACAAACCTTGTGCCAGTCAGAAAGAAGAATAAAGACATCAGACTTTGTGTGGATTTTATAAATCTAAACAAAGCATCCATGAAGGAAAACTATCCCTTGCCAAATATGGAAAATATGTTATAGCTTGTGACAGGGTCTAAGTTGCTTTCTACATTGGATGGTATCTCCGAATACAATCAAGTGGTTTTCAAAGAATAAGAAAGACTTAAGACAACATTCACTACTCCTTGGGAACATATGTTTTTGTTAGGATGCCCTTTGGTTTGATGAATGTTGGTGCCACTTTTCAAAGAGAAATGGATGTTTCTTTTGCTGGTTACATCAATGAGTTCATTACAGTTTACCAAGATGATGTGACTGTGTTTTCAAGGTAGAGAGGTGATCATTTGCAGCACTTGGAGAAGATGTTGATCAGATGTAGGGAGTATGGCATTTCTCTTAATCCAAATAAGTGTCATTTTGGCATGCAAAAGGCCAAGCTGCTTGGTCACATTGTGTCAAAATATGGTGTTATGATAGACCCTAAGAGAGTGGAAGCAATCAGCAAAGTACCTATCCCAAGAACCAAGAAAGGCATCCAATCTTTCTTTGGTCAAATTAATTTTATTAGAAGGTTTGTGTCCAATTTTGCTGAGTTGACTCTTCCTATCACATGCATGTTAAAGAAAGATCAGGTTATCAAATGGGAAGAGGCTATTATTCAAGATTTTGAAGGAATCAAGGAAGCACTCAAACATGCACCTGTCTTGGCAGCTCCGAATTATAAGAAGCCTTTCCAAATATTCTCCTTTGCTTCTGAAAATACTATTGCATATTTTTTTCTCCAAAAGGATGAAGATGTGGCTAAGAGGCCTATTGCCTTCTTTAGTAAGGCTTTACAAGTAGTTGAGCTGAAGTATACAATCATGGAGAAACAAGCATTTGCCTTGGTGAAAGCAAAAAAAGTTTTCAGGACTTATATATTGAGTTCAAAAGTTGTTGCTTATGTTCCCCACACCATGGTGAAAGACATCTTATCGAGATGGAGATCTCTAGAAAAAGATGTAGGTGGGTGAACAAGCTGTAAGAGTATGATATGGACATCCAAACCACAAAGTTGGTACGTGGTTTGGGCCTTGCTAATCTCATGGCTGAGAGCATTTTGTAGAATGTGGAAGTGAATCAACTAGAGGAAGAAATGGTAGATATGCTTGTAAAGTTGGTAAGTTCTTAGTGGTACAAAAATGTGAATCTTCTACCTCGACACCATGTGCTACCTTAGTCACTTAAATAAAAATCAGAAAAGATCCCTCAAGCTGGCTTCTCAAAAATATATCATCACAGACCTTGGGATGGCTTGGAAGAACCCTGAAGGTGTCCTCTTGAAATGCATAACTAAAGATGAAGCTCCCAAGATAGTTGCTGATTTCCATGGGGGAGTTTGTGGAGGACACTTTGCTGGAAGAATAACAACACATAATATTTTGAGAGTTGGTTAGTGGTGGCCTACTCTCTTTAAAGATGCAACCCAACTAGTTAGAAAATGTGATAATTTCCAATGTTTCTCTAGAAGACTGAAAGCTTCAGGCTCCCTCCCTTTGCAGCCTGTATCAATTGAAGCTCCTTTCAAGAAATGGGGGATGGACTTCATTGGTGAGATTTCAGATCCTTCTAGTGCTGGCCATAAGTGGATCCTTGTAGCCACTGATTATTTTACAAAGTGGGTAAAGGCAATCCCCACCAAGAAATAAACACACCAAATAGTTATGGACTTCTTTTTGAATCAAATCATATGCATATTTGGATTCCCAATCAAGATTGTAGCCCGATAATGCCATGTGCTTTAGAGCCAAACCTTTAATGGAAATGTGCAATGAATATGGAATCAATCTGACTTATTCTTCAAACTATAACCCCTAAGGGAATGGAAAATTTGAATCCAACAATAATAACTTGTTGAAGATCATTAGGAGAACCTTGGAGTTAAACAAGAAGAAATGGGGTGAACAATTGAAATTTGCAGTTTGGGCTGATAGGATAACTCCTAAAAGAGCTACTAGTAAAATCCCATTTGAATTGGTGTATGGAACTCAAGATTTTCTACCCTTGCACCTACAATTATCTTCATTTCAGTTTTCCCAACAGTTGGAAGATCAAGAGCTTGGCCCATATGAATCAAGGATCAATCAAATTATTGAGCTTGATGAGGAGAGAAGAGCATCCCATCAAAGGCATGTCGATTTAGGGAAAATTCAAGAGATTGTTTGTGACAAGAAGTCACTCCTAGAGCCTTCAATGTTGGAGATTTGGTTTTGTTGTGGGATAGTAGGCATGAAGACAAGGGCAAGCATGGAAAATTTGATGCATTATGGATGGGCCCTTATGCCATTGATATCAAAATTGGTGAGCATACCTTTTTTCTCAAAGATTTAGATGGGGAATTGTTAGAATTGAGGAATCTGAAGCATTTCTTGGATTAAACCCCAAATTTGAGGTATGAACCATCTTGTACATTGTATAGTGTCCGGTTTTTCACTCTGTTTTTGGTGTTTTGTTGGTTTGTGGTTTGCCTTGTTGTGTGGCACCATTTTTGTCGAGTTCTCGGCTAGATTTTTTTTGGTGATTTTGGCTCGTAACTCCTTTACCCAATGGATATTTTGGCACTTGGTTTACATTTTGTCCTTGTGGCACTCACCGAGAGTGCCCATCCCCAAGCGAGGAGCTGATGTTGATGCCATTTTTAGCTTGCACCATGTTTCCCTAATTTTCCAAATCAGATTTTCTCAAAAAATGTTTTACCCTTTGAATTGATGCTCAAAATTCTTCCCCTCTAATTGAATGCTTTAAAATTCTCACAAACTTGTTGTTTTTCCCTAATTTGAAGGAATATTCCAAGTTTTCCCTTTTTGTGCCCTAGTTTTTGCAATTTTGTGGGTTGTATCATTTTTTCCCCTTTGCTAGATCATGGAAAAATCAAAATTTATCAATTCATACTTGTTTTTATTTGAAATTCCAATCCTAAGGTCGAAAATGTTCAGAAATCATGGTTTAGTTGATTTAAAATCAAAAAATCTTCCATCCTTGGTGAAAAAATTGAATTCTAAGGCATCCTTTGAATTTCTTTACATTTTGATGGTCATACGAGTGTCATTTACCCATCAAATTCATCCTCAGAAGGTATCGGAAATGTGGCGGTTTTCTTTGGCCGAGGTGTGGCGAGAAATGTTTCTAACTTGTCATTTTTTTATTTTTTGGCAAAGTGGCAAATTTGGCTCCACGGCTCCACCTTTTTCAAAGTTTCCTATGTGGCATGTTCTTATTGGCGAGGAAAAGTGGGGAAGTGTTGTAACTTTTCATTTTTCACCTTTTTGATAAATGGGGCATTTTCGGGCCCAAGGACCCATTTTTTCCAAATTTGCCTATGTGGCATTTTCTGATTGGCAGGGGGATGGTGGGTGGTCGGATTCCCTTAGAATTTTTAAACTTTACTTTGCAAAAAAATTTAAATTCAAAAATTGGCTTGAAACCCCGCAACCAATCGGGAGTGGGCATGTGTCCATAAAAGGCCGAGAGGAGTAAGCGGGATGAGGGGGACTTAGAGTTTTTTGGCTCTAACTCTATAAAGCTTCAAAATATGTTTCACCACACTCCAATCAAAGGAGGACATGTGGCAGCATGGTAGGAGTAGAGGGGATGCGGATGGTGGAGGTTGTTTAAAATTTTTTCCTTTAGAGGCATAAAAGTTAAAGTAAAATTTTGGAGCGCGACCCCGTGGCCATTCACAGGTGGACACATGTCCAACAGAGTCAGAGGGAATTGCAGGCCATGGAAGGAAAAGGGAAAATTTTCCCTTTTGGTCAAAAAGACCTAGGGTAAAATTTTGGAGCATGGCCCCACGACGAATCAATGAGTAACACATGGCAGGGGAGAAATCGAGGTGCGCAGCCCACGAGAGACAAAGTTGAGAATTTTCCCTTGGCTTAAAGGGAGTAAAATGAAGATTAAGCCTGTGGGTCCTCGACAAATGAGAGATGCATACCTAGCGAGAGGAAAAGGTAGGTCGGCGGGCAGGCGGAGGAAGGAGGGAATTTTTCCCTTTTGCAAAAAAAGACTCAGAATCAAAATTTGGAGCGTTGGCCCACAACAAATCACAAGGAGACACGTGGTGAGGGAGAAATCAGAGGTGCGGGCCCATGGGGAAAAACGTGAAAATTTTCCCAATTTCCAAAAAAGGTCAAAATGTGTAGAATTGAAGTGCGATCCCAATGGGACCCACCATGTGCCATGTGTCAGCTCCAAATTTCAAGGGCAGAGGGGCGGAGAAAAAGTCAAATTTTCCATTTTTTCAAAAATGTCAAAAAGACAAAGGATGAACCCGAATTGATTTCCAATCATTTTTTTCCACATGTCCGGCCTTATCCAAAAAATTAAAAAGGTAACTCAAGCTTATTTCTAAGTCCGCATCTTCCATATGGAAGGCCAGGATTAAAAGATGGATAAGATCGATGGTTGTTGTGCATCCATTTGTTTTGACTACCATGGGAGCTCTAAGAAGCTTGGAATCACGATTTTTGCATCAAAATTCATCAAATTTATAGTGATTTTGTGTCGTCTTGGCCTTCCAGATCATTGGCATCACTTTCATGACTCAATATTTTGATTTGAGATATTTTCAAAGTAATTTTTTCCCCTGCCCAAGAAAACACGTGAAATGTCAAATTAAAAGTTGTAGAGTAATTTGAAAAGGTAAAAGGTGAAAATGATGAGTAAAATGTGTTTACATGCCTCAATGACAAAAATGTGCCTCCAGGATGGATAATGATCTAGATATTTGTAATGATTCAATCTTTTTGGGCACACCTGACAACCTACAAATGTTTTTTGTTTGATGTCATTTTCATTGAATCATGAGAATTTTGTAACAAAATTTATCCCTTGGCATATTCTTTTCTTGGAAAAGAAGGATCAAATGTGGCAAGAGATATATAATGTATTTTTGGAGAAATGCAAGGGTCGAAAAAATTGAAAAATCACTAGAAAATTCTCCGAGAGAAAGCTCATTTTCTCGAGAAACCCATGAAAGGACTAGAATAATTTCTTTTGTGTTGGATCTTCATGTATGTGAGTTGGTTACAAGTGTATAACCATCACACAGCTCTAAGATTGTTCATGAAACTCTCCCCTGCTTATGAATCTAACAAGCTTTTGAGTTAATCTGGTTTTTCGGGAAATATGATGTCTCATTATCATTTTTAAATGCCTATATATAGTTTTTATTGTTCTTGTTGCAATCTTGCATTGAAATTCTTTAGAAATCACACCGAATCTCCATTTCTTGTTGATAGTTTAGTGGCATTTGAAATCTCATGTTTAGAAGAGCCTTCATCTGATAAAGAGATAAACAAATTTAAAATCACTTTACCTTCCTTGACTGCAGAGATTACTTGTAGGCCTTTGGGGGTACCTTAGGCATGGTTTGATCAAGGATTTTTGTGTTTAATTGAGTTCTTTACTTCAAGCTTTTGTGGTGAGTTCTCAAAGATTGTGTGAAGAGTTCTGCAAGGGATTCCATTTATGCCTCTTCTGGTTGAAAGAATGTCTTGATTATTTGAAGCATTTTATCTAATAGTTGTTTCAAGTATTGTAGAGGTTGTCAAAGATCTGATATATCCCAGTTTGTCTCATCAATACCCCACCAAAAAATCATTCTAAACAACCCATCCTACCCATACTACCCCTGCATCTACATTGTGTGTCAAAAAAATACAATCCATTTACAAAAATGCACAAAGCAAATCAGGATCATACAATGTCTTCAGTAACCCTTGCCTTGCATTGAAAATATCTCCATAATCTGGAAGTGACAACTTGTGAAAGTCATATTTGGAGTGTTGATCATATTTTCCCAAGGCCTTTTCATTCTATTTGAATAAATTGAGGGATATTGTCATCTCCTTCACCATTTGGGGGTTACAATATAGGTTCTCTTACCTTGGTTGAAAGGCACAACCTAAAATAGTGAGGGTCAGATCAAATCCTTTCAAAGTGCTATCCATCTCTCCACAAATCTAAGTGCCAGTTAGATCACATCCCCGATTACAAAATGACACACATCATGATCTATCTGACTTCAAGTTTCATGCCATATCTTTGATGCTACTCAGACTAAAAAGGAGAAAAAATTTGTGTGCAAACAGGAGGTGTTGCTTTGTTGACCTTTGGCATGATGAATCTTTACCTCATGCTCTGAAATGAGCATGACCGGTGGCAACTCTATTTTTACTCTAGGCTAGCCAGATATCTGATTGGACATGGTCTAATCCTTGTGGTTTTTCCATTTCTTTGAAGCTCAATCCCATATATGATATTTTCTTACAAACTTTCCTCCTGAAGGAGAGTGCTTGCAGGATGGGGCACGTAAATCTAGGGCACGCATGGTTCTACCTCTATAAGCAAATCGGTCTCCTCCAGAACTACACCCTCTAGAGCTAACTGATTCTCCTCATGAATAGGAACCCATATGATTTCCTCTTCCCAGTCGAAGTCACACGAGTCACACCATTCTTCAACTATTCTACAATCGTTGAACATGATGATGTTTGTTGGGAGAGGTGCATTGGATGGGGACTATTTATTTTTGGTACAACTAGACAGAGGTGACTTAGAAGAAGATGGAAGGATGGCCATAGAAGGTGTGGAAGGCACATGCACTAAAGGAACCAAGGCATACACTGGAAGGAGACATGGTGGAAAAGTGAAGGTGAGATGGAGGGGGATTCTCAATGGGGGAAACACTCAAGAAGCTAGGGACACGCACAATGGGCTGGGAAGATGTAAGTTGGCATGGAGGAGTGGGAGGGCTGTAGGATGGTAGTGTAAGGTTTCCCCATTGATAAGGCTATCGCACGCTAGATTTTTGAGCCTCCATTTCTTCCGCCCACTCTATAATGGGGCAACATCTCAGTGATGAAGTACAACTTTTGTTGGGTGCTAAACCAACCTAGTATAGGGCTGACCCATGGATAAGGGACCTTGTAGCCAACTTCAACTACCTTTATAGAGCACTTGACTCTAAGTTGCATCATGTCCATCTCCATCTTTTGCACTTGCCTCTCAAAATCAGCTTTGCCAAGGAGTTTCCACCATCATCTGCATAAACCTGTTCTTCATAAACATTTTGGTTAGAAAAAAGTGGGTTGTATGCATTTTTGGGATAATGGGGCTTATAAAAATGATTTGGAGGAGGATTTTGAAACTGTGGGGATGGAGGGAAATAGTTCTACTACTACAAATGAGAATTCCATGGCAAGAAAGAAGTCATGATTGCACAAATTCAAAAGAGGAATGTGGAATGATGGAAAAAGGAGAAATGAATGGAGGAATGAGGGGAGACTAGTCTGCACATAAGATAATGGGTGTGTTGAATCAATGGAGTCATCAGATGTGTTGAAAAATACCTCCAAATGTTGGATCTCATAAATAACACATCGAACTTACTAGGATAAATATGTAAAGCTCTTCACTCTGGTCCCATTAGGCATGCTAGAAACTATTGATTTCTCAAATGTGCACCCGTGTCTCGGATCTAGGAAGGGCCAAGGTGTTTTAGACCAAAATGGAACTATCCCAAAGTTGTGGGACCTTACAAGCTTGGGTCAAATCTCTACAAAGGTCGGTTCCTCTATCTATTTCTACTACTATTGCTTACTACTACTACTCCTAGTGCTAAAAGGGGAAACTAAACTAAACATGCCAAGGAATAGGGATAGAAGGATGTGGAGAAAGGGGGAATCCTAAGATAAGGAAGGTGATAATGCCAGAAGGAAAGGGTCGATCTCTCTCCATGAGCAGTGAAGGAAACTGAGAGGGCACAGGAGAAGAGGGTAGATGACGCACACCACGATCAATCCACGAGCTTGGCCTTCCAACTTTGCACATCACATAAACATGGGGAATGCAAGCACATGAGTATGCACAACATACCAAAAAACACAAACAGAGAGGCGAGATGCAATGAAAATGAGAGAGGGAAGACAAGAGTTCCACAAAACATGATTTTATTGCTTAAGGGACACACAGTCATTTACATTCACAACAAGAGGTGAGAATACATTGCAAAGACCATGCCAAGGTCTGAGACCTATGGGAAGTTAGCCACCATTTTGGCATGGTTCCGCTTATAACAAGGAGGATCCTTTTACAAAGTAGAAATCTGCTATTTATAGAAGCGAAGGAAGAGAGAAGAGGAGGAAGGGAGGGAAAGTCATATTTAAATATTCAACCACCAACAACAAGTGATAAATTCCTTCAAATCCACCTGCAAGGTTGTCATATGTGCTTCCCCATGTTTGTTTAGCATGTGGAATAAGGAAGAAGGCAAGATCTGATGAAATCTAGTGATTAAGGTCAATTAGATGTGTGCATTGATGAGCTGAGAGATGTTTCCTTGTTTTTCACCTAACAAATCCCACCTACATTTGAATTTGAAAAGTCCAACATGTAGTTTTTGTTAGCAGATTCTCACGAAAAGTCTAGGAACATGTCGATCTTAGCTCTGTAGCAAAAGATATAGTTGTCGGACCGTCGGCTCATGCAAAACATTTGGCACACAGATTGACCGAATAAATCGATTAACTATTCATTTGTTTTGTTTTTTCTACGACATGTCATGCATTGGTTGGTTGTCCAAATTCAGCACCCTGTTGGCGCACTTTGATAGGTTGCGTGTAGTACACTCAAGTCTGACAGAAGATGATATGGCATAGTGACTAATGCGCGAGAAGAAGGCACAAGGTGCGGGAGGGGAAGTAATTACATGAAAGGGAAATAAAGGGGGTGCACATGGGGGAGGAAGGCATACTTGTAGAAGGAAAGTATGGAAACAAGATGCGAGCATTCAACTAAAGGAAGGCACATAGAGGAAGAAGAAAGAAAAGAGGGTGCGTGAAGGAACTGAGTCTATGTAAGTGCGTAAGAGGAATTCTAGGGACTCAAATGATTGGAAGGAAAGTCCATAGATTTTGTGCAAGGAGTGCATGATGGGATAGGAGAGAAAGTGGGCACACATGAGGAAGGCATGCAAGGGAAAATGAAAGGAGATAGAAGAATGCAAAAGGGAGTAGGAAGGCGCGTAAGGGTGCAGAGAGGAACTACTTGTATGTACTAAGGTGTTAAAAGAACAATCTTGAGCACGTGTAACCTAAAATGTGAAACATCAGAGTCGAATGAAAATATAATTTATCCACATAGCGAGGAGAGTTATTTGGATAATAGTTACTCGTGGAGAGATTTTACGCAAGTTGCCCCTAGGTTAGGTCATTAAGGGGAAGTCGATAGAAATTGATGAAATGTCATGTGAAAATATTTTTAATCACTTGTTTCCCTTAAGTTAGGTCATTCAAGAGGGGGAATGATGAAATATCACATTAGAGAAATTTTATGTTTGTTTCCCCAAATTAGGTCATTAGGGGGTTTAATGGTGAATTGTTGCGTAATGAATTAGTAAATGTTTGAAAAATGGTGAGTTGGTAGGTTTAACTAATCATGTGTAATGTAAGGGGGATTATAGGATGACCCCAATGATATGTCCCCCTTTTGGTAAAAGGGGAAGTGATGAAAAGAATGAATGCTAAGCCGTGAATAAGCACAAAATAGATAGAAAATGGTAAAAATCACTAAAACGTGTATAAAATGAACATGAAATAATGTAGAAAAGAGGTAACATATGTGAAATGTGTTCAATACGGTCATAAGAGGAATTCTAAAAATAATTCCACAAACATGGTGTAAATTGGAGTAGAAATGCTCAAGATATAGCAAAAATGATGCAATGTGTATTAGTTGTGGAAATAGACACAAAATAATGACTATAGTAAAGTAAGTGATGAAAAAGTAGCTATAAGTAGTGAAGTGAAAAAGTGTTGAGTCACTTCATTTGTTTTTTACGTGATTGTGAGAGTGAGCATGAAGTGGGTGAAAATGCCACAAGCAAGAGCAACATGTCCTAGTTGGTTTGAGAGGGTGGCGAACACCTTAGCATTGCGTACGACCATAGAGTTGGTAAGTGCATCGTGTTTCGCAAAGTGTATGGTGCAATATTCATTTTGGTTAAATTTTACAAATTTGAGATTTTTATGTTCTCATCATTTGAGATTTGGAAAAAGTGGTGAGGGTGCTAGCGACCCCTGAGATAGATGTGCCTAGAATCGGGAACTAGTGTCATGCTCTTGGGCGCCCCAGTCCTGCATCTAGGTACCCTAGTCTAGGATGTATGTAGTGGATGTATAATATTTCTAAACATGGTGCTAGTATGATAATTGAGTGTATTTGGTCTTGTAATGTATTCTAACGTTGTGTTTGTTGTCATTTTGTGATGTGCAGAGAGATATTCACTTGAGGGAGTTCCGTGGTGGTCGACATATGAGTACGTTTCTTGGATTGGGTTTTCTAGATGAGGATTGGGATGTGATGGACTATGTTGGCCTATGAAACATAGCACAGATGGGGATGTGCCCCATAATATGCCCATGTTGACTGCCTTATGTGAGAGATGGTGTGTGGATACATGCACATTCTGGTTACCTATAAGGGAGATGACTGTGACGTTGGAGGATGTATATCGCATACTGTGATTGCTAGTTATGGGGAGAGAGTATGATTAGTTCTAGTGATAGATATGGAGCAAAAGATGTGAGCCACAAGATAGTATTTTATGGGGACTTGAGTACATACTGAGGCCCATATTATCCTAGATGATATTCTATATTTTGGTGTTCCAAGCTTGCATAATTTCTTAGCGGTTGTGATTGCATCATGTATAGCTATAGAGGGAGGAGGTGTAGGCATCTTATATAAGATGCATGTGAAAGCACCCTAAACTTTCATAATCAAATTGCAAAGCTAAACAAGGAAGGCTAACACCATTTCCACCTAATAGCTAAGGTTCTAAGTCTAGGAATGTAACATTAAGATAAAATCTTAAAGGAATTCTTAACTAGTATGAAAACAATACAAGATCTAATTAAACATGCCTATTAATGTGTTCATTTACCTAACATGGACCTAAATAGACCTAAGAGGGTAATCAAATGGTTATGTTATGGTTACTGAAATGGCCTCTCAAATGACTACTTGAATATCCATCTCTAATCCCATTGAAATATTTAAGAAAGGATTGAACTGGCTATATCCATCTTTATTATATGAGATGAAATCAAATCATTTAAAGTATAAAGGAATGAACTTTTTATAGTTTTTCTTTTTGGGATAAACTATCATGTGGGATTAGATTATTAAACATGAGATTACCAAGTGAAAGAGGTGTGGAGCCTTAATCAACCATTTAGGTTAACTAGGAGGCTAAATCATGGTAGGATAAACTTTTGTATAAGAGGAGGTGAATAGGGTGATTTTGAGTGGTTGGAAGAGGGGCTTAAGCCAATACTAGGGTATATTGACCAAAACAAGGGCGAAATAGGCTTAATTAGCTTATAAACGCTAATGCACCCTTTTTATAGTTTTACATTTGCCCTGTTTTTGAGGTGAAGTTAGTGAATTCACTTCAAAACTAATAGACAAGTGTAAAACAAGTAAATTTTGAAGAAAAATTAGTAGGATGAAGGATGCCCCCTCGAGTGTTGATTGGGTGATAGAAGAAGTCAATCGATGATTGAAAATATGATTGAAATGGGTAGAAGTAAATAGGTTAGAATGGGCGCAAAACCCTTAGGTATTGAGAAGGAATAAGGATGGGGATAAACGTGGTTATTTATTTCCCCGAGTGAGTTTTAGGAGAAAAATTAATAATGGTAATAAATGATAATGGAGAAGAAATGATTAATGGAGAAATATAGGACAAGTCTAACCTTTGCATCCAACCTTTCCATAAGAAACCGGTTTATATCATTTTGCCCTAGGTCTACATCATCAACCTTTATTTAAAATAAACAAAAGTGTAAGATAACATGAAAAGATAAATTATTATACGGAAAATTTACATATTTATACCTGATATAATACAAAATAATATGATATTCATGTATATTTATTCCATACGGAAACTTTACATATTTATAGGACAATATGCATCCTATAAAATAGGATCTTTAACAAAATACTTTTTAACCACTAACTTAATAATACGAGTTTTTTTAACAACTCGTATAATAATATTTATCTATATTATATTATTATTAATGAGTTATCAAACTCATGTAATAATATAATGAATTAATAATGTTTACAACAATTAGTTCCTAACATTCACCCCCTTGTGTGAACATTATTAATTCTTAATATTCACCCCCTTAATGTGAACATGAAGAAGAACCATATTTTGAAGAATTTGAACCACCTCCTGAAAGCACTGCTTAGACTAGGTACAAACTCCATAGATTATCTCTTTACCCTTGTAAAGGTGTAGTGTCGAGCTGAATTATGCAGGAATGCTCCCTTCCTCTTTGGGTTCCTATGGGACTTTCCCTTCCTCCCAGGTTCCCAAATTTTGGATCTCTAAGATCCATAAGCTTCACACTAGCTGGATAACCATCCCTTGAGTCTACCTCAAAATCTTCTCCTTCTCCCCAAAAGTGAGTATTTTGAAAACATGATTCCTCCAAAATTATGAAAAGGGGTTTATTCAATAAACCATCACACTGAAAACATGAACATTAAAGAGCATTGAAAATAGAAACCACACTGCACACATGTCACAAAACCATCTGTTTGTCCCCACCATTGGTGACCGACAAGAGGACACTACTTTTCCTCCATCCTCCTATGCCACCATCCTCCAATGTCTTGCTGCTAGTTCAGCTGGATGTGAACATGGGGCTCAATGGTTACCAGGACGTCGAGTAACACTAAAAATATGTCTCAGTAAGGCAAACTTTTTTTTATTTTTATAGTTTTCCTAATAATCACCTAAATGACAATAATAAATGACATTTGAATTGTTTTGAAAATACAACCATAAATTTTAGTGACAAAGACTACTTGACACTTAACAAAAACCTTATCCTTTGACTTTGGTAGAAAAACTATCGACAACATGACCAACTCTTTTGTAGCTTAACTATTTACTTTATTTTGACTAAGTAAATTTAAAAAAGATAATATTACTAATCCTAAAATCACCTATAAAAATAAATTATATAAATATTGGATTGCACTACATGCACTAATTAAAAATGCAATGATATAAGCAGAGGAACATTGACTAAATATGATGCGGAAAGGAAAAACATAGGAATTTAAACGCTAAACGTTTACGTGACCAAATCATCTTCCATGGCTGGAATATAATCTGCATATAAGTTGTTGATGTCTTGTTCAGATAGACACTAGAAAAATATTTTCCACATGTGTACAAGCTTGAATCAAATACAAGACAAAGTTATGATAATGCGCAGATATAGATCAAGATGTAAATTTGAACAAAACACAAAAATATACCTATATTCTGAAATAATAATTCTCTTGCATTAAATTCCTCTCATTCACAGGGACAAAGCATGATACTACTATCCCTCACATGATCTCATATAATCATATCACTTTGATACCAAATCTTGAATTTGGTACAGAATTTCACAACAGATATAATACAAAACAATATGATATTCCTGTATATTTATTCCATACAACTTTACATATTTATAGGACAATATGCATCCTATAAAATAGGATCTTTAAAAAATAAAATTTAACCACTAACTTAATAATACGAGTTGTTTTAACAACTCGTATAACAATATTTATCTATATTATATTATTATTAATGAGTTATCAAACTCATATAATAATATAATGAATTAATAATGTTTACAACAATTAATTCCTAACATAAACGTGGTTATTTATTGCCCTAGGTGAGTTTTAGGAGAAAAATTAGTAATGGTAATAAATGATAATGGAGAAGAAATGATTAATGGAGAAATATAGGACAAGTCCAACCTTTGCATCCAGCCTTTCCATAAGCAACCGGTTTATATCATTTTTCCCCTAGGTCTACATCATTGGCCTTTATTTAAAATAAATAAAAGTGTAAGATAACATGAAAAGCTAAATTACTAACAATTTTTTACTACTAAAAATATGTAACTCCATGTAACATACATTATGCAATGCAATACAAGAAATTAAAATGGTGCTTAACTCCATGTAACATACAGAATGCAATGCAACATGAGAAATTAAACCAACTAAACCTAACAGAGAAACAAGCACAATCACATATACTCAAACAAACAACGTTCAAGATAGTTATACCAATGTTTTTGTTATCAAGCTGCAATTCCCAAATGTTCGTGTTGTAATGAAAAGGGTTAAAAATGATTCCCCAAACAATAAAACATGTGAGGGAAAAATAGAGGACACAAGTAGTCCCATGGAAAACATTTGTGCATTATGGCATAGTACCTGGAAACTCACTATTGCACGGGAGTACCGACATAATAAGAAAACCCATATTTGTTAATGGAGGTAGATCATGATAATCTACATGTTTCTTAAGACAAGAACAAGCAAGAGAACATCGAAAGATGGTTTCGTAGGACCAATTTCGATGTTGAGGATAATGTAGATGGTATAGGCTTCAGTTGTGTGCAAGACATTTAAAAAATGAAAAACCATAAATTATTGGTAAATCTAAAGCCAAAATTAATGTTACTATTGTGTAGCTTTCTTTAATACCTTTTCAACGCAAAAAAAAAGATATATTTCGAGGTCGAGAGCAAAAGTTATGGCTCATGTAATGCTTTGGGTGCAAATATACACTCGGGGAGCACCTGTGTTGGCCTCCTTTTTTTATTTTTAGGTTTTGTTGGGTAGGATGGGCACCTAGGTGCTTGTGCTAACCTTGAGTTTGAGTTATTTTTTTACATTTTGTGAACTACCATGGGCACCCGTGCTAACTTGAGCTTTGGGGTTTTTAGGCTTGTGTGAGGCAGCATGGGCACTTGGGTGCCTGTGTTGGCCTACTTTTTGAGTTTTTGGATTTTTTGAGGCAACATGGGCGCTTGAGCACCTATGTTGGCCTCCTTTTTATTTTTTTCATATTTTTGCATGCAACAATGGTGCATAGTCGCCTATGTTGGAAATGTTCAACATGGACGCATGGGCGCCTGTCCAACACTTGAATGCACTACCTATCTTCCAAAGGCCATATCTTTTGCTCCCGACCTCGACATCACTCTATTTTTTTGTGTTGGAAAGGTATCAAAGTGAAATACGCAATGGTAAGATAAATTTGGGTTTTTGAATTTGTCTTACTAATTTTTTTGGGATTTTGAGTTTGCTTTACTAATTTGCTTGGGTTTTTTATGTTTATTTGGATGTTTTGACTTTTCTCGACTAACGTATTTGATTTTTTTTAATTTTCTAGAAGCTTTTTGAAGTTATGTATAGGAAAAGAAGAAACATGGATTCCATAACAACATATGGGATCTATAAGGGAATAATTACATGCGCATGCACAAGAAAGTAAAGATGTGAAATTTCCCTCAGCGTTAGATGTGAATATTCAAAGGAAAACTCTTCACGTGCAGAAGTTGGATCAGGGCCAATATGGATAGGTTCAACACAATGATGAATGTAACCCAATGATGTACTAGGAAGGAGTAAGGATTCCCCCAGTGTAAGTTGGCCAAAAGCACATGATAGAAAGAAGTGGTAGATTATTTTGAGAAAGGGGACAAAGGTGCCCATAAACATTACAAAAAGCAAATCTTATACACATGGATGTTCTGAATGATGTGAATGTTTTGAATGTAGACTAGAAGCCTCATGATGAAAAATAAATTATCCAAATACATGAATCA
Organism: Taxus wallichiana var. yunnanensis; assembly: GCA_018340775.1. NCBI lineage: Eukaryota > Viridiplantae > Streptophyta > Pinopsida > Cupressales > Taxaceae > Taxus > Taxus wallichiana. Next base: position 695,550,778 of record CM031239.1, read on the forward strand.
TGAGACAAGATACAAACTAGAGTAAGAGTATGAACAAGGTCTAAAAAATAGACACTTGGTAACATATTTTGTTCATGCAAATGTATAACAGGGAAATTGACAATCTCTAAGCATGACAACTATACCCCTGTGCAAAAAAATTCATGTTTTGTCATTCCCAGGACACGAAATCCACATAGTTAGTCCAGTGACCCCCTAACCAACATATCTCATCCCCCTAGGTGATTTAGGAAATTCAAATCAGTCCCCTAGGTGATTTTAGGAGTTCATTGAAAATGCAAATTTTGGGTAATCAAGGGAAGGGCTATTGCTGGCCTTCCCAGGAATGGATCAACCCCTAGAGTAGAATAGAAGGTCCAAATTCAAAATGTGGGTGAATTTAAGACCTTAGAACATCATGGAAATTATTTTGGAAGGTTTGGGGACGTTTTGAAAGACTTGGAGCAATCTGAATGAAAAGCAGGGTTCACAAGCCTAGGTAGTACACGAGCCTAAAATAGATGCTAAGCTTAAGAAGAAGATTCTAGGAACTCCATATGGAGTTCGGAGTAAAAAAACATATCCGGAAAAATAATTCCAATCACTAAATTATGGTGAAATTATATTTTTCACAACACTTTAGCGCATCATGTTTGTAGGCGTGTTTCTTAGGCACAAGTGGAGTACCAAATAAAAATTCAGATTTTTCAGGGATCACACGGATGAATCAAGGCATGAGACCCATGCCATTGGATTTAAAAGTAAATTTCAAGTCATGATCATATAACATTTTACCAATAAATTCCGCTAGAAGCTCAAGTTATCATCGTTCCAAGCTACCCTCTTGGAGACAGTTCAAGAGTTAGTCAATTTTCGGGACAACATATGTCAAGACTAAGAGCTTGGGGGGATTTTATGTCACCAAAATCCTTGAGGTCAGGTACACCAACCTTGGAAAAATGTGCCCAGCCATCATGTGACCTCTGGGACCCTCATGTGACCTTCAGACTTGACAGTTTAGCCATCGGTGTGTATTTTTGAGCTCAAATTCCCCGTTGTCACCTCAAGGACACATGTTAGCTCTAGGACCACCATGGAATTTTATGTCCCTCATGTCCCTGAGGTCAAGGATAAAAGACATGGAAAAATTTTCCCAGCCCCTATGGGGAGTCCTTTGGTCATCCACGTGACCGGCTTTCAGCCCCCAGTGCTTTTAGTTTTTTTCAAGCAAATCCCCTGTCGTCGGATTGAGGACACGTGTTGTCCTCTTACTCACCATGGAATTTGATGTCCCTCACATCCCTAAGGTCAGGGAAATCAAACATGAAAAAATTCACCCCACCCTTGCATGAGAATTTTTTTGAATATTCAAATCCGGCACTTAGTCGTTTCTTCCCCCTCATTTCTCCTTCACAGCTTCTCACCATGCCATGGCCTTGTTCTTGCTTTTCCAGATACTGGTCCACCATTGTTGCTCCGAACCACCTCTGCCATGGCCACATAAACACCCATTCTATGAAAATACATAGGTTTTAGGGGAAGGAATGATCAAAAGTGTTGAAGCAATGAAGAATGGGAAGAAAATGAAGGTTTTTGCCAGATAACTATGAAGTCACCCGATCGAAGAAATCTTAATATCTCACAAGATACAAGTCAGATTGAGGTTATGTATTCTACATAATTCCAAATTTTTCAAGATGATCACGATGCAACAAATGGGAGGTCAAGTAGTTCTCTCAATCATTTTTTCCAACAAAATCCCACTTCATGCCCTAGCTCACATTTTTCAAATTCCCAACAATCTGATGATCCGATTGAGCTAAAAACTTGCCCTTAAAATCTAAATAAAAACCTATCACAATGGAGTTGTTTTCATTGTGAACATAAACAAAAAAATAGACTGTAAATTTCAAGCTCCATTAATGGCCGCCATAATAACTCGTGCTCGAAGCCACTACCAGTGTGAAAAGCTTAAAATTTATTTCCATGCATGCTAGTGGGAAAAACTATGTGAAATTTGAAGGGTGTGATCATAACAACAAGATGAGTCCAAAAAAATATGTTCCATTGCAAATCAAGCACTAGAAACAAACTTTCTAAAAATATTAAGTTTTCTTATATAGACTTGCTATATTTGGTAAGTTTTCATCAAAAGTGGCTATGGAAAAGGAAGTGTGCACTGAAGACCTCTAAGAATCCAGAATGATTATCTAGAGCAGAAAACAATGAAAATGATCACTTACTAAAAATAGTAAGTCCCTTATATAGGTGCTTACTAAAAATAGTAAGTCACCCCAAGAAGTGGTCAAAGCAAAGGTAGTGTGCACAAGATCGAATGAGGGAGTTCATCACATCACGATGGTCGAGAAGAGGCAAAAATCACCTCTCACTAAAAATAGTAAGCCTTCCATCTGGACACTTACTATTAATAGCAAGTTGTTCTCAAAGGGAAAGTTTGACACAATGAGACATAGAGGGGTGATCATCTCAAGGAACTGACAATGTTTTTTGACACTCACTACATAGTTCAGGTCACAGGTATATCATACGTAGGCTAGGATTTATGGTCATCAGTGGAACAATTCACTCAACTTGCCAAGCATTCGTGAGATAATTTGAAGGATTTTCACAGTGTGCAAGGAGTTTGAAGATTCGAGTTTCATTGCATTTGGATCTTTCCATCAACGAGGATCAATGGACTTCATCGGGAATGACATCTCCTCTTCTTCTTCTCTCTCTTTCTCTCTCCTCTTCCCCCAACTTTCTCTCACTTTCCAATATTCTAATTTTTCATTGGGGTTTGCACTTTTTTATATGCCTTTAAGTCACCTAAAAGTGACTTTAGAAACATAATGTAAATTAAGTCACCTTGATTTTATAAAAGGGACTTAAATATTTTGTAGGAATATGAATAGTCTAAAGTTAGAAATAAGGCATATGGAGGGTCATGAGGAAGATGAGGAGTCGAGTCTATTCTATAAATTGTAAAGCCATTCCCATTTCAAAGATTTGGCCATTAATTTTGTAAGCTCAAGAGTGCATTCTACCTAGAGAGAACAAAGGAGATATCCAAATGATTCCTTTCCCCCACTCTCTATTTTTCCTTCATTCTCATTATATGTACAACTTGGTTTAAGAAATCAATACAAGAAGGAGTTTCAAGCCTTTTTTGACTAAGGGGTTTATTGATACTTTGTAATCATAAATTCCATTTGGTCTTATTGCTAAGTGTAGATTTGTTTCCTCCTAATTTTAATGCATGTCATAAAACTTATAATTGATGTATGCAGGAATCTTATTTTCTACCTGTAACATTATTTCTCCTATCTAATTTCTCACTCCCCTTTCGCTCTCTATAGAAAAATTCATCTATCAGTAGGTATCTCTGTAAGCTTTTCCATGCAGGTTAGTGAAATGTCCCTATTAAATCCTCGGTCAAAATTTCACCACATAAATCCACCTTTTATGTTCACGCATATATGGTAGTTACACCGGTTAACTAGAGGGACTTAGATTCCTAGAGAGTTGGTAAGAAATCCACAAGTTTGTGCACCTGAAAAACTTTCTCGCCAACACATACTAATCATATTGTCTCATAGAGATCTAGTGTGTGCAAGTGGAAATTTATTACCTCTTGAGGAAATATTTGATAGAAAACAAGTGAAGACACCCTAACCAATGTGTAGGAATGATTCATTTTTCAAACTTAATTTTTATGAATGGATTACAGAAGGAGAGCCGTACATTGCTCCATTTCCAACCAGAATCCATATCCTTGACAGAGATGCATTTTATTCTAATCACAACATTTCTCTACTACCAACCAGGTGTCCATAGCCTCGGTAGAGTTTATTGGAAATACCCCAAGAGAGATTTATATATCAATTTACTTTTTCTTTTAACGTTTGCTTTCAACTTTGTGCTTTTTGATTTGATTGATTATTTTCTTTCTAAAAACTTATTTCAGCTCTCTTTTTTTGAAAAGGGGTTAAGAACCACTAATGGCTTGATGGAAGGAGGTGGAAGTGATTGCGATGATGAAATTGGCTAGTGTTAACAAATATATCCAAAATTTCTTCACAAGTTTTTAGATGTTGATTGTGATAGGATCTCTAAGAGGTCAGTCGTTCTTTAATTTACCAAGGTGATAAAATACCAAGGCCAAACAGATACCATAGAGATAACTGTCACAAAATGTGTGTGAATAGGCTAACCAAAATATCACCAAAGGGATGAAAATGGTAGGAAGACTTGTAGAATAATAGCAAGGAAGGGAAGAAAGAACATCCATGTGTATGTGATACCTGATTGCAATGTGTGTTTGTTTACCTTTGATTTTTTGAAATGTTTTCTATTTTTTTGTATTTTTTATTTTTTTGAAAGGTGGGACCAACAAGGTCACTTGACATGATAAGATCCAACAAAAATGTTAGCAATTTCCTTGATAAGGAAGATTAGGCATGTTTTCTTATCAAGAGTCATATTATCCCTAATCTTAATGATCGTGGTGAGCTCATACTCAATAGATGATTGTGTTTTATCATGAAATGTGGATTTTGTGTGTGGGAGCTTGAGGTCCCTCTCCAAAGGTTTCTACACTTTATGCCATACTTGATGGGTGCATTGATGTGCATTTTTGAAGTGCATTTGATTCTGAACTTTAAGATCATTTGAATTGTTGTGAGATTTAGAGATCTTGGAATTTTTTATCGTAGTTGGATGAAGGAATCGTTTGGGTTTCTTATAAGCTACAACATGACTTTTCTAACCCCGAGAAGTGGGAGAAGAAAGTAGACAAATAGAATTGATGTGAGAAATGATGGTGGGTTTTCCACAATCATTGATAGAAGAAAATATGATGGATGCAAAGGATACAATCTAAGAATTGAATAAGATGGGCTACCAAGAGGTGTCCCATAGACTGAAGATAAAGGACTATAAGGATATGGCCCTAAGATTGAAGATGAAGGACTTCTTGGTGGCATCCCATAGATAGAAGATGAAGGAATACTTGGAGGTGTCCCATATGTTGGTACCCAAATTTATTCTCCTTTTCAGTCTGAGCAGCATCAGAGATATGGCATGAAGATTGAAGTCAAACAGATCATGATGTGTGTCGTTTTGTAGCCAAATATGTGATCTAACTGGCACTCAGATTTGTAGAGATATGGATAGCACTTTGAAAGGATCTAATCTGACCCTCACTATTTTAGGTTGTGCCTTTCAACCAAGGTAAGAGAACCTATATTGTAACCCCCAAATGGTGAAGGAGATGAAGATATCCCTCAATTTATACAAGTAGTATGAAAAGGCCTTGGGAAAATATGATCAACACTCCAAATATGACTTTCACAAGTTGTCACTTCCAGATTATGGAGATATTTTCAATGCAAGGTAAGGGTTACTGGAGACATTATATGATCCTGATTTTCTTTGTGCATTTTTGTAAATAGATTATATTCTTTTGTTGACACATAATGCAATGCATGGGTAGTATGGGTAGGATTAGTTTGTTTGAATGAATTTTTTGGTGGGGTGTTGACAAGACAAACTGGGATATATCAGATCTTTGACAACCTCTACAATACTTGAACAACTATCAGATAAAATGCTTCAAATAATCAAGATATTCTTTTAACCAAAAGAGGCATAAATGGAAGCCTAGGTTGCACTCTTCACACAATCTTTGAGAACTCACCACAAAAGCTTGAAGTAAAGAACTCAATTAAACACAAAAATCCTTGATCAAACCACGCCTAAGGTACCCCCAAAGGCTTACAATCAATCTCTGTAGTCAAGGAAGGTAAAGTGATTTTAAATTTGTTTATCTCTTTATTAGATGAAGGCTCTTCTGAACATGAGATTGCAAATACCACTAAACTATCAACAAGAAATGGAGATTTTGTGTGATTTCTAAAGACTTTCAATGCAAGATTGCAACAAGAACAATGAAAACTATTTACAGGCATTTAAAAATGATAACAGACATCATATTTCCCAAAAAAACACAAATTAACTCAAAAGCTTGTTAGATTCATCAGCAGGGGAGAGTTTCATAAAAAACCTTAAAGCTGTGTGATGGCTATACACTTGTAACCAACTCACATACATGAAGATCCAACACAGATAACATTATTCTAGTTCTTTGGTGGGTTTTTCGAAAATGAACTTTCTCTCTTAATTTTCTCGTGATTTTTCAAATTTTCCCAACCCCTTACAATCTCTCCAAAATGCATTATATATCTCATGCCACATTGGAGCCTTCTTTCCCAAGCAAAGAATATGCCATGGGATCAATTCTGTTACAAAAATTCTTCATGATTCACCAAGATGACATTTAACACTTTTACAAGGAGAGTTACAGTGTGTTTCTAAAATGGTGAATCATTACAAATATTCATATTATTATCCTTCTCAAAGGCACATTTTTCATTTTAAAGGCATGCAGATGCCTTTCCTCTCAACATTTCACCTTCTTACCCTTTAAAATTACATCTCAGTAACTTTTAATTTGATATTTTATGTGTTTGCTCGGGAAGGGGTAAAAATTACTTCAAAATATCTCAAATCAAAATATTGAGTCATGAAAGTGATGCCAATGATCCCGGAAGGCCAAGACGACACAAAATGACTATAACTTTGATGAATTTTGATGCAAAAATCATGAATCCAAGCTTCCTGGAGCTCCCATGGCAATAAAACAAATGGATGACCAACAACCGCCGATCTTATCCATCTTTTAATCTCGCCTTCCATGTTGAAGATGTAGACTTAGAAATAAGCTTGAGTTACCTTTTTAATTTTTGGATAAGGCCGACACATGGCAAAAATGATTGGAAATCAATTCGGTTCATCCTTTGTCTTTTTGACATTTTTGAAAAAATGGAAAAATTTGACTTTTTTCTCTCTCGCCCTCCACCCTTGAAATTTGAGTGACACGTGGCAATGGTGGGTCCCATTTGGATCATGCTTCAATTTTGCATGTTTTGACCTTTTTGGAAATTGGAAAAAAATTCACTTTTTTCCTCGCGGTGCCGCACCTTCGATTTCTCCCTTATCACATGTCTCCTTGTGATTCATTATGGGCTAGCGCTCCAAATTTTGATTTTGAGTCTTTTTTGCAAAAGGGAAAAATTCCCTCCTGCCACTACACTAATGGTCCGCCGACTGACTACTCTGTCCCTCTACCACGTGTTGCTTGATGATTCACTAGCGGGCCAGTGCTTCAAATTTTGATTTTAAGCCTTCTTTGCAAAAGGGAAAAAATTCCCTCCTGCCTCCTCACCTTGTCTGCCTTTGACCCTTAAAATGTGACACGTGTCTCACTTGGATTGGAGTGGAGCCATTTTTCACCTTTTAAACAATAAAGGAAAAAAGTCATAAAATTTTCCTTCAGCCCCTTCTTCCACTTTTTGCCTTTTGGACATGTGTCCTTTCCTGATTTGTTGTGGAGATTCAGCCCAAGTTTTGACTTTAAACCATTTGAAGTTAAAAACTTCAAAATCACCAAAACCTCCACCCCACCATTTTGACTTTTCCTAGACACGTGTCCTGTGATTCACCACGGGGCCATGGTCCAAAATTTTACTTTAACCCTTTGAGCCAAAAACACAAAATTTCATAAGTTTTTCTCTCCGCCACCGCATCCCCTCTGACCAAAAATACTTCCACGCGTCCTCCTCTGGTTAGCTGCGGGGTTTCAAGAAAAATTTTGACTTAGGAAATTTTGCAAAATAAAGCCAAAATTTTCTAAGGAGATCCAACTCCCCCGCCTCTCCTCGGCCAATAAGAACATGCCACGTAGGCAACTTTGAAAAAGGTGGAGCCGTGGAGCCAAATTTGCCACTTTGCCGAAAAAATAAAAAATGATAAGTCGACTCCATTTCCCACCAATCCTTGGCCAATGAAAACCTGCCATGTCACTAATACCTTCTGAGGATGAATTTGATGGGAAAATGATGCCCGTCTAACAAATCAAACGTAAAAAATTAAAAGGATGCCCTAGAATTTAATTTTTTCACCAAGGATGACATATTTTTTAATTTTAAATCAATTGAACCATGTTTTTACAACATTCCCGATCTAGGATTTGGATTTTCAAATACAAACAAGTATGATTTGATCAATTTCAATTTTTCCATGATCTAGCAAAGGGAAAACATCATAGCCCACAAAATTGGAAAAACTAGGGCACAAAAAGGGCAAACTTGGATTATTCTTTCAAATTAGGGAAAAACAACAAGTTTGTGAGCATTTTAAAGCATTCAACTGGAGGGGAAGAATTACATACCATCAAATCAAAGGATAAATTGTTTTTTGAGTAGATACAAATTTGAAAATTTAGGGTAACATGGTGCAATCTCAAAAATTCACCAACATCGGCTCTTTCCACAAGGACAAAATGTAGACCAAGTGCCAAAATATCCATTGGGCAAAGGATTCAATATGCAAGGTAGTAAAAAAACTAGAACCATCCTTCAAAAACGAGCTGAGAAACTCGACCAGAATGGCTACCAAGAACAAGGGAAAACCACACACCAACAAAATAGAAAAAACAAAGCAAAAAAAAGACTATACAACTGTACAATTGGTGCATACCTCATATTTTGGGATTAATCCAAGAAATGCTTCAAATGTTTGCCATTAACAAGAAGCTCTAGTAATTCCCCATCTAAGTCCTTGAGAAAGAAGGTATGTTCACCAATTCTGATATCAATGGCATAAGGGTTCATCCATAAAGCATAAAATTTACCATGCTTGCCATTGTCTTCATGCCTACTATCCCACAACAAAACCAAATCTCCAAAATTGAAGGCTCTAGAAGTGACCTTCTTGTCAAACAATATCTTCAATTTTTCCCTAAATCTGACATGCCTTTGATGGGATGCTCTTCTCTCCTCATCAAGATCAATAATCTGATTGATCCTTGATTCATATGGGCCAAGCTCTTGATCTTCCAACTATTGGGAAAACTGAAATGAAGATAATTGTAGGTGTAAGGGTAAAGCAAATCCTGAGTTCCATACACCAATTCAAATGGGCTTTTACTAGTAGCTCTTTTAGGAGTTATCCTATCAGCCCAAACTACAAATTTCAATTGTTCACCCCATTTCTTCTTGTTTTGCTCCAAGGTTCTTCTAATGATCTTCAACAAATTCTTATTGTTGGACTCATCTTGTCCATTCCTTTGGGGTTATAGTTTAAATAATAATTCAAATTGATTCCATATTCATTGCACATTGCCATTAAAGGTTTGGCTCTAAATCACATGGCATTATCAGCTACAATCTTGACTAGGACTCCAAATCTGCATATGATTTGATTCAACAAGAAGTACAAACTATTTGGTGTGTTGATTTCTTGGTGGGGATTGCCTCTACCCACTTTATAAAATAATCAGTGGCTACAAGGATCCACTTATGGCCAGCACTAGAAGGATCCGAGATCTCACTAATGAAGTCCATCCCCATTTCTTGAAAGGAGATTCAATTGATATAGGCTGCAAAGGAGGAGCCTCAAACTTTCAATCTTCCAGAGAAACGTTAGCAACTATCACATTTTCTAACCAAATGGGTTGCATCTTTAAAGAGAGTAGGCCACCAAAGAACTAGCTCTCAAAATCTTATGTGTTGTTACTCTTCCAGCAAAGTTTCCTCCACAAACCCCCCATGGAAATCAACAACTATCTTGGGAGCTTCATCTTCATTATGCATTTTAAGAGGACACCTTGAGGTTCTTCCAAGCCATCCCAAGGTCCTGTGATGATATATTTTTGAGAAGCCAACTTGAGGGCTCTTTTCTGATTTTTATTTAAATGATCAAGACATCAAATTTGTCCGAGGTAAAATATTATATCCTTGTACCACTCGAACTTACCAATTTCCCAAGAACATATGCCCTTTCTTCTTCTCGCTCCATTCACTTCCACAACTGCAGTTTCTCTCACTATGAGCTTAGAAGACCCAAACCTCTTACTAGCTTTGTGGTTTGGATGTCCATATCATACTCCTATAGTTTTTTCACCCATCTACATCTTTTACTTGATATCTCCATCTCTAGATAAGATGTCTTTCACCATGGTGTGGGGAACATAAGCAACAACTTTTGAACTTAAAATATAAGGCCTAAAACCTTTGTTGCTTTCACCAAAGCAAATGCTTGTTTTACATGATTATATACTTTAACTCAACAGCTTGCAAAGCCTTACTAAAGAAGGCAATAGGCCTCTCAGCCCCATTCTCATCCTTTTGTAGCAAAAAACAGAAGCAATGGTATACTCAGAGGCAAAGGAAAATATTTGGAAAGGCTTCTTATAGTTTGGGGTTACTAAAACAAGTGCATGTTTAAGTGCATCCTTAATTCCTTCAAAAGCTTGAATGGTAGCCTCCTCCCACTTGATAACTTGGTCCTTCTTTAGCATGCTTGTGATTGGAAGAGTCAACTCAAAGCAAAGTTGGAAACAAACCTTCTAATAAAATTAATTTGACCAAAGAAAGATTGGATGCCTTTCTTGGTTCTTGGGATAGGTACTTTGCTGATTTCTTCCACTCTCTCAGGGTCTATCATAACACCATATTTTGACACAATGTGACCAAGTATCTTGGCCTTTTGCATGCCAAAATTACACTTCTTTGGATTAAGAGAAATGCCATACTCCCTACATCTGATCAACATCTTCTCCAAGTGCTGCAAATGATCACCTCTCTGCCTTGAAAACACAATCACATCATCTTGGTAAACTACAATGAACTCGTTTATGTAACTAGAAAAAGCAACATCCATTGCTCTTTGAAAAGTGGCACCAACATTCATCAAACCAAAGGGCATCCTAACAAAAACATATGTTCCCGAGTAGTGAATGTTGTCTTAAGTCTTTCTCGACTCTTTGACAACCACTTGATTGTATGCGAAGAAACCATCCAATGTAGAAAGCAACTCGGACCACTCGTCACAAGATGCAACATATTTTCCATATTTGGCAAGGGATAGTTTTTCTTCAAGAAATCTCTATTCAGATTTCAAGTCTACACAATTCTAATATCTCCATTCTTCTTTTCTCGACTGGGACAAGGTTTGCAACCCAAGATGAATATCTAGTGGGCTGAATAATACCTCCATCTCTCAACTTCTTTAACTCCTCTTGCATTTTCATGGATAAAAGTGGATTAATTATCCTTTAACTCTTTTTCAAGGGCTTATTCTTGGCCTCGAGAGGGATATCATGTTGAAACAAGTCTTCTCTATATGATTTTAGCTCGGAATAGGACCAAGCAAGGTAGTCTTGATATTTTTTCAAGAGTTGGGCATAGGACTATTTTTCCTCTTTACTTAAATTTCTGCCCAACCAAATCTTCCTTGGTTTACCATTAGTGCCCAAGTTTTCTCTTCCACATCCCTTGAGGTATACATGTTTCTATTTATGATGCAATCAACATTGTTAAAATTTGACTCAAGTGCAACAAGACCTCTAGGAATGGTGTTTGTTTTCAATTGGATGATGTCTTTCTCAAACAAATTTTCTCTTCCTTCAGTCATGCATACCATTGGCTCCCAATCAATATTATGATTTGCAAACTCACCTTGGTTTTGTAATAACCTTAGCACTTGAGCATCATCATTAAAAACTTGCCAATGTTTCACATTATCAGGGATAGCTGGCCTAGTTAGCACTTCAATGTTGTATTCACAATAAGGTGAAATGGTGCAATTTCCAAATCTAGAACCTAGCACTACCAACTTGTTAGTAGTAGCATTGAGACCTCTGTCATGATACACAATGTTAAAGGAATCAAACATTTCAATTAGATCCCAAACTGCATGCTTATACTGTTTCATACGCTGATTTTTTGTAGCATACGCTTTCTTATTTATTTGGCAAACTAGCTCTAAGTCTCCTTTTACAACAATATCTTTCACTCCATACTTTAATGAAATTATTAACCCCAAAACAATGCCTCATACTCAGCAACCTTATTAGTGCATTCAAAATTAAGTTTGAAGGAAAAAACAAAGTCTTACAAACTAGGAGGAAGCGAACTATACCAGAACCATTCCCAAATTTGGAGCAAGCTCCATCAAAAAGAAATGTCCATGGAGAACCTACCATATCAAGGCACTTTGATTTTTCCATCTTATTTTCTTTTCCATCAGCAAAACCAATGAAATTCTCAAGCATCTACATCAGCAAATAACACTTCATAGGAAGCATTGTTGGGATCTTCAATTAGGTGCAACATCTTCTTCTCACCATAAAGTTTAACAAGGCTGCCCTCAATTGGAATGGTGGAAAAGACATGTCCATCTGAATGCTGCCACCAACACTTGCAACCCATTTTCTTGACAAAATCATACCCCATTTGGCGGGCAGTAGTCAATAATTACAACATCAAGTTTCAAATTCTTACCTGGATAGGCTGTAAGTTGCACTACCAAACCCTTCACACAACCAACCACTAGCACTTCCCTTGAATCCATGGCAGTAAACTTCCCATAGGTAGTTGTCACTTTGATATCCAACTCATTCATGACTTCTAGAGGCATGACATTACATGATGCACTGGAATCAAACATACAATTGTGAAGTAGCCTATCTTTTATGAGAAAAGTTGTAAAGAATGGATCAACATTCAATTGGGAATCAACCAAGGATGTTCCCAAATACACCTCAGGAGCTTCCCCAAGATCCTCTAATGCTGGTGGTGTTCCAAGGTCTGCAATGATTGGAGGAGGGGTTTCAACAACATTCACATTTCTATTTGGGGTACTCTTTTCTTCCTTCAATCCCAAGTATTCAAATGCTCTCTTCTTGTGCTCAGGTATTCTAAGTAACTCAATGATTGGAACACTCACTTTGATTTGGCTCAATACTTGGGCTATGTCATAGGGAACACTCTTTGGTAGGACAACATTGGAAGGGAGACAAGTAGATTCACTAGATGGCATGGGACTCTTGGCAGCTTGGGCATGAGGAGGACTGTAATTTTTGCATGGGACAGTAAAATTCTTGGCAAGTGTTTCCCTTCTAGGAGTTTCTTTAGGAATGCTTGTGAGCAAGGGTGTCTTAGGCTTGGCTTGAGGACCAGCTCCTTTAACAACTTTGCTTCTAGTATTATACTCTTTCTCTTGACCAACAACAACATTCATTAACAATTGTCTATCTTCCTCCGAAGGGATACCACCATCATACTTCTTAATCATCAAAGCTCTTAAGTATTCAAAGTCATTGTTAGGAATTTCAAAAGCTTGCACTACATCAATTTCAAGAGTATGAGGAGGGGAGCAAGACTTGTACCCATTTGATGCAATCCCAAAAGGTCAGCAGCAGCTTAACACTTATTACTTCAAGAGATGTTGCTCCTCCTTGGAGCTTAAAGAATAGCCCACCATGCAAATATCATCATCAGTACCATCATCATTATTAACTTTACCTTCTTGCTGGTATACTTCACATGGAGGATGGGGTAGAAAAAACTTATCACACCAATCAATATCAAGCAACTTCTTCAATAAAGAACAACCCTAGTAGTTAAGGGATCAGGAAACACTCTTCCTTCATGTGCTTGAGGATGTATATTTGTAGATCCAACAGGACCTTTACCTTTGTCATCAAACCTCTTCTCATTCCTATGGTGATTTCCAAATCTATCTTGTGCTTGTTGCCTAGGTTGACCTTGTGAAGTCTGCCCAATTCCCTTCTCAGCTCTTGCCAACTTGTATGAGATTTCTTTGACAGCCCCTACCAAAGTTTTCACAACCTCTTCTAAATCAACACCTTTATTAGCTTGAGGTTTTTTTAGGGTTTATCAACTTTACACCATCTCTCTTGAGAGGTTTCCCAACTTCTTTGATATTATTTTCAATTTGAAGTGCCATGGTGAAAGCTTATCTTAGATTGGTAGGGTTCTTGTCTCTTAGGTAATAGTCTACCTTTTTATCAAATGCATCTGCATATTTGATTGAACAAGATTCATCACAAGGCCTCAAACCAATAGGCAGCCTTCTCAAAGTTTTTTTAAACCTTGTGTTGAAGTCATGGATGGATTCATTAGGGTTCTTCTTGATATTCTCAAACTCAGACAAAAGAAATCTAGGATCAGTCTTGTCACCATATTGTAATGTAAATGCATTTTTCATTTCATTCCATGAATCAATAGAATTATCAGGTAGAGCCTTGTACCAATCCCTAGCATCTTCTTCTAGTGTATGAATGAACAACTTAATATACACATCTTCAAACTCTATCTCAAAATATTCCATCATATTAACAAAGAGTTTGAGATGCTGATCACCATTTATTGCATTGTTGCCTTAAAATTTTGGCAATCTATTTCTGACATCTTGTGGAACAACATTCGGGTAACCATCCATTCCTCTAAAATCTATGGGACCAAAGGTGTTAACAAAAATGGAGGTCTAGGCTGAGCCATATTGTTTGGTGGAGGTGATCTTGGAGGTGAAACAAGATGATGAGGAGTGAGAGGTCTTTGGGAATGGGAATGAAATCTTCAAAATAGATCTCTCTTAAGGGCTCTCCTTCTTGATGATCTCTAGAAAATTTAGAAAATACAGAGAAAATTTAGGAGCAAGCCTTTCAAATGCACAAGAAGGTCCCTCACCTAATGGGGAATTCAAATCAGCAATAGGATTGTCTGAATCAGATCCACTTGAAGAAGAATTGCAGTCCTCAATAATAGGCTGCTCACTTTCAAACTCAACAATAGGGATCTCCTTTCTTGTAGTAAAGTCTCCAACAACCTTCCACACCTTTATCCCCTCTAGCTCTGAATTTATTAAATCAGAAACAACTTCTTAGTAGAGTCCTTGATGAAGAGAGATCTTCTTCATTCCAGTTTTACATATTTGAGCAACAAATTATAAATGAAAAATGTAAGACAACCGGTATCTTCAAGATCAAATCAGCATGGAGTTGCCACTAAGGAATTTCACCTTAGTTCTATAATAATGCACTAAAATAATCACAAATGTTTGCTAGTACTAAAACCTTTGCAAGGATTTATAAATCGACCTTCTTCTTAAATTAATCAATCACAATGCACCAAAAGTGTATGAACTCAACTAGCAAATGGAAAAAGGGTAGACAAAACACAAAACCCTTGTTTAAATCTTGTAGATCTAAGCATAGAATGATATTTTAACAATGTAACAGCTCAAATAATTGAATACACAAATGCTCAAACTCTTCAAACACTCCAAAAACACCAAGAAATTCTAAGAAGTACTGGAAATAGTGCCAAAAAGTGTTGATACCCAAATTTGTTCTCCTTTTCAGTCTAAGTAGCATCAGAGATATGGCATGAAGCTTGAAGTCAGATATATCATGATGTGTGTCATTTTGTAGCCAGGGATGTGATCTAACTGGCACTCATATTTGTAGAGAGATGGATAGAACTTTGAAAGGATCTGATCTGATCCTCACTATTTTAGGTTGTGCCTTTCAACCAAGGTAAGAGGACCTATGTTGTAACCCCCAAATGGTGAAGGAGATGAAGATATCCCTTAATTTATGTAAGTAGTATGAAAAGGCCTTGGGAAAATATGATCAACACTCCAAATCTGACTTTCACAAGTTGTCACTCCCAGATTATGGAGATATTTTCAATGCAAGGCAAGGGTTACTAGAGACATTATATGATCTTGATTTGCTTTGTGCATTTTTGTAAATGGATTGTATTATTTTGTTGACACACAATGCAATGCAGGGGTAGTATGGGTAGGATTAGTTTGTTTGAATGAATTTTTGGTGGGGTGTTGACAAGACAAACTGGGATATATTAGATCTTTGACAACCTCTACAATACTTGAACAACTATTAGATAAAATGCTTCAAATAATCAGGATATTCTTTCAACCAAAAGAGGCATAAATGGAAGCCCAGGTTGCACTCTTCACACAATCTTTGAGAACTCACCACAAAATCTTGAAGTAAAGAACTCAATTAAACAAAAAAATCCTTGATCAAACCACGCCTAAGGTACCCCCAAAGGCTTACAAGAAATCTCTGCAATCAAGGAAGGTAAAGTGATTTTAAATTTGTTTATCTCTTTATCAAATGAAGGCTCTTCTGAACATGAGATTACAAATGCCACTAAACTATCAACAAGAAATGGAGATTCTGTGATTTCTAAAGACTTTCAATGTAAGATTGCAACAAGAATAATGAAAACTATTTGCAGGCATTTAAAAATGATAACAAACATCATATTACGCAGAAAAACACATATTAATTCAAAAGCTTGTTAGATTCATCAGCAGGGAGAGTTTCATGAACAATCTTAGAGCTGTGTGATGGCTATACACTTGTAACCAACTCACATACATGAAGATCCAACACAGAAGGAATTATTCGGTTCTTTGGTGGGTTTTTCTTAAAATGAGCTTTCTCAAAATTTGCTCATGATTTTTCAACTTTTCCCCAACCCCTTACAATCTCTCCAAAATGCATTATATATATCATGCCACATTAAAGCCTTCTTTCCCAAGCAATGAATATGCCATGGGATCAATTATGTTACAACAATTCTTCATGATTCACTAAAAATGACATTTAACAAATTTGTAAGGAGAGTTGCCAAGTGTTTCTAAAATGGTGAATCATTACAAATATTCAAATTATTATCCTTCTCGGAGGCATGTTTTTCATCATCAAGGCATGCATATGCCTTTCCTCTCATCATTTCACCTTTTTACCCTTTAAAATTACTTCGCAACTTTTAATTTGACATTTCACGTGTTTGCTCAGGCTGGGGACAAAAATTACTTCAAAAACATCTCAAATCAAAATATTGAGTCATGAAAGTGATGCCAATGATCCTGGAAGGCCAAGACAACACAAAATCACTATAAATTTGATGAATTTTGATGCAAAAATCATGATTCCAAGCTTCTTGGAGCTCCCATGGCGGTCAAAACAAATGGATGCACAACAACCATCAATCTTATCCATATTTTAATCCTGGCCCTCCACGTGGAAGATGCAAACTTAGAAATAAGCTTGAGTTACCTTTTTAATTTTTTGGATAAGGCCAGACACATGGCAAAAAATGATTGGAAATCAATTCGGTTCATCCTTTATCTTTTTGACATTTTTGAAAAAATGGAAAAGTTTGACTTTTTCTCTGCCCCTTTACCCTTGAAATTTGGAGCTGACACATGGCACATGGTGGGTCCCATTGGGATCACACTTCAATTTTGCACATTTTGACATTTTTGGAAATTGGAAAAAAATCACTTTTGCCCCATGGGCCCGCACCTCCGATTTCTCCCTCACCACATGTCTCCTTGTGATTTGTTGTGGGCCAGTGCTCCAAATTTTAATACTGAGTCTTTTTTGCAAAAGGGAAAAAATTCCCTCCTACCTCCGCCTCGACCCGCTCTTTCCTCCGCCACATGTCGCTCGATGATTCACTAGCGGGCCAGCTTCAAATTTTGATTTTAAGCCTTCTTTTCAAAAGGGAAAAATTCCCTCCTACTCTCTGCCGAGCCACCAACCTACCTTGCACCTTTGACCCTTAAAATGTGACACGTGTCTCACTTGGATTGGAGCGGAGCCATTTTTCATTTTTCACCTTTTAGACAACAAAGGAAAAAGTCATAAAATTTTCCTTTGGCCCCTTCTTCCACCTTTTTCCTTTTTGGACACATGTCCTTTCTGATTTGTTGTGGAGATTCAGCCCAAGTTTTGACTTTAAACCATTCAAAGTTTAAAAACTTCAAAATCACCAAAACCTCCGCCCTGCCATTTTGACTTTTCCTGGACACATGTCCTCCTGTGATTCGCCACAGGGCCACGGTCCAAAATTTTACTTTAACCCTTTGAGCCAAAAACACAAAATTTCATAAGTTTTTCTCTACCACCCACATCCCCTCCGACCAAAATACTTCCACGCGTCCTCCTCTAGTTGGCTGATGCGGGTTTTGGGAAAAATTTTGACTTAGGAAATTTTACAAAATAAAGCCAAAATTTTCTAAGGAGATCCAACTCCTTTGCCTCTCCTCGGTAAGTAAGAACATGCCACATATGCAACTTTGAAAAGGTGGAGTTGTGGAGCCAAATTCTCCACTTTACCAAAAATCAAAAATGATAAGTCAGAAACATTTCCCGCCGATCCTCGGCCAATGAAAACCCGCCACGTCACCAATACCTTCTGAGGATGAATTTGATGGGAAAATGATGCCCGTCTGACCATCAAAACATAAAAAATTCCAGGGATGCCCTAGAATTCAAATTTTTCACCAAGGATGGAAGATTTTTGATTTTAAATCAACTGAACCATGTTTTTTACAACATTCCCGATCTAGGATTTGGATTTTCAAATACAAACAAGTATGATTTGATCAATTTCAATTTTTCCACGATTTGGCAAAGGGAAAAATGACATAGCCCACAAAATTGGAAAAACTAGGGCACAGAAAAGGGAAAACTTGGATTATTCTTTCAAATTAGGGCAAAAAAACAAGTTTGTGAGCATTTTAAAGCATTCAACTAGAGGGGAAAATTACAGACCATCAAATCAAAAGATAAAAAAATTTGAGCAGACACTGATTTGAAAATTTAGGGCAACATGGTGCAAGCTCAAAAATGGCACCAACACCATATATATAAGATGATGGGATACTAGGACATGGCCCAATAACCAATGATGAGGGACTTCTAGACGTGCCCCAAATAGAGACGATGATGAGCTACTAAGACATAGCCCAAGAATAGATGAAGATGTGCTACTAGGAGTTTATCCAAATAAAGATGATGTCGGATACTTGGAGGTGGCCCACATATAGAAGAAGATGATGGGCTACCAGGTGGTGACCCAAGGTAAGATTGCGATGGAGGAATCCTGATAGATAAAGAATGATTAGGTAATGAGAAGATAGGATCTTCCTCAATGGTCTTAGGATCTTCCTTAGTATTCCAAAAAAGGAATCAATTTCTTCTTCCCAATACGCAAGCGTATCGAAGTCAAGATTAAATCCTTGATTGTAATCCTCTAGGGGAATGCCATCATGTGACCCCAAGAATTCTGTGATCATCTCCTCATCTTGAGATGAATCGATCGGTAGGGGTAGTTGTTCTACCATAAGAGGTTGATTGGATGAATGCAACATGGGAGTTAACTTGGATGATTGATTAGAAGGACTTTGAGTCGGAGAGCTCTTTGATGGAAGAAGGGGTCATTGAGGCAATTGATAAATGGGGTCCTATAAAGACAGGGAGGACCTTGACTTAGGAGTCATATTAGAGGAATAATTTGGATTGGAATCTTCAGAAGAATCTAAAGACTTAGAATCATTAGGATTGGAATCTTTAGAAGAATCAGAATCATACCACTTACCATGAGTTGAAGATGGGGGAAGAGGTAAGTGAACAAGTTCTTTAGTGTGAAGAATCAAACAAGGTCTAGTTGTGATAGGCATCCTTTGATGGGAATGTTGAAACCTAGGTTCCTTACTGTCATAAGTATGTGGAACTATGTGATAATCAGTCTTTGTTGGCACGTGCCTAGACATAGATAGTCCAAGGGATATCAAATGCGTTATTGTGTTGACATGTTCAACAAGTGTATCTACACAACCAATGAGAGCATTAAAATGATTCTCCTCATTAGACACACAATTAGCATTATTGTCCTGATTATGTTTAGGAAGAGTCTTCATATTGGGGGATTTGTTAGGAGTGGATGAATCCATATCCACATCGTCACTTTTGATTAAGTCATGGATGTAGTGTTGTAACTTCAAACACTTATCTATTTTTTGACCTTTAACGTGGTGGAATTGGCAATATTAATTATCTCTAAACCATGATGGTTTAGGTGTGTTTTCCTCATAAGGCATATTTTTCGTGATATCTAACCATATTAACTACCTTTTGTTGTTTTAGTATTTATGACATTGAGTCAGATAGAGGAGTGAAAGTACGACGCTTATACTCTGTAGGTGGATTACCTTTTGTAAGATTTAAAGGTGCATGGTTTTGAACGACTTGTACTGCTTAGAATCTACTATCCCATCACTAATGACATTTTTGTTTCTATTAGAACAAACTTTATTTTATCATTAGATTTAGAATCATTATGATCACATGAAAAAGGTTTTAGGGTCCCTCTAGCTAACAATGCTTTTTTGATTTGACTCCCTTTTTCAATTACCTCTTCAAATGTGTTTCCACAATGCATTTGCAAGTGGAACGTAATGTCTGGATGGAGGTTGGGAACAAATATATTGATTAACTATTTTTCAAGTATGGAGCAAGGGAAGTGGCTAGCTAATCCTCTCCATCATTGTAAAAATGCAGCGAAGTTTTCGTTATTTTGTTGTTTGGCATTACAAAGATCTAACATGGTGATGTCATTTTCTATATTAAAAGAGAAGTGTCATACAAAACTTTCTGCTAGTTCTGGCCATGTTGATATGGATCCCTTAGGGATGTGAACAAACCATTCTAGCGTCGTTGCTCCTAAAATTCATGGAAAGAGGCACATAAGATAATTGTCGTTGAATGTAACCTCTTGACATGCCATATAAAAATATTTAATATGGTCACGAGGGTCACCTTTTCCCTTATATTTGTCAAATTTTGGAAAATCAAAGTGTCTTGGGAAAGGTACCTGTAGCATAGCTTTATCGAATGGGTAGGGACATAACTCATCAAACTAATATTTCTTGTTATTGTTACTGGTTTGGCCCTCTTGTAATGCTTGAAGGGCGTTCTTCATAGTTGACCACTCTTGATTAAAAAGTGGATCTTGTGTGGGTGGCATAGGCCTATATGAAGGATGATATCTTCATAAGGATCTCTTTATGCCTCCTATTGAGGAGTGTTTATTGGGAACTCATAAAACGAAGCTTTAGGTTTCACTTTTGGTATAGCTTGTTTCAAAACTTTTGGTTGTTCCTTATGTATACGATGCCAAACTTGTCAATTGGTGAGTGAGGGCTTGGACCTGTTGTTCTAACATCACCTCTTTAATAGGTATTTCATGACAATTTTTGTTAGGGGAGGTTGTGCATGATGAACATGTTCCTTGTTGTCTTCACAATGTATTTTAACATGTACTCAATAATCTCAATTGTTTTCAAACTATATATCCTCATTATTCTGTCATGCAGAAGTAGAGGCATGACATGGATTTAAAATTTCATTGATAATATGATGAGGTCGGTCTACTTCCTCTCCTTCATGAATCATTCCAAAATGAGAGAAGGGTCTACTGTAGGAGGTAACTTAGCTCCTAATTCCATAACACACATAAGAACCTCATGTTTGTTTTGGAAAATGTAATCGTCAAAGTTGGCAAGACGATGTTCTAGATTCAAACGAGGAGAATCCTCCTCTCCACCACTATGGTCAACCATGAGATTATCCTCTAAAATAGGGTTTTCACCTCTGAATATATTAGATTCTAATCTTCAGGATCCCATTCTTGTAATAGGCATACTCAAGATAGGAGGTACAACATGAAATAATTCCACTAAGGTTTACCAAAAATGGACCTAGGAAAATTTTGGCAGCATAACGATGCTAAGTTGTCACGAAAAATGGTGACTATAAAATAACCACAAATCATTAGGTCAAATTCAATCCTAAGAATCCAAATAATAAAGAATAAGCTACCCTAGTAAGGTAATATCTGGCACAAGTTTTTTCTAGAACAATATAATGATGTAAAATGCTCACTTTAGTCACACCAAATAGTTTACTCCCTAATATTTGTCTAGATAGGTTTGTAACCAAATAGTGACAACACAATATCACTAGTTAGGTCAAGTTTGCAACAAACAAGGCCTAAATGATAAGGAAATATTGACATGATCCTCTAAAAGATATTCTAAAAGCTAGTTTCTAAACACTAACAAAGTCTAAGCTTTGTAAAATGGATGATACAAATTCAAACAACGTAACAATGCCATTTGGACACGTAATATAACTTTACAAGAAAGCAAGATTTTAGTATTAAAATAGCACTATAGTGATGCTAAAAAGTAACCTCAACACTCACAACACTCAAGGAAAATCTATGATCTAAAAACTACGTCTAATTATAACAATAAACTGCTATGTGTGAGTAGCGTAGCCCTACAATATAGAGATTTAGGCCTAATTTCACAATGGAAATAAGCCATAAATATATCAATTGTATGGCTATAATGTGGGTAGTGTAACAAATCAAAAGAAGACAAAGATGAAATCACCTGACTACGATGATAATAAGTCTCAAATATGGGTCTTTGAGATAAGGGGGCCTACTAGATCGTGCGTACGTACCGTGCACACTTTCAACACTTGTACTTTGGCATTGTAGCCTAGTCATGCAAGTAGAATACAAAAGTGGTGGAAATATGATATCTAGTGGTATCCGTATATGTTGTTTCATTTTTTTCTAAAAATGGGAAACAAGAAAACAAGGGTGTAGACCAAGTGGTGTTGAATTAAACTTGTTGTTGTTTTGGTAGAGTTTTTCCTTGTCTTAGGAAAGTGGAAAACTAGGACAAAATGACACTAAGTAAATTTCATGATGAAAATCATGCAGCTTCAAATTTAAGAGATTATTTCCTTTGTTAGAAAAATAATGGTTTGAATATAACAAAGTTGTCACTTTGTGAGAGCTCTCAAGTATAACAACTAAGACAAAAAAATAGCTCCAAACCAATAAGCTTCCTAGGTGGTTCTCTCTCTAGGTGTCACAAGATATCTAAGGAGATCTCAAATTACCAAGGTTTCCCAAGGATTATCTCAGATTTACTTTACCCCCTTCAGTATAATGAGCACCGAAGTGCATTCAATTATACTTTCACTAGGGTCGTAATATGGATATCTTTGACTCTAATCTCACCAAGGTATACTAGTCAAGTCGGTAGTGTGGAGAACTTTCTTGTTTCATTCACAAGGTTCCCTCTTGCGTGAACTACTTTAGGGTTCCTAGGACCACCCCTTTATTGTAGCTTAAGTCTTATGCCAAATGGTTTATGTCCTTGTTGAGTGGACAAGTCGTAGCTCTTAACCAAACCCGTAATACAATGTTTTGAAAGGCGTGTTGGTGTATTTTTTATCTTTTGGATTAATTAATTTGGTTTAGACCACTAATGGAAACCTAAAACACACGTGAATGTTAGATTTTGGTTTTAAAGAGAGCCCTTATTTCTTTGACAAGTACTTTAGGTCCTTCACACAAATGGTTAGTAGTTCAAAAGGATTCACAATATCATAGAAATATGGCCATGAAAATGCTTGTAAATCAACTAACTACCATCAAACTTTGCAAAAAAAAAAGTTTATTCCCAATTAATCCAAGTTCTCTTAATGAAAGACTAAAATTTTTTTTATTCCCAAGATCACACTAGATGCAAGGGAAGAGCATACAAAAATTTTAACCTTGGTTCTTTATCAAATGAAAAAGCTCTTAAACTAAAAGATCAAGTATATGTCAAAACATGCAAGTTTGTTCCCTTAAGCAAAAATGAAGGATGATTGTTCCTACTTACTCCCAAGAAGAAAAAGTTGGTTTAGGGTGTTTTTTATTCTCAATATCACGTTAGGTGTAAGAGAAGAGCATACACAACCCTATTCCAAACTCAAAACAAAGTATGAAAATATATCATCTATCAAACCCTAAGCCAATTTTGTTAGGAATATTGCTCTAAAATCAATAAATTGACAAAAACATAATCTAAAAACCTTTAAACCTTATAGGAGTCATAAAATTAAAATTATAGAATGTGATTTTTTTACCTTGGTGTATAGGTGCCCCTCTTAGTGCACAGAACTCACAAATATGCACAGTGCCCTTCCGTCATTTTTTTTCTCATAGTAATGTTTCATGGGCACTTCTAGTGAGGCACGGTGTTCACATGTGCCTTTTTCATGTAGATGTTCAACCTATCTTCTGAGTCCATAACATTTTCTCTCTACCTGAAACGACTCTATTTTTTTGTGTTGGAAAGGTATTGAAGTGAAATACGTAATGCCAACATAAATTTGGAGCAAAAAGTTACCAAGAATTTAGGGTATTCATTTTTAGAAAACTAGTCCTTGTCTAACATATCTAAATGCTTTGATGAATGTTATTTTGAGAATATTTCTTGAAAAAGGTCCAATCTTTGGTAATTATTAGGAATTTTGATAGGACTTCACCTCCTTATATCCCGCAAAAAGTAGTAAACACAACTCCTACCACTAATCTAGTTGAAACAACTTTTAAAAAATAGAAATTGATCTAAAACTTTTGAAAATTACTATAAAAATTTGAAATTAATATAAAAATCTTGAGAAAATAATCTAAAATCTTAAAAGTACACTAGAAAACTTGAAAATAAACTAGAAAACTTGAAACTAATCTAAAACTTTGAAATGAAAAACTTTGAAACTAAGTTAAAAAGCTTAAAAATTGAATGCAATGGGGTGTTCTCCCACCGGGCGTGCCAAATGAAAGCACCCTAAACTTTCATAATCAAATTACAAAGCTAAACAAGGAAGGATAACACCATTTCCACCTAATAGCTAAGATTATAAGTCTAGGAATGTAACATTAAGATAAAATCTTAAAGGAATGCTTAAATAGTATGAAAACAATGCAAGATCTAATTAAACATGCCTACTAATGTGTTCAATTACCTAGCATAGGCCTAAATAGACCTAAGAGGGTAATCAAATGGTTATGGTTACTACTCCAAACAAGGTGAAATGGCCTCTCCAAATGACTACCTAGTCATTTTGGATATCCATCTACTAACCCCATTGAAAGCTTTAAGCAAGGATTGAACTTGGTTATATATCATAGTTATTATATGAGATGCAAATCAAAGCATGGTGCAAAGTACAAAGGAATGAGGTGCACCCTTTTATAGTTTTCCTTTTGGGATAAACTTGTATTTTGGTGCATGTGGGACTAAAAGCCCCAAATTAGATTAGAATTGTTAATCATGATTAAGCTTTGCTAATCATGATTAGTGAATTACCAAGTGATTAAGAGGTGTAGAGCCTTAATCAACCGCTACACTGTTAACTAGGAGGCTAGGATAAGCTTTTGAAGCTTGCTGAGACATTGTGGAGGTGAATGGGGTGATTTTGAGTGGTTAGAAGAGGGGTTTAAGCCAATACTAGGGTATATTGACCAAAACAAGGGCAAAATAGGCTTAATTAGCTTATAAATGCTAATTGTCTATTTTGAAGAGGATTTTGACTTACGATTCGTCATAAAGTGGCATCCTGAATGTGAAAGAGGTTTGGTGATCAACGAAGTGCTTGTTAACTGACCAAAGTGGCAAGAAACATTAGTTAATTAGTAAAGAGCACTAATTATAATGGAATTGGGAAGAATAAGAGTGATTTGTGTGTGTTTTGGAAATAAGATTGTAAAAGTGGAATTTAGGTGTCTATAACATGACATATGCCAAAGAAATTAAGGAGGAGGGTACTAGATATGCGTGGGCATAGTGTGTGTTACCCCACCTATATAGAGATCTATACCAATTTACATAGGATGAGCATGGTGGAGGGATATGAGCCACCACACTGTTGCACATGTGGGCATATAAGCATATAGTTGTGTTGAGACCAGTTGTAGGTCCACGAGGGGAGTGGGCTAGGCTAGAGATATTTATGAGGAGGTGGGTTGACATTCATGGCAGGAAGATGGATACAAATACCTTCAAGGAACTTATAGATAGGATGGGGCCCGAGGTAGTTATATGGAGGCCATATCATGACTATGGGGGATGGCCAGAGGATGTGATAGAGTTGTAATGTATTCAGAGGACTATGTGGCTAGAGGACCGCTTTCCAGGTGTGGCGGAGATTTTTCAGGTAGAGAGGGTGTCACAACGATTTGGGATGGGTCTAGTATGTACCCCTAGAGCCATACATATGGTTGAGAGCTATCAAGGTACCTAGGCCAGCCATTTCTAGGCCACGACCCACAATAGAGTAAATAGTTCAACCAAGGCCATATGAGGTGGATATAAAGAATAACAACTATTGATGGAGATGATGTGGGTTGCACCAAGGAGTACCATGCATGGTGGGAAGCTCATCGGTGGGTATTATTGTACCCATTATTTGTAGGCCCAATAGAGTTACCACCTAGAGGAGGGGGAGAGGGGAAGCACATGCCCCCGATCCTATAGTAGCAGTTGTGGTTGATCGTAAGTATTTGTGTATATGCACATTGTGTGTGTTATGGTTTTCTAATGTTGTGTTGTATAGTGATCTAACGTGTTGTTGTGTGTGTTTGTAGGTGATTCCTATTGGTCATTGATTATGGACACATCCATCCGCACATTGACGTGGAATGTGTCAATGGATGCCCTAGGTGGAGGTATACTAGAGTGTGTGAATGATATAGCATGCAAGAATGCCCATCTATTTGATCCATTAGCCATAGTAGCTGCGACATGTACAATATTGCTAGGTGAGAGGGATGAGGCATGTGAGGAGACTTGATGAGCTAGGAATTGGTAGGTGGTGGTCCCTTAGCCCATGATGTGTTCACACAAGACGTCAATCTATAACGTTAGTTCATGGAGTAGTCTACAGAGTTGACGTTATTGTGGAGGAAGGTTGAGTGGTATCGGGGCTATGAACATACATTGCATTGGTGGAGACACATCCAATTCTAGGGTTCTCGTAGTACCCAAGAGTGATAACAAGGATGAGGTCCGAGTTGTATTAGTTATATGATGTAGAGGCATTTCCCCAAGGATGAAATGTTTTTATAATGGTGATTGTGACACGTGCTATTAATATATGATGAACTAATGTTGTTATCTAGTGATGTGGCAATGTGATTAATGATGTATGATTCTATGGTATTGAGATAGAGATATGTAATGTGTTGTATAGTGTTTAACTAATGTACATTCACATTATCATTTTAGTAGTAGTAGAGAAAATGTGTATGGTGAATGATGATAATATGAAACAAATGTAATGTGATTGATGAAATGTTTATTAGTATAATGGTGATAGTAGAATAGATGTGAAAGATAGAGCAATATATGATAGTAAAATTTATGCATCATAATGAATGTGTGAAAATTTAATGTAGTCGTAGTATGTTAGTATGATGAAATTAGGAGGGGGAGATTAACGATGCCCCCAAAGCTTCAAATTAATAGGCTCATCTAATTAAGACCCTCAAGAGGAAAGTATGAGTTACGTAAGCAAGAGTGCATCACCGAAAATGATTGAGTGCACTAGATGAAACAATGAAGTGCGTGATGAAATTTTCTTAGAAAAAATCCCTCAACAATCATGTAAGAACCATAAGAACACAAGTGCATCATTAGGGGTAAGGTGATATAAATCACCTACCAAATACCTAGACGATGTGAAGTGGTGGAAGCATGTGGAATGGGAGCAACGTGTGAATATGTGCCAAACTGAATATCATATGGAGTTGTGGTGGGATGTGTGAAAGTAGAGTGTTGTGGTGGCCAATGTAAAGTAACAACATGACGTGGTGGATAGTGTGAATGTGATGGGTGAGGTGGATGTAATGAATGTGATGGATGTGGTGGAGAATGCATATGAATAGTAGATTGTGGTGGATACATCATAGTTGAAGCATCATATGTAGGAGAAGACTCAATCGTAGGAGAAAATATATGTCGAGGTAGAGGAGATATGGATTACTCACGTGGGTGAGAACCAAAGGAGATGATGCCCTTATCCTCTAATTTTTGTAACATATCTTTAAGGGAAAGACAATCATTATCCCTATGGCCATTTATGCGGTGATAGTTGTAATAAGGTTGGTCATGCTGACGTTATAACCGATGTTATGGATGATGCTGGTTGGAAGGTAGGTGAATCAACCACTCAGTAAGAAAAATATGAAATAAATCATGTGGTTGAGCATGATGAGAGAAATGCAAAGGATGGTGTGATTGAGGTGGAGGGGTAGGAGGAGTACTTTATTGTGGAGCCGAGAAGTACTTGTGATGCCCGGTTAAAACAACCCACTTGAGACCCATGAACAACCTAGGTTTAGTTAGAAAATTATGGAATAATTTTTTTATTAGGAGTTAACAACCAAAGTCTCACAAATAGTTAAATTCAACTAATAACTTATCCCATTATAATAATTACTGATTTCACATTATAAAGCAATAAATGTAATAGGTCCACACCTAGCTCAAATCTCCCTAGGGATTAAATTAATCACCGATTACAATGACCTTTTAGCTAAATAGTCCCTGAATAAAATTTAGGGTTAAGGGACCCAAACAATTAAATACCCAAGGTATTTAATTCAAGAGCAGGATTTAATTACAGTGAGGAAAGGAATACATATTTAAAACAATAGAGTAAGGTCTCACTAACCCACTCCTAGAGCTTGATTGAGAGAGTCTACAACTAGGTTACAAGGAAATAGCTACCACTAATGGGTTCCGGAGTAACTCAAATCCACCAGAACAAACTTCTCTTTTATAAACAATTCTTAGAGGTCACAAGGTCCAAAACTTAGGGCTAGAAGTTTCAGTTAGGTTCAGGGAGCAATTTTACTCCCATACCCACTCTCTAATAGGCTTAGAGTTTCAACTTGATTTTTCTCATACTTAATGCTTCAAAAATTTCCCTAAACCATTCCCAATGGATAGGAAATTTTCTCACCTTTTCGGTGATATAAATAAGTCCTCCTAACTCCTTACAGAACTCAAGATATGAGTGGGCAGAGTTCTTAGGTCAAATTTTCCCCAAGGGGACACGTGTCAAGAGGAGGAAACCTTTTGGCGGGTTGCGGTGGCATAAGGAAATTTTCCTTGCATGGGAGAAATTTCCCAATTGCACCCACGCCTCCGCAAGTCTTCCAAGGACACATGGTGGTCTCGAGTCATCACCGAAACAAGGAATGGAAGGGCGGAGCGGAGGAAGGATTTGGGGCACATCACCCATGGAAGAGGAAAAACCAAACAATTCTCCCTGTCCCGAGGGTCCGCTTGGGGACACATGGCACTCCACGGTTTGTCATGGGAGAAGGGAGAAGAATGGGTGCAGAGCGCGGCAGAGAGGTTGGTGATTTTTTCCAAAGGGGAAAAAGAGAAAAAAAATGACGCGGGTCCACGCACCCGCGGAGGGAAAAAAACCCCATGGCAAGGGCGGGAAAATGGAGTCGCGGGGGGAAAATTTCAAAATTTTCCAAATACAAAAACAAAAAAATACAAAGGGTCCATCCCCCACCCTCCCGCCTGCCACTCCCCAAGGTGCCACGTGGCACATACTTATTGGCTCATGTCGGCTGGCTAAAATGAAAATTTTCTCGCAAAATTTTCAAAAAGGCTAAGGGCAAAAAAAGGAACTGCGCCTCCATCGTAGCCCCAAGAGGACACGTGGCACCCTCTGATTGGCTACGGATGGTGGAGGAAAAAGTGAAAATATTCCCAAGTCAAAATTTTCAAACAAAACTTTTCTAAGGCAAAACGACAACAAATTTTTGGGTTGCAGAGCCCGCCAGGGAATTTTTTTACACATTTTCCTACTAAGGCACAAAAACTTCAAAGTGCCATAACTTGATCTAGAAAGCTTAGTTTTGGGAAAACAAGGACTTTTTGGAAATATCTCAATGCCCTCTTTACACAAAAATCATAAATTTTACTTTTTGATAAGTTTTAAGGGTCAATTTTGCAAAAAGGATCTGTAGGCTATAATTAGTGAACTGAGCAGTTTTCAAACTTTTCAAATTGATTAAATTCAGTCTCCTCCTTCACTCAACATGTCAAACAAACATGGAGGATTGATCTAGGGAGGGTTTAGAGTGTTTTAGGAAAGTTAATTTGTTCAATTGATTCAAATTGCATTTGTCCAACAAATGACAGGATATGGTTGAGGAAGAGATTAAGCTCAATTTTTGCAATGTACACTTTATCTTCTTAAGTTTCCTTTGTCAATTTGAATTCCTTATCATCTTGGCATACTAATTTGTAACATTTTAAAGTTGATTACCAAGTGTAGGTTTGGACTGTATAATTTGATTGCATTCCTTTTACTAGTTTAAAAATTATACACAATGTCAGAGATCAATTTCATTGAAGGAGTTATTCATTCGTTTTTATCATATAGGTATGGTATTTACTTCCTAAACTAATCCATCACATTTAGTTGATTCTAAAAATTTATTTCCATGTTAAATTACAAGTTCTGATTTCAAATTTAATATATTTTAAAGAGAAACAATACAGTATAGTTCCCACCTACGTGTTTCCTCTTCTTGCAATTAAACAGAGATTACATTTACAATAGAAATTCAATTCCAAAGCAACAATGTGAGTTTGAGAAAGTAGAGTATTCCTTTATTGATTTCTAACAACAACTTTACAACTTATTCCTTTCTTTTAACTTCAAAATACAATATACAATACATGTAACATTCTTTCACATTCCTTTTCAAAATAGAGAATGGGATATAACTCTTTACATTTCTCACTTAAATTTAAGTCTTTCATCATCAATACAAGTATCTTCTCATTTACAATAATTATACAAATCATCCACTTCAAAGTGGGAAATGATTTCAATAAACTTTCTCACAAGAAGGGACTGTCAAACTATATATTCCTCTTGCTCAAAACAGCAGCATGCTCATTTTCTCTTTTCTCCAAGTTGATCACAACAAAAGAGGGGGAAAGGCAACGCTCTCCACCCAACCAAGACATCCAATGAAAGGAGAAGCCTTCCTTCATCATTGGCCCCGAGCCCCAACCAAGATACAATAAAATATGTAATTCAACCATGGCAACAACTGGCTTCCACAACACAACATTCTTTCACACACACATTTTTTTTTAAAACAAAATGCAACACCAAAAGTAAACAAATATGACCATTCACAATCGCATTCAACAACATTTCAAAGCAGAACTTAGGCTTGATCTTGTAAGCCAAAGGAGCAAGGACTATGGGGGAAGCTACTTATGCCTCCCAATTGGGAATTGGGCATCCACCTATAATCATACCGCCAATATAACATATCATATCCCATAAACCTTATGCCTCCCAACCCCTCCTTATGCCCCCCAACAATTTTCCCTTATGCCCCCACAAGTAAGAAATGCAAGTTATTTCTTTTCCATGGTGGATCCCAAACCCAAAACTCCCTCCACAAAATTCTGATGCCCATGGCATTTCCCTTATGCCCCCACAAGAATTCCCCATAGCCTTCTCCTACACCATTCCTAAGGTAGTCTACCCAACTAGCCAACAAATAAAACAATGCATGCACCATACACACAACACAATAAGAAAATAACAGCAATAAGAAAGAAATAAATGCCTACCTTTCCATGGTAGCTTTTGTTTCAACAAAGCAAGCTCTCAAAGCCAAGAACACAGTCCAAAACAACAATCTCAAGTAAGAAGTTATCTCCAAATTCCTCCACAATCCATAAGAGCTCCAAACAAAAAAATGCACCCCAAGGGAGTTTGCAAAAATCATTCAACAACCAAGAAACCATATTTTCCAAAGCTTCTCCAAAGTAAGAGCTCTAATCATAAGAAAAATGTTCCCCAAGCTTGCATACCAAATGTTTCAACAACCCCAAAACAAGAAGAGAGTTGGAATTATATAGAAGAGGGAAGGAAGAGGATGATGTGGATCCATGTAGGATGCCACCTCAAACATCCTCAATTTCAAACACAAAAGACAAGATTTCATTCTCCCAAGCACAATAAAGAGGTGGGTGAAAAATGACAAGTTACTTGCACACACAAAAGATCCCACACCTCAAGGGACAGCAAAATAAATGAAATGTAAGAAATTGTAATTAAAAACATGCACAAGGTGAATAAAATGCATTATAAAAGTCACCAATCACTTCCCTAACCATAAGTATGGTTGGTAACATAAATTTAGAGGCATGGGACAAGTTTTACTTGTCCCACAAGCCTCCAAAACAACTCCCAAGGACAAATTCGAATTTTTCATGGAGGTGGAGTATTTCATACTCCAAAACTGACTTACACAAACTCTTACACATCTATTACAAATTAAATACAAACTGCCAACAAATCTTATAATTACTTTCCCATATCCCAATTTAATTTATTTAAATTTTAATCAAATGATTCTCACATAAATCTAACATAATTTTAATTAAATAAAAGAAGGAACACATTACTAATAAAATACATACAACAATAAATAAAAGAAACACATTAATAAAATACACAAACCCATGGTCACATATAAAGATGATTTCCCCCCCATGGGAACTCCTGTAACAAACAACACACAACACAATAAAACAAGTTGTCATGGTGACCGTGTTGAATTCACCTGTAATTCCATTTTGGTTATATGTGATTTCTTTGTAAAAAGGATGTGTTCCTTTGATTGAGAAGTCATGCTTGATATGTACTGTATCTTCTTTGCAGATTGCAGATCTTTGACTGAGTCGGAATATGATTGGACTCTTTTATTTCTTTCATTTTACGCCTGAGTTTAATCTGATCTCGGAATGAATTATGAAGTTATCCATCTATAAGACCTAGCCTTGGATCAGTGGTATTGATCCAAGTGGTGCTTTAAGTTATTCGTGATGAATTAAAATTACAGACCTTGAGCAGGTTGCAAGGTCTGGATGCATTGGATAAGCTAGTCCGGAGTATAACTCAGGCTGATCATGTTAAATGAATTGGTTCCCGATATCGTAATATATCTGGAAGGTCTTGATCGTGGACCAGGTAATAATTCAGTTACATATAATTCAATAGCCTTTTTGCAAGCAGGAGTAAACCCTGTTCGTGAATGTATGTTGTAGGTTCTTTTTCTGAGCATTTGAAATGTTAGACCTAACTGGAATTATTAATGTTAGTAACCTAAAACTAAACCTAACCTAGGGGTTAGATTAGTGTTAATCTAACCTAGACCTAGGCTAAGAGCTAATGTTCTAAGTTAGTATCTATGTTCTAAGAGGTTAGACTAGGTGTTATCCTAAATCCTAACCTAAGTTACTAACCTAACTATTGAGCAAGGATTAAGGGGACCTATGGAGGGGTGCGAACCATGGGTGGCAGTTTCTATGTTATTAAATGCGTGGATAAGCATGAGGGATAGGTAATTTGGTGGAGGTTTTAAAACGGCTAACTTGAGCCGACGTGGCAGGTCACCAAAGTTGGAAATGGTCTTTGATGTGCTATTTGTCCATCGCCAACTATGGCGGTCGGTGGCAGTGGAGATTGAGCGGGAAATTGGGAGTAAATGCCATTTATGGACTCGGGCTTCGAGCTCAGATTTCATGGGGAAACATGCAAAATGGAAAGTTAATGGTTTGTTTGGTTTTGCATGCGCTCCGGTTTTCCTTCTGTCTGTTCACTGGTTCTTCGCACTAGTCTTCTTGGTGTTGCATGGCAAGTATGAGCGTAACTAGCTCTTTCCTCTGGCAAGGAAAATATATAAGTCATGGAAATAGCAAATTTTTGTTGGTGGCTCTAACTTGGAAAAGAAGGAGAAGGTTCGAGCTCTTTCAGTGGTCTGCTTCGAAATATTAAGCAAATATCCAGGCATGTTAGGCCCTAACCTTTAAAAATCTTGCTTTCTTTCAAGTGATTTCATTAGAACAACTCTGTTCAAATGATTTATGGATTTAGATGATTTTATGGTAGCTTCGGTGATTTTGTTACTGTATCTTCTTGCTGTTCGATTTTTCAAGTTAACCCTTGATGGGTGTGTGTTGTATTTCAAACTGTTGCTCTGTTTTATTGTGTTTTGCATTCCGGCGTAAGTCTGTGAAATGTATGCGAGAAGGATACTTGACCTGCTCTGTGAGAACCCATGCATGCTTCTCTTGCTGGGTTCAGGCTACAGTAGAAGCTTGTTGTTGATACTTGTTGATTGAGGCTTGTTGTTGATTCTTGTCGGAAAAGATACTGTTGGACTTTTGTGTGAATGTTCAGTTTTATTGGACTTCTTTGTAAGTTTTGTCATGGTTATTATAGATGGTGGTTACAGAATCTAGTTGGGTTTCGCTATGGTATTTAAAGTTATTTGTGAACGGATAACTTGTTCGTGTTACAATTTTCCTTGCGACCTTTTGAAATTGTGTTTCCTCATGCGTTAAGGTTATGGGATTCAACCCGTTGATAGATGCAATATATATATATATTGTATTCAAAACGACTCAGTGGAGTCCATTGAATGATTCGTAAATTATGGACCACTTGTTGAAACTTCAATATTATATATATATATATATATATATATATATTTTGACTATTTGTAATTTGATTTTATCGTCGAGTCTTGAAGGAGTAACAGTATACGACCTCTTTATTTTGTAATGAATACCTTCGTGTTGCAAGGAATTTTGGTACATAGACTCTTTGGGTGTATTTTACGTTTCCTTTCTCGTATGCTTGAGCAAAAATATTGAAGAGGCTCAGTTGGATTCCTTGTTGCGAAATCAGCATTTAGCTTTTGATTAAGCCTGATTTTAAATGTTATCATTGTTGGCACAGTTGGAATCATTTACTATTATTTATCTTGTTACTGTTGTTCGGATTCAGTTGAATCCTTGAAAGTTAACCTGTGTATCTGCCTCTAATTAAGCCTGATTTGGTACACTGTTGTTTTTGACACTGTTGGGGTTCCTTGAGTATAGATTGATATCATGTGTCTTGGCTCTGTAAAAGTGGGTCGTGAAAACCATACTTCAAACTCTGAATGCGTCCAGATGAGAATAAGTAGGTTATGTTTTCCTTTCCGATTATTCCAGCTGGATGAGGTCATGGCATGTCATGGGATTTTGTATGATAATCTCTACATAGTCTTAGGGAAACATCAAATTGCTTAATGCCATGGAGTCTATTGTTGACTGTGATATAATAGAAGTTCTTGATTTCGACCTTGGGTCGGAAAACCTTACAGTGTTTAGTAGGGACTAGACTGGGCCGTAGGTTGGTTGAAGTAAGGGATTGTTGGCGTGTTTACGTCTTCTCGTCAGTATAGTTATCTATTCTTGAGCTTGATTAAACTTAGGAGTTGTCGACTCGCACCTCAACAGTAATGGCAAAGAATATCCTCTTGTATGTCGCTTCGTATGGAAGGTCATGTGGAGTCTATTTGGTTGATATTCATCATTATTTTGGCGTGAGAGCTACTGTATCAGTTGTTTGTAAGCTTCAAGTGTTTTGTTATTTTGATTTTAACAAAACAAAGTGGTTCTTCTCGGGCTCATCCCGACTTATTCGTATGCATGTAAGGTGAATGTTTTCCATTTAAGGAGATGGTACAACATGAACTTGTTGAAGGGAAATATGAATGACTTGTTTTCTTTCTCTTCATTATGAAAATATATGTCGATATTTTTATCTAACCATTGGAACTGTTTTTAACATATTGATGGAATCATGATTTGATATGATATTCCTTTTACCGTTGAATGAAATGATCTGTTCAAGTTTGTTGTTTTGGAATTCAGATGGATAGATGATTTGATACTTTCGTTCTTCTTGATCCCTAATATTTTGATGGAATATTTGAGAAGTATTTAGGACTATTCTGTAACGATAATAGAGTTACACGTTTGTAGTCATTTTTGTATTACAAAAGCATAGTCTGAAACATGTATACTTGTTTGGTGAATTGATCTCATTTAAACAGGTTGTTTAATGAAAATAATTGGTGGATTGCAATTGTTTTAAGAGTTAGTGCTTATCATGCTCAGGCCTTGAACCGACCCATGTTGACAAATTTTGCAGATGGTCGCCGTAAGTGGTAAAAGCATGCAGATCTGACAGGATGTTCAGATTGTTTAACTTGGTTTATGATGAATTCAGTTTGATTTTCTTTAAATGTACTATAAGAGGAAAGATGTTCTTCTTCCGTTGAGTATTGTATCAAGTATGTTGAATGCATAAAATGTATTTGATTAGTTCTGAAAGGAATGGAAATTGATATTTGTTACTTATGTGTTTGTATTCTTATCTTGATAGTTTGACCTTCTTCGGTTCAAATATCTTGAGAGCATTGTTATTATTGTATATATTTGGAGACTTTTGTGATTGTCAATATAAGCTTGCAAGAATATGAGACTGAATTCTTATGATTGTTTAGCAGTTCCTGTATGTTCTATCAGAAGCTAAACTGAAATTTAGATCACTGTCTTTCTGAAAGATAGGGTTAAAATAAACCTAAGCAGAACGCTAAACAAGCTGAATTAAATTATTAATCCCTAGTCTTGATTATGCCAGGACAACATTTAATTGGATTCTTAATCATTATATCTTGATACTAATAAGTACGATATAAATTCAGTTATGAGAACTGATATAAACCTAGATGGGGTTCAGATGGCAATCTCATGTGAAGTTTATGAGATATTGTCCAATTTCGTTGATTTAGAATTATGTATATTCTATGAACTCCTTGATGAGACCATAATCTTAATAACTCCTCTGTGTAATGGGTTTTATTGAGAAAGGTCATCCTAAGATGAGGAATCCAGGGATCGGGAAAGGCTAACCTTAGGGGAACGTCTTTAATTTAATTTAAACTCAATGTGCGTAACGCTTATTAATAAGTAGATCTTTTCGAGGCGGATTTAAAGGTTGACGGCACAAGTCAATCACAGGTTGTACCTTCTCCGAGAAGATTAGGATCTTCTCGAAGTTACAACAATGCAGGTGACTTATGACGGCACCCTTTGCATTGATCGCTAAGATTTACACCTTTAACTCGAACAAGTTACTTTGGGACCGATTAGGAATGTGGTCACATTATAAGGCTGCCTAGGAGACTCGGGTATCTTGACACACTGGTTTAACTAGGGTTGACCCAGTATGTCATCTTATCCCTAGTCCTCGAGAGCATCCATATAACGTTGTCACCTTACTAATCCATTCTCGAGTGATTAACTTGGGATAGGAGGGACTGACAGAAGTCGGTATAAGACATTCTACATAACATAAGAATGGGGTGAAGGACGTATTCCAGATTGACGAGTATGCCGTTAAGGAATACGAGACATAAGCAGTATGTTTCAAATCTTTGGCCAAAGTATCGCAAGCTGCTGATTGCGTTGTCCTGAGTCACCTGGTCTAAGGGATGAGATGCCGATGAATAATGGTAATAGTTATTCAGTTAGGTTCCTTGGACAGAGCATTCTGAATCCTAGAATAGGGAAGAGAACCGCAAGAGTGATGTGTTAAATAAAAACGCCAACTCTTATTACTCATGAATAGATCGGTAGATTACCGAGTCATGGAATGAATAGATCGGAGGTACTCCGAGTCATTACAGCTGCATATGGTTATCTGTTATAAGAATGGTTATTTGATTTGTGAGTTCTAAATTATGTATTTAGAACCAGAAGCATTTATCAAAAAAAAAAAAAAATTGACTTGTTCTATTGTCTAAAATGAGGATGTTACATCTTGGTATCGTGAGCCAAGGTTCAGTCTCTGGGCCTATCATGTGTCCATAATCTGATGAAAACCTGAATTTTCTTGTAATAGAAAATGGTTAGAACAAGGGGGAACGTTGCGAATAATGCTCCACCTGAAGGAGGGGCGGCAACAACCCAGAAACTTGATGAGATCCTTGCTGCCCGTTGACACAAGAGATCGTTTAGCTCAGACTTGAACAAAGCAGTGATGGGAAATGAGGAGGATGAAGAAGCTGGTAATAACAATCAGCAACCTCCTGAGGACAACCCCAATATGGGTGTTGATGTTAATGCTGGGAATGCACCTGTCCAACCATAAAACAAAAAGGCCAGATTGGCAGCAAAACTCACTAATGATATAAAAAGGATAAGTCCACCTAAGTATGATGGCACCACATTAGGAGATGGAGCTGAGAACTGGCTCAGTGAAATGGAGAAGTACTTTGCAATAAGGAACTTCTCAGAGGAAACCAAAGCTATTTGGGGAGCCTATCAGCTTTCCCACGAAGCATCTTCGTGGTGGGATAGCCGAAAAGCTGAACTAAACATTGATGAGACCAATATTACTTGGGATCAATTTAAAGGCTATTTTAGGCAACGTTGGCTGCCACAACTTTTCTATGATCAGAAAATGACAGAATTTCAGAACTTAGCTCAAGGGAAGCTAACGGTAACTGAATTCTGGGAGCGGTTTACAAAACTCCTCAAGTATGTACCACAGTATCAAACTGACGAGAAGTTCAGAATACGGAAATTCATCATGGGATTGAATCCCGTGATAGGGGGAGAGGTCGATGTTCACAATCCAACCACTATGGAAGGAGTTGTTGAAAAGGCCATAAGGCAAGAACAGAAATTAAAGGCTATTTCTGCTCATAAAGAGGAAGTGCGGAAGAAGACTGCAAATCCTTCTTCAACCTCTCTTGCGCACCTTAAAAGGACCATGGAAAAAGTTTGGAAACAAGAGTAAGTTTCCAGGAGATAACAATAAGAAAGCAACGTAGTAAATAAGCCTCGCTGAAACGTAGGGATAATTTTGCTAAAAATTATAACAATGGGCGTAAGCCCTATGGAGGACAACGTGACAATTATAAGGTCGAGGCAATTTTGAGCCTAAAAGGGACCCGTAGGAGGTCTGCTACAATTGTGGCAAAGATCACTACGCAAATCAATGCCCTTTGAAGAAGGATGATCGTAATCAAGAAAGATAAGATACATGCTTTGCAAAGAGCGCATAAGCAAGTCAAAAGCAAGTAACACCTATAGAAGTTCCTGGTAAGTTATTTGGCATACCTGTCACTATTCTTTTTGATACAGGAGCTACTGAATGTTTTATTTCTAATAAACTTGCTTCTAAACTTAAAAGAAAAGCTGGAAAAATGGATAAATCTTGGACTGCAGACAAAGATGGTAATAACTCGTTCTCATACAAAGGAGTATGTGTCTTTTTGGGGCAATCCTTGACTTACCTAACTTTTCCACGGAAGTTGACCTCTATGTTACACCCTTGGGATCGTATGACATTATCATCGCGTCAATTGGTTAGCTGACCATAAAGCAAAGGTAGATTGCTATGAAAAGAACATAAAGTGTTTAGATGATCACTTGAATCAAGCAGAGATTCAAGGGTGAAACGGGAAATTTCAGTTAGAAAACTGTCACAATATGCACAATTTAAAAGGCTAAGAATAAAGGATGTACCCTTTATGCAGTAAAGATATCTGAATCTTCAGAAGAAGATGATGATTCCATGAAACGATTTCCTCTGCTACAAAGTTTCAGGGATGTTTTTCCTGAGGAATTACCAGGGTTACCACCCAAGAGAGAATTTGACTTCACCATCGAAATCAAACCAGGAACATAACCTATTTCCAAAGCACCTTATCGGATGACTACTACAGAGTTAGTCGAGCTTAAGGCACAGTTGCAAGAACTTTTGACTAAAGGTTTGATTAGACCAAGTGTTTCACCTTGGGGTGCGCCCGTGATATTTGTGAAAAAGAAGGATGGAACGCTTAGGCTGTGTATTGATTATCGGATGTTGAACAAGGCAACAATCAAGAACAGATATCCACTTCCTAGGATCGACGATCTATTTGATCAGATGCGTGGAGCAGCGGTTTATTCTAAGATAGACCTTCGATCTGGCTATCATCAGTTAAGGATTAGAGAGGAAGATATTCATAAAACAACTTTCCGAACAAGGTACGGACATTATGAATTCACGGTTCTACCCTTTGGATTAACTAATGCACCCGCAGCCTTTATGAACTTAATGAACAATATTTTTCAAGAATATCTGGACAAGTTTGTACTTGTATTCTTGGATGATATTCTCATTTATTCTAAAAGCGTTGAGGAGCACAATGAGCATTTGAAGATAGTTTTGGGAATTTTGAGAAAAAGAAAGTTGTATGGTAAGTTATCCAAATGTTCTTTCTTTGATTCAGAAGTTCACTATTTGGGTCATGTCATAAGTAAAGAAGGAATTGCTGTAGATCCTTCAAAAATAGTGGCAATAACTGAGTGGCCTGCACTAAAGAATGTGCATGAAGTAAGAAGCTTCATGGGTCTTGTTGGTTACTATAGAAAATTTGTAAAGGATTTTTCTAAAGTAGCTGCACCAATAACTTCATTGCAAAAGAAGGATAAGAAATTCATATGGAATGACAAGTGTGAAGTGGCTTTCAAAAGTCTAAAAGACCAGTTGACTTCTGCACCTATATTAGCTGTACCAGACCCTAATGGGAGTTTTACTATTGTAACGGATGCTTCTGGGGAAGGCCTTGGAGGTGTTTTGCTACAAAATGATCAAGTCATTGCATATGAAAGTAGAAAACTTAAATTACATGAGCTGAATTATGCCCCTCATGATTTGGAGCTTGCTGCCATTGTTCATGCACTTCAAGTCTGGAGACACTACTTACTTGGGAAACCTTTTGAGTTGAAAACTGATCACTTAGGACTGAAATATATTTTTACTCAGCCTAACCTGAATGCCAGACAGAGAAGGTGGTTAGAATTTTTATCACAATATGATTTTGATATTAGCTATATCAAAGGGAAGGAGAATAGAGTAGTTGATGCTCTAAGTCGTAGGAGGCACATTTCTGCTCTTATAACATTAAGAACTTAGTTTAAAGATGAGGTAAAAAGTGCCTCAGAATCAGATGCATACTTTCAAAGAAGTAAAAGTAGCGCTTTACGCAGCAAACCTAATGATGAAAGGTATAAAGGTTTTCATTTTGATAATGAAGGAATCTTGCGTTATGAAAACAGGGTATATGTACCTATGTTGAACGATTTGAGAAAGAAGTTGTTAGTTGAATTTCATAATTCACCTTTCTCTGGACACCCGGGTATCACAAAGATGCTTGCTGATTTGAAACAACAATACTTTTGGAAAGGTATGAAAAAGGATGTCATAAATTTTGTGACCCATTGTTTAGAGTGTCGGCGGGTTAAGTTAAGCAAACATATGCACCCTCGCTGGATCATTATATCCTCATAACATACCGCAAAGACAAATGGCAAGTAATAACCATGGATTTTGTACAAGGATTACCCATGTCCAGGAATAAACATGATGTTATCCTGGTAGTTGTAGATAAACTGACTAAGGTAGCTCATTTCATCGCTGGAAATCTAAAGGATGATTCACCAGTGCTGGCCAAAAGATTCGTACATGAAATTTTCAGATTGCATGGTGTACCAGAATTGATTATATCTGACAGGGATCCAAGAATGACGTCAAGGTTTTGGCAAACGCTTAATACAGCTCTTGGAACAAAACTAAACTTCAGTTCTGCATATCATCCGGAAACGGATGGACAAACTGAGAGGGTAAATCAAGTGTTGGAGGACATGTTGCGAATGTATTGCATGGATCAACAGTATAAATGGGAAGAGTATCTTCCATTAGTTGAGTTCGCATACAACAACACTTATCACTCATCTCTTAAAATGGCACCATTTGAAGCACTTTATGGAAGAAAGTGCAGAACTCCTGTTAGCTGGGATAGTGTTGAGGATAGAGTGGTAATTGGACCAGAGATTCTCACAGAAATGGAACAACAAGTTAAGCTGATTCGTGAATGATTAAAGGAAGCAGCGGATAGACAGAAGAGCTATGCTGACCTTAAGCGGGTTGATAGAAGGTTTGAGCTTGGTGAGAAGGTTTTTCTTCGTGTTAAACCTAGAAAGAGTTCTATAACTTTTGGCAAGGCTGCCAAGTTGTCACCTCGATTCGTGGGACCTTTCGAAATTGTCGAAATAATCAATCCCGTAGCTTATCGCTTAGCATTACCACCGCTTTATCTCGCATGCATGATGTTTTCCATATTTCTTTGCTTAAGAAATACGTTTAGATCATCACATGTTTTAAATTGAATTCCTCACAGGTCCAAGACCCAGAATAATCGTGGTTAAACCCACACGAGTGCTGGAAACTCACCAATTGCATTTAAGAAATCGTGAAATACAAGAATGTAAGGTCCAAAGGGGACCAGCTTTAACGAAGAAAGTGCAACTTGGGAAAATCGAAGAGATGAAAATTGCTTTTCCTTCTCTTTTTCAATGTAATGAAATCATGACACAAAACATTCTTTTATGAACTTATTTTTTTAAGTATTTATGAAAGCCAGATGAAGGCAAACATTATTCAGGCTGAATAAAATGTGTTGTGACATTGATTTCTGGAACTATTCAAGTTGGAAAATAGTCGCATTGATTTGTGAACTAATAAATTGGTTGACCTGAAGGTTAATTGAATATGTAATCATCGGGACGATGAATCTTTTTAGGAGGGAAGCATGTAACACCCTGAACTGTTGTTACTTCCTCCTGAGCATACAAGTGTTGATATGTGATTTCTTTGTAAAAAGGATGTGTTCCTTTGATTGAGAAGTCATGCTTGATATGTACTGTATCTTCTTTGCAGATTGCAGATCTTTGACTGAGTCGGAATATGATTGGACTCTTTTATTTCTTTCATTTTACGCCTGAGTTTAATCTGATCTCGGAATGAATTATGAAGTTATCCATCTATAAGACCTAGCCTTGGATCAGTGGTATTGATCCAAGTGGTGCTTTAAGTTTATTCGTGATGAATTAAAATTACAGACCTTGAGCAGGTCAGTAAGGTCCGGATGCATTGATAAGCTAGTCCGAGTATAACTCAGTGCGATCATGTTAAATGAATTGGTTCCCGATATCATAATATATCTGGAAGGTCTTGATCGTGGACCAGGTAATAATTCAGTTACATATAATTCAATAGCCTTTTTGGCAGTGCAGGAGTAAACCCTGTTCGTGAATGTATGTTGTAGGTTCTTTTTCTGAGCATTTGAAATGTTAGACCTGACTGGAATTATTAATGTTAGTAACCTAAAACTAAACCTAACCTAGGGGTTAGATTAGTGTTAATCTAACCTAGACCTAGGCTAAGAGCTAATGTTCTAAGTTAGTATCTATGTTCTATGAGGTTAGACTAGGTGTTATCCTAAATCCTAACCTAAGTTACTAACCTAACTATTGAGCAAGGATTAAGGGGACCTATGGAGGGGTGCGAACCATGGGCGGTAGTTTCTATGTTATTAAATGCAAGGATAAGCATGAGGGACAGGTAATTTGGTGGAGGTTTTAAAATGGCTAACTTGAGCCGACGTGGCAGGTCGCCAAAGTTGGAAATGGTCTTTATGTGCATTTTCCATCGCCAACTATGGCGGTCGGTGGCAGTGGAGATTGAGCGGGAAATTGGGAGTAAATGCCATTTATGGACTCGGTGGTCTTCGAGCTCGGGTTTCACGGGAAGGCATGCAAAATGGAAAGTTAATGGTTTGTTTGGTTTTGCATGCGCTCCGGTTTTCCTTCTGTCTGTTCACTGGTTCTTCGCACCAGTCTTCTTGGTGTTGCATGGCAAGTATGAGCGTAACTAGCTCTTTCCTCTGGCAAGGAAAATATATAAGTCATGGAAATAGCAAATTTTTGTTGGTGGCTCTAACTTGGAAAAGAAGGAGAAGGTTCGAGCTCTTTCAAAGGGTCTCTGCTTCAAATTTTAAGCAAATATCCGGCATGTTAGGCCCTAACCTTTAAAAATCTTGCTTTCTTTCAAGTGATTTCATTAGAACAACTCGTTCAGATGATTTATGGATTTTGATGATTTTATGGTAGCTTGGGTGATTTTGTTATCGTATCTTCTTGCTTGTTCGATTTTTCAAGTTAACCCTTGATGGGTGTGTGTTGTATTTCAAACTCTGCCTGCTCCATTTTATTGTGTTTTGCATTCCGGCGTAAGTCTGTGAAATGTATGCAAGAAGGATACTTGACCTGCTCTGTGAGAACCCGTGCATGCTTCCTTGCTGGGTTCAGGCTACTGTAGAAGCTTGTTGTTGATACTTGTTGATTGAGGCTTGTTGTTGATTCTTGTCGAAAAGATATACTTTCAATGGACTCTATGTGAATGTTTAGTTTTATTGACTTCTTTGTAAGTTTTTTCATGGTTATTATAGATGGTGGTTACTGAATCTAGTTGGGTTTCGCTATGGTATTTAAAGTTATTTGTGAATGGATAACTTACTTGTGTTCAAAGATTTTCCTTATTGCGGCCTTTTTGAAATTGTGTTTCCCTTGCGTTAAGGT
This sequence comes from Taxus wallichiana var. yunnanensis, assembly GCA_018340775.1. Taxonomy (NCBI): domain Eukaryota; kingdom Viridiplantae; phylum Streptophyta; class Pinopsida; order Cupressales; family Taxaceae; genus Taxus; species Taxus wallichiana. The sequence continues at coordinate 695,594,788 of CM031239.1, forward strand.
TATGGGATTCAACCCATGATAGTATGCAATATACATATATTATTGTATTCAAAACGACTCTGTGGAGTCCATTGAATGATTCGTTAAATTATGGACCATATATATATATAAACTTATATATATATATATATATATATATATATATATATAATTTGATTTTAATTTGATTTTATCGAGTCTTGAAGGAGTAACAGTATACGACCTCGTTATTTTGTAATGAATACCTTCGTGTTGCAAGGAATTTTTGTACAGACTCTTTGGGTGTATTTTTACGTTTCCTTTCTGTGTAAGCTTGAGCAAAAAATATTGAAGAGGCTCAGTTGGATTCCTTGTTGCGAAATCAGTATTTAGCTTTTGTATAAGCCTGATTTTGAATGTTACCATTGTTGGCACAGTTGGAATCATTAACTATTATTTATCTTGTTACTGTTGTTCGGATTCAGTTGAATCCTTGATAGGTAACCAGTGTATCTGCCTCTAATTAAGCCTGATTTGGTACACTGTTGTTTTTGACACTGTTGGGTTCCTTGAGTATAGATAGATATCATGTATCTTGGCTCTGTAAAAGTGGGTCGTGAATACCATACTTCAAACTCTGAATGCGTCCAGATGTGAATACGGTATATTATGTTTCCTTTCTGATTATTCCAGTTAGATGAGGCTGTGCATGTTGCGGGAATTTTGTATGATTATCTCTGCATAGTCTTAGGGAAACATCAATTGCTTAATGCCATGGAGTCTATTGTTGACTGCGATAAAATAGAAGTTCTTGATTTCGACCTTGGGTCTAAAAGCCTTACAGTGTTTAGTAGGGACTAGAATGGGCTGTAGGTTGATGTAAGGGATTGTTGGCGTGTTTACGTCTTCTGTTGCATGGATATCTATTCTTGAGCTTAATTGAACTTAGGAGTTGTCGACTGCACCTCAACAGTAATGGCAGTGAATATCTTCTTGTTTGTCGCTTCGTATGGAAGGTCATGTGCAGTCTGTTTGGTTGATATTCGTCATTATTTTGGCGTGAGAGCTACTGTACTATTTGTAAGCTTCAGGTGTTTTGTTATTTTTGATTTTAACAAAACAGTGGTTCTTCTCGTGGCTCGTCTGACTTATTCGTATGCATGTAAGGTGAATGTTTTCCATTTAAGGAGATGGTACAGTCATGAACTTGTTGAAGGGAAATATGAATGACTTGTTTTCTTTCTCTTCTGTTATGAAAATATATGTCGATATTTTTATCTAACCGTTGGAACTGTTTTTAACATATTGATGGAATCATGATTTGTTATGATATTCCTTTTACTGTTGAATGAAATGATCTGTCTGAAGTTTGTTGTTTTTGGAATTCAGATGGATAGATGATTTGGATACTTTCGTTCTTCTTGATCCCTAATATTTTGATGGAATATTTGAGAAGTATTTAGGACTATTCTGTAACGATAATAGAGTTACACGTTTGTAGTCATTTTTGTATTACAAAAGCATAGTCTGAAACATGTATACTTGTTTGGTGAATTGATCTCATTTAAACAGGTTGTTTAATGAAAACAATTGGTGGATTGCAATTGTTTTAAGAGTTAGTGCTTATCATGCTCAGCCTTCATCGAACCGACCCATGTTGACAAATTTTGCGATGGTCGCCGTAAGTGGTAAAGCATGCAGATCCGACAGATGTTCGATTGTTTAACTTGGTTTATGATGAATTCAGTTTGATTTTCTTTAAATGTACTATAAGAGGAAAGATGTTCTTCTTCCGTTGAGTATTGTATCAAGTATGCTGAATGCATAAAATGTATTTGATTAGTTCTAAAGGAATGGAAATTGATATTTTTTACTTATGTGTTTGTATTCTTATCTTGATAGTTTGACCTTCTTCGGTTCAAATATCTTGAGAGCATTGTTATTATTGTATATATTTGGAGACTTTTGTGATTGTCAATATAAGCTTGCAAGAATATGAGACTGAATTCTTATGATTGTTTAGCAGTTCCTGTATGTTCTATCAGAAGCTAAACTGAAATTTAGATCACTGCCTTTCTCGAAAGATAGGTTAAAATAAACCTAAGCAGTAACGCTAAACAAGCTGAATTAAATTATTAATCCCTAGTCTTGATTATGCCAGGACAACATTTAATTGGATTCTTAATCATTATATCTTGATACTAATAAGTACGATATAAATTCAGTTATGAGAACTGATATAAACCTAGATGGGGTTCAGATGGCAATCTCATGTGAAGTTTATGAGATATTGTCCAATTTCGTTGATTTAGAATTATGTATATTCTATGAACTCCTTGATGAGACCATAATCTTAATAACTCCTCTGTGTAATGGGTTTTATTGAGAAAGGTCATCCTAAGATGAGGAATCCAGGGATCGGGAAAGGCTAACCTTAGGGGAACGTCTTTAATATAATTTAAACTCAATGTGTGTAACGCTTATTAATAAGTAGATCTTTTCGAGGCGGATTTAAAGGTTGACGGCACAAGTCAACTGCAGGGTTGTACCTTCCGAGAAGATTAGGATCTTCTCAAGATACAACAATGCAGGTGACTTATGACGACTTTTGATCGATCGCTAAGATTTACACCTTTAACTCGAACAAGTTACTGGGACCGATTAGGAATGTGGTCACATTATAAGGCTGCCTAGGAGACTCGGGTATCTTGACACACTTTGGTTTAACTAGGGTTGACCCAAAGATGTCATCTTATCCCTAGTCCTCGGGAGCATCCATATAACGTTGTCACCTTACTAATCCGTTCCCGAGTGATTAACTTGGGATAGGAGGGACTGACAGAAGTCGGTATAAGACATTCTACATAACATAAGAATGGGGTGAAGGACGTATTCCAGATTGACGAGTATGTTGTTAAGGAATACGAGACATAAGCAGTATGTTTCAAATCTTTGGCCAAAGTATCGCAAGCTGCTGATTGCATTGTCCTGAGTCACCTAGTCTAAGGGATGAGATGCCAATGAATAATGGTAACAGCTTATTCAATTAGGTTCCTTGACAGAGCATTCTCAATCCTTAATAGGGAAGAGAACCGCAAGAGTGATGTGTTAAATAAAAATTCCAACTCTTATTACTCATGAATAGATCGGTAGATTACCGAGTCATGGAATGAATAGATCGGAGGTACTCCGAGTCATTACAATTGCATATGGTTATCTCATTATAAGAATGGTTATTTGATTTGTGAGTTCTAAATTATGTATTTAGAACCGTGAAGCATTTATCAAAAAAAAAAAAAAATTGACTTGTTCTATTGTCTAAAATGAGGATAGTGGGCACATGGCAGCCTCTCGAGTCATCATCGGAAACAAGGAAGGGAAGGGTGGAGCGGCGAAAGGATTTGGGCACATCACCCATGAAGAGGAAAAACCAAACAACACTCTCGCGCCGCGGGTCTCGCTTGGGGACACGTGGCACTCCATGATTTGTTGCAGGAGAAGGGAGAAGAAGGGGTTCGTAGTGGCAAGAGAGGTTTGTTATTTTTTCCAAAGGGGAAAAAAAGAAACAAAACGAGGCGCAGTCATACACCCGCGGAGGAAAAAAAAAAACCCAATGGCGAGGGCGGGAAAATGGAGCCACGGGGTGAAATTTTCAAAATTTTCCAAAGGCCAAAACCGAAAAAGACAAAGGGTATGCCCCCTGCTACCACCCCCTAAGGTGCCACATGGCACGTTCTTATTGCTACTGGCAACAGGGCTAAAATGAAAATTTTTCCCCAAAATTTTCAAAAAGGCTAAGGGCAAAAAAAAGGAACTGCACCTCCGTCGTAGCCCCAAGAGGACACGTGGCACCCTCTGATTGGCTGCAGGTTGGTGGAGGAAAAAGTGAAAATTTTCCCAAGTCAAAATTTTCAAACAAAACTTTTCTAAGGAAAAACGATGGGAAATTTTTGGGTTGCGGGCCCGCCAGGGAAAATTTTCCCACATTTTCCCTTGCCAAGGCACAAAAACTTCAAAGTGCCATAACTTGAGCTAGAAAGCTCAGTTTTGGGAAAACAAGGACTTTTTGGAAAGCTCTCGATGCCCTATTTACACAAGAAGCATAAATTTTACTTTTTGATAAGTTTTTAAGGGTCAATTTTGCAAAAAGGATCTGTAGGCTATAATTAGTGAACTGGCAGTTTTCAAACTTTTCAAATTGATTAAATTTGGTCTCCTCCTTCACTCAACATGTCAAATGACACGAGGATCTATCTAGGAGGGTTTAGAGTGTTTTAGGAAAGTTAATTTGTTCAATTGATTCAAAATTGCATTTGTCCAACAAATGACAGGATATGGTTGAGGAAGAGATTAAGCTCAATTTTTGCAATGTACACTTTATCTTCTTAAGTTTCCTTTGTCAATTTGAATTCATTGTCATCTTGGCATACTAATTTGTAACATTTTAAAGTTGATTACCAAGTGCAGTTTGACTGTATAATTTGATTGCATTCCTTTTACTAGTTTAAAATTATACACAATGCCAGAGATTAGTTTCATTGGAGTTATTCATTCATTTTTATCATATAGTTATGGTATTTACTACCTAAAATAATCCATCACATTAAGTTGATTCTAAACAATTTATTTCCATGTTAAATTACAAGTTCTGATTTCAAATTTAATATATTTTAAAGAGAAACAATAGAGTATAATTCCCACCTACGTGTTTCCTCTTCTTGCAATTAAACAAAGATTACATTTACAATAGAAATTCAATTCCAAAGCAACAATGTGAGTTTGAGAAAGTAGATTATTCCTTTATTGATTTCTAACAACAACTTTACAACTTATTCCTTTCTTTTAACTTCAAAATATAATATACAATACATGTAACATTCTTTCACATTCCTTTTCAAAACAGAGAATGGGATATAACTCTTTACATTTCTCACTTAAATTTCAGTCTTTCATCATCAATACAAGTATCTTCTCATTTACAATAATTATACAAATCATCCACTTCAAAGTGGGAAAGTATTTCAATAAACTTTCTCACAAGAAGGGACTATCAAACTGTATATTCCTCTTGCTCAAAACAACAACATGTTCATTTTCTCTTTTCTCCAAGTTGATCACAACAAAAGAGAGGGAAAGGCAACGCTCTCCACCCAACCAAGACATCCAATGAAAGGAGAAGCCTTCCTTCATCATTGGCCCCCAAGCCCCAACCAAGATACAATAAAAGATGTAATTCAACCATGGCAACAACTGGCTTCCACAACACAACATTCTTTCACACACACATTTCTTTTTAAAAACACAATGCAACACCAAAAGCAAACAGCAGTTCACAACTACATTCAACAACATTTCAAAGCAGAACTTAGGCTTGATCTTACAAGCCAAAGGAGCAAGGACTATGGGGGAAGCTACTTATGCCTCCCAATTTGGAATTGGGCATCCACCTATAATCATACCGCCAATATAACATATCATATCCCATAAACCTTATGCCTCCCAAGCCCTCCTTATGCCCCCATAATTTTCTCGTATGCCCCCAAAAGTAAGAAATGCAAGCTATTTCTTTTCCATGGTGGATCCCAAACCCAAAACTCCCTCCAAAAATTCTGATACCCATGGCATTTCCTTATTCCCCCACAATAATTCCCCATAGCCTTCTCCTACACCATTCCTAAGGTAGTCTACCCAACCAGCCAACAAATAAAGCAATGCATGCACCATACACACAACACAATAAGAAAATAATAGCAATAAGAAAGAAATAAACACCTACCTTTCCATCGTAGCTTTTGTTTCCAACATCAAGCTCTCAAAGCTAAGAACACAATCCAAAACAACAATCTCAAGTAAGAAGTTATCTCCAAATTCCTCCACAATCCATAAGAGCTCCAAACAGAAAAAAATGCGCCACAAGGAGTTTGCAAAAATAATTAAACAACCAAGAAACCATCTTTTCCAAAACTTCTCCAAAGTAAGAGCTCTAATCATAAGAAAAATGTGCCCCAAGCTTGCATAACAAATGTTTTAACAACTACAAAACAAGAAGAGAGTTGGAATTATATAGAAGAGGGAAGGAAGAGGATGATGTGGATCCATGTAGGATGCCACCTCAAACATCCTCAATTTCAAACACAAAAGACAAGATTTCATTCTCCCAAGCACAATAAAGAGGTGGGTGAAAAATGACAAGTTACTTGCACACACAAAAGAGCCCACACCTCAAGGGACAGCAAAATAAATGAAATGTAAGAAAGTGCAATTAAAAACATGCACAAGATGAATAAAATGCATTATAAAAGTCACCAATCACTTCCCCAACCATAAGTATGGTTGGTAACATAAATTTAGAGGCATGGGACAAGTTTTACTTGTCCCACAAGCCTCCAAAAATAGCTCCCAAGGACAAATTCGAATTTTCATGGAGGTGGAGTATTTCATACTCCAAAACTGACTTACACAAGCTCTTACACATCTCTTACAAATTAAATACAAATAGCCAACAAATCTTATAATTACTTTCCCATATCCCAATTTAATTTATTTAAATTTTAATCAAATGATTCTCACATAAATCTAACACAATTTTAATTAAATAAAAGAAGGAACACATTACTAATAAAATACATACAACAATAAATAAAAGAAACACATTAATAAAATACACAAACCCATGGTCACATATAAAGATGATTTCCCCCCATGGGAACCTCAGAACAAACAACACACACAACACAAGGCATGGTGACCGTGTTGAATTCACCTGAAATTCCATTTTGGTTGGTCTCCGATCCTCGATGTTTTGTTGTGATATTTTTAAACCTGCAAAACACAAATACCTCTTTCGGACTCATGGCCATATCGAACGTCCAAAATGAATTTATAATATAATCACGAAACCATCTATACATATGAATCACGATCATCAAGGCAATCAACGAAATCATTTACATTTTATATCGACAATTATGTCATCATCAAATAATTTTCCTTTTCTAGGTTTATTCATAATCTCCAAATTCACATGTCTGAATAACTTCCACTAAACATCCATGTCAATAGTATATCATCATCCACATGTGAGTGTCTCTAATAATCACTATGAATAATATATAATCAGATTCAACAATAATCTAGGATCTGACATCTAACACCATACTAAATCAAAACTATTAAAATGTTAGTCATATAGTCTACAATATCATGATCAGTAATAAAAGGTGTCAAAGGGAAGTGGGCACTACAAGTAAACTTTTGTGATGAAGAGGGTTAAGTTTTTTCTCTTTGCTTGGGGGGAAAATATGGAGACTATGTAGGATGCTCAATTGTAGGCTATGGTGGAGAACTAGATGAGGAACTATCCGTAGAGGTGTGTGGGGGATCTATGATGTGTGTGGAGAGAAGATCTTATTCTAAGTCAATAACCTTATAACATAAGAGAATGAATGACTCACATGTATCATATTGTAATCATTTCTTGAGTGGAGGAATGAGGCCATGACAGAAAATAAATTGCTTCTCAATATCTATGGGTTGGAAAACAAGTTGATGGATACAAGCATTAAATCTAAGAATATAATCCTTAATAGGTTTTGCGGAGCCCTGATGTAAAGTAGGTAACTCGATCATAAGTAACCTTAGGGCCATTGTTGATTATAAACCAATGGAGGAAGGTGTCCTCCATGTCATAAAAATTACTAATGGATCCAAAGGGGAGATGAGTGTACCATTGTAATGCCTCATCGGTAAGACTATAATGAAAATCCTTGAGTAGTAATCTATCATTGGAATAGGAAGCCATAGCCCTACGATAATATAATAGATGAGTATGAGGGTCACCCATACCATCAAAACATGTGAAAGTAGGCATGGTGAAGTCATGAGGGAATGTCAAATTATGAATCTTCTTAGGGACTAGATTTCCATGCAATGAATTGTTGTCAATAGAAGCATAATAGGCCTTACTTTCTAAAGTGAGAGATTGAACTTGTGATTGTAATTATCCTACAACGTGCATGAGAGAAAGGATATCTTGTGAAGGGATGGTAGAAGATGGAAATAATGTGTTAAGAGGTTGTAATTTTCCATTGTGAGTGATCATAGGGATATCCAAAGGTGGTGGAGAAGGATCTGATGCTAAAGGCGCACTAATAGTAGGTGTCGAAGAAGGTATAACATGTGATATAGGTGGAATATATGTGGTAATAGTCAGACTAGTATCAAAAACCTCCATAATAGGTGAAGCACTTGGTGAGGAAACTTGTATAGAAGATGTACTAAGAGGAGATGAAATAATAGGTGAAGAGGAAGTAACAGATGGTGGTGACTCATGAGTAGCACTAGATGCGATCTCAGGGGAAGATAACAATGGAGTAGGTGAGACACACTTGGCAGTATGGAAAGAAGGAGACTCATGACCCTTATCTGACTCATCAACAGTAGATGGAACAAGGTTGTCGCTAAAAATACTATCAATAGGATCATCAACATAATATAAAGGAGAATGTGAGCTAGAATGAGATGTAGGGGAAGCAATGTCGAAGATGTAGGGCCATGAGAAGGATCTATATCAATGGCCGAATAATAGAAGAAGAATGATTGTTAATACCTAGCAAGTAATCAATAAGAGAATCATCTAAAGTTTCTTGTGAAAGGTCGAAGGAGGATCATAAGTGATTGTATGGCATGGTGTACAATGAGTAAATGCAATACGATCATCAACAATGCTAATTCCTATAGGAGAATCAGAAAACTATTAGGCACATGTTGTTGGCTATGTAAAAGTTGTTGTCGAGATGTGAGTGTGTGTAGAAAATAGAAAACTATATAAAGCCTTGAGTTTAGCTATGGAAGCCTCATCATAAATAGGATTAACACTAAAGTGAGACATGATGGGAGAAGAATATGAGGGATTTTTTTCATTAGGTGTTGAGTGGATCCTAGAGAAAACTGTTCAAAAAGATGGTTTCACTAAAATGATTAACTAAAATAGGAAAATTCTTATTATTATGGGCCTAATAGTTAATCTAAATAAAAACAATAATGGAATAACTGATATGAATTGAAATACTAATGCTAGATGATTTTTATGAAGTAAAGTAAATGAAATGGAAGGGATGAGGTACTAACCTGAATATAAATTACCTTACTATGTGATGGACTAAGACAGGCTGATATGTGGGTTGGGTAGGTATGAAGATGTTGTTATGGAAATTGCAGAAGTTGGATATTTGAATGAACTGGGTTACCTAGGAGAAACCTGGGGCACCCAGGGGTGCTATGGTCTTTGTTAAGGCACTCGGTCTACGAAAGGCTCAATATTTGGTTCTAGTAGTGTCACTAGGTCTTCACAGTGTCTTTGTCTCTGTCACACAATTGTCACTATATCTTTGCTTATGTCGCCAATAATATGATGTGAATATCTACCTACAAAACCCCATACAAAGCATCAATCCCTAAAAATAAATATGCAAATGAAGGGGTTAGACTGACCTTAGCCACCACAATGGTGGACTTACAACTAAGTTTTGCACTACATTCCAGACCCAATGTAGTTGTGTGTTTTTGTGTGTGAAATTTTGTGCCTAGGGTGCCCTCATGCCAATGATGCATAAGTAAGGGGCAATGACTACATGTAAAAATGCAAATGATGGATGGAATAGAATAAATACAACCCTTTTCCCCAATGCTTTTGTGATGTAGATGTAGAAGATTCCCAAACACAGTCCCTAGCCTTAGTAGATAGCTTCCCTTTATAGTAATATGTCTTCCCATAATGTAGTGAGTATGCTATGTTTATATAGGGATATCTTGTTCAAATTTCAACACTAGTGACCTAAAATGCTGACTACCACCTAGGGGAATGAATGGGGTAATGAAAAAGATTGACCTTGAAGAAAAAATTAGGACCAAGAGTTACGAAACTAGGGCTCCTAAAATCACGAATAGGGTGCCCTAGTGCTATCCTAGGCACCCCAGTGTAGGACTAAAGATGACAATCAAGAAAATTACGACACCTAAGACTCCTTAAAAGATGTCCAAAACTGTATAGACAATTGATGACTATACCAAACACATAACAATGATGACTGACTAATTGACGACATGACTAAGGGATAGGTCACTAGTGAATAATTTTATTACACAAGATCCATATATAAAATAACATACCCGGTGGTATAAATGTAATAGTAAGTGTGTGATTTTGTGACTACAGACATTGAGTGAAAAAACTAACTCTTACAGTCTTGAAAATGAAATAAGAAGAGATTAAGGTGCTTATATCATGTCATATAGTCATGATCATGACATATACAAGTTATACATCTCAAATAAAAAAGCTTCAAAGAATAGGTAGGGTATGAGACATCTTGTTAAACCATTTCTTCACATTCATAAGTCTCACAAACTTAAATACCTTAAACACTTTGTTAAAGACAAGCTTGATAAGGAAAAGAGGTCAAGTGTATAACTATTTTTGGAGGTTCTTGATCTTTAAGGTCATTTACAATCATCAAGAACCATGGAACTAACAATCTTCTTCATGAACTATGCACTAAGGCAAGACATATACAAATTTAGCATGTACAAACCACAACATCTAGGTTTGAGAAAGGTCAAACCATAATTCTTCCATTTATGACCTTAATGACACCTTTCAAATATGGTGAAGATGATATTCAACTTACTAGGTCTGTAGAAAGATTCACTCCATAGGTAAGAGGTTATCTTTGCATGGTTTTCAAGATAGTCACAATTAGGGTAGGGTTTCATGATCCAAACCCTAATCATCCATTAGAGATATTTTATCACTTTGTTAATTATTTTCATGTTATTACACTTGAAGAATGACTTCATCAATACTTCTTAACATAGATTCATAGCTTCGTTTGCATTTTTGATGGGAGAACATCATGGGTTAAGATCCATGTCATTGTCCTTTAGTCTACCACAAACACCAAACCTAGTTTGTAAGAAGCAAGAAGTTTACATGTCTAATCTTTGTCTCAGGATTCTAAAGTAGGTTTTTGTGTGGGATACCTCCTTTTTCTCTTTCCATATTAAAACAACCATCACTTCACCGAGTATATACATGGAAACAAGCATTTTTCAGGCCGTGAACTTTTTCTTAAGCCATAACATGGAAGTCCCGAGTTTTTAGTCTTATTACTAGCATATCTTCAATCTCATGACCAAATTTGGAAGGAAAAATTCATGGAGAAGGTATACATTACCTCCAAACATCTTGGATGTAGAGTTGTAAAGTGAAATTTACAAGCACAACTCATAAATTGGTATTTTCGATAAGCCTATACATCGTAATTGAAAAACAATGTAAACTATACCCTCACACCACTTAACCAAAGAAACTATGAGCTTCAAATAGTATTATTAGACCTATAGAATATGATCACACTTATTTCTCAGATCAACATCATGCATACTCACAAAATCCTTCTTCAAGCACTATGACAGGTTTAGCTTGAGAAGCCCTTCAATGGTAGAGAGGAAGTTTGATAGAATGCACACTAAAAAAACACAAATCTAGTTCAAATATCTTCATGAATCCTAAGAACAACTTGTTAGGCCCCTGAAATATCAACTAAGTCCAAAAAGGGTGCATAAGCACACACGACTGAAAAAAGTACGCAAGATAAGGCGCACAGGAAGGGTTTAAGTAGGGTTTTGGTAGAACCCGAGATGTGTGCCCACGAGTAGAATCTGGGACTTAGCCATTTTCAACCTATCGAGAAGGACATGAGAAAAATGTGACCCGGGTGGATAAGGTGCTAGCCTAGCGACAGGTGGCCTGGAAGGAATATGCCCTACAATAGAAGCTTCTAGAAGGACATCATGGTAAGGAGTGGTGAGCTCAGGCCTGGAGGAGCATGCGCTCATGGAGGACCACATTCAAACACTTGGCAACAGATATGAGGTTGTAGAAGAATGAGTTGGTAGTTCAAGAAGGCTATATATACAAGTGCTGTAGAAGTAAAAGTAGAGAAAAGGAGTAGAGAGCGGAGCTCTGTAGAAATACTACAAGGACTCTATTAGCTTGGGTAAATAAGGATAGGAAAGGATGTATCAAGGGTTTGGGAATTATAAATTTTCTTTTGAGGGCCTAGTTATATGAATCTAGTTATAATGCATGACTAAGGTCTACCTTTCGGTGACATTCTCAGTAATGAGCTTAATGATTGTAATGAGGTTAATATTTTATGTGAATATGAACATTAATGGTTCTGATGCATACATCCTTCTTCATAGCTCTTTTTCATTTATTTTTATGAACTAAGTATGAATTCTTATACAACTTCATTTCTGTTTTAGTGTAAGTTATATAATCTGTTAAGCTCTTTTTTGTCTAGAATGACTGTAAGGATCTAGAAGCCATTCTGAGCTCTATGGTGCTTGTATGTCTTATTCCCTCTCAAATATCTTAAACTCATATCATAGATGATGTTTCCCACTAAACTCACATAAAAGAGAGATTCGAGCTGCGCGTGCCTCGGTGAGTGCCCAATGCCTGCCGAGTGATAGGCGATGTGCATGGGATTCCTTTCCTTTGTGATGGGTGTAAAAATGACTACATCTTGGTTCCATTGCTGGGACCTCTTTTTGAAGTTGTAGTGGGAAATGGCATACATCATGATCTATGTAATGAGTAATGATAGAGTGTTTAACTTTGGAAAGTGTTGAATCATGGTTCAAAAGCATGGAGGATGAATTTGCTTAGAGATTCAGCACTAGACCTGAGTTTAATGCATGTAGATGGGTAGAAGAGAACCTTTACCATGATTTATATGAAAAAAATTTATGTTGCTTCCTAGTAGAACTCGTATGAATGGCTCTCAATATATGCATCTAGATCAAGCCAATATTATAGATCACGTGTGTGCACCCAAAAAGAATACCAAGGGCTATAGGATGCAGATCTTATGTGGACTCATGTTGTGGATCATTGGTGGAAGGGAGTGCTAGCTAGCTACACTCTGGAATACACTATTTCCACATATTCTTGTCTGGAAGTTACTTGAGTTTGAGTTCCTAAGGAGCTCATTATTTCGCATAGAATGTTTTCATTCCGAATAGAGTTACTTCTATCTTTTCATTCTCTTGAGAAACAGATAAGGGTTAGGGCTAGGAGGAATACCTATTGAGTGTTGGGAGGTGTGCGTGTACCGTAGAGAGATCAGATCGATTGTGAAGCACTCCTTTTTGTCTGGGAAGGACTACCTATAAGTAAGAATACAAGACCACTAGATCTTAGTTAGACAATAAGTGAGGGAACTGCCTTGGGCCCAGGAAATATTAGACTTCCTTTCGAAGGTGGTCAGCTCCCTTTCAATACAAATTGATGCAAATGGTAATAAAGAAGCTATTGCGAAATCACGATTTAGGTACCTCCTTAAAAAGCAATAGAGACTAGACTACCAATAATAGTATGTCATGTTGTTTGTTTGGTCACTGGTTATTGATACGTTCAGGTCAAGTTACGGGATAGACCAGGCTGGATCTGAGGTTGTTAGGAGACAAATAGGTGAAAGGAAGGTTTTGGGTATAAGTCACAGTGACCGATGCCGGTCACTGGATAACCGACCGCGGTTAGAGAACCGCTACCGGTAGGGGATAACCGACACCGGTAGGGTCAGTAATCTAGGTGCTTCTAGGTAGAGGTTGATTGTAGGGTGATTGTGGGGTTTTTAAGACTGGTGGATGGTTGGGGAATAGTGAGATGGTGGGGAGGACTCGAGAGTGATAAAAATATCTTCTAGGGAAATACAAGGATGTATGGATGAAGGTTAGGTGCAGGGTGCTGGCAGGTGGTAGATCTAGGAGTGAGCTTATAATTACTATGAATCAAAAGTTCAAGAAATGGTGTTTAGAAACATACAAGACACTACTTACTCATTCTTGATGAAGATTCAGGTCTAGAAATGCAGTGATGAATGCCAGATTCAGGTGGGATGATCTGACAATCAAAAGTGAGCTGATGAAGCTATCCTCTGACTTTTCCAATGCTTGGACGAGTGTGAAGGTGATCCAGTTACTCAGTTGCAATCTTGGGCTCGACGTCCTTCTCTGCAAACTCTTCTCTTTTCTTCACTTGTCTCTGTCTTGCAAATGAATTCTGGATCCTTTCTTTTTGGTTGGGGGAGGTCATTAATAGGGAACCGATGGTGGTTACGTAACCGACGGCGGTTGAGTAGGAACCGATGTCGGTTAGGTCAAAGTGGCTATTTTTAGTAAAACAGCAATCTTTCCCTCCTTTTCTCCCAAGGGATCAGTTGTGGGCTTGGTCAAGTCATTATTTGGCTCATTTTGGTGCAAGTGAGGGGTGATGAGTCATGGGTGTGGGTATGGACCAAGTCATAGGTCTTAATTAGGTTGGTTTAGGGTTAGGGCTAGGTCATAGTGAGGTGGCGAGATGAGGTGGCAGGTTTGGAGATGTGGATTTATTAATTATAAGGTAATTAATAAATCATTAGGTGTGTAAGGTTTTAGGTGGTGAGGTAGGGTTAGGTTGCGGGACGAGATACGGGGTAAAAGGGGTCATAAGACCCAAATTTGGTGTCTACATTTGCCCCTTGTTGTCGTGTAGCTTGTATTTTAAAGTCTGCACTAACAAAAATAAAAAGTGGTTGCCCCATTAAGGGTATAGGTAATCCCCCTCAAATCTATGTGATTGAGGTGATGTGAAATCGGGATAGGGTTGATAAAGGTGAAGTATGATGAGATGATGGTAAGGTGGTGGAGTAAGTTCAAGGAGGTAGACGCACATTGAAATGTAGTAGTGCGACCGGGTACATGAATTGAAGAGCAAAGAAGTAATTCATAGGTAAAGGTCGATAGTTTATCCAAACAAGGTTGATATAATCCTGGTATCCAAGGCATAGGAAGTAGCTCCAGGGGATATAACGGGTAAGGTACTAGAATGTTTAGGCATGTTCGGCAGTACCAAATGGTTGGTTTGGTTGAGATAAACGTCACGGTCTCGGTCTAAGAAAAGTTGGTTGGCTGATCAATTCAAGTATCCTAGTCATGCTAAAACACGAACAGGTGAGCTCGATTGAACAAACAACTACATTATGGGTGGATAGAATCGTAATTTATAGGCTTGGTCGAGGTACTTAATTGGTGTGGCCATGGGTCGGGCCGATTGGTTAGTTGTGGCCTTGGGTCAGGCTGAGTGGTTAGTTGCAGCCTTGGGTCAGGCGATTAGGGTATTCGCGGCGCTTGGGTTGGGCCGATTGGTTGGTTGCAGCCTTAGGTCGGGCTGATTGGTTGGTTGTGGCCTTGGGTCGGGCCGAGTGGTATGTTGCGGCCTTGGGTTGGCCTTGGTTGTTCATTACCTTGGGTCGGGCTGATTGGTTGGTTACGGCCTTGGGTCGGGCCGATTGGTTGGTTGCGGCCTTGGGTCGGGCCGATTAGTTGGTTGCGGCCTTGGGTCCACCCGATTGGTTGGGTGTGGCCTTGGGGTTGGGCCGATTGGTTGGGTACGGCCGTGGTCGGGCCAATTGGTTGGTTATGGCCTTAGGTCGCCCGATTGATTGATTTCGGCCTTGGTCGAGCTGATTGGTTGGTTGTGGCCTTGGGTCGGGCCGATTGGTAAGTTGCGGCCTTGGGTCGGGCCGATTGGTTGGTTGCAGCCTTGGGTCAAGCCGATTGGTAAGTCAGCCTTAGGTCGGGCCGATTGGTTGGTTGCGGCCTTGGTCGAGCCGATTGGTTGGTTGCAGAGCCTTGGGTTCGGGCCGATTGGTTGGTTACGCCTAGGTCGGGCGATCGAGAAGTTGTGGCCTTGGGTCGGCCAATTGGTAAGTTAAGGCTTTGGGCGGGCTGATTGGTAAGTTAAGGCCTTGGGTCAGGCCGATTGGTGAGTGTTATCAATATAAATACGTGAAAATATTTATATTTTTAAGGAAAACACAACACATGATAGGTTATGGTAGGGGATGGTCGAGCTAACCTTGGGAGACCCCATGTCTCCTAAGTGCTACCTACATAGCCCATTGCACAAAGAAAGGAGGGCCTCGGGCCATCGATGTAGTTCTCCCTTAGGACCAGGGAGAGGTGAATTCGGGGAAATTTGGTTGTGGTTAGGTAATTTGTTGGTTGGTAAAAGTTTGATGTTGGTAGGGTAATGTTGTTGGTGTTGGTAAGGTATTGGTGGTGTTGGTGTGGGTATAGGTGAAGCGAGGTTGAGCTTACCCAAGCATAGGGAATCGTGTCCTGATTAAGGTCAACACATAATCCTAGATTTGGGTAAAAGAGGCAAAAGTGTCTCGTAGTTGAAAAGAGCAAAACAAACCACGTATTATCATAGGATGAGCTTGAATCCCTAGGTACCTTGCATAGGCGAGAAGTCGATAGGTGAAAAGAGTTGTATAATCACAATATATTAGATATACGTCACGTCCCTTGAGTTTTGTTGTTTTGAAGAATGGTGAGGTGAGGTGGATGGTATAGCTGGGGCGTAGAGAACTTGTTATAAGGTGATTATTCTGACGAAAGAGAACCAAACCTGAATAGACAAGTCCATGACTCAAAAGTGCTTTTGAATATTGCTTTTATTTTTCTAGATATAGACTGATCGATGCGGGAAGTCTATATGGGATATGCATTTTGTTGTTCTTGAGGTCTTCACGAAGCTGATCAATGCGAGAAGCTTCTGATAGAGGCTGACTTTGTATAGCTGTCCTTCAAGGGAGCAGTCTATTTATAGTAGCAGATGTGGCTTTTGTGTATAGCTGTCCTTCAAGGGAGCAGTCTATTTATAATAGCAGATGTGGCTTTACACATAGCTATCCTTCGAGGGAGCAGTCTATGTATAACTTAGAGGTCTAGATGTCCATTTGGCATGAAGCATCTAGTTTTGTAGGAAGTTTGACTCAAGAATATCCCATAATTGTATAATTGAGAACGTGTTATTTTGATACTTTTAAGTCATGGACCAGACTAAAAAGGGGAAGGCATCTTTAAGAGGAGGTGATGATCAAACCACGTGAGGTTGATTCTACTTTGAGATGCACGAAACAAACTATATGAGGTGGTAAATGAGCTCAAGGGACGAGCGCAAGGTAGATAAGAAGTGATGTAACACTAAATTCAACAGTAGAATGGTTGGAGATGCAAGGCATTAAGGGGTTCAGGCTCAGGTTTACCATTAAGTGAAGCTAAATGGTAAGTGCCTGATCCGTAAGTGTGAGTGATAATGTAAGGCCCAATCCAATTAGGAGCAAATTTTCCACGTTTGCTCTTTTCTAGTTTGGTCACATGTTGATTCTCTTTGAGGACAAGATCACCAATCTGAAAGGTACACTCATGAATTCACTTATCATAAGCACGCTTGATGCACTTTTGATATATTTGAAGGTGGTCAAGAGCTGTAAGATGACACTCGTCAAGAAGCTCTAATTGGGCTAACCGCTCTTGGCGGAAATCATCATTAGTGAGAATATCCTGGAGAGATATTCTTAGGGAGGGGATTTGTATTTCGAGAGGCAAGATAGCCTCGGTACCATATACCAAAGAGAATGGTGTGGCATTAGTGGAGGTACAAATGCAGGTATGATAAGCCCAAAGGGCAAAGGGGATGTGATCAGGCTAATTGTTTCCAAAATCATTAATGACTTTCATGAGAATTTTGGTTAGGTTTTTGTTAGAAGATTCGGCTTGACCATTTTCTTGTGGATAGTAAGGTGATGAGAAGCTAAGTTTGATACCAAAGTTGTCACAAAGGTCTATAAAAACTTATTTTGAAAGATTTTCCATTATCTGTTATCAGGCGATGAGGAACACCAAAACGATAGATAATGTGATGGTTGATGAACTCTACGATTTTTTCTTTTTTGGTTGAAATGAGTGGAATGGCCTCCACCCATTTAGTGTAATATTCAGTTGTTGTGATTATCCAATGGTGACGTTGCGAAGAAGGTGGTGAATCTCACCAATAAGGTCTAAACCCCATTGTGAGAAAGGCCAAAGATCTCGTGCGACCTGTAGCGGGTGGCTAGGAGTATGTTGAAGGTTGGCATGTTGTTGACACATAACACAACGCTTAACATATTCAGTAGCAGTCATTATTAAGAGTAGGCCAATAATAGCCTAGGTGAAGGATCCGTTTGGCCATGGCAAGGCCACTAAAATGTCCACCACAAATTCCGTCATGGACTTGTTGGATGGTATAGGTGACCTCCGCGCCGGTTAGACATCGAAGGAGGATGCCATCAAAGCCATATTTATAGAGGAGTCCCCCCATGATGACATAACTGAGAAACACTTTTAAGAAAAGCACGTTTGTCCATTACTAGTAAGGTCAGGTGGGAGAACAGAGGTTGTAAGGTAGTCGTGAAATTGGTGATACCAAGTATCCTGTGAATTAGCAGATACATTATTTACCATACAAACATCCGGGACTGAGTAAGATGGGGCAAAGAGTTGTTGGACCAAGACAAATATGTCAGAGTCAGTTGGTGAGGTAGGAATTTGCGAGGCCAAGCAAGCCATAGTATCCACAAATTTATTAGTTGAGCGGGGAATGGTTTGGATAGAATAATGAGTAAATAAGGTCAAAAGTGAATCCACGTAATGTTTGTACTTTTGAAGTTCCTCATTTTTACATTGGTAGATGCCCGTAACTTGATTGACTACTAATTGAGAGTCACCAAAATGTTAATAGACTTTACACCTAAGTGTAACGCAACCTGAGACCCAAAACAAGGGCCTCATATTCCGCTGTATTATTAGTGCAGGGGAAATCGAGCCGGAATGAAAGAGGCATAGGTTCAACATCAAGAGGAATGAGAACAATGCCTGCCCCTCCGCCGCGCTGGCATTTGGATCCATCGAAGAAGAGGGTCATTGGATACGACACCTCACTGAGTGAAAGAGTTGCGATGAGTTCGTCAGGGAAAGTAAAATTGGTAAATTGTTCCCTAGGTAAAGGGGCTTCCATGAGTTGGTCTGCGATAGTTTGTCCTTTGATTGATTTCTAGTGTACAAACTCAAGGTCGAGGTCGGTGAGGAGCATAAGCCATTAGGCGATGCGTTGGTTTAGATGAGGTTTGGCGTACATATAATGGATGGGGTCAGCGTTGGTGATGACAAAAGTTTTGTGATTCAGGAGGTAATGTCGGAGTTTGGTGGCCACGAATGATAGGGCTAGGCACAAATTTTCTACATGTGTATACCTAGTCTCGTAATCCACAAAAGTATGGCTTATGTAATAAACGGCTTGTTCTCGATGCTCGAGTCATGATGTGTGAGCATGGCTCCTACAACATGGTCGGTGGCAGAAAGGTAAAGGTAGAAAGGGTGATCATCCTGAGGTGGGACAAGCACGGGTGGCTGCAAGAGATAGGCTTTAAGAGCCTCAAAGGCTTGGTGGCACTCTTCGCTCCATTGAAAGACAATGTCCTTTTTAAGGAGATGATGGAAAGGTTGACATCGATCCGAGAGTTGTGAGATGAAACAGTGGATAGATTGGAGTTTTCCCTGTAAACTACAGTAATTGTTTGAGGTTAGTGGGTGGGGGCATTTCTAGGATGGCTTTGACTTTTCCGGATCAACCTCAATGCCACGCAAAGAGACGATAAAACCAAAGAGTTTTCCCAAAAGGACACCAAAGACACATTTCTTTGGTTAAATACGAACACAGTATTGTAATAGGTGATCAAAATAATGGTTAAAACATCGAGATGTTCACTGCGATGTTTAGATTTTCCAAGAAAATCATCGACATAATCCTCAAGGATAGTGTGCATAATGTCATGAAAAATGTAAGTCATAGCCCGCTGATAGGTCGCACCAGCATTCTTAAGGCCAAACGGCATGACACGATAGCAACACGATAGCGAAAGGTTCCCAAGGAGTAATGAAGGCGGTTTTATGTTGATCGGCCGGGCTACCAAAATTTGATTGTATCCCGAGAAGCCATCCATGAGAGAAAGCATCTCATGGCCTGCAGTGAGATCAACAAGTTGATCAATACTAGGTAGGGGAAGTCATCCTTTGGGAAAGCGAGGTTAAGGTCCCCAAATCATACATATCCAAGTCCCCCATCGCTTTAGTGCGAGTGTACGATGTTAGAAATCCATTGAGGATAGTCAATAGGTAAGATGAAGGAAACAGAAAGGAGTCATTGAAGCTCTTCTTTGACCAAGAGGGCAATGCGTGGATGCATTTTTCTCAGTTTCTGTTTAACTAGTTTGGAGTTGGGTTTCAGAGTAATGTTATGGACAGCAATGTCAGGATTGATTCCTGGCATGTCAGCGTAGGACCAAGTGAAAGCTTGGTTGTGGGCACGGAGGAAGGTAGTGAAGGTAGTTTGTTCTGATGCGTTAAGAGATTGTCCGATCTTCACAATGTGAGGATCGTCCTCTGTGTGGATGTTGATTTCTATAGTCGACTCATTCAACATGGTTTGAGTTT
Source organism: Taxus wallichiana var. yunnanensis (assembly GCA_018340775.1). NCBI lineage: Eukaryota > Viridiplantae > Streptophyta > Pinopsida > Cupressales > Taxaceae > Taxus > Taxus wallichiana. Next base: position 695,615,176 of record CM031239.1, read on the forward strand.
CAGATGGTAAGGCACGTTGAATATAAGAGTCGTCCGCACCAAGGTAAGTGAGGATGGAGTCGTCATCCTGGCACTCAACAACATTAATTGAAGGTGAGTCTTCTTCGATCATGTCTGGATACAGAAGGGGAAGAGAAGATGGGTCTTCATTATCACATTGATAAGTGAGAGGACCCAGGAAGATAGCATTTACGAAAAAAAAAAAAAGTTAGGAGGGATAGATTCTGGGTCTATCGACTCTGTGGGTGAAGATGGAAAAATAGGTGATGATGGTTCAGAAGAGGTAATGTCGTTGTCTTCCCGAGATACAACTGACACGAGGTTTCTTTGGTGTAAGTGTTTCAGAAAATCCAAGACCACTACGATCTTTGTGTTTACGTGTAGTCACGGGAATGATTGTATGTCGGCCTTGTTCATAAAGACCGAAACCAAAACCTTTCCAAGCACAACGAGTCAAGAAGGTGAGGGCGAAACGACGATTTGTTAGATATTGAAAATCGATTGGAAGGGAACCACACCAAGGGGAGGTTCAGGGGTAATGGAGGATGCGTCGACACCCCCATACGTTAGGTTGGTGCGGCAATTAGGTGGTCCATAGGAGATCACCTCCCCCACACGACGGTCATAGGTAGGATGCGCATGTAACTATCTCATACTCCTGTGGGGTATGGAAAGTGCTAATGTTATATAGGTGATACTCCCCCAGTGTAAGGCGTTGAAAAACATCTACCAAGGGATCTGAGGTTGGGATGTTGTCCGCGGGGAAGGAAGTGGTATTTGCGGTGGTGGTTTCATTGGTTGAAGGTGTAGGTGCGGCTAAGGTGGATGGTTGAGGTGTGGGTGAAGTAGATGGTTGGGTTGGATGAATGGGTGCCTTGACTGGTACAAGCACATCATTAGGCGATATAACATATTACAGGTTTTGAAGGGGGGAGCGTCAGCTTTTACGGTGTATGACTTCCCCTCATACTCAAATTTTATGCATCTATGTAAGGTGGAGGGAACGCATCCCATAGCCCGGATCCAAGGGCGGCCTAACAACATGTTGTATTGGAATTCTCCCTCAAGGACATAGAAGAGTTCGGGTAAGGTACGTGGCCCTACACGAATGTTAAGGATCACGGTGCCTAAAGTAGAAGTAATAACATCATTGAATGAACGCAACATGGTGGGGTTGGCACACATGCAGCTAGAAGGGATATTCATTTGTTGGAAGGCTTTGGAAGAGATGATGTTTAGGCTAGCCCCGTCAATCATAACATGATGTACTCGATGTCCCAGATGTAAGCCGAGATGAAAAGAGCGGGGTCAAGATCTTCTGCACCAAAGATGACAATTTCATCTTCTTCGAGAAACTGACAAAGAGCGGCTTGTCTGTGTATAGGGATGACAGTGGTAGATTGTTTGGTGAGAGAAGCAATGTGGTTGGGTGTTAAGATGGAGGCAACGGGAAAGGTTTCATTAGGTAGGACCTCTATCCCTTGAAGGATTTCAATGAGAGCTTGTCGATGAGATTCAGAGGTTTGAATGAGATCATACAGTGTCATTTTTACAGGTGATTGGTGAAGTTGTTTGATCATGGTACGATGGGAAACTCCATCAGAGATAGGGTAGGCAGGTCCACAAATAACCACTTTAGGTGGTGGTGCGATCGGGATGGCGACGGAGAAAGAGAGGCCGCAGGTGTGCTTTCTTTAGCTTTCCCATTGTTTTTCTACCCTCGAGTAGCAATACTAATCATGTTGATCTCATGAACACGAGAGGAGGAAGATGGCAGGGATAAGTCATTGTCTTCGAGAGGTGGGGTTGCAATAATGATAGATCTTGGTGAGGCGGGGACAGGTGGTATAGGAGAGGGGATTGAAGCTAAAGGTTTCTCCCTTCGTAAGTTGTCTTTCTTAACCTTTCTATCCGAGATAGGTGACTGACGAAGGATGGCTTTCAAAGCTTTGCATCCCTCCACATCATGTCCTGGTGTGTGGTGGTAAGCGCAGATTTTAGACTCATCATAACCTATAGGTCGAGGTTTAGATGGATCATAGGGTCTGAGTGGGGGTAGGGAAATGGTCGCATTCTCCACCAACATATCAAGGATCTTGGCGTAAGATCCTTTGAGTGGGCCGTCAGAGTCGAGAGGAAGATGAGGCTATTGATTGGTGGGTTTTGGTAATGGTTGGGTATGGTTGGTTCGTATGGGTGGTGGTTTAGACAAGGGGTTTTTATAATTGGATTTACCTAAATGTGGCTTCTTCAAGCAGCAAGTCATGTTTAGCTAGTTAGATGATGAGGCCACAGATGACGTGGTGGTAGGAAACAACCACGGGGAAAGAGGAGTGACAAAGAAACAAATCCTTTGATGATGGAGTTTGTTTAGGGTTGGTAGGTGGACAGATACTTGGGGTGACGGTGTTGATACACCCGTGGATCTCTGTATGGGTGCAGAAGGTGCAGGTCATTTTAAAGAAAACGCAGGAGGTATGATGTATTGAGGCAAGGTGGAGGGGTGAGGTCCCAATATAGAAGGTAGGTGTGATGCGAGGGTTTTAGTTGTGACAGAGGCATAGATTGGACTTGAGGAGATTGGGTCTGTCTCCTAGGTGGATGGACGGCTTTATTTTTGGATAAATCTAACCGTTTAGGTGGGTGTGTTAGGTTGGGTATTGGTGAAGTCCCAAGCATAGGGGAAGGTTTGGTTAGGTTAATAGAGGTGGATGAGGTATTCGGTAGAGATGAGGGGGTGAAGATGAGGACATAGGCATTTTGAGCTTTTGTAAACACCTCGGGTATATGGTAGAGGTGTCTGGATCGGTCATCTGCATTTGAGTAGAGCATGGTGTACTCAAACACTCCCATAGGACTCGCCTATCTTCTGAGGGATGACAATCTTCACGTGTGAAGAAGAAATTTTGTATGGAAGAGAGGTGGGTTGTGATTCCAGTCCACTGTGGGTGTGATACAGGGGGTAAATGAGGCATTGTATCAATGGGTGTTAAGAGGTCAACCGGTCACTGAAAAGATTTAGGCGATGAAGAACTAATAGGTAGGAAGGCATGTTTGAGGGGATCCGTCATGATTAAGGAGTTTGGTGATGTCGGTTCGAGAGGTTTCTCTTCTAAGGATGACAGAAATAGTGGCGAGCCTTCTTCTTTTACAGTAAGAGTGGCGGAAGGAAATGTTTGGGAAATAGATAAGTTAGATAACATCCGCTCACAGTCTTGCAGGGATGTGGTGTAAGAAGACTCATTCGTGAGAAGAGAACTCTGGGTGGTTAATTCCTTTATGGGTAAAGGAATGGCAAGGTTATCATCTTGTCTTGATGGTGGTGTAGGGGGTGCGGATCCCTGCGTTAGTGAAGAGGCCTGATTCAGAATTTCCTCGATAGAAGCTTTTGGTTGGGAGTTGAAAACTGCATGGATTTCATGAACACTCTTCTCCTCGGCTGAGGTGTCTTGATTTGTGTTACTGTTAGATGCATGGTTAGGAAATGGTTTGTTGAAAATTTTTAAATTTCGATTAGCGGGGGCATTAGGATTATCGAGAGTTATATCCCCTGCATCAACCATTTCCTGCACTATGTTTTTCAACATCTTGCAGTTTTCATGACTATGTCCCTTCACGCGATGGAAGTTACAGAAGTCATTTTCTTTATACCAAGAAGGAATAGCGTGGGTGGAATCAAACCCAGAGTGAGGTTTAACAGGAGGCAAGGTGATAGCTCCTGCTTTAAGCAATTTGTCTAAGATCACACCATAAGTTTCTCCCAAGGGAGTATAGTTGATGGGCTCGGCTTTATACTTATAGGTGGCTTTCGGCTGGGTATTAGACAGTGCTTGAGATTTGACCGTCACAGCGTGTACAGCCCCCTTTGATTTTGAAGCAGCCGATGTGTGAGAATTGGTGGTGTTGGGTTTGGTGGTAGAGTCTTGGGTCCGGAAATTTGAGCTTTTGTTGCGTAACCTCAATTTCTCTTCCTCTAAGGCTCGAATCTCTAGTTTCCGAGCCATAGTAAAGGCCTCATCAAATGTGCGGAAAGTTTGAATTTGGAGGGTGGGAGAAATGTGTTTAGCACAGGCCCGTGTAAATAGTTTGATGAGCTCGGCCTGAGGTAAGGCATAAGTAAGTTGGTTGATGAGGCCCCGCCATCGTCCAACAAAATCTGCGATAGACTCGTCTTCAAATTGTCGGATGGCATAGAGGTCGGTAATGGATACTTTCTTGGCAATATTGATGGAGAAGTGATCCAAGAAAGATTGGGCTAACTGGTTAAAGGAGAAGATTGAATGCTGGGTTAAAGCACTGTACCACTCCAAGGTAGGTCCTGATAAGGACATGGGAAAGGTACGAAGTAGTAAGGCATCATCATGAGCAATCAGATAACAGGCATGTCTGAACGATCACAAGTGTTGTTGAGGGTCCTCCTTACTATTAAAGTGAGTAAATTTCAGTAATTCCCATTGAGGAGGATATGTATGAAGGGGGACAGAAGGGTGAATAGGCTCTCGACAAACTTGCTCGTATGTCAGGGTGTTACAACTTCCTAAAACAGAAGCCTCAAGATTTTGCATCTTGTCCATCATCTGTTTGATTAAATCATTGGTTGGGTTAGATGATGGTGTTGTCGTTGTAAACAGAGGAGGATTGGTCCAAGAGCCGCTACTAGACAATGGTGGGATTGAATGTTGATAAGATAATGGTGATGAATGTGTTGGGGCAGCCAAATAAGGGTGTCCTATATAAGAGGTTGAGGCCACCGGATGAATTTGTGGAAATGAAAAGGTGGGCGGAACTTGTGAGGGAAAGCTCGTGTGTATAGGTGGCAGAGAGCAAGTGATGAAAGAGGCAACCTGCGAGAGAGATGAGGTAGGGGCAGTGGATGGTAGTGATATGTGGGGTCCCAGATTAACTAGAGGAAAACCAATCGGTGCAGTATGAACCACCGAAGCTACTAAGCTGGGAGACGGGGCTAAGGATGAAGATGGTGAGGCGGAGTTATTAGGTGGGGAAGGGGCTAAGTGAGTGGTGATACTAATAGGCATACCAACGAGGAGCTGACCATCGGGTGCACGGTCAGGGGTATGAGACAAATAATATTGTACGGCACTAGGATTAGCATCCAAAAATTTGGCAAATTCCTTATCTCCTACAGGGATCTTGGGAAAATTGCTGGTATCCGTAGGATTCCCCATAGGATGCGAAGGGGGTGACTCAGGCAAAGGCATGGAACAGGCATGTGAAACCATGGCTATTGCTTGTTTCTCAGGTGATAACAACCATGGAAAAGAGGACACAACAGGGATTTAATCAATCCGAATGAAAATAGCAACAAAATGTTGGAATTGATAGGTTGTTGGTGTGTCAAGAACTGTTAAACACAGTAACCGATATCGGTCAGATAACCGATGTCGGTCAAAATGTAACCGGCGTCGGTCAGTTAACCGATGTCGGTAGTATGGGACCGGTGTCGGTCACTGTGAAAGCAAAGAGAGGATGTAAGAAGCTACTGGTTTGGGGATAACAATGCTTAATATACCTACCAAACTGTCTTGAAGTGATCACTGAAATAGTGTATGACAGAGAAAATAGAACTAAAAACAAGCAAGATGCACAAGCAAATCAATAGACTAACCCTAGGATTAGTTTTAATCACTTTGGGCTTATGCCTTAGATGCTAGATGATGTCAATCCTAAACAAGAGACCTAAGGGAGATGTCAAGTTTGTTTTGGCTCATAAGGCTACCTCAATCGGCGGAGGAATACCGCGGGAAGGGGGGATGTTTGAGCTGTTGTGTTGATTATGATGTGATTTGGTATGTGTTGTGCAGTGAGAGTAAGATTAATTTCTCGTCAATACCATGGATATCACCCCACGTGTATGACTACATTACTTAATCTACGTTCACTAGAATTAAAAACAACAAGCAAGAATGTGATGCACATGTTTTAAACCCAAATCAAATGATATTCGATGAAGCAAAGATTCCAAAGAAAGACAAATTCTTTTACCAAAATGACAAAATATTTTGTGAATATTTAGAAGAAAGAAATAAATAAGTATGCTCCCTATATGAAAGCAAGAAAGAAAGAAAGAAACCCAAAATGGGTCCCACCAGTGTGCCAAAATGTTTCACACAGAATGTTTCCGTTCCAGAATAGAGTTACTTCTATCTTTTCATTCTCTTGAGAAACAGATAAGGGTTAGGGCTAGGAGGAATACCTGTTGAGTGTTGGGAGGGTGTGCACGTACCGTAGAGAGATCAGATCGATTGTGAAGCACTCCTTTTTGTCTGGGAAGGACTACCTGCAAGTAAGAATACAAGACCACCAGATCTTAGTTAGACAATAAGTGAGGGAACTGCCTTGGGCCCAGGAAATATTAGACTTCCTTTCGAAGGTGGTCAGCTCCCTTTCAATACAAATTGATGCAAATGGTAATAAAGAAGCTATTGTGAAATCACGATTTAGGTACCTCCTTAAAAATAATAGAGACTAGACTACCAATAATAGTATGTCATGTTGTTTGTTTGGTCACCGGTTATCTACGTTTGTCAAGTTACGGGGATAGACCAGCTGGATTTGAGGTTGTTAGGAGACAAATAGGTGAAAGGAAGGTTTTGGTTATAAGTCACAAAGGACCGATGCGGTCACTTGGATAACCGATCACTGAAGCTAGAGAACCGCTACTCGTAGGGGATAACCAACACCGTGTAGGGTCGTAATCAGGTGCTTCGGTAGAGGTTGATTGTAGGGTGATTGTGGGGTTTTTAAGACTGGTGGATGGTTGAGGGAATAGTGAGATGATGGGGAGGACTCAGAGTGATAAAACTATCTTCTCCTTTGTATGGATGAAGGTTAAGTGTAGGGTGGTCTTTGGTAGGTGGTAGATCTAGGAGTGAGCTTATAATTACTATGAATCAAAAAGTTCAAGAAATGGTGTTTAGAAACATACAAGACACTACTTACTCATTCTTGATGAAGATTCAAGTCCGAGGAAATGCAGTGACGAATGCCGTATTCGGTGGGATGACCCGACAATCAAAAGTGAGCGATGAAGCTATCCTCGACTTTTCCAATGCTTGGACGAGTGTGAAGGTGATCCGATTACTCGAGCAATCTTGGGCTCGACGTCCTTCTCTTTAAACTCTTCTCTTTTCTTCACTTGTCTCTTGTCTTGCCAATGAATTCCGGATCCTTTCTTTTTGATTGGGAGGTCATTAATAGGGGAACCGAGGTGGTTACATGTAATGACGGTGGTCGAGTAGAACCATGTCGGTTAGGTCAAAGTGGCTATTTTTAGTAAAATAGCCATCTTTCCCTCCTTTTCTCCGAGGGATCGGTTGTGGGCTTGGTCAAGTCATTATTTGTCTCGTTTTGGTGTGGGTGAGGGGTGATGAGTCGTGGGTGTGGGTATGGACCAAGTCATAGGTCTTAATTAGTGGTTTAGGGTTAGGGCTAGGTCATAGTGAGGTGGCGAGATGAGGTGGCGGGTTTTGAGATGTGGATTTATTAATTACTCATTAGGTGTGTAAGGTTTTAGGTGGTGAGGTAGGGTTAGGTTGCATGGGACGAGATATGGGGTAAAAGGGCGTCATAAGACCCAAATTTGGTGTCTACACTCATAGGATCATTTCTACATGTCATCCCTCTAAAAATGAATATTTTGATTGTCACCTTGAGTTTAGAGGCATTTCCAATGGTGGGTAAACCATTCTGAGCACTAGGTGAGGAAGCTAGGGTGGAGGAAGATGGAAGATATTATGATGGAGAAAGAAAGGGAGGAGATATGACTCAAGTATAGTGAAGTGCATGAAAGGGAGATTTCTAGACAACACGAGGTTATAAGTGTGATGGATCTATGTAGAGGTAGACGTTGTGGGAAGGAGTTGAGGTTCACGCAGAGGACATGGAACCTAAGTAGTCTGTGCTACCCCATCTTGGCAAGTGCATAAGAGAAACCCCTTTAGCTTCTGATGAGATTTCGTCATGTGGAGAGAGAAGAGTCGTTGGTATGTATCTAAACCCACCTAGTGACCAAAACCTAGTGATTGGTTTTCCAAATCAAGGAAGGAGTATCATTGACCTAGTTGGTATTAGTGGGAGTGACAGATCTACACCCAGGAGCTACAATTTTTCATTTCCCACTTCTATGTCTACACATATTCCAAAGATTTAGAGGAAGTTTTGGACAAGGAGAAAGTACACAAGCCTTCAATCTTACATCTAGGAGTGGCGTGAGAGGTACACTAGTGGTAGTGGGGCATTATCACAAACCGTCGATGTGTAGTTTAGTAGAACCTTGGGGACACTTGGCACAACCACTACAGGACCTAGTGGACCTAGTGGGTTAGGAGGAATAGGACCTAGTGGTTCTGGTGGCTCAGGAGGCACAAGACCTGGTGGATCTAGTGGATCCGGTGGTGGAGGAAACACCGGAGGGAACCAAGGATCTAGCTCAGGAGGAAAAGGGCCCCAGCCACCCCCTCAAGTCTTCTTTGAAATGTCTTTACATTTTCCATATTAAAAATGTATTGAAGATGATGTAGAACATGTTCACAAGTGTGAACTGCTATGGCACACAAAAGGGATCACAACCCCAGAGCGAAGGCCAATCGGTTTGCAAAAACGTTACAGGGCGTGTGCATAGCTGGTCTAGTAAATATGACTCATCAAACAATGATGGATTATACTACTTTAAAGAATGTCTTTTTACGAGAATTCCACATCCCCGAGTTTAAACAAAAGAGAATCAGTGACTTTAAGGAGATTCAACAGGGAATGGAAGAGAGTGTGTGGGAATATGATGCGCACTTTGAAACTCTCTTGTCTAAGTTATCATATGATATTCACCCTTCACAACATGCTCAGTGGTTTTTTGGAGGGTTGATCACTCCTTTTAGAAGGGCCTTATCTCATAAAACTTTCACAAACATGTGCAAGGCATTAGAAGATGCTCTACACGTCAAGGCTATTGGAATTGTTTTTACCAAGATTTGCCTATTTTTGGAGGCTCAGATTTCTCATATGGCTAAGCAACTGGAAACGTTATCTATGAACTCATCCCATGAGACTCGTAGTGGTATATGGTGTACAAATTGTGAAGTAGAGGGGCAACTCAAGGATAGTTTCCCCCGAAGGGCAGTACGCATTATGATAGTAGATTTTGAAATTTGTCATGGGGACCATGATGCAAGTAGATGTCCCTTATTACAACATGCAATTCGGAAGAATGTGTCTTACTACTATAATATTTGTACCTCTACAACCCATGATACTAAGGATTGTAGGCTTATTGACCAAATCCATGAGGCCATTGATCATGGGGTGCGCTAGACCAGCATTGCCAGCAATTCTAAAGTTGATGATCACTGTTATAAGGAGTGCACAGATGGAGGTGTGCGTGGAAGGGGATTTTGTGGAGGATTATGTGGTCATGGTAACCATGGAGGAGGAAGAAGTGAGTTCCCACATGGAACCTATTTTTATTATGGGTCTAGCATTACAAATGAGAGTGCCTAGATCTCAGAGTGCTCATGGTGTGGGAAGAAACACAAGTATGAGGAGTTCCCTAAGTTGTTTGAGCACATGAATTAGCAGCAACAAAAAGACAAGGGTGTTGTAATGGTAAGCATTAAGAAGACAGACACACAATGGATGCCACGGGTAACATGTTATGTAGGCTTAGAACTTGTTTTAGTAACAACAAGAGCAGAGGCCTTATGCACAAAAAGAAATATCAAGGCAGAGGACTCTGGTTTTAAGAGAATAAGTGGTACATGGAAAGTACCCAAATCTTGCTCATCAGAAAGAGGTATATCAAGATACCATGGACATCATTTGGAGTTTACAAGGAGAAATCCAATGTCTAAAGGAGCATTCTAGGAGGGAGGAGTAAAGAAGGAAGTTTGAGGTGCCAAGAGATGACCTAGATGAGGTCAGGGAGGTATGTAAAATGCTAAGGCAAGAGAATGTTATTCCCTTGCTAGGGGCATGGTTGAGAGAGAAGGTACCACGCATTGGAGAAGAGCATGAGAGGCAGGTCCTACATGCAAACCTCCCCCCTCATAGCCTTGACTATGATAGGGATATCATGTTAAATGCAATATTGGATAGATGGTTGTTAAGTAATATCCTCATTGACATAGGTGTGGAGGTCAATGTTCTCACATTGGATGCATGGCATCAGATTGGAAGGCCTACATTACAGTTGTCTTTGAATGTGTTGTATATGGAAAACAAAATGAAGGCAATGCCCATTGGTGTCTTAAAAGATGTAGCTATCACCATTTAGGGAGCTAAGTTTACTGGGGACTTCAAATCTTAGCACTCGTCAAGGCGAAAAATTTCTCAACACTTCTTGGGCACCCATGGTATTATAAGAACAATGTGGATCTTTGGTTCAACAAGGGGTACATTAGATTTGAAAATGAGGAGGAATAAGTCATCACACCCCTAGTTGATGGGAATTCAACACCCTATACTGAACCCTTGGGAGAGGAGGTCCTAGATAGAATATATGTGCACTCAATCAGGGATCCAGAGATAATCCATCCTACCGATGGAGTTATCCAATTTGAGGATGCTCAGTCGATAAGTGACACCACTAGTATAGCATGTGATAATTGTGTGCATGGAACCTATAAGTTAATCGATAATGCAGCTAAGGGGATTGGTGACAAAGGTGAAAAAGGTGCGTATAGTCCAGTGTCTAGGAGGAAAAGAGCTACCTAAGTAATCAGGAGGAGCCTCTCCTGAGGTATTTTTGCAAAAATGGAAGCTCAGTGGAAAGAGGAAAATGAAAGAAGGGGGAGGTTAAGTTACATCCTACTAGGAATTGTTGCACACTAGTGAGAAACACATTGGGATAATCTCTTGGAATGGCGTGAAGTGATAATTGTCTTCTTTATTATTTATCTAAAAGTGATGCACCCACCACCATAAAGGACTACCATGGTAAGGAGCCCACCTCTTTCCACATATAAGCCTATGAAAGAACCTAGAGGTAAGGCACTGAAGCTTTTCCACCATCCCTCTAGGTGCACAAACTATATTTTGATTTACAGGTTGTGCACATGCATGGTATGGTACATACATTCCGAGACAAGCCACCGACAGGAATTGGCAAGAGCTAGCAGCTTGACCTAGTTCAAACATTTGAGTATCAAAGTACCAAGCCATTAGTTGATAAGGCATTGTAGGTTGTCAAGTGCCTTACCATGGGGGATAGTGCCATGGCAGAAGATAGGTTGCTAGACTTGCTTGGTGAACCAGGTTTGGAGGAGCACTTTGAAGAAGAGGAAATAGAGGAGGTTCAACTTGAGCACGCATGTGTGAAAAAGGAGAAAGGAAAGCTTGTATATGTGATTGATGGGGAGGAAGCAAAAAGCTTGGATGTTAACCATTCTATAGGGATGTGTGAGGTAGTGGACAGTGTTGATACCACGCACACACCTACCATGAACCTTTAAAAACTAAAAAGGTTAACATCGGCTTGGGAGAAGAACCTAAGGAAGCTATCATTGGATATTACTGGTCGGAGAAGGAAGTCTCTAAGATCATTGATTTTTGCACGAATTTGAGGGGTTATTCCCGCATGGGTAACATGAGCTCAAAGGAATTCACCATTCCTTAGGGAGATGAGGATAAAGTTAAAGGATAATGCACACTCGGTCGAAGAGACCCTACCGAATGAATCCCAATTTGCGCGTGAAGGTAAAAGAAGAGATAGAAAAAATGATAGCATTTGGGATCATTGAAGTATTTGAAGAATTGGAGTGGATAAGTCCAATGATAATCAAGATCAAGAAGGATTGGTGGATTAGGATCAATGTGGATTATATGGAGCTAAATGTAGTTTATGTCATCGATCCTTTCCCAACCCCTTCACTAAAGAAATTTTGAGGAGCACTGGGTGTGAAATCTATTCGTTTATGAATGGATTTTTAGGGTATACCACCAAGTCCAGATTACAAAGGAAGACTAGGAGAAGAAAAAAATTTCCAATGAATGGGGAAGTTTTGCATACATGTTCATGCCCTTTGGGTTAAATAATGCACCTATTATTTTCTCGCGCATAGTGGTATAGGTGTTCCAAGACTTCATCCATAAATTTCTCCAGGTTTATCTGGATGATTGAACGATGTATGGGCTGGTAAAATACCATTGTGATAATTTGAGTTTGATGTTTGAGAGGTGTCGGAAGTTGAGGATATCCCTCAACATTAAGAAGTGTGTCTTTACTACCCCCTTTGGAATGTTATTAGAGCATATCATATGTAAGGAGGTTCTGTTAGTAGATCTTGCCAAGGTTATAGTTATTGTGGGATTAGGGGAGCCTACTAGCCAAAGCATAATGCGTGGATTTCTTGGACACGCAGGATACTATCAGAATTTCATCAAGGGGTATGCCAAGATCATTGTCCTTTAGAAGAACTACTCGAGACATAAAAGTGTCTTCTATTAGGGAAAGGTGCAACAGAGGGCGTTTGACACATTAAAGGATAGGCTTGTCACTATGCCTATATTACATTTTCCCTCTTGGGATAAGCCCTTCCATGTTCATGTAGATGCCTCTAAAATGGCCATTAGGGCAGTGCTTGCACATCTTGGTGAGGGAATTGTTGATCACCCCTATGCTTTGCAAGTAGGAAGTTGACACCAATAGAGCAGAATTATACTATGACCGAGCACAAAGCACTGTCAATGATCTACGTGCTTCACAAGTTTAGGTAGTATCTACTGGAAACTCCCTTTATCTTCTACACTGACCACATGGCATTAAAGTATTTGGTGAACAATCCCATTCTACAAGGGTGCATATGTTGGTGGGTGTTGTTATTTCAAGAGTTTGAGTTCATGGTAGTTGTGAAGCCTGGAAAGAGTAATTGTGGACCTGATCATTTGTTAAGAATTAATTCAGGGGAGGACACGTAGAGCATTGAAGAGACTATGCTAGACACGTAACTATTTAGGTTGTGGCACACACCCTCATATTTGGAGGAAATTACAGTATTTCTAAAGGAAGGTGTGGCACCGGAAGGGATGAAGACATTATAGAAAAGAAACTAGCCATACATGCCACGCCCTACATGTTGATCAGTGGGGACTTATACAAATTAGGGCGTGATGAAGTTTTACATAGGTGTGTACTAGAGCATGAGTGCCTCACCATCATAGAGGAAGCACATGAAGGAAGTGCAGGTGGAAATTATGCAGGTGACACCACCACACGTAAAATATTAATGGCAGGATTATGGTGGGAAACTCTATATAAGGACTGCAAGGAGTATTGTAAAGCGTGTGACCATTTCAGCACATTGGCAAGCCATGACAAAGAGATGAAATGCCTTTACACCCTATCCCTAGTGCTGAACCTTTTGAGAAATGGGCAATAGACTTTGTAGGACCTATTACACTAACAACACGTAGGACTGGATCACGCTATGTAATCACTTGCATAGACTATTTGAAAAGGTGGGTAGAGGCAACCCCAACTAAATAATGTACAATAGCTACAACAACAAGATTTTTATGGGAGAACATTATCATGAGGTATGGATTCCCTTTATGTTTAACCAACAATAGGGGTTAACATTTCTTAAATGATACTGTGAGGATCATGTTAGTAGATTTCATGGTGGCTCATCACAAAACTACACCTTATCACCCACAAGAAAATGGAACCATGGAAGCATTTAACAAAATACTGAGTCATACCCTGACAAAAATTTGTGATGTCAGAAGACAAGATTAGGATGACAAGGTATCAGCCATATTATGGGCTTATAGGACAACTTATTAAAGGTTAACAAAGCCACACCGTTTCAATTGGTGTTTGGCGTGGAAGTTGTTTTGCCGGTTGAGTTCATGTTACCTTCTCTATGAATAGCACACGTAGGAGGGCTAGTTGATGAGAAAGCGTTAGAAGAGAGAATTGATGAATTGATGAAGCTAGATGAAAGACAATCACTTGTCAGGTGGAGCCAAATAGTAAAAAAGTAAAGCAAAAAGCATGGCATGATCACCACATTAGGAACAAGAAGTTTGAGGTTGGGAAGATGGTCTTACTTGTATGATTCTAAGTTTTTGTGCCACCCTGGGAAGTTAAAGGTCCATTGGTTAGGTCCCTATATAATCTCGTACATCCTTGATTCAGTGTGTACTGAGTTACAAGCACTGGATGGAATGAAATTTCCTGGACACTTCAATGGGAGTAGGTTGAATCCCTACTATAAATAAGGCTTCTTGGTGTTTGTAAATAAGGTAGTTTTGCTAGATAGTTTAGAATTTCCTTTATGCATTTCCTTTCTTGTGTTTCCCTTTTACGTTGTTGTTTTGTTTTGTGCTTTGGGCACCGTAACCTTGTTACTTTTTGAAGGTTTTGAATGCATAGAGGACCATGCATCATTTAAGTGTGGGGTGGAGTGATGTGAAGGAAAGTGTGGGTAAAGTGCCAAGGAGGATTGTGTTGAAAATCCCAGTTGAATGGCCCTATTGAAAGAGGTGCATGAAAGAAAAGGTAGAAAAGAATGGTTAGTGTCAAGATAAGGCTACTTTCAGATCCCACGTATAGAGGAGGAAGAAGTGCATAAACAACACAAGGTAGGTGAGAGAAAAAATCATGACATAAGAAGTGCCTTTGGCACTAGTTACGCATGCGTAAGAGTCTCTTGTCAAGATGGATTGGTTGCACACCATAAGGTTAGAAGATTGTCCGCGTAGGGTTGGGCACATGAGTTAGGGCAAAAAATTCGGGCTTTGTTTGAAAAATCCACATTAAATGTTAAAAGTATGGTGGTAGGTGAAGTAGCATTTAATGCTTAAAAATGGGAAAAACTATAAATAAAGGTTTGGACATTTCATTTTTTTCACTTTGCGTATATGAAGAGGAGATTTTGCGAACTAGGGTTTCCAGAGTTGATCCATGCGAAGAAAAATTGCAAGAATTTGAGCATGAGTGACCAGTTTGGATTTACAAACCGGAAAGGAAGTGATTCACGGTGTGGGAAGAGTTGTGGAGAAGCATCGTCTGGTGAAAAGAGGTTCCAGTTAGGGTTTGACATCTAGGGCACGGGTTGGAAAAGAGTTTCTTCACCAGTTTGAGATCTAAACTTGGAAAGGGGTAGTAAAATAAAGCAAGTGAAAGAAGTTGAAGTGTTAACATAAACAATGGCACCCAAGAAACTAGTTGGCACACCTAAGAAGGGAAAGGGCAAGGGAAAACAACAAGACACTATCGCGGTACAAATGAAGAGTGGTACGTAGAAATGCAGTACCCAGATAAAGTATTTATTGGGCATGAGTGGGAGTCCCATTTAATAAATATGTTAGTAAATGATTACAATCATCATTCGAGCATAATCGAGAAGGAAATGGCACTAGAGTTAGTGCACCCGATGAATAAAAGGACACCAAAGGGTTCGCCATCTATAATGATGATGTAAAAGTGAAGATGGAGAAGTCAGGATTATTGCAACTCTTTGAGTTTCCCTACTTTGGGAAGCCTAAGCACCTATATCAATGGTTGATGTCACGTGTGCATGAAGATTACTTCCACTTTGCAAGGCAAGATGTGCATTACCCTCATCTTGATTCACATTTTATAGGCCTAATCTACAAAGGATAAAGTTTTAAGGAAGACCTATGTGACAAGGAGGAAATTAAGGAAACCATCGCTACTTATGCATACAAAAGGGGTTAAGGTACTTTGATATCATAGACATCAAGGACCCAGGTGATGAAGATGGCCACACACCTTGTGACAAAGTTAAATGGCCAGGAGAGATGGACCCAGGTAAACAAGGCCTAGTTGAATGTTTGCAAGAGGATTTCGAGAGGGCACCATCTACAACTTGTCACATTCATCACGGATGAGATTATCACCAACGATGAAGGAAGGTGATAAAATCATTTTTGGTAATGTCCTGTTAACCATTATATTCTCAGAGATTGGGGTGTCGGATGCAGTGACAAATTCATGTGGGAGTACCCTACTGAAGACCCTTCACCCGGAAGAGGTTTGAGAAGTACACATGTGATAGTATGATGGCCATGCATAAGGCACACCTAGAGAAGTGGTACACGCACCTGAGGAACACATTCGGGGTGGAATGGAGGATCCTTGAACAACTACCAGTGACCACCGAGGGAGAAGATGAGTTTTTATGTACCAACATTTCGCCTCAAAGATATTTAAATTGATGGATGAGACATGGAGCCCATGGTGCAAGCTCCCTTTTCCTTCACATCTCAACACTTCCAAGTGGGAGTGAACAAGTTAAAATAATCCAAGAATTTGAAGTTGGACCTTGGTAATCTAGACCGAGACCACAGAGAAATGTGCAAAGGGTTGGTCTACCCCAACAAGCATGTATACGTGGAGAAGTACGTGTCACATGAGGTCCAAATGGTGAGACCCATGAATTTTCCCATTACAGGAGGGACCTTGGTGTGAATATACCTCCACATAACTCCCAAATTTGATAAGGGCTTATATCTGGAGAATGAGGTGTCCATACTTGAGGACCCAACTAGTAGGAAAAGACCCGCACCCAAACAGGAGGAAAATAACCAAAGAAGAAAGTACCAAGTGTAGTGAATACACAGGCAATAGGTACCCCTAGGACAAGCACCAGAATAAGTATGTATTTACATAAGAAAAATTCCATAGTTAAAGATAATCTCCAAAGCCGAGGATTTGTTAGACAAGGAGTCATCGAAGAAGAAGAGACAGAGTCACCTGCTTGTGAAATCCCTAGTTGGAAAGAAGCAGAAGATGACGGAGGAGTTGGATTCTGAGTACACTAAGAGCTTGGGGCCTACCAGGGTGAAAGGGATGATGATGAGGAAGATAAGCCTGAGGTAAACCAAGAACAACCTGTGTTCAGTGTACATGACTTAGAGGAGGGAGAAGGAGAGAAGAATGAGTACATCTTCGCATGGAGAGAGGGCAGCTAGGAGGGGGAAGGCGCTGAGACAAGGAAGGGAGCAAAGAGGTAAACAAGGAGGTAGAAAGAGAGGCTAAGAAGGTCATTGAGACCTTGGTAGAAGAGGGGTTGGAATGCAGTGTTGAGCTGGTAATGAATGAGGATAAGGAAGAGAGTGGGGAAAAGGACCACAAGAAGCACCGGATGTCGCACTTTAATCAGAAAATATTCCTAAGGGCACGCGCATGGGAGGAAAGCATGTAAAGGAGGAGAGGCCATGGTTGGGTTATATTGATGACCCCAACAAAGTGTTACATGCACATGTTCCAAAGCACGGTTCCAGCAGAGGAGCTCCTAGAAATTTCATCTTTTGATAAGGAGGGTGCATACCTATGGATAAGGAAAATTCTCTCATGGGCATTTGAGTCCCATCTTGATGAGCCAGTCAAGTAAGCCACGGGGAAATAATAACATTGCTTGGAATCAAAAGGAGACAACCCATTGGTGAATTCTCAGCAGCTCTCGATGAACAACTATGCAATGCGCTCAATAAGGTCTCCATTGAGGTCAAAGCTAGACTCTTTGGGCGGAATGATAGAATCAAATATTTGGAGGATGAACTAGAGAAGAAAGAGGAAGAGCTAGCTGAGAGGACAAAGGAGCTGAGTCAAGAAAAGTTGATTAGTACCTAGTTGCAGTGAGTTAAGGGATGAGAAGGCAAGAGTACGTAAAGTATACAAAAAGGTGGAGTCCATTACAGATGCAATAGTGTTGAAGCATCTGTACCTAGCACCTCTCGCATGAAAGTATGCATCTACCCTGGAATGCCTAGAGGACTTAACAAGGATCCTCACCATGGAGAGGCAGCCGCTAGCCTTGGAATCTGTAGAAGAAGTGGCCACGTGTTTAGAAAAGGAGGATAAATTGAAGGTTGTGGCACTCATAGCTGAATACAGCAAGGTCCTTGCTGATGTAAAGATTGCTTCTAGACTATTGAGGCCATGTACGACAACTGCACGACAGAGACAAAGTGGCAAGCATGTTGGTCACCAATGATGAAGTAGAACTTAAAGAGTTCTAGGAGAAGAACAAGGGGAACAGAGTGGAGTGAGAAAAGATCCTAGCCGAGGTAGAAAATAAATCAGAAGCTATTGAGGCCTTATGGGGCTCAATTAAAAACTGAAGCTAAAGGAACTATACCCACAGATTACACGAAGGATGGATGCACTGGAGGATATAGGCAAGGAGTTAGAGAAAATTTTTGACACCATGAGTGCCCAAGGGGATGGGCTGGGTTTTGATCAGGTGAGTGCCTTAGTAGGTGATCTTTTCCAGAGAGCATAGAATGAGGTCGATGCCTGGAACAATCTAGAGGCCGACTTGCAGAAGAACTTTCCTCTCTTATTGCTTTAAGTAGCATCATTCCCCATTCTTCCTTATTTTCCCATTCTTTGTCCCCTTTATTGTGTATTTCTTTATTCTTTGAGGAATTTTTGAGGGCGGAGAACAGGTAAAGTGTGGGGTGATGTTGGGCCCCTGAAATATCAACTAAGTCCAAAAAGGGTGCATAGGCACGCACGATTGAACAAAGTACACAAGATAAGGCACGCAGGAAGGGTTCAAGTAGGGTTTTGGTAGAACCGGATGCACGCCCACGGAGAATAATCCAAGACTTATCCATTTTTGACCTATCGGGAAGGACGCGAGAAAATGTGACCAGGTGGATAAGGTGTCATCCTGGCGACAAGGTGGCCTGGAAGGAATATGCCCTATGATAGAAGCTTCTAGAAGGACATCATGGAAAGGAGTGGTGAGCTCAGGCTTGGAGGAACATGTGCTCATGGAGGACCACATTCAGACACTTGGTAATAGGTTTGAGGCCGCAGAAGAATGAGTTGGTAGTTCAAGAAGGCTATATATACAAGTTCCTATAAAAGTAAAAGTAGAGAAAAAGGAATAGAAAGTGGAGCTCTATAGAAATACTGCAAAGGACTCTATTAGCTTGGGTAAATAAGGGTATGAAAGGATGTATCAAGGGTTTGGAAGTTATAAATTTTCTTTTGAGGGCCTAGTTATATGAATCCAGTTATAATGCATGACTACAGTCTACCTTTCTGTGACATTCTGTAATGGGCCTAATGAATGTAATGAGGTTACCAGTTTATGTGAATATGAACATTAATGGTTCTAATGCATACATCCTTCTTCATATCTATTTTTCATTTATGTTTATGAACTAAGTATGAATGTTTATACAACTTCCTTTCTATTTTGGTGTAAGTTCTATAATCTGTTAAGCTCTTTTCTATCTAGAATGACTGCAAGGATCTAGAAGCCGTTCTGAGCTCTATGGTGCTTGTATGTCTTATTCCCTCTCAAATCTCTTAAACTTGGATCATAGATGATGTTTCCCACTAAACTCACATAAAGAGAGACTTGGCACCCACGTGTGCCTCGGGTGAGCACCCAACACCCGCTGGGTGATAGGTCGACATGCATGGGATTCCTTTCCTTTGTGATGGGTGTAAAAATGACTACACAACTCGCATAATATCTTCCTCAACAAGATATTTGAATTGAAGCATCCAAATTTGCATTGTATAGCTAAAACCTTGCAAAACAGGGTTAAACGGAACACTTAGGATTGAAGAAAATGAATGCCACAATTTTTACCTTTTCGGATCCTTCTACAACCCCGATTGGTTGAGAAAAATTTCAAGCTTGATTTGAAGTCAAAAATCTAATTTTATGTTTATCACTTCAAGAAAGAGGCTTAGAGAGAGAAAACACACGATAGAAAAATGAATAGAAATTTTTTGTTCCTTAGTCATTTGTCCTCAAAATTTTTGTAAAAGTTCGGTATTGGATTTCTCTTTAAAAATTCCTATGATTTATTTGAATCAGGATTGGTAATTTTTTTGAGTGCTAAGAAGTTAAGGTGCTCAGTTTGCATTTTTCAAAAACCCACTTTTTGTAAAACTTAAACAATCTTTTTCATAAATTCATGAAAATTGACCCAGAGTACTAAAGCACCTCCCTCTACATGCTACATATATTTTTCACTCATAAATGAGCCTATAAGGTCTATAACAATATCATTTATTGAAGCTTCCTTTCTTTAGTTCTCAAGGGTAGTTTTAGGGAAAACTAGAATTTTGCCTCCAAGTGATAAAGTAAGCCATGTAGATGTTCCTACATGCTCTAGGAAATTTTCCTAGGTTCATACTATTCTTACCTAGGATTTTGATGGCTTTCTTTGAGCTCTTACACTCATTAAGCTCTAAAACTAGGCCTAAATGGGCTAGTTCCAATTGTGACTTGCAACACCTAACCTGATGATCACCCTAGAAGCTCTTGAATATCCTTAAGACACCATATAAAACCTATGAGACACCTAACAAAAGCACACTAAGCTTATCCACACCTCTAGTGGGCACCAACCTCACTGACCAAGCTTATAAAACCCTAAAATCATCCCGAGTCCACTTTGATAGTTCTAATCATCATTGAGAAGGCACTACCAATCAACCTTCATGTCCCTGACTAAGCCTTAGTTCACCACTCACACCTTTTCCATCAATTCCACCTAACATCAATGACAACACCAATGCACCAGGGTTCAACATCATATACAAAGTTAAACCAATCATTACAGATCTTCATTTTCCATGTCATTTTAGGATTTTTCAAAGTACCACCTTTTTACAACAATCTCCAGTGATTATTTTCAATGGCCAATGATCCTGTCAATATCCCATGATTCTAGTGAATCATCAACAATCTCTATCAAATTAATCATTTTTATCAATTATTCCATATTTATCATCTTTTACTAATCTATTCTATTTTAATCAATTGTTTGCAAGCATATCTATCTTGTAGATGATAGTTCTAGGTCTTTTGTACCCCATCACTAGCATTTATGACCTTCCAATCATCCAACAACCATTCATATGGGAAAAAATTGACATCCTCCATAAACTTACCTTGTGGGCCATTACATTCACATTGAACATTGAAGATCCAGTTGAAATCATCCAAAAAGAGCAAGAAACAACTGGAGAGTATTGGTACAACTATTTTGAGGACTTTGAGATTTTCACTACCATATCATAGGCCATTTACAAATCTGAATAGGGTCTCACTATCCCTCTTTAATTTGTATTTATCTTTGGTATCATGTATCTATCTTATTAAAATAACTTAATTGTAGCAGAAATGAGTTAACACCCTTCAAGGAAATCCATTTTGATTCCTGGGATCGACCTTTGTCGAGCAAATCATTATCATATTTATCTAACATATTATTGTCTATATGTCTTTTTATACATGTATCTTCACTTTAAAAAAGTAGAATCATATTCACATTTTCCATTTTCTATCATCCTGACATTGTGATTTTCAATGTAGGTATCAGTTAACCCTGCTTATTTAAGTTTTAAGTACTTTCTAAATTTATATTACTAACCCAAAACTACCCTAAACACCCCCATGAAAATTAATTCCTCTAGAAAACTTATACATATATGTTGTTGGGAAACTAGCCACCACTCTGGACCCACCACATCCCCATCCATTGAATCACCTCCATATTCCTTCACATCGGAGCTATCTTTATCTACTATCATTATTATTCCAATGAAAGTTTCCCTTAACCTTTTCGATGTTTCTAAATAAAAAATTGATGCTCATTATTACTCCACTAATCCCATTGAATTTACCAATGATAACTTGCGTAAAATCAACTTCAACCTAATTGATGGAGATGAGTCTATGTTCTCTGGTTTCTTTACCTCCACCCACCTTGGACATTATCTTGTTAAGACTCCTCCATATGATACTCTCACCACTACTTCTCACATGTTTTTTTATAATAGTAGCCCTGATCCATTGTAATATGCAACCAATGCATAGGATGTTATACCATATGGTAATTCCATTAAGATACCTTATCATCTTACTTCACCATCAACACTCTTTACTATTTTACTTGATCATGGATTAGTTTCCTTGCCATCCAAACATCATCATTATATCAAAACTATTTCTCAACACACTAGAAATCCTTTTGATAGTATCATTGTATCTAAGAACATGACATTGACCATTGTCGAGGCTTAACCGACATAGTCACTAATCACAAAATCCAAGTGCATATCATTATTTTTCATGCCACATACTCACCTATCAATTAAATGCTTTCTAAAAGTAGTCCTCTATCAAATCCACCCTTAGGCTTAAACATTTTCACTTGCAGTATTTATTTCCATGGTGACTTTTAGAAACGTGTTCCACTCATTTTCATATACACAAAAAAAATTTACTTATGAGGCCCTACATACCTTAAGGTTAACACCCTTATATATCACACCATTTTCTACTCCTTCCGATACTTTCCAAATTTACATTATCCTCCTAATTGATATTATCCTTCAACTTACTACTACAAAATTTTGGGTCACTCCATATCCTCGGTCAGTACCATTAGCTCTTGAATGATCCTGGTTATGATGCATATCTAATACTCTTACTACATAAAATATTAGTATCACCTTCCCCCTTCTCACTCATGTGGATACCATTTGTAATGACCACTTCTCTAACTATAAGCCTAATATGACACATTGGAATCACTCTATGAATATGCACAACCCTCCCTACACTAATGAAGAATACATTATGGCCTTATATCACTTTCTCTGGACCGGATTATTTATCGATCCTCGATTTCAAAGGCTTCACCACATGGTCAACCCTAGCCCTATCAAATTTTATCTTGGCATTGAAGATCTTATCAATACCACTTAGTAGCATTCATTCTACCATTATTTCTTATACATAGCTAAATACTTCAAAAATACAAATACATCCACATAGTTTCAAAATACAAAAACATTCACATATTTGTAAAAATACAAAATTAAGACCTATATAATTTGCTTGAGTTATTAACACTTTACATTATACATATTTTTGTCACTTTGGTTTGATAGATACCATGATTTTTACTCTTTACACACATATGTCATAAGGTATTTTGAAGCATTGATGTGAGACATACATAGAGTGGTACACAATGATAGGTGTTAGCCAACCTATTTACCAAAAAATCTTAAACATATGAGGGCATCTATTTTTACTAAATCCCAATGTTATTGTTTTATTATAGTTCATTTCCACTTCCTCATTATGATTGATTACATATATTGTGTACATGTTATCTTTTGAGCTAACAAGATTGACATATGTGTCTTGTGCAATGTTGATGTCTCTTGTTTCACATATTTTCACATATATTGGCTACTTTAGCATATTATCTTGTCTCACACTCTTACTTCATGCATACTTACTTATGTGTATGTATTACAACTTAACTTATTTACATTGTTTCTGTCATGTGTGCTTTGATTGTTTTGTGATGTCGTAGGTGTCCCAAGTTTGTAGCGTTATACCTATCTTATTTTTTCTTGCTTTATCTTGTTTGAAATCCTATGGGCCTTGATCTTATGACATTTTGGGTGTCCCATATTTATGGATTTTATGCATTTTCTATGACATTGTTTATATTCTTGTTACATCTAACATTAATATTGTTGTACCTATCTTCTCCTACATCTATTTGTACTACTCATTATTATCATCTATATGTTTTTAATCTATGATTGTCATTCATTTTCTTACATGCAATGGTTTCCACCATGTAAAAACACATTCCTTTTTGTAGGTACATGTTCTTCAAGGTGGACACTACTTCAGCATTGTACACTCCCCTATAGTTTATCGAAACCTAATACATGGGCACTATGTTCATGTATAAATTAGGAAAGCTATAAGACTTGAAACTAAACACCTAAGAGTTTCAAAGATTTAAACTAATCTAACAAGAACCATCAAGATAAGAGATTAGGGAGACTAACTTCTTTAACATGCATATAAATTTGAAAACAATCAAACTAACATGCCTAAATCAATCTTTACTCTTTGAATGCTAACTTTGAAATGAACCTAAGAAGATCCTTAGCAATAAAATGTGATTGTTAGTATGATCTCAAGGTTTTGACAATGGGGTCTCACCAACAATGGATACAAAACCATATTGGTTCTCTCCATATTACTCAAGCTTGATTTAATGGATGAACTATAAATATGCTAGCTCAATATCAATAGAGAAATGCTCAAGATCCAAAATTCATATATTTTATACTAAGGGAGCACAAGTGTTCTCGGATGTTATGAGGAAGAGGGTTCTATTTATAGGTTTCACATTCTAATAATGGTGTGAATTTGGTGCATTTGGGATAAAAGGTAAGTCCAAAAACACTTTTTGCAAGTCAAAGAACTTTTTGACAAAGTTTATAAGCTAATTAATCTTTTAAGATTAATTAAGAATCCCAAGTAGGCTTAGGAAGCTTTCTGGGAGCATCTAGAGGAGGTTTTGATAGATTTTGGATGTTTTAGAAGCGAGATTTAGCCAATAAGAAGGTTTATTGGTTAAATGCAAGATAGGAGGCTTAATCAATGTATAGTAGTTAATTAAGAGGATTTGAGGGGAAAATAAGCCTAATTGACGAAGTGTCATCAATTTGCGGGAATAGAATAGTTAGTGCAATGTTAGTAATAAAATTGTTTTGATCAAATTATAGGTGTCTACATTTGCCCCTCTTTGGGGTGGCATAAGCTACGCCACTTCAAAGATAGTAGAAAAGCACATACAAATAATTTTTTAATGGGGTGGAAGAAAAATTAGTAGAATGAAGGATGCCCCCTCAAGTGTCGATTGGGTGATGAAAGATGTGGATAGACGATTGAAAAGATGAAGAAAATGAATAAAATATTAAGGTAGAATGTTGAGTAGACATAATGTTTCTTTAAGGAGAAGACACACAAAGGATGTACGCATGGGAACAAGACACATTTGAAGGCACGGGAAGATAGGAAAGGAAATGCATGCGAACACTTTGGCTCATGACTTAGCCATTTTTATGGATAAGGTAAGGGCTATTTTGGATATAACGTGTGGAGAAAACATAGAGATGAATAATTATGCTACATGCAATGGTATTTTGGGAACAAGCGGCAGATAAACGCCATGCATAGTTTAAGCTAATAATAAGATTTCTACTTGGAGTTAGCTATATGACATCTATTTTTAGAGCACTTGCATGTTTTACACACTATTGTAAAGGCACATGGCTATTATTAGCATGTGACCTATTTTGAGAAGTGCATGGGTGGTGAAGGAAAAGTCCCCACCCCTATAAATATGTAATGAACTATGTAGTCTAGAAGGACCGGATTATTATAGAGTTGTGATGTTGGTTTTAACGTGCACATGAATCATAAAGATACTTGATATAGTGTAAGAAGCTTGTGCTTTAAAATATTAATGCAATGGAGAATATTTGTTAGATAATGGTGTTAGACATGACTGAACCTAGTTCTTGTATGGTTAATCTTATCATAGTTATTATTTAATTAATTTATCATGATTCTCTAAGATTTACATTTGGATTATGCATTGTGGAATGTTTATGTCTAGTTATGAATCTAAATATTCTTAAACATCATCACACTAACATCATGTACAAGCAACTCTAAAGAGGAACATGGTACCTTTGTACACTTTGGGTGAGTTCTTAACTTAGGCTTTGAGTGATGTGCCAATGCACTTAGGTTATTCATAGTAAATTCTAGGCTGCATCATTGGTTACGTTGTTGGGACCTCTTTTTCATGTTTTCAGGATGTTTCATGATGAATACATATTGGTTAACCTCATTAAGTGTTGAGGATTGGATAGTGGATCTAGAAGAAGAATACGCTCAAAGATTCAACACTAGATCTAAGTTTAACACATGCCCATGGGTAGAGCAGAACTTGTATGATTGTTTATATGAAAGTTTCTTTGTTATCTTTCCAATAGAGATGTACGAGTGGTTGGTTTCTTATGTGTCTAAAAGTAATTGTAGGTTTCACACACTTTTCTAAACGTAGGAAGAATTTCATGCCCTCTATGATGTTGATTTTATTTGGACATGCATTGTGGACACTTGGTTTCATGGTGTTCTGAATAGCTATATTTTGGAGTACTCAATTTCCACTTACTCTTACCCAGAGGTAGCTGAGTTCTAGTTTTTATGTTATCCCAAGGGAACCTATCTACAAGGCATTCCACTAGTGATCAAAATCTTGATGGTAACCCTAAATTTAGAAGAATGGTGAAGGATGGTGGACCTATAGGAAGAAAGGAAAAGATAAGAAAGTCAGCTTAAGTACAATGAGGTGCATGAGAGGGAGTTAGGGAAGCGGCACAGATTACAAAAAAGATGGTGTTGAAGATAGAGATGGCTCTTGAAGGATTTGGAGCTCACACAGAGGGTGTGGAGCTAGAGCATTTGTAACTACCCCATCTGGGGGAAAGCATGATAGGAACCCTCATCGCTTCTCCTAAGAGAGTGAGCTATCGAGAAGACATGGTCTGTGGGCATGCATTTGAATCTACACTGCAACCTAGCTCTTATGCTTGGTTTTCCAGGTTTCTAAAGCACAACTAGTATTCAACAAGATAGTTTGGGAAATATAATAATAGGAGTAACTCAAATAGAAAATACATCTATGGCTGGGAAGATGTCTTCTTTTTTTATTTGAGGTACCTTTTTAGGTGCTTTATCAACACGTAACTCAAAAAGTGCACAAAATTTTGGAATCACCTCTGGGAGTAGTACTACCTCAAAGATCAGGAGTTTAGTTTAGTACCACTATTGGGACACAGAGTAGTACAACCTCTGGTTAAATTCTTACTCCATGTGGAGGATCAAAGGGCATAGGTGGCTCTAGTTCTAGTGGATCTAGTGGGTCTGGAGGTAGAGGTAGCACATGAGGTTCTAGATCTAGTGGGCATGGTCCTCACAAACCCCAAAATATTTATATGGAGATGTCAATTCACCTTCTAGAATATAAGGGAATAGAAGATGTTGCTGAGCATGTGCACATGTGTGAGATAGTGTGGTGGGAAAAAGGGATCATGGCTTTTGAGCACAAGGCAAGTCAATTTGTAACTACATTACAGGGGATGTGCATGCGGTTGGTACAAAAATTTGACCTTGATTTTATATCCCGAGTTCAAGTAGAAAAGTATAAGTGCATTCAAGGATATTAAGCGGGGCATTACTTAGAGTGTTCAGGAGTATGATACATGTTTCAAAAATCTTTTGTCCAAAATTTTCTATGATATCCATGGAAGCCAACATGCACAAAGTGGTTCATCGAGAGGCTTGATTACACCTTTTAGGAAGGCACTTTGTCACATAATTCATATGTAGATCCACACAAAGTTCTTGAAGTAGCATTACATGCCGAGGTAGTCAGAAGTATAGACACTGGAGTGAGCCCATTCATGGAAGCTCAGATTGCAGCTATGGTAAATAATTTGGAGAAACTATCATCCAATTCAATGCATGATATGATGTGTCTTGGGATTTGATGTACGATTGTGAAGATAAGGGGCACATTAAAGAAAGTTGTCCCTACAGTTAGTGCGTTCTATTGGTACCCGATTTAATCTCCTTCACAACCTAAGCTGCATCATGGATTTTACAAGACACTCGAGGCGAGATAAATGGTTTATATTTTTTTGTAGCCGAGGAAGCAATTTATCGACTTGTTAGCACTCAGCTTTGAAGAAGTGGGTAGGACCTTGGAAGGATTTTATCTAATCCTCACTATTTTAGGTTGTGTCTATCAACCAAGGTAAGAGAACCTATATTGTAGCCTCTATTTTTGAAGCGGTGAAAATATCCTTGTCTTGCAGTGCAGATTGTATGGAGATGGCCTTGAGAAAACATGATCAATTTCCCATTATTCAAACTCAACAGAGCTGTCACTACTAAATGATGGAAATGCTTTCAAGACAAGGCTAAGGCTACTAAAGACATGGTATGATCTGATTTGCTTTGTGCATTTTTGTAAATGGATTGTATTCTTTTGTTGACACACAATACAATGCAAGGGTATTATAGGTAGGATGAGTTAATTTGAAATGAATTTTGGTGGGAGATCAAGAAGATAGATTGGAATTTTCTAGATCCTTGAGAAACTTCACAACAAATGGAGAACTCAATAATAGAAAGCTTCAAAATAGTTAAAACATTCCTTCAACCAGAAGGTGTGCATCAATGGAGGCCCAGACATGCACTTTTTCACACAATATTTGAGATTCTAACATGAAGGCTCGAGTTAGAAGACCCAATAAAACATCAAAATCTAAGATCAGTCATGCCTGAGGTACACCCAGAGGCTTACAAACAATCTTTGTCAACAGATGAAAGAAAAGTGATTTTAAATTGTTTATTTCATTCCCAAATGAAAGCTCTTCTGAAAAATGAAATTGTATATGCCACTAAACTATCACAAGGATTGAGATCTATGTGATTCAAAGAGATTTTGA
Source organism: Taxus wallichiana var. yunnanensis (assembly GCA_018340775.1). Classification (NCBI taxonomy): domain Eukaryota; kingdom Viridiplantae; phylum Streptophyta; class Pinopsida; order Cupressales; family Taxaceae; genus Taxus; species Taxus wallichiana. The sequence continues at coordinate 695,643,539 of CM031239.1, forward strand.
TACAAGATTGCAATAGGAACAAGAAAAACTACTTGCAGACATTTTGAAAGTGAAATAAACACAAAATTTGTTAGAGATTTGACACAAATTAACTCAAAATTTATCAGATTCATCAGCAAGGGAGAGTTATTTAAACAATCTCAGAGCTTGTTGATGGCTATACACTTGTAACCAACTCAACATGAATGAAAATATAACACAGAGGAAGTTAACTGTTTTCTCATAATGAGATTTTCTCAAAAATTTCTCGTTAAAATGAACCTCGACCATTTACATGACAAGTTCATGCAATATATATCTTTACTCACTCACTCACTTTGCTCCTCAAATATTTCCTCGAAAAGTGGAATATTCAAAGCACCTTTACTTTATAATATTTTGGAAAATGACATTTAACAAACTCACAAAAAGTTTCCATTCGTTCTTTCAAAAGTTGAATCATCACAAAAATTTCATCATTCTTCAAAGTGGAAGCACGTTTTCATTTCCCACACATGTAGATCCCTTTCATTTCATCATTTCAAATTTTCCCTTATGAATTCTTACTCTGTAACTTTGGATATGGTAATTCACGTTTTTCATGAACCAGAGTAAAAATTCATTTGAAAAATGCCTTGGATTCACAAATTAAACCCCCAAATTGATTAATTCGAGACCCTGCAGGCCAAGACGACATGAATTGGTAAAAATTCGATGAAGATTGATGCAAAAATGCATCTCCAAACTTCCTGGAGCTCAAATGGTGGCCAAATTGGTGAAATGCATAGCTACCATCGATTTATTCCTCAACTTCAAATTTGAGCCCTCCACGTGGTAGATCCGGGTAAAAACAGGTCTCGGACGTCTTTTTACCTTTTTACTACTTTTGGAAAATTTACACAATCTCTTGATTTACTCCTCCACTCTACTAATGAGATTTGGGCCTGACACGTGGCGCAATATGATTGGATATGGATTCGTGGCTCAATTTTACACATTTTGCATCTTTCTGAAAAAAGGAAAAAAAATCATTTTTCCTCTGTGGCTCCATCCTCCTGCAAGACACGTGTCCTCATATGATTGGCTGAGGGGCAGTGCTCTCATTTCATATTTTAATCATATTTTGTGAAGGAAAATTTTTAACATTTCCTCTACCAACCTGCACCTCCACCATTGACCAAGGAAAAACATTGACTATTTCCCTTGGCCCTCGAGGATTTTTTGATACTTTGAGTCATTTGAATACAAGAGGCAAAATTTCCAAGTTGCCCCCGATGGTCTGCCTCCCCGCCTCTTTGAATTTTCAAATTGCCACATGTCACCACGACACTCCTTGAGATGGTCCCAAAATTTTGATACTTTGAACGAGCGTGGGCTCACCACGTGTCTTGCTCCGGTGAGGTTTGTCTAAATGCTTGAAGTTCATGGAAGGTGCCACGTGTCATGCTCCGAGGCAATCTCCTTTTGGCCATTGAAAAGTCTAAGTAAAATGCAAAGTGAGTGGAGGCCTCCACATGTCATCTTGGTGCTTCTTTAGAATGAAACTCAAGGGCTAGTCCCCAAACATGCGCGGTTCCTCCATGTGTCTCCATGGTGCAACTTTAAGATGGCACCCAAAGTAGAGACCCTAAATGAGTGCGAGATCACCACGTGTCCTGTTCCGACCAAATTATATCCATTTGCATAAAAATTTCTAAGTCTGGGCCAAGCAAAAACCTCCACGTGTCCTCCTAGTGCTACTCTAAGGCCAAACCAAAAATTAAATATTCAAATGAGTGTCGTTCACCCACATGGATAGATTTTAAGAATGCAGCTTTTCATGGAATTTCAAGTATTAAGCTGATCCGCATCCAACCAAGAAGTGCCATGTTTTCCTATCGACTAAATGATGCAAATTTGACTAGGAGAAACACTCATCAAACCATAAAACATAGAGAAATGACCATTTGAGCCTGAAAGTGAAATTTCCTTCAAGGACAGAGAGTTTAGAAAGTTACAAGGCTCAAATACATTCCTCAGGGACATATCAACTCATTCTTCTTCAAGTATTTAAGGAAGAAATGAAAAGAATGAAAAATTATGACTATGGTAATAGAGGGAATGGGAAAACATGAATTTTGGAAGGACAGAGCCTAGGGAACCCAAAATACAGACCTTTCCAGAGGAACAAAGAAACTAGGAGACAAATATGGACCCATACATGATCTTTGACCCAGGGGTAGACTAAAAATGGCAACAAAGACCAACCAAGCACAACATGGGGAAGGATAAAATGACAGAGGCCATAAATCAATAAATTTTCAAGGGCACAAATGGGGTGAGACAATTTTGAGCACCAACACAGCTCGACTTGGGGATGGGCACTCCCTGCGAGTGCCATAAGAACAAAAGTAGACCAAGTGCCAAAATATCCATTGGGAAAACAGATTCACAAGCCAAAACACCCAAAAACCAGCTGATAAACCAACAAAAGGGATGCCACACACAAAGGCAAACCAAAAACCAACCAAAACAACAAAAATAGAGCAGAAAAAAAAATATACACTGCATGTACAAGTGATATGCAAACCTCAGTTTTGGGGATCAATCCAAAAAATGCTTCAAATGTCTGCCATTAACAAGAAGCTCAAGCAATTCCCCATCCAAGTCCTTGAGGAAAAAGGTATTCTCACCAATTCTTATGTCAATGGAATATGGGCCCATCCACAAAGCATCAAATTTACCATGCTTGCCCTTATCTTCATGCCTACTATCCCACAATAGCACAAGATCTCCAATACTAGAAAGCTCTTGGGGTTACCTTCTTATCAAAAACTTCTTCATTCTCTCTCTAAATTTTACATGCCTCTAATGGGATGCTCTTCTTGCTTCATCAAGCTCAACAATCTAATTAATCCTTACTTCATATGGACTAATTTCTTGATCTTCAAGTTGTTGAACAAACTGAAATGAAGACAACTACATATGCAAGGGTAGTAGAGCTTGTGTTCCATATACCAATTCAAATGGGATTTTACCAGTAGCTCTTTTGGAAGTTATCCTATGGGCCTTTTTTTCTATCTCGATGGTTTGGCATCTTTCTCAAGAGGGATCTCATGTTGGAATAAGTCTTCTCTATATGCTTTCACTTTCGGAATAAGACCAAGCTAAACAATCTTGATATTGTTTCAATAATTGGAGGTAGGAATGTTTTTCTTCCTTGTTTAAACCACTCCCTAACCAAATCTTCCTTTGTTTTCCTTTGTTCCCAAGTCATGATCTTCAACATCTCTAAATGCAAACATGTTTCTATTGATTACACAATCAGCATTGTTAAAATTTGACTCAAGAGCAACCAGCCCTCTGGGGATGGTGTTAGTCTTCAATTGAATGATATCCTTGCCAAAAAAGGTTTATTTTCCATCAACATTACACACCAATGGTTCCAAATCAATATGGTGATCCGCAAACTCACCTTGGTTTTGTAAAAACCTCTGAACTAAAGCATCATCATCAAACACTTGCCAATGCTTGATGTTATCCAGATCGAGGCCTAGTGAGTATCTCAACATCATATTCACAATATGGAGAAATGGTACAATTGTCAAATCTAGACCCCAACACTGCCAGACTTATCAGCAATCATATTTAAACTTCTATCATGATGAACAATGTTGAAGGAATCAAACATCTCAATCAGATCCCAAACTACGTGTTTGTATTGTTTCATCCGCTGATTTTTTGTTGCATACAGTTTTCTAACTTGTTTGACAACCAACTTAGAATCTCCCTTTACAACAACATCTTTTATGCCATACTTCCAAGCAATCCTCAGCCCTAACAATAATGCCTCATACTCAGCTATGTTATTGGTGCATTCAAAGTTAAGTTTGAAGGAGAAAACAAATTCCTCTTTGCTTGGAGAGATCAAAACAACACTAGCACCATTACCAAATTTGGAGCAAGCTCCATCAAATAGCAAGGTCCATGGTGAGCCTACCTCTTCAAGACACTTAGACTAATCCATCTTGTGCTCCTTACCATCAGCAAACCCAATAAAATTATCAACATCAACATCAATAAATAATACTTCATAAGAAGCATTGTTTGGATCCTCAATTAGATGCAACATCTTCTTCTCTCCATATAATTTTACAAGGCTACCTTCAATGAGAATCATGGAAAAATACATATCCATTTGGACACTCCCTCCAACACTTGTAGCCCACTTTCTTGATAATAACATACCCCATTTGGTAGGGCAATCAAAAATTACAACATCAAGTTTCAAATTCTTACCCGAGATAGGATGCAAGTTGCACCACCAAACCTTTGACACACCCAACAACTGGCACTTCCTTGGAATCCATGGCAATACACTTGCCATACACTATTATTACTTTGATATCTAACTCATTCATAACTTCCAAAGGCATGACATTACATGATGCCCCTGGAGTCAAACATACAATTATGTAGCAACCTGTCCTTGATAATCAAAGTTGTGAAGAAAGGGTCAACACTTAGCTAAGATTCAACCAAGGATGTTCCCAAATAGACCTCGGTGGTTCACCAAATTCTTCCAATGCTGATGTCTTTCCTACTTCTGCAATAGCAAGTGGAGCTTCAACAACATTCACATTTCTCTTCATGGCAGCCTTCTCCTCTTTCAATCCCAAATACTCAAGTTCTCTCTTCTTGTGCTCAAGAATTCTAAGCAGCTCAACAATTGGAACACTGACCTTGATTTGGCTCAAAACTTGAGCAATGTCATAGGGAATGTATTTAGGAAAAACAATAGTAGAAGGAGGGCTGGAAATTTCATCAGATGGCACAAGGTTTTTAACATTTTGAGCATGGGGTGAAGCATAACTTTTACTTGGGACAGTAGGGCTCTTAGTAGATGTTTCTTTCTTAGGAACCTCTTTTGGGATATTAGAAAGCAATGGGGTTTTATTTTTGGCCTGAGGCCTAGCTCCCTTGACATCCTTACTTCTTGTGTTATACTCCTTCTCTTGGGCAACCACAGTGTTCATAAGCAATTTCTTATCTTCTTCCAAGGGTATACCTCCATCATACTTCTTGATCATCAATTCCCTCAAGTACTCAAAATCATTATTGGGAAGCTCAAAGGCTTGTACATTATCAATTTCTAAAACATGAGAAGGAGGAAGAAGATGTACCCATTGGATGCAATCCCAAAAGCTAGCAGCAATCCTTGCACTTATCACTTCAGTGGATGTTTCTCCTTGACATGAGTGTGTAGGGTAGTCCATCATGCAAGCATCATCATCCGTATTACAATCATCATCTTCCTCTTCAATTTTTTGATCTATTCCACATAGAGGATGGGTAATAAACATCTTGTTGGTGCCATTTTTGAGCTTGCACCATGTTGCCCTAAATTTTCAAATCTGTATCTGCTCAAAAATGTTTTATCCTTTGATTTGATGGTCTGTAATTCTTCCCCTTTAGTTGAAATGCTTTAAAAATGCTCACAAACTTGTTGTTTTTCCCTAATTTGAAAGAATAATCCAAGTTTTCCTTTTTTGTGCCCTAGTTTTTCCAATTTTGTGGGCTATGTTGTTTTTACCTTTTCCAGATCATGGAAAAAACAAAATTGATCAAATCATACTTGTTTGTATTTGAAAATCCAAATCCTAGATTGGGAATGTTGTAAAAAACATGGTTCATTTGATTTAAAATCAAAAAATCGGCCATCCTTGGTGAAAAAATTGAATTCTAAGGCATCCTTTGAATTTTTTGCATTTTGACGGTCATGCGGGCATCATTTTCCTATTAAATTCATCCTCAAAAGGTATTGGCAACGTGGCAGGTTTTCATTGGCCGAGGTGTAGTGTGGAAGTGTTGTAACTTTTCATTTTTTGCCTTTTGGAAAATGGGGCATTTTCGGGCCCAGGGCTCTATTTTTTCCAAATTTGCCTACGTGGCGTGTTCTTATTGGCCCAAGGATGGTGGGTGGTCGAATCTCCTTAGAGATTTTGACTTTACTTTGTGAAAATTTTAAAAGTCAAAAATTGGCCAAAACCCCGCAACCAATTGGGAGTGGACACGTGTCCATAAAAGGTTAGAGGGAGGAGCGGGCCGAGGGGACTTAGAGTTTTTGGCTCTAATTCTATAAAGCTTCAAAATATGTTTCAGCCCCACTCCAATCAGAGGAGGACACGTGGTAGAGATTAAGGTGCAAAGGGGATACGGTTGGCAAAGATTATTTAAAATCTTTTCCTTTAGAGGCATAAAAGTTAAAGTAAAATTTTGGAGCGCGGCCCTGTGGCCAATCATAGGTGGACACGTGTCTAACAAAGTCAGAGGGAAGTGAGGGCTGTGGAAGGAAAAGGGAATATTTTCCCTTTTGGTCAAAAAGACCTAGGATCAAATTTCGAGCATGGCCCCACGGTGAATCAAATGGCAGCACACGCGGCGAAGGTAGAGTGGGTCGGCACTGGGCAGAGACAAAGTTGAGAATTTCCCTTGGATTAAAGGGAGTAAAAATGAAGATTAAGCCCACAGTCCTCGGCAAATGAGAGATGGATGCGTGGCAGAGGACAAGGTGGGTCACAGGCCGGTGGTGGAGGTAGGAGGGAAATTTTTCCCTTTTGCAAAAAGACTTAAAATAAAAATTTGGAGCGCTCGCCCGCAAAGAATCACAAGGAAGAAATCGGAGGTGCGTGCTTGGGTAAAAAGTGAATTTTTTTCCATTTTTCCAAATTTTCAAAAGGTCATAAAGTAAATGTTTTAAAATTGGGCCCGATCCAATCATTTTTTTCCACGTGTCCGGCCTTATCCAAAAATTAAAAAGGTAACTCAAGCTTATTTCTAAGTCCGCATCTTCCACGTGGAGGGCCAAGATTAAAAGATGGATAAGATTGATAGTTGTTGTGCATCCATTTGTTTTGACCACCATGGGAGCTCTAGGAAGCTTGGAATCATGATTTTTGCATCAAAATTCATCAAATTTATAGTGATTTTGTGTCGTCTTGGCCTTCCAGGATCATTGGCATCACTTTCATGGCTTAATTCTTTGATCTGAGGTGATTTTGAAATAAATTTTTCCCTAATCTATCCAAAAATGTGAAATGACAAAATCAAAAGTTACAGAGGTAATTTGAAAAGGTAAAAAGGTGAAAATGATGAGTAAAAGGTGTTTGCATGCCTCAATGATGAAAAACGTGCCTTCTAGGATGGATAATGATCCAGATATTTGTAATGATTTAATCTTTTTGGGCACACCTGTAACTGCGAATGTTTTTCTATTTGATGTCATTTTCATTGAATCATGAGGATTGTTTTGTAACAAACTTGATCCCATGGCATATTCTTTTCTTGGGAAAGAAGGCTCCAATGTGGCATGAGGTATATAATGCATTTTGGAGAAATTGTAAAAGGGATAAAAACTTAGAATTTCATGGGAAAATCTAGGAAGAAGCCCATTCTCTGAGAAACCACCTGAGAACCATTTCTAATTCCCTTTTTGCATCATATTTTTATCATGTTGAGTTGGTTTCAGTTGTAAATCCATCAACAAGCTCTGAGATTGTTCTTATAACATTCCCCTGTTGATAGATTTGATCATTCCTAGATTATTTTGTGTTGTCTCTTGGCAAAATTTGCATATACTTATGTTTCAAAATGTTTTCAATTTGTGTTTCTTGCTCCTATTGCAGTCTTGTGTTTAAAATCTCTCTTGATCATACATGGTCTCATTTCTTGTTGATAGTTTAGTGGCATCTACAATCTCACATTCAGAAGAGCTTTCATCTAATAAAGAGATAAATAGATTTAAAATCACTTTACCTTCCTTGAATTCTGAGATTGTTTGTAAACCTTTGGGTGCACCTTAGGTCATGATAAAATAGAGATTTCTGGATACTTTGTTGGTTCATCTACTTCAAGATTTTGTGGCAGGTTGTCAAATATTATGTGGAAGAGTGTAGATCTGGGCCTCCATTTGGTGCACATATCCTGGTTGAAGGAGTACCTTAACCCCTTTGAAGCATTATGTTGTTTAGGTGTTACAAATTTCTTGTAAAGGTCCTCAAAGAATTTGGAAATTTCTGGTTAGTCTTATCTAAAATCTCCCACCAAAATTTCATTCAAAATAACTAATCCTACACCATAATACCCCTACATTGCATTGTGTGTCAACAAAAGAATACAATCCATTTACAAAAATGCACAAAGCAAATCAGGATCATACCATGTCTCTAACAGCCTTAGCCTTGTCTTGAAAGCATTTCCATCATTTAGTAGTGACAACTCTATTGAGTTTGAATAATGGAAAATTGATCATGTTTTCCCAAGGCCATCTCCATACAATATGCACAATATAAGGATATCTCCACCTCCTTCACCAAATAGAGGTTGCAATATAGGTTCTCTTACCTTGGTTGAAAGGCACAACCTAAAATAGTGAGGATTAGATCAAAATCCTTTCAAGGTGCTACCCACTTCTTCAAATCCTAAGTGCTAACAAGTCAAATAAATTGCTTCCCAGCTACAAAATGACATATAAATCATTTATCTGCCTCTAAGTGTCTTGTGAAATACATGATGTTGCTCAAGTTGTGAAGGAGATTAAATCTAGGTACCAACACTTTCTCAGTGCCGCTGCCAAGGAGATTCTTCAATATTTCATATCCATGGTAATAATTCTTGTATGATTTATGTGTAATTACAAATCTAAGTATCATCTTCTGATCAGATTTATAAGATTGGAATAAAAAGTAGAGCTCTGAGTTTGATATTCTCTTAGTTCAATCTGATCCATGTGCATGCATATTTGAGATATTTGAGTGCATATCAAACCCTGGTAAAGTCCTTTGCAAATTCTGCATGCAAATACATTGTTGAAGCATCATTTTATAATCAGATTTGTAAGGATTGAGTGAAGATATAAGTTCTACCTACAATTTTACCAATTTCCAATAGTTGTTGCACTTTATTTACATTTGTGATTGATAAATTCAGGAAGAAGGAAGGTCTGATTTGTAAAGTTTGGCAATATTTTTAGTGCTGGTAAATATTTGACAGAGTATTTTAGTGCATTTGCACAACTAGGGTGAAATTCCTTAGTGGTGACTCCATGCTGATTTGATATTGATAAATACCAATGTCTTAAGCTTTTTGTCATTTATTTTTGTGTTGCTGATCTCTGCAAAACTGGAAGGAAGAAGATCTCTCTTCCTTAGAGACTCTACTAAGAAATTATTCTCAAATTCAAGGAATTTAGAGTTGGAAGGGAAAATAGTTTGGGAATTGTTAAAGGTTAGAAATCAGGAAAAGATATATCCATCGGTGAGAGAGATCATCCTTTGGTAGAGGATTATCACTCTTCTTCCAGTGCTTTTGATTCAAACAATCCTCTCATAAAATTGTTTACCTCAGCTAGTGAAGGCCCTTTTTCTATACATGGTAAGTTCCTTCTCCAATCTACACCTCTCGTGTTTTAGATCGAGTAAAACTTTCCAAGAAAATAAGCACTTAGAGAATACCAGTCTTGTGAATCACATTCTTGAGCCCCAAAGATCTTACACTCCTCATCAGCTTGTTTCACCTCCAAGATCACCTCCACCAAACAATATGGCTCAGCCTAGACCTCCATTTTTTTGACACCTTTGGTCTCATAGATTTTAGAGGAATGGATGGTTACACTCAATGTTGTTCAACAAAATATCGAAATAGATTGCCAAAATTTCAAGGCAACAATGCAATAACTGGTGATCAGCATCTCAAACTCTTTGTTAATATGATGGAATATTTTGAGATAGAGTTTGAAGATGTGTATATTAATTTGTTCATTCATACACTAGAAGAGGATGTTAGGGATTGGTACAAGGCTCTACTTGATAATTCATTTATTCATGGACTGAAATGAAAAATGCATTTAGGTTGCAATATAGAGACAAGACTATTCCTAGATTTCTTTTGTCTAAGTTTGTGAATATTAATAAGAACCCTAATGAATCATTCCATGACTTCAACACAAGGTTTAACAAAACTTTGAGAAGTCTACATGTTGGTTTGAGGTCTTGTGATGAATCTTGTTTATTCAAATATGCGAGATGCATTTGATAAGAAGGCAACCTATTACCTAAGAGACAAGAACCCTACCAATCTAAGACAAGCTTTCACCATGGCACTTCAAATTGAAAATAATATCAAGGCTATTGGGAAACCTCTCAAGAGAGATGGTGTAAAATTGATAAACCCTGAAAAACCTCAAGCTAGCAAAGGTGCTGATTTAGAAGAGGTTGTGAAAACTTTGGCAAGGGTTGTCAAAAAGAAATCTCATACAAGTTGGCAAGAGCTGAGAAGGGAATTGGGAAGTGTTGTTGCCAAATCACCGCACACCCTCGAATGGCCGGGATGTGAATAGGAAGTTCGGTGTGATTGGGACACATGGGATCACCTCTCAAGCTGTGGGACTTGGGCTCAGGTGAACCTCCGGAGAAGGCCGGCTTCCTCTTCCTAAACTAAGTGTTGTAGTACTACTCCTAGTGTAACAAAAATGATTATCTAGTCCTATGCTAACATTTTCATGGGGTTTTAGGGAAAGATATTTATAGAAATGAAACTATACTAGGGATGGTGATGCACCAAATAAAGGGTGTCTTCAGACTCAGGAAGGGTTAATTTGAAGAGGGTGTGTGCACCACGCATCAACTTCACCTACCGCAACTTAGAAGGGTACAGGATACCACAAACTAAGAGACACGCGTTCCATTTGTTAAACTTTATCAATCAAGAAAATATACCAGTTTCCCGTGAAGAAGGATGAACTCAAGAAGGGTGAACAAACACCACAACTCAACCGCATGTAATACTTCACCACTCGATAAGCACAGAACTCCAAGAACTCCGCATAGAACTTAAACTTGCACAGTGTACCTGCAAGTATGAGAAAGGCACAAAGAAGCACAAAAGGATGAAAGGACCAAGATTAGTCACAAAACACACACTTTTATTGCTTCAATAACATGCACAATGCATCATACATTCAGAAGAGGCAATAGTTGTCATTACAGTCTTGAAGAGGAGGCTTGAAAGTTCTCTCAACACACAAGAACAACTTGCAGAAGAGAGAGGATTCTTGAAAAGTATACACTTGCCTGAGATATCTAACTATCCAACTTGTCTGAACTGTTGGAACCCTTTGAAATGAGCTTCCAACTTACATTTATAGAAGAATATGTGAGAAAGAAGAGGAAATGGTCATAATTACATTCCTAAAATGAAGGCCCATGATGTATTTATTACAGTTAGTTGAACCACTTGAGAAGGTTCCATCATGGGTCATTAATTGCCTGATGACCTAGTCTTCTTAATTAATTAAAAGAATATTTAAATAAAATATTTAAATAATAATAATAAATATTATTATTAAAATATTTAAATAAAAATATTAATTTAATTAACATAATGTCGGGACCCCCCGTTGACCCGTTTGACTTGAAGAGGAGGGGGGTCCATGTGGATAGAGTCTGCACATAGCCAAACTCGATGAGCTTCGAATCCTCTAACTCGGTGTTGCACTCGATTTTTGACCCCGCACTAACTCTTTCCTTGCCTTGGTAATCGGGCTCTTTTGCATTGAGTCCTTCGAATGGCGAGCTATCAAACTTGATTCTTATCATTTTCCTCTGGTTAACTCGAGGCCATTTATGCATTCCACGTTCAAACTTCATGAAACATCACCACGAGCTCCCTGCGAAGTCACCGAGCTCTTCATCCAGCAAATGATCTTACCTTTCCTGGGCTCAAACTCACTTGAATACCGAGCTTAACCCAACATTTCTTCCAAATGATGAGAAAATGCCATTACCAAAAGACTAATGTTGCCATGATGATGACCCGGTTCATGCCCATAACATGTCGATAAACACCCTTAAGACTATTTTTAGTCAAAGAGCCCTTGAAAAATACATTGAACCACTGGGGAACCAAGAGGACCTTGGAAAAATGTATAGGTAACAACCATATGAATTCTTCCTTAGTCGTGGATCAAAGCTAATAGAAATAAGCTAGATAAAATTAGCTTGAAACTGCAGTATAATAGTCCATTGTAAAAAAACACAGTTTCTCTCAACACGGTAAAAGAATACTTTTAATTGTCTGATTGGACATACATAATGGAAGGGTATAAATATTTCCTACTGCCCACAGAGTTTCTCAAAGAGACCATTTACAAGTGACAAAGATGTGGCATACAAAACGGCCGACCAGGTATTTCAGAGTTGACCTTCACATTCAATTCGTTTCTAGGAGAAGAAGTGCTGAGCAATATGAATCGTTTCATTCTACACCGTAATAAACCTTCATCTCCTGATTCAAGCAAATTTTATGAAGCCTTGAATGGCATGACTCCAATCCATCATACACGGCAGTGAATATTTGTTTCCTGCAGCTGTCATTCGATCTGAGTTCAGAATAAGGATAAGCATGCATTCGATACTGAACAGATAACAACACAGTTGGACAACCTGCTTGTTGGAAGTGCTCAAAAGAAAGGCCTCTACTGTACTGCAACATGCCTGCTACCATGCGTGGGAGTTTGTCTCGCGACCACATCAAGTTCAGAATTATACAGAGGATGAGGAGAAGGTCGTGGCAGCTATTAAAGCCGATTCAAAGTCTGAACAGTTCAGTATTCTGATTGGAATCCTAACAAGGGTGGATCTGTATGAAAGGAGACACTTTCTTCGTATGATCTATGGAACCCAATCCATAGTCCATGCAACACGCATCCTTTGATCTCCATGCACTCGCCGCTCCACTCGGCATTTGACTCGTTCCTCCAACCTGGCGTCATTCTTTATTCACCGGTTTATATGGCAATTCGCTCGCCATCCCTCGGTCATCAACTTCCTCCTGGTGACTCGCACAACGTGCTCCGATCCTATTTACATGGCCCGTGTGGAAGTCTGATTATGGTTTTCCATCCCAATATTTCCACGCTTGGCAGTGTTTTCCTGAATCTCCCCTACGCGGAGTGAACAGCTTGGAATGCCATTACCAATAAAGACCTTGGCATACCAGCTCCGAATCCCCACATAACGGCTCGGCCAAATTAATCCACGGGCCTAGCCTCAGCTTCACCACGCAACCTTGGCAAGATAGTAAAATATTTCCCATGCGCGGGATTACCTGCGGCTTGCCATGATCGTGCTCCCGATTTTTTGGCAGTAGACTCAAAATTCTCCCACGCCCGGAATCTTTTCAATGGCTTGACATCACATCATTTCCCTTGGCAATGCTCGCCTTATTTTCCACGTCCGGGATTGGAGTGCGGGGTTTTGTTATCATTTGGCCATATTTCGTTTTGGACAGATGGCCACCGATTTCCACTTTTCCACCCAGCGTGAGGAGACATCATTTTCTCGGTGCAAACATTTCAGCTGTAGCTTGTAAGGTGTGATAATTCCGACATAATCCTTTATGCCTGCCAACTTAGTGACTCGTTGAAGATGCTCATATAATTGCAAAGAAAATTGTGCCTCATGAATATTCTGATATGAAATAGTTCCACCTCTATGAGATTCACTTCCATGAGTTACATCGTAAAACAAGTAAGGTCTCGATAGAGAATCTTTGTAATAAATTTCCTCAGGTCTCCACAGTAACACTCTCACTGTCACTTAATCGATTTTCATAAAAATATCTTGAAGGAAAATCCCAAATTTGAGGATGCATTCGATGCTGAATAGATAAAAACATAGTTGGATGACTTGCTTGCTGGAAGTGCTCAAAAGAACTTCTGCTATACTGCAACATGTCAACTACCTGTGCACCAAATGCTCAGCCGAGGAAGGTCTGAACAACGTCAGCGAAAATATATATACTGTATTCACTAATACCCTGCCCGGCATTCTTGCTGCCTCTGCGAGCTTACCATTGTAAAATTATTTCGAGTAGGCCTCCCAGTTTTGCATTAATCAATGAGCCCTGGAATTGTATCCTAGAAACCATCTTTAATGCATCCACACGAAACAAGTTGCCTTGAATTATCCATCATGCTCGATGAGTCCCATTGATAGGGCTCCATCACGTATCTCTATTTACGCAACGATCTCCATTCATTTTATGGCACTCTTGATGCCTTGGCTTGCATTTGAATCACCCTAGCTCTGCAGAATGTGTCCTAAAAGAAGCTCACCACATGATCTCCAAAATGAACGAGTCACGAAGATGAGTCGAACTCCTTATCTCTACCTTCGCTTCCACCTGTGGCTTGAACCTTTCCAATTCATTGAGACTTTATTGATAGCTCAAACTTTGACTCTCCCTGACTCAGCCTTCACTTCCACATGCATCGATCTCTACCGAGATCCTTATAGAGTTCCCTTCATTCGTCAATTTTCAACGAGCTATATTTTGCATTAACAAGACCTCGTCGAGCTCTTACAACTGAGAGTCTCCACTAAGATGATTTCTGAGATGATTATCAATTTGACACCGGGTTCTTTATCAACTCGACCCTGAACTCTTCACTGAGTTGAGATCAACTGGGTGCCTTTCGATGCTAGGTGATCTCTTCATATGCAATTTAGGAATTATTTTTAATTATTGCATCTCGTTAATAATAGAAGGTGGGTTCCCGGCACTATTATTTCATTTTGAATGTGATAGACCCCATTGTCCAATCTTGCCATGTGTAAAATTGGATAATAGGAAGACTTCACAAGGTCATCCTAGGAAGCAAGCACAAGATAGATTTGCAATCACCATAGGAATGAGAAGAGGTTTGATGAAAAAGGTAAATGGCCTATTGGATCTGCAAATAGACATCCTCAAGCACGTGAAGGAAGAGTGTTGTCTAATTGATTCGAAAATAATCGATTATTACTATCTAATCTCTGACCCTTGTAGGCTTTAATTATCTACCGATGATTTACTCCTTTTAAGTAATCAATTTAAAAATAATACAAGACAATAATGACAATTGCACACAGATTGATTATGGAGTTCGGCAATTGCCTACGTCTCCGGGTTCGTGGTCGAACCGTTCCACTAGTCAAAACTTGTAAGTTACAATAGTACTTTCACAAGAAAACCTAATGGAATTTTACTTGCCTATCAGTACACCAAACCTTCGGACGACAAGGGTGAAAAATAGCACCCGACTTCCACCTTCTTGATGCACAATCTCCTTCGGCTGTGATCGGCCTTCCCGACGCAAACAATGCGAAGCTAGCACTCCGGTCGACAATCCAGGATTTGCAAGTAATTGGTGTGGCGCTATGGGCCGACTAGGTAGTTTGAATAACTCCTAGCCACAAATATTTAATTTATTATTGCCTAACAAATAATAGGTCAATAATATAAAAATATACAATGCCTAAATAATTTAGGTCTTCACACAACAATTTCTCATTCTCCTCTTGGCTCGGACTTCGCCTCCAGCTCTAGGAATGAGCTTTCTCTTCAGCCTTTGTGTGTGTGTGTCCATTCTGATACAGCAATGGGTCCCTATTTATACAAAAATAGGGCCCCTTAAAATATGCACTAAACATTATCCATAGGCTATTTTAGCCTTACCCGTACATGGAAAAATGGGATTAAATCCCTATGTGGGCGGATTTCATGTTTTAATAATAGGATAAATATCCCATGTGGAGCGCCTAGCATTTTAAATAGGATAAAAATCCCCATTGAGCGGCTAAGGGTGAAGAGGGCGGTTTTTATATGCTAAAGTGGGTATTCATCCCACATTTGATGGCCTTTATATTTGGGTAAGGTTTTATTAAACCTTACCTACTCCATTCTTCACGTGGGAAGTAGCCCACGCATATAAGGTGGTCAAAGACCACGTTGGAGCATAACCGCCCCCCTACCACCACGTGGATTTGGTACCACGCATGCCATTAAACCTGCTCCCCACCACCGCTTCACTCCTCCTCCACGTGGAAATTTGGTGGTTAGTAGAGTTTAATACTTATGTATCAACATTAGATTTAATACTAATGTATACACATTAATATATACATGTGGCATTTGGAAAGTGGCCTTACCAATATAATTTCGACCCATACAATGTGGAATAGAAATAATTAACTCGGTAATCCTGTAGTCCACTTGTCATCTCCCGATAGGAAAATCGAGTGAATTCGACGAGTGTTGGCAAGCCACGTGTCACAGTGCAATTCGGTCCAATATTGACCAGTTGACCAGAGTTGACTTTCCTGTTGTCTGAACTTTGACCGAACATATCTAGAGCTCCCGATGTCCGTTTGCCACGTTCTCACAGTCGTTGGAAATCTCTCGAGATGATCTTCTACACTGACACCATTTAGGGATGTTTAGGGAACTTTTGAAAATGATCCCCTGATCACACCTCCCCACTGAGAAAAGCTTTTTGTCCCAAAAAGCTTCCATACTGTCCTGAATCTGAAAAACTTCTCTGCTGCCACCTCGGAAGTGCTGTTGTAGTAGACCCTTGGGTCTTCTCCTCCAACCTTCTCACTTCGACAACTCTACTCCGATCCTGGGACCTGTGGGTTATGGGCCCACGACACTTCCGCTGCGCCACTCTGATATCCGAAGAAGACCTCCACGCCTCCACTTTATGGTGCTAAGTTTCTGAATGAAACCTCAACGCTCCTTCTGTGCGGTGCTAAGCTTCTTGATATCTGACAACAAGGATCTTCTTTTACTCTATAACACAGCTCCTGGCTCCAAGTTGATTCCATAGAATCCGAACTGGTTTGAAGGAACTCCATGTTACGTAGAGCTTTGATTGATCCGATGTCAATGATGGACAATGCCTTGTCCCTTTACAGACCTCAACGCCTCCGATGCATGATGCTAAGCCTCTTTCAAGACCTCGAGCCTCCGATGCACAATGCTAATGCATGATGCTAAGCCTCTTTCAAGACCTCGAGCCTCCAGCCTCTCTAGACCTCAACGCCTCCGATGCATGATGCTAAGCCTCTTTCAAGACCTCGAGCCTCCAATGCATGATGCTAAGTCTCTGTCAGACCTCAACACCTCCGATGCATGATGCTAAGCCTCTTTCAAGACCTCAAGCCTCCAATGCACGATGCTAAGTCTGTTGATCAGCTACCATTCGTATGTGTGGTCGCAATGCCTTGACACCGAATGACGTTCTGAGCTAATCCTTTGAGAGCTCCTCTTGTTGACATACTAATATCAGGTACCATTCTGCTGCACGGTCGCAATGCCTCTACATAGAATGAAGTTCCGACCCGATGTCAATGCCAACGGTGATTCAGCTACCATTCTGCTGCACGGTCACAATGCCTCTACACAGAATGAAGTTCCGAGCTGATCTCTGTGAACTCTATTGTCTGCACAAATGGCAGATCAATCTCCAAGCTTTATATGAGTCAAATCCTGTATCCAAGCTGTAACAGGTACTCACACGCTGATTAGGAGATATGTTAGGAGCATTAATCAAATTTTCTAAGTAAGAAAATCCACTGAGTATTGTAAACCTTTCTCTCAGCATTTTCTCACAAATCTGATCTCCAAACTTAATACTGCATACGATTCCTCAATCTGAATTATGCAATATATAATTGAAAAATTGTTGACTTACCCATTTGAAAGGACTTTCACTTTCAGGTATTACCTGGTCCTGGGTTGAATTGTCAACTGGTGGTGAAGTAGAAACCTCCTTTGCCTTTGCAATAGGCCTCCATTCCATCTTTGGCTTGCCATTACTCTGATGGCGAGATGGATGCAGTTTCTAGCAATTTTCCACCTGATGCCCATTCCTCTGCAATGAGCACAAAAATTCCTCTTAATCTCCTTCTTCTGGGATGAGGAACTCTTTCTGCCATTTCTCGACTCTACATGACGAGATTGGTCTTTCTGATTTGCCTTGTTCTTGATGAACGGCATCAACTTCTTCATCAGTGTCCTTCTCTTCCAGCATCTGGCCACTGAATGATTATGCAATCCACAAAAAGTACATGGAAAAGAATTCCACATCTTCTGAAAATCATAACCATACTTCTTAAGCTGAAAAAGTGGATCAGAAGTTTTATTGTGCTTACGATTATGGTAAGAAACTGGAGGTGGAATCTCATTACCTCTTCGCTGATTTCTCTTACCACATCTTGCCTGTGATGACGAAGCACAACTTTCCTACTCAGAATCTTCTTACAGGACTAGTGGGGTAATCACTTTGCTTTCGGAAGCTTGTCTCCGTCAGCGTTCTTGGAGCATTCTCCAATTTCCATTCCCACACTAGGATAACCCAAACCTGCAAAACGAGGACGATCCTCGACCTGTATTGGGTTAGCAATACCTTGGCCATTTTTACCAAGGCCTCTTCCATCAAATCCCATTTTATCTAGTAACTTGGATCCAATGCCTCTAGTATGCTTTTCAAACAAACCAAAGACTTCATTACCTGAATCAAAACCAATGGGAGGAAGAAGAAGATTCCCGTGGTGAACAACTTACAGTGCAATCATCTCATCATGGCCTCTGCATCTGAAGTAGAGGGTTTTTCCTTCCTCTGATCACCACATTGCAACCTTGCCAAGAGCTCATCCTTGGTTTGCAATTTTGATTTTAAGCGAGCATTCTCCTCTTCCAAGGAGTAATACATTGATCGCAGGAGAGAGTTCTCTTCCTGGATCTGGTGATTATAAGCTTCAATCTCTTCGAGCTTTGCCTGTTTAGACATCTTGCCCATAGTGCACTTGTACCCTGTTCACACAAACTGAACCAACTGCACTAATCTTGAAGCAATCACTTTGTTAATCAGATTTACTGAAAAACAAATATGGAGCTAAACCAGCTCTGATACCAAACATGATCCGAAAATAATCAGATTATTACTACCTGATCTCGGACCCTTGTAGGCTTTAATTATTTGCCGATGATTTACTCCTTTTAAGTAATCAATTTAAAATAATGCAAGACAATAATGACAATTGCACACAGATTGATTACGGAGTTCGGCAATTGCCTACGTCTCCGGGTTCGTGGTCGAACCGTTCCACTAGTCAAAACTTGTAAGTTACAATAGTACTTTCACAAGAAAACCTAATGGAATTTTACTTGCCTATCAGTACACCAAACCTTCTGGACGACAAGGGTGAAAAATAGCACCCGACTTCCACCTTCTTGATGCACAATCTCCTTCGGCTGTGATCGGCCTTCCCGACGCAAACAATGCGAAGCTAGCACTCCGGTCGACAATCCAGGATTTGCAAGTAATTGGTGTGGCGCTATGGGCCGACTAGGTAGTTTGAATAACTCCTAGCCACAAATATTTAATTTATTATTGCCTAACAAATAATAGGTCAATAATATAAAAATATACAATGCCTAAATAATTTAGGTCTTCACACAACAATTTCTCATTCTCCTCTTGGCTCGGACTTCGCCTCCAGCGCTCTAGGAATGAGCTTGTCTTCTGCCTTTTGTGTGTCTCATCGTTGTGTCCATTACAATGAATGGGTCCCTATTTATACAAAAATAGGGCCCTTAAAATATGCACTAAACAATTATCCATAGGCTATTTTAGCCTTCACCCGTACATGAAAAATGGGATTAAATCCCTATGTGGGCGGATTTCATGTTTTAATAATAGGATAAATATCCCATGTGGAGCACCTAGCATTTTAAATAGGATAAAAATCCCCATTGGTTGAGCGGCTAAGGGTGAAGAGGGCGGTTTTATATGCTAAAGTGGGTATTCATCCCACATTTGATGGCCTTTATATTTGGGTAAGGTTTTATTAAACCTTACCTACTCCATTCTTCACGTGGGATAGTCCACGCATATAAGGTGGTCAAAGAAACCACGTTGGAGCATAACCGCCCCCCTACCACCACGTGGATTTGGTACCACGCATGCCGTTAAACCTGCTCCTCACCACCGCTTCACTCCTCCTCCACGTGGAAATTTGGCGGTTAGTGGAGTTTAATACTTATGTATCAACATTAGTATATACATGTGGCATTTGGAAAGTGGCCTTACCAATATAATTTCGACCCATACAATGTGGAATAGAAATAATTAACTCGGTAATCCTGTAGTCCACTTGTCATCTCCCGATAGGCAAATCAAGCGAATTCGATGAGTGTTGGCAAGCCACGTGTCACAGTGCAATCGGTCCAATATTGACCAGTTGACCAGAGTTGACTTTCCCGCTGTCTGAACTTTGACCGAACATATCTAGAGCTCCCGATGTCCGTTTGCCGCATTCTCACAGTCGTTGGAAAGCTCTCAAGATGATGATTCTTCACTAACACCATTTAGGGATGTTTAGGGAACTTTTGAAAATGATCCCTTGATCACTGATTCCTTAACTTCGCTCGGGTTGTTGTTAAAGAGGTTGTTGATATTGATTGGTGTGATAGGTGTTTCCTACCCCATCCTCCATGTGAAGCAAACCGAAAGAAGGGGAAGCTAATAATTATGATGGTAGTGATGATGATATTTGCATGATGGGTTGTTCTTCAAACTCATAATAAGGAGTAACATCTACTAAAGTAATAAGTATTAGGATTGTTGCTTTACCTTTTGGGATTACATCAAACGGGTACAAGTTTTTCTTCCCCCATACTCTTGAAGTTGATGTAGTGTAAGATTTTGAAATTCCTAACAATGACTTTGAATAATTAAGAGCTTTGATTATTAAGAAGTATGATGGTGGTATCCCTTGAAGGAAGATAGATAATTGTTGATGAATGTTGTTATAGCTCAAGAGAAAGATTATCACACTAGAAGAAAAGTTGTTAAAGGAAGTGGGCCTCAAGCCAAACCTAAAACACCCTTACTCACAATCATTTAAAAAGAAGCTCTTAGGAAAGAAACACTTGCCAAAAGCTCTTACCTGACCAAGCAAAATTACAGATCCTCCTCATGCCCAAGTGCCAAGAATCCCTTTCCATCTAATGAATCTTCTTTTCTCCCTTCCAATGTTGTTTTGCCAAAGATTTTCCCCTATGACATAGCCCAATTATTGAGCCAAACCAAAGTGAGTGTTCTAATCATTGAGTTGCTTAGAATTCCTAAGCATACGAAGAGAGCATTTGAGTACTTGGGGTTGAAAGAAGAGAAGAATATTCCGGGTAGAAATGTAAATGTTGTTGAAAATCCTCATCAGAGCATTACAAACCTTAGAACACCACCAACAATATAGGATTTTGGAGAGACACTGAGGTGTATTTGGGAACATCTTTGCTTGATTCCCAATTGAATTTTGATCCATTTTTCACAACTTTGATTATAAAGGACAGGCTACTTCACAATTGTATGTTTAATTCCGGTGCATCATGTAATGTCATGCCTCTAGAAGTCATGAATGAGTTGGATATCAAAGTGACAGCAACCTATGGAAAATGTATTGCCATGGACTCAAGAGAAGTGCCGGTAGTTGGTTGTGTAAAAGGTTGGTTGTGCATCTTGAATTTTATCCCGAGGGGAATTTAAAATTGATGTTGTGATTGTTGATTGCCCTACCAAATGGGGTATGTTTTTGTCAAGAAAGTGGGCTACAAGTGTTGTAGGGAGTGTCCAAATGGATATGTCTTTTGCCACCATTCCCATTAAGGGCAGCCTTGTCAAGCTCTATGGAGAAAATAAAATGTTGCATCGATTGAGGACCCAAACAATGCTTCATATGAATTATTATTTATTGATTATTATGTTGATAATTTCATTGGTTTCTTGATGGAAAAGAACACAAAATGGATCGTTAGAGTTCCTTGCAGTTATGATGAAAGACATCTTAACAGAGATGGAGATCTAAAGAAAAAGATGTAGGTGGGTGAACAAGTTGAAAGAGTATGATATGGACATCTAAACCACAAATTTGGTACGCGGTTTGGGCCTTTCTAAGCTCATGGTGAGAGCACTTGTAGAATGTGGAAGTGAATTAGCTAGAGGAGAAAGGGTAGACGTGCTTTGCGAAGTTGGTAAGTTCGAGTGGTACAAAGATGTGATCTTCTACCTCGAGATGCTTTTGCTGCCCTAGTCACTTAAATAAAAATTAGAAAAGAGCCCTCAAGTTGGCTTCTCAAAAATATATCATCACAGACCTTGGGTTGGCTTGGAAGAACCCTAAAGGTGTCCTCTTGAAATGCATAACTAAAGATGAAGCTCCCAAGATAGTTGTATATTTCCATGGGGAGTTTGTGGAGGAAACTTTCTTTGGAAGAGTAACCAACATAAGATTTTGAGACTTGGTTATTGGTGTCCTACTCTCTTCAAAGATGCAACCCAGTGGTTAGAAAATGTGTTAGTTGCCAACGTTTCTCTAGAAGACCAAAGCTTCAGGTTCCCTTCCTTTGTAACCTGTATCAATTAAACCTCCTTTCAAGAAATGGGGGATAGACTTCATTGGTGAGATTTCAGATCCTTCTAGTGCTAGCCAAAAGTGGATCCTTGTAGACACTTATTATTTTACAAAGTGGGTAGAGGCAATCCCTACCAAGAAAGAAACACACCAAAAAGTTATGGACTTCTTGTTGAATCAAATCATATGTAGATTTGGAGTCCCAATCAAGATTGTAGCTGATAATGACATGTGCTTTAGAGCCAAAGCTTTAATAGCAATGTGTAATGAATATGGAATCAATCTAACTTATTCTTCAAACTATAACCCCCAAGGGAATGGACAAGCTGAGTCCAGCAATAAAAATTTGTTGAAGATCATTAGAAGAACCTTGGAGCAAAACAAAAAGAAATGGGGTGAACAATTGAAATTTGTAGTTTGGGCTGATAGGATAACTCCTAAAAGAGCTCCTGGTAAAATCCCATTTGAATTGGTGTATGGAACTTAGGCTTTGCTGCCCTTGCACCTGTAATTATCTTCATTTTAGTTTTCCCAACTGTTGGAAGATCAAGATCTTGGCCCATATGAATCAAGGATCAATTAGATTATTGAGCTTGATGAGGAGAGAAGAGCATCCCATCAAAGGCATGTTAGATTTAGGGAAAATTGAAGAGATTGTTTGACAAGAAGGTCACTCCTAGAGCCTTCAATGTTGGAGATCTAGTTTTTGTGGGATAGTATGCATGAAGACAAGGGCAAGAATGGCAAATTTGATGCATTATGGATGGGCCCTTATGCCATTGATATCAGAATTGGTGAACATACCTTCTTTCTCAAGGACTTAGATGGGGAATTGCTAGAACTACTTGTTAATGGCAGACATTTGAAGCATTTCTTGGATTAATCCCCAAATCTGAGGTATGCACCAATTATACAGTTGTATAGTCTTTGTTTTTTTCTTTGTTTTTGTTGTTTTGTTGGTGTGTGGTTTGCCCTTGTTCTTGGCAGCCATTCTGGTCAGGTTTCTCAGCTCATTTTTGAAGGATGGTTCTAGTTTTTTGACTGCCTTGCATATTGACTCCTTTTCCCAATGGATATTTTGGCACTTGGTCTACGTTTTGTCCTTGTGGCACTCACTGGGAGTGCCCATCCCCAAGCAAGAGCCAATGTTGGTGCCATTTTTGAGCTTACACCATGTTGCCCTAAATTTTCAAATCTATATCTGCTCAAAAATGTTTTATCCTTTGATTTGATGGTCTATAATTCTTCCCCTCCAATTGAAATGCTTTAAAAATGCTCACAAACTTGTTGTTTTTCCCTAATTTGAAAGAATAATCCAAGTTTGCCCTTTTTTGTGCCTAGTTTTTAAAATTTTGTGGCCTATGTCATTTTCCTTTGCATGAGGTCATGGAAAAATTGAAATTGATCAAATCATACTTGTTTGTATTTGAAAATCCAAATCCTAGATTGGGAATGTTGTAAAAAACATGATTCAGTTGATTTAAAATCGAAAAATCTACCATCCTTGGTGGAAAAATTGAATTCTAAGTCATCCTTTGAATTTTTTATTTTGTATTTTAAGATATATGGGTGTCATTTTCCCGTCAAATTCATCCTCAAAAGTTATTGTCAACGTGGCGAGGTTTTCATTGGCCGAGGTGCGGCGGGGAAGTGTTATAACTTTTCATTTTTGCCTTTTGGCAAATAGGACATTTTCGAGCCCAGGGCTCCGATTTTCAAAATTTTCCTACGTGGCATGTTCTTATTGGCCCAAGGATGGTGGGTGGTTGGGTCTCCTTAGAGATTTTGACTTTACTTTGCGAAAATTTTAAAAGTCAAAAAAATTGGCCCGAAACCCCGTAGCCAATCGGGAGTGGACACGTGTCCATAAAAGGTCGAGAGGAGGAGCGGGCTAAGGGGGACTTAAATTTTTGGCTCTAATTCTATAAATCTTCAAAATATGTTTCATCCCCACTCCAATCAGAGGAGGACACGTGGTAGAGATCAAGGCGCGAGGGGATGCGGATGGCGGAGGTTGTTTAAAATTTTTCCTTTAGAAGCATAAAAGTTAAAGTAAATTTTATAGCGTGGCCCCATGGCCAATCACAGGTGGACACATGTCCAGCAGAGTCAAAGGTAAGTGCGGGCCGTAGAAGGAAAAGGAAAGTTTTCCCTTTTGTCAAAAAGAACCAGTGGTGAAATTTCGGACCATGGCCCCGCGGTGAATCAACAGACACACGTGGCGAAGGCGAGTAGGTCGGAGGCCCGATAGAGACAAAGTTGAGAATTTTCCCTTGGCTTAAAGGGAGTAAAAATTAAGATTAAGCCCACGGGTCCTTAGCAAATGAGAGATGGACAAGTGGTAGAGGACAAGGTGGGTCGGCAGTGGCAGAGGCGGGAGGGAAATTTTTCCTTTTGTAAAAAAAAGACTTAAAATAAAAATTTGGAGTCTTGGCCTACAATGAATCACAAGGACACATGTGGTGAGGAGAAATTGGAGGTGCGGGCCACGGGGAAAAAAGTGAAAAAAATTTCCATTTTTCCAAATTTTCAAAAGGTCATAAAGTAAATGTTTTAAAACTGGGCCCGATCCAATCATTTTTGCCACGTGTCCAACCTTATCCAAAAAATTAAAAGGGTAACTCAAGCTTATTTCTAAGTCCGCATCTTCCATGTGGAGGCCAAGATTAAAAGATGGATAAGATCGATGGTTGTTGTGCATCCATTTGTTTTAACCGCCATGGGAGCTCCAGGAAGCTTGGAATCACGATTTTACATCAAAATTCATCAAATTTATAATGATTTTGTGTCATCTTGGCCTTCCAAGATCATTGGCATCACTTTCATGGCTTAATTCTTTGATCTGAGGTGGTTTTGAAATAAATTTTTCCCTAATCTGACCAAAAACGTGAAATGACAAAATCAAAAGTTGTAGAGGTAATTTGAAAAGGTAAAAGGGTGAAAATGATTAGTAAAAGGTGTTTGCATGCCTCAATGATGAAAAACGTGCTTCCAGGATGGATAATGATCCGATATTTGTAATGATTTAATCTTTTTGGGCACACTTGGTAACCTGCGAACGTTTTCTATTTGATGTGATTTTCATTGAATCGGAGGATTGTTTTGAACAAACTTGATCCCATGGCATATTCTTTTCTTGGGAAAGAAGGCTCCAATGTGGCATGAGTTATATAATACATTTTGGAGAAATTGTAAACAAGAGAAAAACTTAGAATTTCATGGGAAAATCTAGGAAGAAGCCCATTCTCTGAGAAACCACCTGAGAACCATTTCTAATTCCCTTTTTGCATCATATTTTTATCATGTTGAGTTGGTTTCATTTGTAAATCCATCAACAAGCTCTAGAGATTGTTCTTATAACATTCCCCTGCTGATAGATTTGATCATTCCTAGATTATTTTTTGTTGTCTCTTGGCAAAATTTACATATACTTATGTTTCAAAATGTTTTCAATTTGTGTTTCTTGCTCCTATTGCAGTCTTGTGTTTAAAATCTCTCTTGATCATACATGGTCTCATTTCTTTTTGATAGTTTAGTGGCATCTGCAATCTCACATTTAGAAGAGCTTTCATCTGATAAAGAGATAAACAAATTTAAAATCACTTTACCTTCCTTGAATTTTGAGATTGTTTGTAAACCTTTGGGTGCACCTTAGGTCATGATAAAATAGAGATTTCTAGATACTTTGTTGGTTCATCTGCTTCAATATTTTGTGGCAGGTTGTCAAAGATTGTGTGGAAGAGTGCAAATCTGGGCCTCCATTTGGTGCACATATCTTGGTTGAAGGAGTACCTTAACCCCTTTGAAGCATTCTGTTGTTTAGGTGTTACAAATTTCTTGCAAAGGTCCTCAAAGAATTTGGCAATTTATGGTTAGTCTTATCTAAAATCTCTTACCAAATTTTCATTCAGAATAACTAATCCTACCCCATACTACTCGTGCATTGCATTGTGTGTCAATAGGCTACCTATTGGTTTGAGGCCTTGTGATGAATCTTGTTTAATCAAATATGCAGATGCATTTGATAAAAAGGCAGCCTATTACCTAAGAGACAAGAACCCTACCAATCTAAGACAAGCTTTCACCATGGCACTTCAAATTGAAAACAATATCAAGGCTGTTGGGAAACCTCTCAAGAGAGATGGTGTAAAATTGATAAACCCTGAAAAACCTCAAGCTAGCAAAGGTGTTGATTTAGAAGAGGTTGTGAAAACTTTGGTAGGGGTTGTCAAAGAAATCTCATACAAGTTGGCAAGAGCTAAGAAGGGAATTGGGAAGACTTCACAAGGTTAGCCTAGGCAACAAGCACAAGATAGATTTGGCAATCACCATAGGAATGAGTAGAGGTTTGATGACAAAGGTAAAGGGCCTGTTGGATCTGTAAATAGACATCCTCAAGCACGTGAAGGAAGAATTTTGTTTGATCCCTTAACTGTTAGGGTTGCTGTTGTTGAAGAGGTTGTTGATATTGATTGGTGTGATAGGTGTTTTCTACCCCATCCTCCATGTGAAGCAAACCAGCAAGAAGTTGAAGATAATGATGATGATGGTATTGATGATGATATTTACATGATGGGCTATTCTTCAAACTCACAAGGAGGAGCAACATCTACTGAAGTAATAAGTGCCAGGACTACTGCTACCTTTTGGGATTGCATCAAAAAGGTACAAGTTTTCCTTCCCCCATACTCTTGAAGTTGATGTAGTGCAAGCTTTTGAAATTCCTAACAATGACTTTGAATACTTAAGAGCTTTGATGATTAAGAATTATGATGGTGGTATCCCTTCGGAGGAAGATAGAAAATTGTTGATGAATGTTTTTGTAGCTCAAGAGAAAGATTATAACACTAGAAGAAAAGTTGTTAAAGGAAGTGGGCCTCAAGCCAAACCTAAAACACCCTTGCTCACAAGCATTCCAAAAGAAGCTCCTAGGAAAGAAACACTTTCCAAAAGCTCTTACTGCCCCAAGCAAAAATTACAGTCCTCCTCATGCCCAAGCTACCAAGAATCCCTTTCCATCTAATGAATCTTCTTTTCTCCCTTCCAATGTTGTTTTTCCAAGAGTGTCCCTATGACATAGCCCAAGTATTAAGCCAAATCAAAGTGAGTGTTCCAATCATTGAGTTGCTTAGAATTCTGAGCATAAGAAGAGAGCATTTGAGTACTTGGGGTTGAAAGAAGAGAAGAATATTCCAGGTAGAAATGTAAATGTTGTTGAAAATCCTCCTCAGATCATTACAGACCTTGGAACACCACCAAAGCAATAGAGGATTTTGGAGAGACACCTGAGGTATATTTGGGGACATCTTTGGTTGATTCCCAATTGAATGTTGATCCATTTTTCACAACTTTGATTATAAAGGATAGGCTACTTCACAATTGTATGTTTGATTTTGGTGCATCATGTAATGTCATGCCTCTAGAAGTCATGAATGAGTTGGATATCAAAGTGACAAAGCAGCCTATGGAAAATGTACTTGCCATGGACTCAAGAGAAGTGTCGGTAGTTGGTTGTGTAAAAGGTTTGGTTGTGCAGCTTGCATCTTATCCCGGGAGGAATTTAAAATTGGATGTTGTGATTGTTGATTGCCCTGCCAAATGGGGTATGCTTTTGTCAAGAAAGTGGGATACAAGTGTTGGAGGGAGTGTCCAAATGGATATGTATTTTTCCACCATTCCTATTGAGGGCAGCCTTGTCAAGCTCTATGGAGAAAAGAAAATGTTGCATCTGATTGAGGACCCAAATAATGCTTCTTATGAATTATTATTTTCTGATGTTGATGTTGATAATTTCATTGGTTTTGTTGATGGAAAAGAACACAAAATAGATCAGTCGAGTGCCTTGAGTAGGTATGTTCTCCTTGTACCTTGCTATTTGATGGAGGTTGCTCCAAATTTGGAAATGGTGCTGGTGTAATTCTGATTTCTCCTAGCTTGGAAGAATTTGTTTTTTCCTTCAAGCTTAATTTTTAATGTACTAAAAACATTGCTTAGTATGAAGCCTTGTTGTTGGGTTTGATAATTGCATGGAAGTATGGTGTCAAGGAGATCATTGCAAGGGAGATTCGAGCTAGTTGTTAAACAAATAAGATAAATGTATGCTACAAAAAATCAGTAGATGAAGCAAAGATAAGCATACAATTTGGGATCTAGTTTAGATGTTTGATTCCTTCAATATTATGAACCATGACAGAAGTTTGAATGTTGTTGCTGACAAGTTGGTAGTGTTGGGGTCAAGATTTATAGTTTGCACCGTTTCACCTTATTGTGAGTATAATGTTGAAGTGTTGATTAGGTCAGCTATCCATGACAACATCAAGCATTGGCAAGTGTTTGATGATGATTCTCAAGTGCAAAGGTTCTTGCAAAATCAAATTGAGTTTTTAGATCAGCATATTTATTGGGAACCAATGGTGTGTATGACTAAAGGAAGAGAGACTTTGTTTGGAAAAGATATTATCCAATTGAAAACTAACACCATTCCTAGAGGCCTTGTTGCTCTTGAGTCTAATTTTAAAAATGTTGATTGCATAATAAATAGAAACATGTCTACCTCAAGGGATGTGGAAGAGCATAACTTGGGAACTAATGGTAAACCAAGGAAGATTTGGTTAGGCATAAATTTAAGTAAAGAAGAAAAACAGTCTTATTCCTAACTCTTGAAAAAATATCAAGACACTTTGCTTGGTCCTATTCTAAGCTAAAAGCATATAGAGAAGACTTGTTTCAACATGAGATCCCTCTTGAGGCCAAGACTAAGCCATTCAAATAGAGGCAAAGGCCAATTAATCCACTTCTCTCCATGAAAATACAAGAGGAGTTAAAGAAGTTGAGAGATGGAGGTATTATTCAACCCACTAGATATTCATCTTTGGTTGCAAACCTTGTGTGTCACTCGAAAGAAGAACGGAGACATCAAAATTTGTGTGGATTTTAGAAATCTAAACAAAGAATCCCTAAAGGACAAATATCCCTTGATAAATATGGAAAATATGTTGCAGCTTATGACAGGGTCTTAGTTGTTTTCTACATTAGATGGTTTCTTCGGATACAATCAAGTGGTTATCAAAGAATCGGAAAAACTTAAGACAACATTCACTACTCCTTGGGGAACATATGTTTTTGTTAGGATGCCCTTTGGTTTGATGAATGTTAGTGCCACTTTTCAAAGAGCAATGGATGTTGCTTTTGTTGGTTACATCAATGAGTTCATTGTAGTTTACCAAGATGATGTGACTGTGTTTTCAAGGCAGAGAGGTGATCATTTACAGCACTTGGAGAAGATGTTGATCAGATGTAGGGAGTATGAAATTTCTCTTAATCCAAAGAAGTGTCATTTTGGTGTGTAAAAGGCCAAGCTACTAGGTCACATTGTGTCAAAAGATGGTGTTATGATAGACCCTGAGAGAGTGGAAGCAATCAAAAAAGTACTTATCCCAAGAACCAAGAAAGGCATCCAATCTTTCTTTGGTCAAATTAACTTTATTAGAAAGTTTGTTTCCAACTTTGCTAAGTTGACTCTTCCAATCACAAGAATGCTAATCAAGGACCAAGTTATCAGGTGGGAGGAGGCTGCCATTCAAGCTTTTGAAGGAATTAAGGATGCACTTAAACATGCACCTGTTTTAGCAGCTCCAAATTATAAGAGGCCTTTCCAAATCTTTTCCTTTGCCTCTGAGTATACCATTGCTTTTGTTTTGCTACAAAAGGATGAGAATGGGGCTGAGAGGCCTATTTCCTTCTTTAGTAAGGCTTTATAAGTAGCTGAGCTAAAGTATACAATCATGGAGAAATAAGCATTTGCCTTGTAGAAACCAACAAAGGTTTTCAGGCCTTATATATTGAGTTTAAAATTTGTTTCTTATGTTCCCCACACCATGGTGAAAGACATCTTATTAGAGATGGAGATCTCAAGAAAAATATGTAGGTCGGTGAACAAGATGTAAGAGTATGATATGGACATCCAAACCAAAAATTTGGTACATAGTTTGGGTGGTGTTAAGCTCATGGTGAGAGCAACTTGCAGAATTTGGAAGTGAATCAGCTATAGGAGGAAAGGGTAGATGTGCTTGCAAATTTGGTAAGTTCTGAGTGGTACAAAGATGTGATCTTCTACCTCAGACACCTATGCTTCCCTAGTCACTTAAATAAAAATTAGAAAAGAGCCCTCAAGCTGGCTTCTCAAAAATATATACTCATAGACCTTGGGTTGGCTTGGAAGAAGCTCAAAGGTGACCTCTTGAAATGCATAACTGAAGATGAAGCTCCCAAGATAGTTGTATATTTCCATGGGGGAGTTTGTGGAGGACACTATGCTGGAAGAGTAACCGAACATAAGATTTTGAGAGCTATTTATTTGTGGCCTACTCTCTTCAAAGATGCAACCCAGTGGTTAGAAAATGTGTTAGTTGCCAACGTTTCTCTAGAAGACTAAAAGCTTCAGTTCCCTTCCTTTGCAGCTTATATCAATTAAACCTCCTTTCAAGCAATGGGGATAGACTTCATTGGTGAGATTTCGATCCTTCTAGTGTTGGCCATAAGTGGATCCTTGTAGCCACCGATTATTTTACAAAGTGGGTAAAGGCAATCCCCACCAAGAAAGAAACACACCAAACAGCTTATGGACTTCTTGTTAAATCAAATCATATGTAGATTTGGAGTCCTAATAATATTGTAGCTGATAATGCCATGTTCTTTAGAGTCAAAGCTTTAATAGCAATGTGCAATGAATATGGAATCAATCTAACTTATTCTTCAAACTATAACCCCCAAGGGAATGGACAAGTTGAGTCCAGCAATAAGAATTTGTTGAAGATCATTAGAAGAACCTTGGAGCAAAACAAGAAGAAATGGGGTGAACAATTGAAATTTGTAGTTTGGGCTGATAGGATAACTCCTAAAAGAGCTACTGGTAAAAGCCCATTTGAATTGGTGTATGGAACTCAAGCTTTGCTTGCCCTTGCACCTGCAATTATCTTCATTTTATTTTTCCCAACAATTGGAAGATCAAGATCTTGGCCCATATGAATCAAGGATCAATTAGATTATTGAACTTGATGAGGAGAGAAGAGCATCCCATCAAAGTCATGTTAAATTTAGGGAAAATGAAGAGATTGTTTGTGACAAGAAGGTCACTCCTAGAGCCTTCAATGTTGGAGATCTAGCTTTGTTGTGGGATAGTAGGCATGAAGACAAGGGCAAGAATGGCAAATTTGATGCATTATGGATGGGCCCTTATGCCATTGATATCAGAATTGGTGAACATACCTTCTTTCTCAAGGACTTAGATGGGGAATTACTAGAACTACTTGTTAATGGCAGACATTTGAAGCATTTCTTGGATTAATCCCTAAATCTGAGGTATGCACCAATTGTACAATTGTATAGTCTTTATTTTTTTCTTTGTTTTTGTTGTTTTGTTGGTGTGTGGTTTGCCCTTGTTCTTGGCAGCCATTCTGGTCGGTTTCTCAGCTCATTTTTGAAGGATGGTTCTGGTTTTTGACTGCCTTGCATATTGACTCCTTTTCCCAATGGATATTTTTGCACTTGGTCTATGTTTTGTCCTTGTGGCACTCACTGGGAGTGCCCATCCCCAAGCAAGAGCCGATGTTGGTGCCATTTTTGAGCTTGCACCATGTTGCCCTAAATTTTCAAATCTGTATCTGCTCAAAAAATGTTTTATCCTTTGATTTGATGGTCTATAATTCTTCCCCTCCAGTTGAAATGCTTTAAAAATGCTCACAAACTTGTTGTTTTTCCCTAATTTGAAAGAATAATCCAAGTTTGCCCTTTTCTGTGCCCTAGTTTTTCCAATTTTGTGGGCTATGTCATTTTTCCTTTGTGAGATCATGGAAAAATTGAAATTGATCAAATCATACTTGTTTGTATTTGAAAATCCAAATCCTAGATCGGGAATGTTGTAAAAACATGGTTTAGTTGATTTAAAATCGAAAAATCTACCATCCTTGGTGAAAAAATTGAATTCTAGGGCATCCTTTGAATTTTTGCATTTTGATGGTCATACGGTGTCATTTTCCCATCAAATTCATCCTCAAAAGGTATTGGCAATGTGGCAGGTTTTCATTGGCCGAGGTGTAGTGGGAAAGTGTTATAACTTTTCATTTTTCACCTTTTGGAAAATGGGGCATTTTCGGGCCCAGGGCTCTGTTTTTTCCAAATTTGCCTATGTGGCATGTTCTTATTGGCCCAAGGATGGTGGGTGGTTGAGTTTCCTTAGATATTTTGACTTTACTTTGTGAAAATTTTAAAAGTTAAAAAATTGGCCTAAAACCCCGCCAAATCAGGAGTGGACACGTGTCCATAAAAGGTCGAGAGAGGAGCCAGCCAAGGGGGGCTTAGATTTTTTTGGCTCTAATTCTATAAAGTTTCAAAATATGTTTCAGTGCTACTCCAATCGAGAGGAGGACACGTGGCGAGATCAAGGCACGAGGGGGATGCGGATGGCGGAGGTTGTTTAAAATTTTTGCCTTTAGAGGCATAAAAGTTAAAGTAAAATTTTGGAGCGCAACCCCATGGCCACTCATAGGTGGACACGTGTCCAACAGAGTCA
Source organism: Taxus wallichiana var. yunnanensis (assembly GCA_018340775.1). Classification (NCBI taxonomy): domain Eukaryota; kingdom Viridiplantae; phylum Streptophyta; class Pinopsida; order Cupressales; family Taxaceae; genus Taxus; species Taxus wallichiana. Next base: position 695,676,365 of record CM031239.1, read on the forward strand.
GAGGGAAGTGCAAGCCACGCAAGGAAAAGGGAAAATTTTCCCTTTTGGTTAAAAATATCTAAGGTAAAATTTTAGCATACTGCCATTACGGTGAATTAGTGCCAAACACGTGGCAAAGGCGGAGCGGGTTGGCGGCCCAAAGTGGAGACAAAGTTGAGAATTTTACCTTGGCTTAAAGGGAGTAAAAATGAAGATTAAACCCACGGGTCCTCGTGAAATGAGAGATGGGCGCGTGGCAGAGGACAAGGCGGGTCAGCAGGCCGGTGGAGGTAGGAGGGAAATTTTTCCCTTTTGCAAAAAAGACTTAAAATAAAAATTTGGAGCGCTGGCCCGCAACGAATCACAAAGAGACGTATGGCGAGGAGAAATCGAGAGGTGTGGGCCCGTATCGCAAAAAGTGAAAAAAATTCCATTTTTCCAAATTTTCAAATGGTCATCAAGTAAATGTCTTAAAAGCTGGGCCCGATCTAATCATTTTTGCCACATGTCTACCTTATCCAAAAAATTAAAAAGGTAACTCAAGTTTATTTCTAAGTCCGGATCTTCCACGTGGAGGGCCAGGATTAAAAGATGGATAAGATCAATGGTTGTTGTGCATCCATTTGTTTTGACCGCCATGGGAGCTCCAGGAAGCTTGGAATCACAATTTTTGCATCAAAATTCATCATATTTATAGTGATTTTATGTCATATTGGCCTTCCAAAATCATTGGCATCAATTTCATGGCTTAATTCTTTGATCTGAGGTGGTTTTGAAATAAATTTTGCCCTAATCTGACCAAAACCGTGAAATGAAAAAATCAAAAGTCACAGAGGTAATTTGAAAGGTAAAAGGGTAAAAATGATAAGTAAAATGTGTTTTCATGCCTCAATGATGTAAAATGTGCTTCCAGGATGGATAATGATCTATATATTTGTAATGATTTAATATTTTTGGGCACACACCTGTAACTGCGAATGTTTTTCTGTTTGATGTCATTTTCATTTAATCATGAGGATTGTTTTGTAACAAACTTGATCCCATGGCATATTCTTTTCTTGGGAAAGAAGGCTCCAATATGGCAAGAGGTATATAATGCATTTTGGAGAAATTGTAAAAGGGAGAAAAAACTTAGAATTTCACAGGAAAATATGGGAAGAAGCCCATTCTCTGAGAAACCGCCTAAGAACCATTTCTAATTCCCTTTTTGCATCAGATTTTTATCATGTTGAGTTGGTTTTAGTTGTAAAGCCATCAACAAGCTCTGAGATTGTTCTTATAACATTCCCCTACTGATAGATTTGATCATTCCTAGATTATTTTGTGTTGTCTCTTGGAAAAATTTACATATACTTATGTTTCAGAATGTTTTCAATTTGTGTTTCTTACTCTATTGCGAGTCTTGGGTTTAAAATCTCTCTTGATCATACATGGTCTCATTTCTTGTTGATAGTTTAGTGGCATCTAGCAATCTCACATTTAGAAGAGCTTTCATCTGATAAAGAGATAAACAAATTTAAAATCACTTTACCTTCCTTGAATTCAAGATTGTTTGTAAACCTTTGGGTGCACCTTAGGTCATGATAAAATAGAGATTTCTAGATACTTTGTTGGTTCATCTACTTCAAGATTTTGTGACAAGTTGTCGAATATTATGTGGAAGAGTGTAGATCTAGGCCTCCATTTGGTGCACATATCCTGGTTGAAGGAGTACCTTGACCTTTGAAGCATTATGTTGTTAAGTGTTACAAATTTCTTGTAAAGATCCTCAAATAATTTGGCAATTTCTGGTTAGTCTTATCTAAAATCTCCCACCAAAATTTCATTCAAAATAATTAATCCTCCCCATACTACCCCTCGCATTGCATTATGTGTCAACAGAAGAATACAATCCATTTACAAAAATGCACAAAGCAAATCAGGATCATACCATGTCTCTAATAGCCTTAGCCTTGTCTTGAAAGCATTTCCATCATTTATTAGTGACACTTTGTTGAGTTTGAATAATGGAAAATTGATCATGTTTTCCCAAGGCCATCTCCATACAATATGCATAATATAAGGATATCTCCACCTCCTTCACCAAACAGAGGTTGTAATATAGGTTCTCTTACCTTGGTTTAAAGGCACAACCTAAAATAGTGAGGATTAGATCAAAATCCCTTCAAGGTGCTACCCACTTCTTCAAAGCCTGAGTGCTAACAAGTTAGATAAATTGTTTCCCGCTACAAAATGACATATAAATCATTTATCTACCTCTGAGTGTCTTGTGAAATACATGATGCTTTGCTCAATTTGTTAAAAAGATTAAATATGGGTACCAACACATCTATCACACCCGGTCAATATGATTTGCATCATCAACGGTAGCCACTCTAGCATTTAACGGATCAGGCACTACCTTACTTTCTTTGGCCTAAGATTTTCTATTTCCAAATCCCATAGGTCCTTTACCTTTGTCATCAAATCTCTACTCATTCCTATGGTGATTGCCAAATCTATCTTGTGCTTGTTTCCTAGGCTGACCTTGTGAAGTTTGTCCAATTCCTTTCTCAGCTCTTGCCAATTTGTAGGAAATATCTTTAACAACCCCTGCCAAAGTTTTCACCACTTCCTCCAAGTCTACACTCTTGTTTTCTTGAGGCTTGTCAGGGTTTACCAATTTAACTCCATCTCTCTTAGGAGGTTTCCCAACAACCTTGATATTTTTCTCAATTTGAAGTGCCATGGTGAAGGCCTACCTTAAATTGCCAGGATTTTTGTCCCTCAAGTAATATGCAGCCTTCTTGTCAAATGCATCAGAATATTTTATCAAACAAGATTCATCACATGGTCTTAAATTTACCGGAAATCTCCTCAAAGTTTTATTGAACCTTGTGTTGAAGTCATGGACCATTTCATTTGGGTTTTTCTTGATATTCTCAAACTTTGATAAGAGGAATCTAGGATCAGTCTTGTCACCATATTGCAGCCTAAATGCATTCTACATTTTAGTCCATGAATCAATTGAATTATTTGGCAAGGCCTTGTACCAATCCCTAGCATCCTCCTCTAAAGTGTGGACAAACAATTTAATGTACACATCCTCAAATCCAATTTCAAAATCCTCCATCATATTAATAAAGAGTTTCAAATGCTAATCACCTACTATGGCATTGTTCCCTTGGAACTTTAGCAATCTAATTCTAACATTTTGATGCACAAAGATTAGGATAACCACCATTCCCTAAAATTTACTTGGGCCAAAGGTATTGACCACAAATGGAGGCCTAGGTGGAGGCTGAGCCATGTTGTCTGGTGGAGGTGATCTTGGGGGTGACACAAGATGATGAGGAGTGTGAGGTCTTTGGGACTCAATAATGTGGTTCACAAGATTGGTATTCTCTAGGTGCTGATTTTCTTGGAAATTTTTACTAGAATTGAAACACACAGGTGTAGATTGAAGAAGGAACTCACAAGGTACGCAGTGAAGGACCTTAAATAGTTGAATTAAACAAGTTATGAGAATATTGCTTGAATCAAAATCACTGGAAAAAGAGTGATAATCCTTTATTAAAGGCTGATATCTCTCACCAATGGATATACCTTTTCTTGATGTCTGACCTTCAATAACCTTCCAAACTATTCTCTCCTCTAAAACTATCTTTCCAAATTCTTGAAATAGCTTTCTACTTTGGGTCCCTCCTGAAGAGAGGTCTTCTTCCTTCCAGTTTGCAGATTTATATGACACACTTCACTTAATGTATGATAAGGTACTGGTATTTATCAAAATATAACAACCAAGAGTTGCCACTAAGTAATTTCACTCTAGTTTGTGCAAATGCACTATGAAGATCTATCAAATGACCAGTAAATATCAGCACTATGCAAAGCTTTAAAAGATCTGATCTTCTTTCATTCAATTTATCAACTATTGTGCAAAGTTTGAAACAACAAATTGGAGACACTTGAACATATCAAACTCAGAATTCTACTCTCATTCCAGTCTTATAAATCTGATTAGAAAATTATGCTCAGCAATGTAGTTGCACATAAATCACATAAAACGTATTACCAGGGCTTTGAAATACCGAAAATACTAAAAATGTCCCAAAGCAACGCCGCCTGGAAGCATGTTTACGGGCTCAAAATAATATGAACTGGAAGTAGATTAACAAATTAGTCTAGATATTGCATTCTTCATCCCTGAAATGGTGCCAAAAGCGTGTTGACGGGATCAAAATAATATGAACTGGAAGAAGATTAACAAATTAGTCTAGATATTGCATTCTTCATCCCGGGAATGGCGCTAGAAGTGTGTTGGTACCTAGATTTAATCTCCTTCACAACTTGAGCTGCATCATGGATTTTACAAGACACTCAAAGGTAGATAAATGGTTTATATGTCATTTTGTAGCTAGGGAAGCAATTTATCTGACTTGTTAGCACTCAGGATTTGAAGAAGTGGGTAGCACCTTGGAAGGATTTGATCTAATCCTCACTATTTTAGGTTGTGCCTATCAACCAAGGTAAGAGAACCTATATTGTAGCCTCTATTTTGTGAAGGAGGTGAAAATATCCTTGTCTTTGTGTGAGATTGTATGGAGATGGCCTTGAGAAAACATGATCAATTTCCCATTATTCAAACTCAACAGAGCTATCACTACTAAATGATGGAAATGCTTTCAAGACAAGGCTAAGGCTACTAAAGACATGGTATGATCCTGATTTGCTTTGTGCATTTTTGTAAATGGATTATATTCTTTTGTTAACACACAATACAATGCAGGGGTATTATATGCGAAGATGAGTTAATTTGAAATGAATTTTGGTGGGAGATCAAGAAGATAGATTGGAATTTTCTAGATCCTTGAGAAACTTCACAACAAATGGAGAACTCAATAACAGAAAGCTTCAAAATAGTTAAAACATTCCTTCAACCAGAAGGTGTGCATCAATGGAGGCCCAAACATGCACTTTTTCACACAATCTTTGAGATTCTAGCACGAAGGCTCGAGTTAGAAGACCCAATAAAACATCAAAATCTAAGATCAGTCACACCTGAGGTACACCCAGAGGCTTACAAACAATATTTGTCAACAGATGAAAGAAAAGTGATTTTAAATCATTTATTTCATTCCCAAATGAAAGCTCTTCTAAAAAATGAAATTGTAGATGCCACTAAACTATCACAAGGATTGAGATCTGTGTGATTCAAAGAGATTTTGATACAAGATTGCAATAGGAACAAGAAAAACTACTTGTAGACATTCTGAAAGTGAAATAAACACAAAATTTGTTAGATATTTGACACAAATTAACTCAAAATTCATCAGATTCATCAGCAGGGGAGAGTTATTTAAACAATCTCAGAGCTTGTTGATGGCTATACACTTGTAACCAACTCAACATGAATGAAAATCTAACACAGAGGAAGTTAACCTAGTTTCTCAAAAAAATTCTCAGAGGATGAGCTTTTCTCAAAATTTTCTTGTGAAAATGAACCCCACCATTTGCATGACAAATTCATGCAATATATAACTTTTACTCACTCACTCACTTTGCCCCTCAAATCTTCCCTCCAAAAGTGGAATATTCGAAGCACCTTTGCTTTGCAATATTTCGAAAATGACATTTAACAAACTCACAAAAATTTTCCAGTTGTTCTTTCAAAAGGTGAATCATCACAAAAATTTCATCATTCTTCAAAGTGGAAGCACGTTTTTCATTTCCCACGCATGTAGATCCCTTTCATTTCATCATTTCAAATTTTCCCTTCCTAATTCTTACTCTGCAACTTTGGATATCGTAATTCACATATTTCACAAACCAGAGTAAAAATTCATTTGAAAAATACTTTGGATTCACAAATTGAACCCCCAAATTGATTAATTTAGACCATGCAGGCCAAGACGACATGAATTGGTAAAAAAATTGATGAAGATTGATGCAAAAAACACATCTCCAAACTTCTTGGAGCTCAAATGGCGCCAAATTGGTGAAATGCACAACTACCATCGATCTATTCCTTAACTTCAAATTTGAGCCCTCCACATGGCAGATCTAAGTAAAAACGGGCCTCGGGACGTCTTTTTACCTTTTTACTACTTTTGGAAAATTTGCACAATTTCTTGATTTCCTCCGCTACTTCACCGATGAGATTTGGGCCTGACACGTGGCGCAATATGACTGGATACGGAGTCACGACTCAATTTTACACATTTTGCATCTTTCTGAAAAAAGGAACAAATTTGATTTTTCCTCCACGGCTCTGCCCTCTCACAAGACACATGTCCTCATATGATTGGCTGAGGGCAGAACTCTCATTTCATATTTTAATCATATTTTGCAAAGGAAAAATTTTAAAATTTCCTCTCTTGCCCACCCACACCTCCCGCCATTGACCGAGAAAAATGTTAACTATTTCCCTTGAGCCCTCGGGATTTTTTGATACTTTGAGTCATTTGAATACAAGAGGAAAATTTTCCAAGTTCCCCCGATGGTCCACCTCCCCGCCTCTTTGACTTTTCAAAATGTCACATGTCACCACAAGTGCTCTTTGAGATGGTCCCAAAATTTTGATACTTTGAATGAGCACGGGCTCACCACATGTCCTGCTCTGGTGAGGTCTATCTGAATGATTGAAGTTTAGTGGAAGGCACCACGTTTCATGCTCCAAGGCAATCTCCTTTTGGCTTCGAAAATTCTAAGTAAAATTCAAAGTGAGTGGAGGCCTCCACGTGTCATCCTAGCACTCTTTTAAAATGAAACTAAAGGTTTAGTCCTCAAACATGCATGGTTCCTCCATGTGTCTCCATGGCGCAACTTCAAGATGGCGCCCAAAGAAGAGACCCTGAATGAGCGTGAGCTCGCCATGTGTCCTGTTCCACCAAACTATATCCATTTGCATAAAATTTGTCTAAGTCTAGGCTAAATAGTAGAATCCTCCATGTGTCCTCCCATTGTTACTCTCTAAGGCCAAACCAAAAAGTAAATATTAAAATGAGCATTGTTCACCCACGTGGATAGATTTTAAGAATGAGGATTTTTCATGGAATTTCTGAAGTATTAAGTTGATCTGCATCCAACCAAGAAGTTCCACATTTCCCTATTGACTGAATGATGCAAATTTGATCGAGAGAAATGCCCGTCAAACCGTAAAACCCATAGAAATGACAATTTGAGCTTGAAAGTGAAATTTCCTTTAAGGATAGAGAGTTTAGAAAGTTACAAGGCTCAAATACATTCCTCAGGGACATATCAACTCATTCTTCTTCAAGTATTTAAGGTAGAAATGACAAGAACGACAAATTCCAACTGTGGCAATAGAGGGAATAGGAAAACGTGAATTTTTGAAAGGACAGAGCCTGGGGAACCCAAAATATAGACCTTTCTAGAGGAACAAAGAAACCAGGAGACAAATATGGACCCATACAGGATCTTTGACCCAAGGGCATACTAAAAATGGCAACAAATACCAGCCAAGCACAACATGGGGAAGGATAAAATGACAGAGGTTGTAAATCAATAAATTTTTGAGGGCACAAATGGGGTGAGACAATTTTGAGCACCAACACGTTCATTATTGCTAGACTACAATATATGTCATTTATACCATGATGCAAGTCGTTGCCCATTATTACAAAGATCGATAAGGAAAAATGTATCTTGCTACTTTGTAATATTTTTTGGTCCACAACTCACAATACAAAAGATTGTAGTTTGATTGATTAGATCCATGATACCATTGATATTGGTGTATGACAAATGGGAGTATTGGATAATTATAAAGGTGTGAGCACCATGATCATGAACATACTCAAGGGTGCTTACCATCAAAATTAAGGGTGCTTTGAAGGAGGTTGTAGCAAAGGTCGAGGATCTGCGGTGGATTTAGGGGCCAAGGCTGTGGTGGTGGATGAGGTGAGTTTTCTCATGGAACATGTTATACATACAGGTCTCCTAACCACTACAAGCATGAATTACCTTAGAATATTACTTGTTCTTTTTTTGGAAAGCATCATAACTATGAGGAGTTCCCGGACTTATATGAGCATCGTAGTAAGTAGCATAAACAAGAGAATAAGGACATAGGGATGGTTAGAATACAACACATAATGGAAAATCAATACATGAAAAAGTTAGCACGAGAACTTGAGGTAAGTATCTTGGTGAAAATTACTACGCGTTGAATCTACGTGCACCAAAGAATCATTGCAATAAAATCCAACATTACCAGGGAAGAACTATTGCATGCAAGATACCTAGATTCTACACATCAGAAGGAGGTTTATCAAGAAACCATGGAGGTACTCAGAAATCTTCAGGGTGAGATATAATGTTTAAAGGAATAGTCACGAAAGTTGGAACAAAAGAAGGCAGCAAATACGGTCCAGTTAGATGTTGATGATTTGAAAGAGGTATGCAAGATGTTGCACCAGGAGAATATTATTCCATTACTAGGGAATTGATTAAAGGAAACACTCCACACACAGGTATTGAGAATGGATGGAAAATCAAGCATGCTAATCTCCCCCCTCATAACATGGATTATGACAAGGAGATCACTCTGAATTTTGTTGTTGATGGGTGGTTTTGAGCAATATACTAATTGACACACGCACAAAAGTTGATGTATTTACCTTATATGTATGGGTACATATGGGTAGAACTCCATTACAACCATCCTCTAATGTAATTTTTATGGCAAATCAAACTAAGGCCACCCCGATAGGAGTTTTAAAGGATGCATCCATTACTAGACAAGGGGCCAAGTTCACTGGGGACTTTGAGGTTTTAACACTTGCAGAAGTAGAAAACTTCCTAGCTCTATTTGGGCACCCTTGGTGTTATGAAAATAATGTTTATCTATGGTTCAACAAGGGGTATATAAGTTTTGAGAACAAGGAATAATGAGTTATTATCCCTTTGATAGATGGGAAATTTGTGCCTTATGTTGATCCTTTGAGTGAGGAAGACCTAAATAGAATTTGTGTCCACCATTCAAGATCTAGAAGTACATGATCCATCTAAGGAATCCTCTAGTGGGAAGATGCATAGTCATTAGTGATACTAGAAGTATTTATTTTTATAATTGGGTACGTGGAACTTACGAGATGGTTGGGCATGAAGTAAGAAACGAATCTATGTAAGGAGATAAACCTCGTTGTATTAGGAGGATAAGTAACAACTTTGTACCCTGATACATTGGGGAAGGATACCCTTTGGTATTCCTATGCGCCATGGAAGAACAGTGGGAGGATCAAGTGGACAGAAGGAATATTTTAGTGTATACCCTACACGAGCAACGTGCATCGGTGGATGGTTCACAGGGATAATCTCATAGAATGGAATGAAGTGAGAATTGATCTAACAACCCGGTTTCTCAAGAGCAATGCACCTACTCAAATTTTCACATATCATGGTAATCATCTTGTTCAGCACCACGTTTAATAGTGTGAGAGACTCTTGATAGAGGGCAAGGAAGCTTTATCACCTTCATTGTGGGTGCACAAAATTTATTTCACTTTGCGAGGCTGCTCACATGCTTGGTATGTTTATGCGGAGCTACATAGGAGGCCGGAAATTGGAAAAACTTTACTACATGCATGATCCAGACTTTTGACTACTTCTCCACTAAACCTCGGGTGAAATAGGCATTACAAGTTATGAAGTACTTGACTATGGGAGACAATCTGCAAAGCGGTAATGACTCATTCAGGAGTTATTTGGTAAGAAAGACATAGGAGTGCATTTTGATGAAGTAGATGATATCGATGCCAAACTACTTGAGCACACTTTCCTTGAGAAGGAGAAAGGAAAGATGGTCTACATAGTGGATGATGAAGAAGTAGAAAATTTGGACATTGATCATTCAAAAGGTACGTGCGAGGTTTTAGACAGTGTGGATAAGAAGGTGCACGCCTATCATGAACCTATAAAGACCAAGAAAGTGAACATTGGCACAGATGTTGAACCTAAGGAGGCCATAATTAGATATTATTGGTCTAATTCTGAAGTGGCTAAGATAATTGAGTTACTACGTGATTTCCAGGACTTATTTCCTAAGGGCTACCATGAGTTAAAGGGAGTACATGAGTCCTTGGGAAAGATGAAGATTAAGCTAAAATAAGGTGCATATCAGTCGAAAAGATATCTTACATGATGAACCCTAACTCGAACATAAAATTTAATGAAGAAATTGACAAGATGTTGAAATCTGGCATCATTAAGACCCTAGAAGAATCAGAGTGGATTAGCCCCATGGTAATCAGTATAAAGAAATATGGTCAGATTACGATTTGTGTGGACTATAGGGAGTTGAATGTTACATGTGTGATTGATCTTTTTCCTACACCTTTCACCGAGGAAATATTAGAAGGCATTGCAGGGCGTGAAATTTACTCTTTTATAGATGGATTCTCTAGATATCACCAGGTAAGGATTGCAAAGTAGGATCAAGAGAAAACAACTTTCACCACTGAATGGGGAATTTTTGTATACATGGTGATGCCCTTTGGACTAAAGAACATGCCTGTAGTATTTTCGTGCATTATGGTTCAAGCATTCCAAGATTTTATTCACAAATTATTGTAGGTTTACTTGGATGACTGACAATATATGGGCTTGTCAAGGATCATTGTGACAACTTGTGATTAATGTTTGAGAGATGCAAATAGTTAAGCATCTCCTTAAACATCAAGAAGTGTGTATTTACAACACCCTTTAGAACTCTACTAGGGCATATCATTTGCAAGGAGGGTTTGTTAGTAGATCCAACCAAGGTTGTAGTTATCTTAAGCCTAGAGTAATCTACCAGTTAGGCGAGGAGGTGTGTGGATTCTTGGGCCACATAGGGTATTACAGAAAATTTATCAAAGGATATGCAAAGATTGTCAAGCCCTTTGAGAAATTACTAAAAGGAATAGGGACATTCTATTAGGGATAACTACAATAACGCACCTTTGAAGAATTGAAGGAGAGGCTTACTACGGTGCCTATTCTCGCACTTTCTCTCATCAAACCAATATTTTAACATACATGTGGATGCCTTTAGGATGGCCATTAGCACAATGTTATCTCATTCTCGAGAAGGTCTTATAGATCATCCTATATTTTTTGTTGGTAAAAAGTTGACTCCTCTTGAACAAAATTATACAACTACAGAGCATGAGGCCTTTTCAATAGTCTACATATTGCATAAGTTTAAACAAGTACTTTTAATGCAACCTAGAATTTAGTAATATAATCCCAATAAGACCCTAGATGTGTTGGCACATCACTCAACCCAGACTGAGCACTCACCCAAAGTGTACAAAGGTACCAGGTCCCTCTTTAGGGTTCTTTGGTGTAGGGTGTTAGCATGATGAAGACTTAACACATGCAGTTCCATTACTAACACATCATTCTATAGAGCATGTCAGATCTATATCTAAGGGAGAAAAAAATTAAGTATTAACCATGATGAGATCAAGAACATACTAGATTCAAATACACATAGAACTAACACTTAGATTCATCCAATATCCTCCATTATATTAAATGCAATAAGTATACAGAAGCTTCATTACATTAATAGTAGTATGCACGTAATAGATTTAGTAGCATAATCTCACTACATCTCCATGTATGCATATGTCTATCCCTCTCACTCTCTCTATGTCTATATATTCACCATCATACATGTATATCTACTACGCATTCCACTACATATATATAAGGGTGGGGACTTTCCCTTCACCACTTATCCATTCCAAAAATAGGTCGCATGTTATTATTAGCCATGTTCTGTTACAAAAATAGCCACACATGCAAGTGCACTAACAATAGACTACTGGTAGTTAACTATAGTGATAATCCTATTCCTAGCCTATATCCATGCAAAGAGCTTTATATCAAATCCTCAAAAATAATGCCAATGCATAAATACACATGTCTCTACCTCATTTGTGTGCTCTGCATGCCATATCTAAAACTAAACCTTCATGAGTGAAAACAACTAAGTCCTAAAATTTGAACTTCCGCTCCACACATTTCCTCTCCTTATCCATTCGTGCCTTTGAATATGACCTACTTTCCCACGTGGACTTCTTGTGTGCTTTATGTCAAGTGTTCTCTAATCAACACTTACTAGCAACATTTTTGTGTTTTATACGAGATCATATGACATTAAAATACTTGGTAAATAAGCTCATTTTATAGGGGCACATATGTTGATGGGTTTTATTATTCCAAGAGTTTGATTTTATAGTTGTGGTAAATCTAGGTAAAAGTAATTTTGGCCCAGACCACTTATTAAGAATTCAATCATGAGAGGATGCATGATAATTGAAGATATAATTTTGGATGCAAAGTTGTATAAATAAAACCATGTGCCCTCGGGTGGAAAAGAAACAACTTGCAATTCATGCCACACCTTTCATGTTTATTAGTGGTGACTATACAAACTAGGATGAGATGAAGTATTATGTTGGTGTGTCTTGGAGCATGATCGAACGACAATCATTGAAGAGACTCATGGCGGTATTGCGGGTGGAAACTATACATGTGACACCACCGTGCAAGATTCTACTCACTATTTTATGGTGGGAAACCTTATACAAGGATTACAAGGAGTATTGTAAGGTGTGTGATCACTTTCAGCACCTTGGAAAACCTAGGAAAAGAGATGACATGCCTTTAAGGCATATTACTAGTGCAAAACCATTTGAAAAATGGGCAATAGAATTTGTGGGTCCTATTTCCCTAGTCACGCATAGAACAAGATCATGCTACATCATCACTTATATAGATTATCTTACATGGTGGTCAAAAGCAACACCTACAAAGGATTTTACAGTAGAGCTTCTCAACAAAGAAGGTTATTATGGGAAAATATTCTTACTAGGTATGGATGTCCGTTGAGTCTGACAAGTGATAAGGGCATAAATTTCTTGAATAAGACAATAAAGATATTATTGGATGAATTTATGGTCGCACACCACAAGACCATACCCTATCACCCTCAAGAAAATGGGACTACTGAGGCCTTCAACAAGATATTGATCTAAACCTTGACAAAAATTTGTGATGTTGGAAGCAAAGATTGGGATGATAAAGTTTCTGCTATACTTTTGGCATATAGAACAACCTAAAAAGGTTGAATAATACCACAACCTTTTAGTTACCTTCTTTTCATATTACACGCACAGAAGTCTAGGCGATGATGAGAAAGATTTGGAAGAGAGAATTGACAACTTAATACAGATGGATGAGAGACATGCCATAAAGACGTTAGAGTTAGAAGTAGAAAAAGGCCGATACAAAAGGCATGGCATGATAAACATATCAAGGAAAAGAAGCTTGAGGTTGGGCAGATGGCACTTCTTTATGATTCAAAGTTTTGCGCCACCTAGGAAAGCTTAAGGTGCATTGGTTGGGACCGTATGTTATCACTCACATACTTGAATTAGGTGCTTGATGGAACATAGTTACCCAGTTACTTCAATGGGAGTAGGTTGAAGCCCTACTATAAATAATCCTTCTTAGTGTTTGTAATAAGGAAATATTTCCATTTAGTATAGATTTCCCTTACTATATTTCCTTTAGTGTGTTTCCTTCTTCATCGCTATGCTTTGTCAATTTAGTTTAGTGTTTTGTGTAATAAGCACATTTGCGTGCGATTACAAGTTGAAGTGTTTTTATGTGTAGAGGACTGCACATACCCTTGGTGTGGGGTGGTTGTCATTCAAAAATGGGTACACATAAGAAAATATTGTTATAGGTGATTTCTCTTGATTAAAAAGTACAGATAGTATGGAAAGGCACTGCTAGAGAGAAAATTTCTCCTAAAGAAGATCATAGCTAGAAACAAATGAATGAACAATATAATGCGAGGTAAGTTGCGGCCATAAAAACTACTTGAGGAAGGCATAGTGGTGAGGTACTTTGGTGCATGGAAGTGTGTTGAAGGAAGTCTGTAGCCAAAAGGTAGGAAGGCATGATAGAAGGTACGTAGGTGTATCACAAGAAAATTAGGAAAATGGTCAATTAATGAGAGGATTGGTGGTAGGTAAATGAGAAATAAATGTGTTAACTTTTAGAAACTCTATATAAAGATGTGATGTGGGTCATTTCTACCTTTGTGATCACAAGTATTTGAGCAAGCTAGTTGCAATCAAACCAAGTGAAACATGTTGAGGTGTAGAGAGATGTGAAACTAGGTGAATAGATCATATTTGTGCATAAAATTGGCTTACGTCCCCATTGGAGAAGGGTTAGAGTGAATAAAAATCATTGACAAGGAGCTAGGGCACGTGGTTTTGAGCTAGGGCACAGGAGCTTATTTGTGAGATGAAAAAGGTGTAACTTTTATTATGACACCAAGGAAAGCACCTAGAGCAAGAACAAAGGGGAAGAAGAAGGTGGAAACCGAGGTCGAGGATGCTCTCGAGAGAAATTTCTTGGAAATTCGAAAGATCTAGAAGAAATAACTATTAGGACAGGATTGGGATTCCCATATCTACATGTGCAAGGTGTGTGACTACAAACATCGCACCACCGATAACAAGGAGGAACTGGATGCATTGTTGAATAGAAAGACCAACAAGTGAACGATTGATGACATGCGAGTATATAACAATACTAGAGAGAAGTTGTTGAAGAAGGTAGGGTATACTAGCTGTATGAACTCTTGTACTTTAGAAAATAAGAAAAATTGTATTGGTGGTCATGAGCGAGTCCATGAGGACTTCTTCTATTTTGTTGGACGGCGGGTAAGGATCATAGTGCTGTTGGTGCCCATTTTGATCCTCTCGTTATATTGCCATCTTTCCCCTTTGGTTTGCATGCTCAAAATGTTTTCTCCCAATTTGATGGTCTGCAAACTTTCTCCTCCGTTAATGCCTTAAAGTGCTCAAAACCTATTATTTTGCCCCAATTTGAAGGAGGAATGCATTTGTGCTCTAAATTTCCAAATCCATAGGCCTCTATCATTTTTTCCACTTTTCCCGGCCTTTAGAGCTCGAAGTTTTTCATTTCATGCATATTTCCCCTCAAAAATCTATCCCCATGGTTGAAAATTGCCAAAAACCACTTTCTATTTTTTTGACCAAAAAATCCTTCACCCACGAAGAAAAAATCAAATTCGAGGCATCTATGGAAAATTCTATGTTTTTTTATAGTCATACGGGTGTCCTCTACCCATCAAAATTAATCCCAAACATCCCCTCATACATGGCCACTTGTGGTTGGACAAGGTTCGGTGGGTTTCTTTAAAAACTTAACGTTTTTTGGTTTTTCGGTAAAAATTCAATATTTCCCCGTAGCTCCTGCAGTCCCAAAGGAGGGACATGTGTCGCAAGCAGAAACAAGGGTGGATGGGTGGGTCATTTTGTGCCTTAGGGCACTTTGGAAAAGTGCGTAGAAATAGAGAAAATCCCCCAAGGCTGCATCCAATCTTAGGAGGACACGTGGCAGGTGGGAATGGAAGGCTGGCGGAGGACTTAGGAAATTTTTGCCTTTTTGGCAAAAGGGAAAAAGGTTGAGGAAAGGGTGGGTCCGCAAATGAACCACAGGGAGACAAGTGGTGGGCGAGTGGGTCTGCAGGTCGGTGGGCCGCCAGAGGCAAAAGTAAAAATTTTTCCTTTTTACAAAATCAGTCAGTGAAAATTTGAAGCGTTGTTGGCCGCAATGAAGAAGCGGTGACACGTGTCGAGGACGAGAGGCGAGGTGTGGGCCACGGGGAAAAAAAAATCCAAATTTCCAAAAAGGTGGAAATGTGCAGAATTGAGCCACGATTCCAATGGGACCCACCTTGTGCCACGTGTCAGCACCAAATTTCAAGGGCGGAGGGGCGGAGAAAATTGTCAAAATTTTACATTTTTCCAAAAATGTTAAAAAGTCAAAAAGTGATCCCAAATCCATTCCCAATCACATTTTGACACGTGGAGGGCTCAGATTAAAAGGAGAAAGGGAAAATCAATGGTAACTATGCATTTTTCATTTTGGCCGCCATTTGAGCTCCAGGAAGCTTGAGATGTAAATTTTGCATCAATTTTCATCAATTTTTTGTGAATTCATGTTGTTTGTGCTGGAAGGGCCAATGCAAGTGGTTTTAGGAATCAATTTGTAGATTTGAGGTGTTTTTGAAATAATTTTTGCCTCACCCATCTAAAATGTGAAATATCAAATTAAGAAGTTGTAGAATCAAATTTTGGAGGGATAAGGATGAAGTGATGAAATGAAAGAGTTTGCATGATTTGAGGATGAAAAAGTGCCTCCACATGGATGATAATGAAGGATTTGTAATGATTCACCTTTTTGAAACACACAGAAAACTTTTGTTGCAAATATATGTTAAACGTCCATATCTATGAATCATGTTGGAATTTTGTAAAAACTTGATGCTTGGCGTATTCTTTTCTTGGGAAAGAAGGATCAAATGTGATAGAATGTTATATAATGCATTTTTTTGACATGCAAAAGGTTGGAGAAACTTAGAATTTCACAAGAAAATATGGGAAGAAGCCCATTCTCTAAGAAACCACCTGAGAACCATTTCTAATTCCTTTTGCATCAGATTTGTATCATGTTGAGTTGGTTTCCGTTGTAAAGCCATCAACAAGATCTGATATTGTTCTTATAACATTCCCCTACTGATAGACTTGATCATTCCTAGATTATTTTTGTGTTGTCTCTTGGAAAAATTAACATGTACTTATGTTTCAGAATGTTTTCAATTTGTGTTTCTTGCTCCTATTGTAGTCTTATATTCAAAATCTCTCTTGCTCATACATGGTCTCATTTCTTGTTGATAGTTTAGTGGCATTTGCAATCTCACACTCAGAAGAGATTTCATCTGATAAAGAGATAAACAAATTTAAACTCACTTTACCTTACTTGAATTCTGAGATTATTTGTAAACCTTTGGGTACACCTTAGGTCATGATAAAATAGAGATTTCTAGATGCTTTGTTGGTTCATCTGCTTCAAGATTTTGTGGAAGGTTGTCAAATATTGTGTGGAAGAGTGTAGATCTGGGCCTCCATTTGGTGCACATATCCTGGTTGAAGGAGTATCTTAACCCCTTTGAAGCATTTTGTTGTTTAGGTCTTACAAATTTCTTGCAAAGGTCCTCAAAGAATTTGACAAATTCTAGTTAGTCTTGTCTAAAATCTCCCACCAAAATTCATTCAAAATAACTAATCCTACCCCATACTACCCCTGCATTGCATTGTGTGTCAACAAAAGAATATAATCCATCTACAAAAATGCATAAAGTAAATCAGGATCATACAATGTCTTCAGTAACCCTTGCCTTGCATTGAAAATATCTCCATAATCTGGGAGTGACAACTTGTGAAAGTTAGATTTGGAGTGTTGATCATATTTTCCCAAGGCCTTTTCATACTATTTACACAGATTGAGGGATATATTCATCTCCTTCACCATTTGAGGGTTACAAAGTAGGTTCTCTTACCTTGGTTGAAAGGCATAACCTAAAACAGTTAGGACAAGATCAAGTCCTATTTGAGTGCTATCCATCTCTCCACAAATCTGAGTGCCAGTTAGATCACATCCCTAGCTACAAAATGACACACATCATGATCTATTTGTCTTTAAGCTTCATGCCATATCTCTGATGCTACTCAGGGATGGAAAGAAGAATAAATTTAGGTACCAACCGTGCCCTTAATTACTATGTTGACAGGAATGAAGGGCACAAGTACAAAGTTTAGTAGTGATCTAACTAATAAGGCAACTGTTATGGCCACCGAAAAGGAGTTGGGATACATGAAGGGTCCACGTGGGATGGATATCTATAAGATGAGGAAGTACCCTATGATATAGTGATACAGGTAATGTGTATTTACTCACCAAGCTAAATGATTAGGAAAGGTGGTCACAAGTAAACACCATGTGGCTACACATTTCTAAGAAGATTTCACAAGGATAAGTTTACAACTTAGTAGGGTACATAGTAGATACAATTGTTGAGGAAGCACGCACATGTGAGAAGATAAGTTTTGGCACTATCCTGTTATCACTTGTGTTTTTAGAAGTTGGAGTGCCCACTGCAAAACAATAAAATTTGGGAAAACTGTGAAAAGAATTCCCTCGCAAAAAGGTTTGAAAATATCTATGTGAAGGATCAATGAGTGGTCTGTTTAAGTAGAGGGTGGAGTTATGGTATGACCGACTTTGTGCAACATTCGAGGAGGAATGATGCATTCCAAAGGAGTTACCCTTAGTGGTGGGCAAGGTTCTACAGTTCGTGGTATATCAAAAATTTTACATCATGTGCTTCACAATGGAGGATGAGACATGGTGTCCCCGTGCAAACTACCATACGCCTTCACTATGTGATTATTCCGTAGTAGTATATATGTTTTCCGACATGTTTCAGATTAAGCTAAAACGTAGACAATGTAGACTATGACTATCGTACTTATAGGAAAACTTATGTTTATCCAAGTCGATCTGCCTACATTAAGAGGATTATTTATGATGTCATAAGTATGAAGCCGTAAGTTTGGCTATTGGGGACAATGGGGCATGCTTATCTATCTCTAGCTTAAGCCTAGGATGGAAAAGGGAAAGTATGTGGAGAATGAGTTCATGCTCCCAAGCCCACCTAAAGACAATCATACAGTTGAAAATGTGGCAGCTCCAAAGCCTTCTTCAACCTTAGAGGAATATGAGGAAGAAGAACTCAATGAGGATAGTGGAGGCTTGGACCACAGAGGCCGGAGGTAGCCCACTGACAAAGCAAAAAGTGAGTGTGTAGATACTCCCCCATAGCCATAAGGAGAAGAGGAAGACTTGGATGTAAACACAGTCCATGAGGAATGTCATTTCAAGAGGGTGTTTAGAAGAACCAAAACCCAAGGCACAAGAACATATCAACATTTATGAAAGTCACCTAGACTCTCCCCCTAAAAAAAAACACCCGAGAAGAAGAAAAGAAGAAATTTGAAGCTTAAAGAGGATGAGGAGTCGGGGAGAGTGCGCGTAACCTAGTTTAATCCAAAGATGTAGAGCAGCCCTGAGATGAAGAGATTAGAGATGATGAGGAAGGGGTGAAAGAAGAAGAAGAAGTTGTGGGCAAGCCACCCAGTGTGCTCATTACTACTTAGGAAGGAGAAGGACCAACTCCAAACCTTGACGCCAAAGTTCCTAAGGGGCCAAGGAAAAAAAGAGAGGACAAATTAAGAGTATGTTGTCCCTATTATAAGTTATGCTAAGGACATGAGAAAAATATTCCATGCCTATTTTTAGAGAACTGTGCACCTTAAATAGTTATATGGGTGGGAGCTAATGGATCCATATATGGATAATACACATATAAGGAAGCACTTATCGTGGTCCACGTAGACTCATATGGACGAACTTGATTTTGACGTGTGTGAAGAGTCATGTGTCTTGCGTAGAGTGAAGAAGGAACCCCAGAGCAGGACCATGATAATAAAAACCACTCTAATGTTTGATGAGTAGGTCAAAAATGCCTTAGTCAAGGTATTTTTGAGGTAGCGCGGAGGAATGTTGATAAGGCCACCACCATTCGAGTGCTACTTGAATATAACAAGGATAAAACTTCAAATATAATGCATTGAAAATAAGAGAAGGAATGAGAATATGTAAAGAATGAGGCCTTCGTTAGCATGGCTAAGGAACTTGGTGATCACATTCTTAAGACACGGCCTCATCTAGAATATCAGGTTCCTTAAAAATTTCCTTCTGTTATGCATTATGTGTGCACTTTGGTCAATTTGGTATTAGATGATAGACCAATTCGAATGCTCTCACCAGAGGATTCTACAAAAGAAGTATAAAGAGCAAGGGAAAATATTTTTAGACAAGCTTCAACTTATAAGGCATTGCTCCAAGCCTTGAAAGATGAGCTAAAGAAAGCTAACTAAGCTCTCAATTTATGCACGACACCAAAATCCATAATAAGGATCAAGAATATAGTACAGACACATGAAGTTCTCAAGGAAATGAAAGATGAAACACTTAGGCGTGCGAGATATATTAACATTGGTAAAACAAAAGTGCTCGGCCCTCACAAAGAGCCCAAGATCCGTACAAGGATAGAATTGATGAGATTGGGAAACTCATAGCGCAGAAGATGGACCTCATGGAGGGAATGCTATCAAGTATGGTTAATGTTATCTGGGTACTATAAAATGAGAAAGAGAATATCACTTAAGATGAATTGGATGCAATAGCCACAAATATTCCAAAGAAAACAAGGAATGCGCTAAGTGACTGGTAGACATTGGAGGCTGAAATAAAAATTAAATATCCAGAGTTAATCCTTCCAATTGAAGAAGAGGGTGTTACAAAGTAAAACTTCATTCTTTTGTACAATGTTTCATTCATTATTTCATTACTTATTCTTTATTATTGGAGACATTAGAAATAATTCCCATTTTCGGGATGACAATGTACTTTAGTGTGGGGTAATGTTGAGTAGATAGAATGTTTCTCTAAGGAGAAGACACAAAAAGGATGTATGCACGAGAACAAGATGCATTTGAAGGTGCGGGAAGATAGGAAAGGAAACGCACCCTGCAACACTTTGGCTCAGGACTTAGCCATTTTTTATGGATAAGGGATATTTTGGAGATAACATGCAGAACACACAAAGAGATGAAGACTTGCGCTACACGACATAGTATTTTGGGAACAAGAGAAAGATAAGCACCATGCATAGTTTAATCTAATAATATGATTTCTACTTAGAGTTATCTATAGTACATCTATTGTTAAAGAACTTGCATGTTGTGCATACTATTGTAAAGGTGCATGGTTATTATCAGCATGTGACTAATTTTTAGAAGTGCATGGGTGGTGAAGGGAAAGTCCCCACCCCTATAAATATGTAATGAACTCGTATAGTATAGAAGGAATGAATTATTGTAGAGTTGTCTTTGTTGGTTTTAATGCACACATGAATCATGGAGATACTAATATAGTGTAAGAAGATTTTGTGTTTTAAAGTATTAATGCAATGGATTATATTGGTTGATAATGGTGGTAGACATGACTGAATCTAGTTCTTATATGGTTAGTCTTAACATATTTATTGTTTAATTCATTTATCATGATTCTCTAATATTAACATTTGGATTATGCACTGTGGAATGTTTATCTCTAGTTATGAATTTGAATATGTTTAAACATCATCCCACAAACATCATGTACAAGAAACTCTAAAGAGGTACTTGGTACCTTTACGTGCTTTGGGTGAGCACTCAACTCAAGTGAGTGATGTGCCAAAGACACACGGTTATTCACAAAGAAATTCTAGGTTGCATCAAAGTAAAACTTCACTAGTAAAATAAAATAATAGTGTGAAGAGAAGAAAGGGGATATAGAAGTAAAGAAGTATGAGGAAGGGGATTAAGCTAACATCCATCCAAAGTGTCATGTAAACAACATAATTTTCATCATATTGCTAGTGATCTTCATCATCGGTCCTTATTAAAAATTTCAGCATATGAAAAAAGTGTATAATGACATGAAAAGTGATGGTACGAATAAGTATCCATTGTTAAAACACCAACTCCATGTAGCATACAAAATGCAATTCAATATGAGAAATTAAACAAGACAATATAATAAGGAAATAAGTACAAACACACATACTTAAACCAACAACATCTAAGAGAGGTGCACAAATGTTTTGTCATTAAGCTATAGTTCTCAAATGTTTGTGCATAATGAAAAGGGTTAAAAGTGGTGATCCAAGAAAGGATACATGGGAGGGGAAATATGGTTGACACATGGGTCCAATGAAAAATCCTTCGTGCACCACGAAATAGTACCAGGCAACTCATTGTGCCAAGATAATATAGATGGAGCAAGTAGACCAACTTTGTTAATGGGGTAAATCCAAATGATCCGCGATTCATTGTTACAGAAACAAGTGAAAACACAAGCAAGATATAATTTGAATACAATGTGTTTGACATGGGATTTAGCTACGTACTAACATTTTACCAATTGTTGCAAATTTTTACGATTTTAGGATTTTTGTGAAGTTTTATATTCTTTATGGTATTTTTGAAATTTTTCTAAACTATGTACATATAAAGGAATAAACGTGGATGCCCCAACATTATATGGGATGTACAAGGGTAGAATTCCATGTGTATATACAAGAGGATACGTTGGATCAAGGCCAAAAGGGGTATCTTTAACCTGATGATGAACACAAACCAATGAAGTGCCAAGAAGGAGCAAGGATGCCCCCAATGTAAGTTGGCCAAGAAGCCACTAATAGATAGGAGTAGAAGATTGTTTATTGTAAGAAGGAACAAATTTTCCCTCAAACATAGTAAAAAGACAATCTTATACATATGGATGTTCTAAATGAAGCAGAAGAAAAGTTTGAATACTATTGAAGGATATGGAAAATGTAGTTAGAAGCCTCATAATGAAAAGGTGATTAGCCCAAGGCACAAATAATGAGACAAGATATGGACTAAAGAAATATTTTGAACAAGGTCCAAAAAAAGACACTTGGTAAATTACTAATCTTGTTTTCTCATAGAGATCCAAAGTGTGTGCACTTAGAATTTTATTACTTCTTGGAGGGAAGATTTGATATAAAACAAGTGAAGATACCTTAGCTAATGTGTAAGAATTATTTATTTTTAGGGTTGATTTATTAATGGAGGGTGGAAGGAGAGCAGTAATTTCTCCATTGCAGAAGCCAAGTAGCCATATCCCCAATGGAGATGTATTTTATTCTAATCGCAACATTTCTCTACTACCGCTTAGGTGTCCATAGCCACGATAGAATTATTGGAAATACCCAAGAGAGAGTTATATATCAATTTTATTGTTTCTTTTAAATTTTTGTTTTTTTCTTTTGATTTTGATTCTTTGTTTTCAAAACTTATTTCATCTCTTAATAGACAAGGGGTTAAGAACCACTTATGGTTTGATGGAAGGATGTGGAAGTGATTACGATGAAGACATTGGCTAGTGTCAACAAATATATATAAAATTTATTCACAAAATGTTTATTAGATTTAGATTTTGATAAGATCTCTACAAGGTCAATCGTTCTTTAATTTACTAAGGCGATGAAAGAATAAGGTCAAACAGATACAATAGAGATAAATGTCACAAAATGAGTTCCAATAAACTAACCAAAATATCATCGAAGGGATGTAAATGGCAGATGATTTGCAAAGTGATGGTAAGACAGGGAAGAAATAACATCTCTCGTGTATGCAATACTGATTGTAATGTTTGATGTTTGTACATTTGATTTTTAATGTTTTCTCTCTTTTTTTGTATTTCGAATTATTTTGATTTTTTACTTTTTGATGGTTTTTGGAAGTTGGGACCAAAAATGTCACTCAACGTGATAAGATCCATTAATAATGTTCACAATTTTCGTGATAAGGGATATTAAGCGTGTTTACTTATAAATGATCATATTCTCTCCGATCTCAATGATCATGGTGAGATCATCTTGAATAAATGATTGTTGTCTTATCTTAAAATGTGGATTTTGCATGTGGGGACTTGAGTTCCCTATCCATAGGTTTATGCACTTTGCACCATACTTGATGGTTGCATTGGTGTGTATTCTTGAATCGTGTTTGATTTTTAACTTTATGGTTGTTTGATTTGTTGGGAGATTTGGATCTCTTTAAACCTTTGATATTATCTTAATAAAGAAATTGTTTGGGTTTTGTATAAGCTAAGGTGTGACTCATCTGATCCCGAGAAGTGGGAGAAGAAAGTGGATGTTTAGGATCGATGTGAGAAATGATGGTGAGCTTTCCACAATCATTGATAAGAGGATGATATGATGGATGAAGAGAATATGATCCAAGGGTTGATGAATATTGGCTACCAGAGGGGAGCCACAAATGTAGATGAAGGAAGACTATTAGGATGTGTCCCCAAGAAGGAATAAAATGGGGTACCAGGAGGTGGCCCATAGATAGAATACAAAGGACTATTAGGATGTGGCCCAAGTATAGAAGATGAGGGACTACTCAGAGGTGTCTTATAGATAAAATAGGATGAAGGGCTACTAGGACGCAACCCAAGAATTGAAGGTAATGGGCTACCCCAAGGTGACTCATAAATAGAAAATAATAGAGGGCTAGTAGGATGCTGCCCAAGAATATAAGATAATGGGCTACTCGGAGGTGAAAAATAGGTAGAAAATGGAGGGATACTATGATGTGGCCCTAGAATGAAAGATAATGGGCTACTCGGAGGTGACCCATAAGTAGAAAATAGAGGGCTACTGGGTGCAGTGGCCCACACATGGGGAATACGATGGGCTACTTGGAGGTGAACCAAGGTGATATTGTGATTCAGGATAGATAATAAATAATGATTGGGCGATGAGAAGATAGGCCATAGATCAATGCTAGACCCAAGCATCTCATCATGCACAAAGGAAGGTGAAGATGAAAGAATAAGAGGAGGATCATGTTCGATGATCTTAGGGTATTCCTCTATTTCCTGATGAAAGGAATCAACCTCTTCCCCACAATACGTGAATGTATCGAGGTCTAAATATATTTCTCACTCACAACCTTCTAGAGGAATATCTTCATGTAACCCCATGAATTCATTGATCACTTCTTCACTCAAAGAAATCGATCGGTATAGGTTTGTGTTCTTTGACCATAGGAGGTTGATTGGAAGAAAGAGGTCCAAAAGGTGTGGAATATCTATAAGATGTTTGATGAGGGGAAGGTTTGACCTTATTGTGTCCACAAAGGAATTGGATAGTGTGTCAAAAATATATCTTAGCACATTGTTTCTTATGAATGGTTCGACATGGACACAAACATTGATCTTTAGAAGATTGATGAATATGGAAAAAGGTATGATCAACATGACCCAAGGGGCTGAAGAGGGATTGGATTCTAATTGATAGAAGAAGATGACTCGAGATATGAAGTATATTTTTATTGAGATGTATCACAAGTGGGATAATATGACTTGAGAGATGAAGTATACTTGGATGAGATGTCTCATGAGTGGAAGAAGATGACATTGGTTTACCTAGTAGATTCCATAATGCCATAAAATAAATAGGATTATTTATACATGAAGTATATTGCAATGTATGGGTTAACTTGGATGATTTATTAGAGTAACTTCAATTTAGAGAGCTCTTTGATAGAGGAAGGGGTCGTTGAGGTGCCTAAAAAAAGGGGGGTCCTGCAAAGAAAGGGAGGACCGCAACTCAATGGTTGAATTAGGTGTTTGATTTGATAAAATTGGAGTCACAGAGATATTTAAAGGAAGAGGATATTATTCAAGCAACGATAAAGGGGGTCCTGTAAAGAAAGGGAGTACTATGACTTAGGATTCAAATTAGAGGAATCTGAATAATAATTCGGATCAAAATCATCAAGAGATTGGGGAGAATAAGAATAATAGTTTGGATCAGAAGAATTAAGAGATCATGGGGAATCATAAGAATGGTTTGGATTATGATCACACCATCGGATATGATAATTTTGAGGAATAATGTAATAGTTAGTAATTGTTGGCATTGTTGGGTCCGAATGCTAAGACCTAGATAGTGTGATTTAACTCCTTCAAATGGAAGGAAGTTCCATGTCAATTTTGGGTAACATAATGATGATAAACTAGACATTTGGAAGATATGGGGATGCTCATGTGATTTTCCAAATAAGGTCTAAGGAAAATAGACATTGTAATTTTTGACAATCTAACAAGGTTTGGACAACAAGTTGCAAGTGTAAGTGTCAAAATGATTGATCAAAATTCTAGCAACACCAAGGCTACAAAGGTTTTGTTTAATGTGTTCAAGCATACAACAAACCTAAGTAACATGTGTGACAATTTTCAAGGTCATAAAAGAATGTCAAAAATGGTGAATCAATGGATCAAAGGATGTCCTAGAAAACAAGTTTTCAAGATAGGTAATCACAAGGAACAATCACGTAAGTTTTGGTAAACCAATCACTCAACAAGGAACTACTCCCTATGCAAATGTTGTGTTCAAAGGTAGTTTGACACAAGATGATCAACTCAATGTCAATACTTAAGTCAAGTTTAATATAAACAAGGCGTAATTATTAACAAGGGTTTGATGTGACTTCCAATCAAAGTATACTATAACTTGTTCAAATACAAACAAGGCCTAAATCTCAAAAAGTGGGAGTTACAAGTGTGAGCAATGCAACAATACCACTTGGATATGTTAACCAAGATTTTTGGAAAAAGTAAGATATTAGTATCAAAATAGTTTTGATATGATGCTAACAAAGTAACAACAACACATTTCAAGGTTTGAGGCAATGTTTGAAAATAAACAAGGCCAAAGTATGCCAAGGAATTGTTAGGATGTGAGTAGCGTAATGGTACAATCTAAACACTTAGATCAAGTTTGCAAGAAACAAGATGTAAGTATTGAAATTGTATCAAGGTAATACGAACAACATAACACTTATAAGGAAAGTCTATGATGAATCAAGCCTAGCTACGATGATAATGTGTCTCAATATGAGTTTGAGATAAAGGGCCTACTAGAACATGAAGATGTACCATTCACACTTTCAACACTTGCATTTTGGCATTGCAACCTAGTCATGCAAGTAGACTACAAAAGTGGTGGACATGATTATTTCTAGCGGTATCCATGCGTGTTGTTTTTTTTGTCCCAAAATGGGAAACAAGAAGACAAAGGAGTAGATCAAATGGGGTTGAAAAATACTTAGCTTCACTTCGGAAAATTTTTGCCTTGTCTTACTATGAAATCATCATCATTTAATGTCCATTTTCTAGGTCTACTCACAATATCCAAAATCACATGTCCAAACAACATTCAAAATATATTCAAGTCAAATAGTATATCATCATCCACATATGAAGTGTCTCTAATAATCATCATGCATTATAACTAAATCAAGATCAACAATAATCCATGGTCCAACATCTACCATCATACTAAATCAAAGCCATAATAATGTCCATAATATAACCAACAACATCAAGATCAGTTTCAAAAGGTGTCAAAGGGAAGTGGGCACTACACTTCCTAATGTGAGGGCATAAACCTTCTTCTTCTGAAACCATTCTCTCATTCTTTTTATCACAACCTATGTCCACTTAGTTAGGTCTCCGGAATCACGAACACTCCAATTCCCTAATGGGAAAGGAGAATCCTTTACTACTTTGTACTTTGGATCATACAGATTTGTACCATCATCCTGAATACCTTCTTCATACCAATAGAACATATACTTATTCATTTATCTAATGGTCATCCTCATATAATATCTTTCTCGAAATTGAATTCATTTACACAATTTTCCCAATAATATTCAACCTGCGAGACATGATGTAACTCTAAGAGATGGAAGGTGTCTAGATAAACTCGAATGTCAAAATCAGTCCTTGGAGTGTATGAATGCAAGCTCAAGGGTGTAAAGTCCACTTCTAAGTGTGATGCATTGTTGGTACTTTTATAGGTGAAGATTCCTAGTGAGATGGGGAAAGATACAACGCTTTTTTTTTAATTTCGAGCTTATTGTGCACATGCACAAGTTTCCTGCATAGCTCAAACAAATTTATCTTGTCACTAAGGTACCAAGGTAGCCTTAGTGGGTGGTAATTGCAACTTAAAACTTATATATGAAAAAGTGGAAAATTGGATGAAGAATGAGTCATATCTCTTGATCAAAGAATTTACTTGTGGTGACATCCTTGAGTGAAGGTTTCCCTCCAATGTCTTGATGATGAACATAGTGAAGGCATCATTCACTTGGGTGAAGTGTCGATTTATTTCCTTCAACACCAACTGCAAATGCCTCTCGAATGTTAGAGCTTTGGAAGATATGTTTTGTGCAAGTGCTAGTCCCTTGAATGACCTCAAGCTCGTGAGAACATACACCAAATAAGAAGTCATGGAGAACTTATTTGAGATTGGGACATGGAGAAACTGGACGGTGTAGGTTATCACTTATGATCTAGCCCCAATAAATATTTTTCTTCCCTTCAATGATTGTCAATATGAACAGTTCCATCCAATCTTGGAAATCTCTCATGTTCTCTTCTCCCATCACCCGACTGAGAAGGGTGATTACATATGAAAATCCTTCATGGAATTCACTTCGAGAGAGACTTCGACATTCGAGAGGGATTTCTCCCAAATTCATGCATGATCCTAATACGAGACCCTACAAGTAATAATCTAAATTATTCCATTCATTCACCATCATTTCCTTCGAGATGACAGACATGTTGCTCCAAGTAGGGATTTGCATGGAATAGGAAATGGCCTTAGGAGAAATCACTATCATAACTGAGCCATCATCCACCCAAATAGTTCTTGTCTCAGGTTTGTAGTGGTGAGAGCATGCTAATACTAAATCAATACTCTACATAGATACTAGGTGACCACCTGCTACGTACAATCCACTCAAGAACACCTTGTCTTCAATTGGTTCCCTTGGGCTACCAAGCATAATTTCTTTGAGTTTGTCGAGGTCTATGTGGGTGACATCGTTGTCCCCCACTTCTGCATACTCAGAGGAAAGAACATTGACTGTTTACCACCCGTGAATTTTAATTTCATGGATTCCCGGACTCTTTCTTGTACCTAAAAAGGATTTACTATTTTTTAGAAAATGGAAATTTTCCACCCTTTTCGATCTTGATCACTCCATTTTTCCTTTTGGATAATTCATGTGTAGATTTTCTTTGTCAAAATTTCCCTTTATGAAGACTTACTAAAAATAGCAAGTACCTATGTATGATGCTTATTATTTTTAGAAATGGATTTCTGACCTTGGATTTCGATGAAATCAATTTTTCCAATATGGGTTTTTTTGTTTTTCTTGTAACATTGAAGTTTTGGCTCAACCTGATAACCAAATGAAAGATATTAAATTTCAAAAATTTGTTGCGAGGAAACTAGGGTTTCTTTGTTGTAAAAAATCTAGGCCACGCATGAAAAATCTTCCACTTGGATCCTCTAGGCTCTTAGGAATGTAGATGAATGCAAAAATACTACATTGATACGTGCAACAGCTTTTCAAGATATGGACAATTTCTCCTCAGTGGGTTACAAAGTTTGAAAATGGAAAATGAGGAATTCTGGGAAAAAATCGCGAGTTTCGGTGGAAATGGAAGAATGTGGGGGAATAAGCAAAAAAATAACAAAGTGTTGGTTTTATATGCATTGGAAACCTTGAGGAGGTGGGGCACTTTTTTCTCCATTTTTCCCTTAGGATGGGACAATGGGTACACAAATGTTCCTCGCCCTACTGACACTTGGCATTCATTCATCAACCGAGAGGAATGGAGGGGGGTTGGAAATAAGCACCTGGAGGTCTTTTTTTAGTCGTATGTGGAACTTGAGGGAATCCAAGAAGGGGGTCAATTTTTTTCCCTATTATCCCATTAGAATGGTATAATGGGTGCATAAAAAGGTGTCTCATCACAAGAGTGACACTTGTCATTCATGCATGCAAAGGTGAGGGGGCTAGTCAAACTGGTCAAAGGTGTTAAATGGAGTCATCGGGGTCACATGGAGTGACCAATATGCTTAAGGGGGAGGACACACTTTTTTTCCTATTGTCCCCATGGAAAGGGAAAATGAGGACATAAAAAGGTTCCTCAGCCTCATGTTGCCACATGGCACCCAAGAAATTTGACTAAGTATCGAACATGTACCTTGGGCGCAACTTGAAATGACCATAACTTGAGCTCTCGATGACTTTTTTCACACTTATTTATATTAAATTGCATGGAAAAATAATTTTAAGAATTGTGGGGTGGGTATCATGCCTTGATTCTACTTGAAAAACCCTCAAAAACCTCTTTTTTATCAAGGTCACCGGTTGTTCTTGGAAAGAATGAGTTGCCTAGAAAACTTCATAGGGTTTAGGATGAATCTGATTTTACCACCATGTAGGGAATGAATATGGTTTCCATTGATATTTTTTTGGCTCACAAATCATTCCAAAGCTCCCAAAATCCCCTCTTCAAGTTTAGGTTCTCTTTCGCAAAGTAAGCTCCTTCGGCTTCAAATCCCCATTTTGATGAATTTGCTTCTCAACCTCGAATCTTTCCGAATCTTCCTAAATCAGGCCGCACCATGACCCCGGCTCTTATGAATTTGGGCCTTCGACATAGCTTTGAAGATTATGCACTTGTCTTAGAAAGGTTGATGATAGCCCTTCCTAAGCTTGCTTGAAAATCCACTTTTAGAGATATTGCTCCTGAAGTACTTGAATGATATTTTTCTTCCTAAATCACCTACAGGGAAGGATGACACACACATATGAACCATTGGAAGGACAAGATAGGACTGATACGGGAATAGGATGACCTGGGAGGGTGTCCGGAAAGGTATACCATAGAAATTTTTCGACACTAGGGTATGGTTGTCCTGTTTTCAAGTGAATTTTGCCCATGCAAAAACATAGGACAACAACCACCTAGGGCACAATTATACACACACACACGGAGAGAATTACATAGTGTTTGAAATGTAGTGCGAGCTTGGTTGTAAGCTCACTTTATCGGGTAATCATCGGTTTAGTCCAACTCCCCATTTACATATTTTTATTTTTATAATTTGATGTGTTTTGGGGTTTTGCAGGTTTTATTTCTCTTTACAAGTTATAGGATAATTCTACGGGCATAGTGTGACACACAGAAATCAATAAGGAATGTTAAAGACATAGAATAAATCACTTTCCAACCATTTTTCATAGCCACAAGTGTGTAGAATTATTCCATAACGCCTAAGCACCTCATACGATATCCAAGCACCCCATCTAGGCATATCTAAAAGCCACACAATTTTCTAGGCATAGTAATGACAATTTCCTCCTCATATTCATCGATTTTCTAGTTTGGCACAGTCTAGGATTAATTGCAAAATCAGCTAAGTAATTTATCCCTTCTCTTACACCTAGGGTTTCATATTTTTCTAGCTTATTGCTTAGGTCAGATTTGTACTTTATTGTTATATCATTGCGTTGTGACTCTGCAATTAGGGTTTATCATAATTTCAATATTTTTTA
Organism: Taxus wallichiana var. yunnanensis; assembly: GCA_018340775.1. Classification (NCBI taxonomy): domain Eukaryota; kingdom Viridiplantae; phylum Streptophyta; class Pinopsida; order Cupressales; family Taxaceae; genus Taxus; species Taxus wallichiana. The sequence goes on from CM031239.1 coordinate 695,707,357, forward strand.
AATCATTTGGTGAACCCCACTCATGATCAGTCTTTTGGATCCTTCTTTGGCATATCATCTTCTCTATCATGGCTCCTAAGGTTTATCAAATCTCTTTGTCTCAATTACTTCAAATGCATTCACCTTGCAAAGAGGTTCTTCAAAATCCTTAGACACCATGTTTCTCCCTATTGGCTAGATTTTCCGCATAACTAAAAACCTAGGAGTCATGAGATAAATCTCCTCATTTACCGGTGAGGCTCTCGTAAGATTGTCTGTTATATATTTGTTGGTATTACTTTAGCTATGTAGCTCATGAACCATAGCTAATAGTAAAGCACAGCAAGTAAGTTGATTGTAAAAAGAAAGGAAAAATCTATAGAAGAGGAAAATAATAGAAAACAGGAGAAAGTAGAGAGGATGTGCAACCCAAGCAATAGTTTACAGAGTTGATTGCATGCACATAGATTAAAAAAATAGATAATCAAACACATAATTTAAAGAAAGGGAAACTTTTAGATCTAGATCTATAATAACACAAAGTTTATGAATAGATCTAGAAAGAAATAAGAAGTAAAATGCACCGTTGACACAAAGTTATCCGGAAATATCTTCTTTATTCCTCTGCTTGTAGAAATCAAGGGTTTCAGCTCAAAGTCTGGAACACAAGAATGTTGATTACAAATTCTGATCCTTTAACCCATAGGTTCTTCCTCTACTTATAGTGTGTAGAGGGGAAATTACAAATGGGAAACTGCAACTAAACTAGAACATGAAGAAGTAGTAAAGGGAACATTTGGCAGTTATCTTCCTAAAATTCCTCTCCTAGTGACATGCATCAGGAGTCTAAGTCAAAATTGTGCACATTTGTCACCTATCTTAAAGAATCTTCCCACATAACTTAAAGTAATGGTTTTTCCAACCAATAGCTTTAATTTTACATTTTCATCCAGGAACATAAGAAATAAGAGAAGGAAGAAGAGAAGAAAGAAGATCTACCAGCTGTAACACTTATACTTTATTCTTGTTTTGATATTGAATATACTTGTCAAACATGTAATTCAACATCTTCCCTATTTAAATACTAGCATCTCTCTGGTCTCGAATTGTAACAACCCTCTGGACAAAGCAACAACGTTAGCCTTCACTTTCTCTAAACTAGGCCCATATCCCTCAATATCTTCCTGAAGCTTTATGAGTCTACCAATCGAATCCATCGTGAAAGGTATGGTGGCTTCATCAACTTCTTTCCACACAACTAGCATAAATTCCTCATGGGAAGTAGGTAATTCATCTGGGATGTTCACCGACACTTCTCCCATCTTACTCTCTAAAGAATCGCATCCTCTTTAGCATGAGCTTGAGGATCTCTATGTGGAAGGAAACTAAAATCTCTAACTGCTTCCCCTTTTCCACCAATCCACCAAGCACAATCTGCTCTGCAATCAGCACATCCTTTGGCAATGAGTGTATCTTAGCCAAAGTATCCAGATGACTTTCAAGCAACTATGTTCTCATCTTCTATCTATGTCATCAGTTCCTTTAGTTGAGATGCTTCCCTGTGCATGTTCTCCAATTCAGCCGGTATTGGTTTGAATTGCTCTGAAGCTTGGTGAATGATTTGTTCCTTCCAGTGGGCAATAGCTTTGACTGGTCCTCGCATCTTCTACCTCCTGCATCAGATGATCACTCACCTGCTCATGTGCTAGAATGGGCTGAGAGGAAGGTTTAGAAACCTTAGCAATGATCTCACATAGCTAGAACACCTACTTTTGAAGCTTGGATCTCTCAGCCTTCTCTTTGTCAAGCTTAAGGAATAAAGCATTCATTAGTGTCTGTGTGCGTATCCTGCTTTAATCCTTTTGTGGTAGTTTGACCTATTGGCACTTTGGTCACTACTATATCAATTGTTGTGAGCTCTCCCTTGTGCTTTCCTTCTGCTGGAATAGATAACTCATGAACTTCTATCCCGATTCCTCAATAATCAACCTAGAAGTCATTTTGGAAACTTTAGGTCTTCTATCTCTTCCACCCAAACTCAGGAGCAGTTGAAAGTCATGTTCTTCCAGGTTGATCTCCTCTCTGGCTTCTAGGATCGTCTGCAAAGCTAACCATGATGAAAAGTTGCTTCTTGGGGAATGAGAAGTCACCGAGTGCACCACCATCTCATGCTCTAACTCTGCTCTATCAGAATTTTCCACCGTGTTATGACTGCCACCCTCTGAATTGTCCAAAGATAATGCTTTTTCAAACTCGCCATCTATGCTTTCAACTTCTCCACATGGATAGGTGAAGACCTAAGTGGTCGAGGAGAAAATACAAATGACGTTGGATTCAAAGGAGGAACAACAAGATCTCTCTGAGGTTCTGGGGTTGCTGAAGTGCTATGAGTTGATGTTGGAGAAGCTGGAACTGAGCACGATAGTTGTAGATTTGGCCTTCTCCTGTATGTGAGACTTCTTGTGAACTTTAAGATTTTCTAACCTTCTATTGCTTTCACCTTCATGCTTCCTCTTGCTAGAGTCTCTTGCGGTAAAGTTTCATGTGATCTGATTCATCAATGCTTCATCCAAGAAATACCCCTTTGTACAACAACCAATTTGAAGTGTTAACCAAAACTGCAGGAAGTTCTTTCTTTAATCGTCTGGTAGCCACCAATGTTTTCCTGAAGAGAAGCTCTATATCCTCCCATCTTATTATACGAGTCAAGTATCACATGCCCATCATCTGCAAGATCTACAGGTATCTGTGCCAAACCATAATTAGACACCTATTGCGCTGATAACCTGATGAATTATTTCTTTCTGACTTCATACTCATTCCTGCACTTCATCCAAAAGTCCTCTAATGAAGGCACATGTGATTATTCCTAGGAGATTTTCTTCCTCGCTACTCCATATGGGTCAAAGTTCAGTTGTCTTTGCAGGAAGAACTCAAAGCTCATACTTAAAATGTTTCAGCTTCGACTCCTCTAGCTTTGTGGATACTTTGGTAGCTGTAGTAACCCACTGTGACTAGAAAGAAACCTGTAGAATTGTGCCACTTTGATTGTAAGTCATGCATCTCCACGAGCTGTCTGCACAACTCCATGATGACCCACTTGTCATTTAGATACCTCGGCAACTTTACTAGTTCTCCCGAAAAGCCAGTTACCCTGAGATAGGTGAAGTCTACAAACTGGATGAAAATGTAGCCATGTTGAGATACAGCTTCCCAAGCTTCTTTACTCACCCTGTTGGTCTTCATATCACCATTTAGTTTGTAGATGAATTCATAAAAGAACCCATCATTGACCACTTTGTAATCTTTTTGGCACTCAAGAATTATCAACTATGGATAACAATCAAAGATAGGATCTTTCACCGATGCCTCGCTATCCACTTGGAAAATATGCCCTATAAGGTTGTTGCATATACTAGGTATGAATTCATTTTGAAGTTGTAAGTCCGCCTCACACTCCGAAGTTGCTCACCGATGTTGTCACTAATGATCTCTACCCAATTGATTATCGAATCAGCTCTGTTGATCTCGATAGTCCTCACGAAAGCATACATCCATGAGCAAAAGTTGTGAGTATTGGCTTCTCCACTTATCCTACAAAGCAATTTAGTGATATCATCCACCTCCTGCACCAAGTTGGATCGTGGAAGAGTTCTTGGGAACTTTGATGGAGACCTGGGCTTCTTCATATATCGGTTGTTCATTATGCTCACGCAATCTGCTTTGTGTTTCTCCCATCTATTACCTGCATCCAACATGTTGATTGCAATCACCGCCATTCATGTCGAAAATTTCAGATAATAATTGATAAACTATGCATCCAACCTAATAATTGTCTTTCCCGCAACATCTCGGATTGTTCTAGAAAGAGGATGATATGATCTCGCACACTCCATGACAAATTCAGGCAACTGAGCTGTGACTGGGAATGTTGATGCTGGAATAATTCCACTATTTTTCATTGCCCACATGAGAAATGTCTTTCCGCCCTGGATCTGTTAATTATTTCGAGAGATGGGTTCTGGGCCCATGTCTGTGTCATTGATATCAACAAATCTGGAAGCTATGCATGATTCTATTGATCCCTCTCTATCATCACGCTTCATCATGGTGGAACAATATTTTTCTAAACAATCTTTGTTTGTGTTATTTTTCTTTTAATCCTGCCGATTTTTTTATAATTGGATCAATTCATGCAGATCTATCAATTTCTTCAAATTCGGAAGATATATTCAATGTACCTGACATTGATTTGAACTTCCTTTCACCTGTAATGAATACCTGCAATTATTTAAGACAAAGATGAAGTCCAGAGCATGAATACTTGATTTCTGTCACCAAAAATCTGCATATGAAGCCCGCTGCCCTAAAATTTGAGGCTTTTCTTACATGCAAAGCAAGAATAAATATTTTTAAATTCACTTGGGCACTTATAGTAACATGCAAATAATTATCATAGCATAAATCAAGCTATTCCAACCCTAGGCGCCAAACCTTGAAGCTTCCCGGCAATGAAAAACACCTCTAGATGCAAAAATCCTCCTTTCTTTGGTGCCAAAATTGTCTAGGCTGCAATCCTTAGCAAAAAGAATTAATTGCTTCTTCATTATGGCAGCCCATGCTTATATAACCCTCAACATTCTATTTCTAATAATTGTCCATCCTATTCCTAATAATTAATTAATAAACAAACATGTTTATTCACCCAAATTGGGCACCTATTTTTGCATGTTGTTGGCTGCCATTAAATAAATTCATTTTATTTATTTTTAGCATGCTTCCTTCAGTTATCTTTGGCTTATCTTCATGCATTGAATTTTCCTCCATCCTTGGTGCCAAAATTAGACAAAGCAACTATTAATAAATATCATTAAAAGCTTTGTTTAATGCCCAAATGGGTCGCACTTTTTGGCAAGGGTGAATTCTAAAATTAAGAAGTCAACTTCTGATGGGAATTTTCACCCTGCACTGTAGCTCTAAAAATCCCTTCTTCCACTTAAGTTATTTGACTTTTATAATGGGAATTTTTACCCTGCAAGGTAGGTAATAAATTCCCACCTGCCTGCCACCTCCAATTTTCCCATCGTGCCTTAAGTGACTTCCCAAAAAGTGTGACTTGTATTGAAAATAGCTTCTTTTGAAAAGTGTGACTTGTATGGGTGAATAAAACCTTCTGATGGGAAAAGTTAGCCTGCTAGGTAGGTAGAAAATTCCCATCGGTGCTTTAAGTGATTTTTCTTTATTTTATAATGGGAATTTTCACCCTGCAAGGTAGGTAAGAAATTCCCGCCTGCCTGCCGCCTCTAATTTTCCCATCGCAACTTAAGTGACTTTGACTTCATGGGAAAAAGTACCCTGCAAGGTAGGTAATAAATTCTCGCCTGCTTGCAACTACTAAAAATCCCATTGCAGCTTACACTCATTAATTCTAGAAAATGCGACTTGCCTGGGAGAGGCTTTTTGTGCATGACTTCATCTTTTTTGGTCAGAAGCTTGCATTTTGAGGCTGATTCCTTCTGGTGTTGTGTCGGTAGATGATCTCCAGATGCTTCAGGCAATTAAATAGACTATATTGGTGAAGGAATTGACCTAGGGAATTTCATAGAGAAACAAACGAAGAAAACTGGAGAAAACAAAAGAAATAAATAAAAGCGAAAAACGTTGCCAAAAGTTGCAGATAATGCCCTGAATTCATTCCTAGTGAAAACCCTAATGAGATGAGTGAATACTAGCATGCAAAACTTCAACAGATTCAACCGAGCACAATTTACTTCAAACGGGGCATTATTTATTCAATAAATAATTAAATAAAAATTTCCCGCAGACAAAACTTGGCGAGGGATAAAATGAGTTTGGGCATCTGGGTATTTGTCAAAATTGGCTCATATGATTCACTGGGAATATCCTAACATAATACAGACATCTTCTGGCAATAAAAACACAAAAAGACCCGTTATTTTAAAAGAATGATTTTTTTCAAATGGGTAGTCCCAGATTTCAGGGTGAAATCTGGGACACCACTCCCTAAAGATACGTCACCCACTCAAGTAAGCATCCTTTTTATCATCTCTTTGATGACCCTAGATTCACGATCATCCATCCAATCAACCCATCTTAGATTAAATTCAATTTATGCATTATTTATTTCAAGATACAAAAGTTATGGAATCAATGATTACATCTCTCAAAGTTGAAATCCAAGATCTCAAGACTTCTTCTCGTGCTCATGTTTTTCTTCTACTACATATCATCCTCATTTCATGTCTTCTACATGTGCTTATATTAGTGAACCTCAAGTCTTACCATTACCGACACCTCTCAAGTTTGATCTCAATACTAAGCAACAAGATATTCTTTTACAACTTCTCGTGCTCAATTGATCATCTTTCCATTTACTCATCCTTATCGGCTTGCAAAATATCAAGGTCATCCATATTGTAATTATCATCAAATCAATGGACATAATGACAATGATTGTTATGCTCTTAAGTGAAAAATTGGCCACCTTAAGCATTATGGTCTCATCTCATTTGCTACACAAAATACTACCACATGTTCATCTCTAATCGCTACATCCCACTAGGTTCCTAAATCTGATTCATCTATGTCTAATGAGCATCATGCCATCACTTCTATTGTTCTTCCTTCTATCACTCAAGCACTACCTATGCAACCCACTCAAACTAAGCAATCACCTCTTAAGGTCATTCCTCCATCACCTCCTTTTATTCAAGTCTTCTTCGTGGTTACCACCTCCTAAGCAACCACCTCTCAAACTCAGTCTAACACCACCTCCTCTCAAGTCTTATACAACATTACCAAACAACCACTCGTTAAGCAAGAAAAGAAAATTCTAGATGGCCTCTTTCAACTTCCTCTGTTCGACCCCGCATCCATCCCTGATCCTACTCTTACTCCTACCCAACATTGTGATAACAATATGCTTTCTTATGATACATTTCAAACTCCTTCACCATCACAATATATTTCTTACATTGTCACATAATTCTCCACCATTAACACACTTGGGGCATCATATCTTCTCCCCCTCACACTATTATCAAATGTCTATATAATCTCATGAAATTAACGGTCTCGTGCTTAAATGTCTAATATGTCCTATGCATCATCGCAAACCACTTGATATACATATTGTATCATCATTACCCTATGGCACACTCTTGTGCTACAGTTCACACTTGACTATTGAGGAGTTGCACACATACATGAACCTCACATCATACACATGACACATTTTACACTCCTGCACATTCACGAAACACTTCATAGCATCACATTGTCACACAACACACTTCCCGATGATGCACTCTAGTTCCATGGTTCATACTTGACTACTAAGGGTCTCAATCTGAAATTAACCTCACCAAACTCACTCACTCTCTACGCTCTACGCTTTGTCGATCATATCTTTCTAGCGCACAATTCAAACCATTTCCTGATGACACACTCTTGTTCTATGGTTCATTCTCAATTGTTGAGGGGGCATTTATAAATGAACCTCATCTCATGCATACTCATTCACATTCACTCGGGGGCACGCTACTCCTATCACACTCACATTGCATTCCATTCCATTCTCACTCACAACATACTACATATCTTGGTTGCACATTTTTCTTGCTTACTTATACTCGTATGTTACACTTTGTTTACTATGTTAGATGGATATTTCGTATGTCATTTTCATATGTCATTTTCTTTTCTAAATACACATGCGTGTTCACTTTCCTTCTAAGTTGTGAATGAATATTTTATGCATATTGTTACACATAACATAGATGTTTGCACTATACCTCTTACCAATCCCACAAAGGTGGCTCTAGGGCATTTATTTTCATACACACTACAGGTGTTATTGTTTTGTTTTATACTATTTCCTATTTATACTAGCACACTACTATATCAGATCATACACACTTTGACATACTTTTTATCTTACTAACATGCTAACAGTGTGTTTTATGTGCAATGTTTTTCTTGCAGAAATATTTTCCACCATGGTTGTTCTGTTACTCTTTCTTTGTCATAATTTTTCATTATGCCATTGTTTGTGGGCTATGCCCTTTGTCTTGTGTCCACATCAGAATCATTCGCCACTTTGGCCTCTATTGTCTTGTAACATTATGAGTGACGTCCCCATGTTTGAAACCCACTTTTCACGGTCTACATTGTCTTCTTGTTTGTTAGATTACATTTTGTCTTCTATATGTGTATTTGTCTTCTTTGTACTAACACATTTTTCCAACCACTTTGTTTGTGTGTGCCTTGGTTTCTACCAAGCATAATCCCTCCCCTCCTAGAGGGCATATGTTTCGTATCACCATCTCGACCTCTCCTTTTGGGTCGTATCCTCCTAAGAATGCCACATGCACCCCAAATGAGGGCAACATACATTGGGTGAATCACCATCCATTCAGCAGACACAATCACGCTTCAAACTCGCAAAGTACAGAACAACATAGTATATAGTCTCAAAATGGCTCAAAATCTTACTTCGGTCTTCAAGACAACACAAACGCTAGTTCCTAGACACATATGAGCATTTAGGCACTCCCGACCCTTCTTGGGCACCTATGACCAAAGCGCAATGCTTATTTTCTCATATCCACACAATTTACAACAATTTACACAATAGTTTTCACAAAACATGCACATTCCCCAAAGAATTAAGCATACATGTTATCTCCATTTTCTATTTGCGTTGGATTGAACTTGAACAAAGCAATATCACACCATCTGCATTGGTGTATAAATCTTCAAAAGAAGTCAAAGGATAGAGAATAACACTAGACCTTTCTCCCTACACTCTTTTGTCGTGGCATGAGATCACCCAAAAACTCGCACTTGGTGTGAGATCACCCAAAAAATCATTCTTGGTGTGATATCACCCAAAAAACTTGTTCTTCTACAACATTTTTAGGATCCTTTCTATCCTTTCACTCATCACGGATCAGTGCACATGTTCCTTTTTACATTTTTACATACTTTTACACACTTTTTACATATTTGGATCAAATTTTTCATATACACACTTTGACTACTCTTTTTCTCTTCTCTTTTGTAGGTCTATCCTTATGGGAAGCAACAATCACATCAGAAAACACATCAAATGACATCGACAATAGGTACAACATGACGCATCGCATACGCTTCACCCTTAGGGTCACTTTCACTTCCTCTTCCCTAGCTTCCACACTTCATATTATTCACTTCATGCTTTTTCTTATCTCCTCGGCATGCTTTTGCCATCGATCTATATGGTTATCGTGTATGCATCTCTTATATACTTTATGTTATATATCATTCACTCAACAACATAAAGCGGGGAAAACGTAGACACTAAATCATGCACTTTGGGTACATTTTTAGGTCTTAATCATATACTTACATTCATATGATTCCTAAGTGAGAAAAGTATTAATTAACCATTGTCTTTGGCCTCTTTTCTTTCTTTTTGGTTTCCTTCTTGGCCTTACACACCCTATTGCCCAATCTAAATTTTGATACTTCATCTTTTCGATTCTAGACACCAAGACTTCCCAGCACTAGGCGCCCCATCCCCTCGGACGCCCCCCGACCTATTTTTATCTTATTTGCCTCTTTTGGGCCTCTTCTAGCCATTAGGCATCTTGTTTTCTTATGGGTCGACCTTTTAGTGGTTAATTATGAAATTTAAACAAGGGAATCATATAAATACAATGTTATGTGATCATAATAAAGGACCAAGCTCTAAGCATCTATTACTATCACCTAAGGTTACATCCAAATGCATTTCAAGAGTATCAAAGAATTAATCTAGCTATCATTCAAGGGACAAGGGATTGCATTCTTCTCAGTATATACTTCTGTAGACACCAAATTTGTGTCTTATGACCCTCAGTGACCCGCATCTCATCTCGCAACCTAACCTCATCACCTAAACCTTACACAATTATTTATTAATTACCTTGTAATTGACAAATCCACATCATCTCACCTGCCACCTCATTTTGCCACTTCATCATGACCTAGCCCTAACCCTAAACTAACCTAATTAAGACCTATAACTTGGTCTACACCTACACCCATGACTAATGACCCCTTTCTCGCACCCAAAACCGACCTTCTAGTCATTTGACCAAGCCCGCAACTAATCTCTCGGGAGAAAAGTAGGGAAGGTGGGCTATTTTACTAAAAATAGCCTACTTTTTCCTTACCGATGCCGGTTCCTACTCGACCGCCGTCGGTTACGTAACCGCCATCGGTTCCCTGTAAATGGGCTCCCCGAACCAAAATCAAAGGTGGAAGGATTTTAGGAATCAAGAGAGATCATTTGGGAGCGATAAAGAGAGTCCAGATCTTCACTTGACCGAGTAGAGACGAGTGAAGAAGCCAGAAGAGTTGCAGCAAAAGGAGATCAAGCCCAAAACTGCAACAGAATAGCCAGAGTTCTCAGATACTCAGCTGATCATCGGGAGGGAGATATTTCATCTTCTGTTTGTCCAGCCATCCTACCTAGAGTTCTGCCTTTGTCATCAGAGTTCTTGGACCTGCATCTTCACAATAACTTGAAGAAGTTACATCTTGCATGTCCTCTTTAATAACATTTCTTAGACTTTTTGAAGCACAATCCTCACAAATCCATTCCTAGATCCACTACCCAGCGTGCTATTGCATCTAACTATCATTCATCTACCTCTCATCACCTTATTTCCTAATATCACCTATATACAGCCTTACAAATAACACAACTACCAAACAACACAACCACCCCACAAAACAACCAACCTTCAGATCTTAGACCATACCGATATCGGTTATCAGCAACCGGTATCGGTTATCCTGACTATAACCAAAAACCAGCCTTTCCCCTACCCAGTTCAACGAAGCAATTTAATTGATATCTTACAGTCTTTTGTGTTAATTCATATTAGCAGGGGAACTGACCACCTTCGAAAGGAAGTTTTATATTTCTGCCCAAAGGTAGTTCCCTCATTTATTGTCTAATCAAAATCGTGTGTGGTCTTGTGTTCTTATTTCAGGGTGTAGTAGTCTTCCAAGACAAAAAGGAGTTCTTCGCAGCTTTTCAACCCGATATTTCTCTACGGTGACGCGCACACCATCTCGACGCTCAACTGTATTCCTCCTAGCCCTAACCTTATCTCTGTTTCTAAAAGGAATGAAACATTCCGAGTGAAACATTTGGCCCGACCCAAGGCCGTAACCAACTAATCCGGCCCGACCCAAGGCCGCAACCAACCATTTGGCCCGACCCAAGGCCGTAACCAACTACTTTGGCCCGACCCAAGACCTCAACCTACCCATTTGGCCCGACCCAAGGCCGCAACCAACCCTTTGGCCCGACCCAAGGCCGCAACCCAACAACTTGGCCCAACCCAAGGCCTCAACCTAACCATTTGGCCTGACCCAAGGCCTCACCCCAACCATTTGGCCCGACCCAAGGCCGCAACCCAACAACTTGGCCCGACCCAAGGCCGTACCACTTCAATACCTCGCCCAACATCAACAACATACACTTTTCTCCACCCATCATGTACCTTCTTGTTCAATTGAGCTCACCTGTTCGTGTTTTAGCATGATTCGGGTCCTTGACTTGCTCTGTCGACCAACTTTGCCTAGACCTAGACCGTGATGTTTATCTCAACCAAACCAACCATTTGGTACTACCGAACAAGCCTAAACGTTCCTGTACCTTACCCGTTATATACCCTGGGGCTACTTCCTATGCCTTGGATACCAGGATTATATCACCCTTGTTTGGATAAACTATCGACCTTTGCCTATGCATTGCTGGTTTGATCGTCAAATCATGTACCCTAGTCGCACTATTGCATTTCAACGTGCGCCTGCTTTCTTGGACCTACCCCACCCTCTCACCATTATCTCTACACCATTTACCCTTTATCAACCCTATCCCTGATTTCACGCTACCTCAATCAATGAGAGATTTGAGGGGATTTCCTATACCCTTAACAGAGAAACCACTTCATATTATTGTCCGCGCAGCCTTTACAAAACAAGCTACACGATAATAAGGGGCTAACGTAGACACCAAGTTTGTGTCTTACGACCCTCAGTGACCCGCATCTCATCTCGCAACCTAACCTCATCACCTAAACCTTACACAATTATTTATTAATTACCTCAGTAATTGACAAATCCACATCATCTCACCTACCACCTCGTTTCGCCACTTCATCATGACCTAGACCTAACCCTAAACTAACCTAATTAAGACCTATAACTTGGTCTACACCTACACCCATGACTAATGACCCCTTTCTCGCACCCAAAACCAACCTTCTAGTCATTTGACCAAGCCCGCAACTAATCTCTCTGGGAGAAAAGCAGGAAGGTGGGCTATTTTACTAAAAATAACCTACTTTTTTCCTTACCGATGCCGGTTCCTACTCGACCACCGTCTACACGAATCGCCATCGCCCTCGTAAATGGGCTCCCCGAACCAAAATCAAAGGTGGAAGGATTTTAGAATCAAGAGAGATCATTTGGGAGCGATAAAGAGAGTCCAGATCTTCACTTGACCGAGCAGAGACGAGTGAAGAAGCCAGAAGAGTTGCAGCAAAAGGAGATCAAGCCCAAAACTGCAACAGAACAGCCAGAGTTCTCAGATACTCAGCTGATCATCGGGAGGGAGATATTTCATCTTCTGTTTGTCCAGCCATCCTACCTAGAGTTCTGCCTTTGTCATCAGAGTTCTTGGACCTGCATCTTCGTCAATAACCAGTAAGTTACATCTTGCATGTCCTCTTTAATAACATTTCTTAGACTTTTTGAAGCACAATCCTCACAAATCCATTCCTAGATCCACTACCCAGCGTGCTATTGCATCTAACTATCATTCATCTACCTCTCATCACCTTATTTCCTAATATCACCTATATACAGCCTTACAAATAACACAACTACCAAACAACACAACCACCCCACAAAACAACCAACCTTCAGATCCTAGACCATACCGATATCGGTTATCAGCAACCGGTATCGGTTATCCTGACTATAACCAAAAACCAGCCTTTCCCTACCCACCAACGAAGCAATTTAATTGATATCTTACGCTTTTGTGTTAATTCATATTAGCGGGAACCGACCACCTTCGAAAGGAAGTTTTATATTTCCCCAAAGGCGCTTCCCTCATTTATTGTCTAATCAAAATCATGTGGTCTTGTGTTCTTATTTGTAGGTAGTCCTTCCAAGACAAAAAGGAGTTCTTCCTAAATCAACCCGATCTTTCTCTACGGTATGCGCACACCATCTCGACGTTCAACAGGTATTCCTCCTAGCCCTAACCTTATCTCTGTTTCTAAAAAGGAATGAAACATTCCGAGTGAAACAACTTCATAGAGGCGAAGTTAATTTTGACATCCACAGATCTACTTACATTGCTACATTTAGCTATTTTTCGATATTCAAGTGTGTCTGCACAAGAGCCACCTAGGGCACGATTCTACACACGCATACACATAGAACTACATGGAGTCTAAAATGTAGTGTAGCACTCGGTTGTAAGCTCACTGTCAGGGTGACTATCAGGGTCAATTTGACTCCCCATTTACATCTTTTTAGTTTTAGGATTTGATGTGTTTTAGGTTTTTTAGGTGTTCTTTCTCTTTGTAGGTTACAGAAAATTCTACGGGCATGGTGTGACACACAGTGATCAACAAAAAGGGCACCGACATAGAGGCGACACAAAATAAATCACTTTTCAACCATTTTCGTAGTCATGGGTTCCTAGAAGTAGTCTATAGTGTCGCGCCCTAACCTAATCCATACGCTCCACCCAAGAAGATACAATAGCCACACAATTTTTTTGGGCACAAGAACAACACTTTCCTCCTCCTGCTCATCATTTTTCCGGTTCGCACATGTCAAGATTAATTACAAAATTATTTAAGTACTTTATCCCTTCTCTTGCACCTAGGGTTTCATATTTTTATGGCTTATTACTTAGTTCATATATGTACTTTATTATTATATCATTGTGTTGTGAATTTACAATTAGGGTTTAATATAATTGTAATATTTGTTAAATCAATAACAAACATTAAGACTCTTGAATTTACAATCTCCGATTTTTTGAATTTTTCAGATACATACTTTTAATTAGGATTTTTGGTTTTAAGAGTGGTGTATAGCCAACAAATCTTCCCAAAGGTGGATGCCAAAAACTATTGGAAAAATAATTTGTTGCAAGAACAAATTAGTGGATTTTCACTAATTCTCTAGGATTAAGTCCTTCCTCTTGGTAATGGAGAGGATTCCATTTATTGAATGTAGAAAAAAATATTGGGCAGTAGTGTGAAGCCGGGGATCACACAACAATACTCCACTAGACCTCTCCGAAAATTGCTTGCACCTAATGCAATGGAGGAATTTTCTTAGAGAGAGAGAATGTAGAGGGGAGTAATAATGTGGGGAAGGAGGGTTAAGTTTGTGGATAGGCACTTAAAAATTTCACAACATTAACTAGAATAGTTCTACACTTAATTAGAAGAACTCAAATCAAGAACAAGATAAGACTAAAAATCACAAACAAAGATTTATATTGATTCATTGATCAAAGACACTAACACCTTCCTTGGTTTTACAAGATTATCATGTCTACAAAGTTGATCATGCAAATAAATGGAAGAAACATAGACAAAGGAAATAGAAGAATGCAATCTCTTGCTTATATCTTAGTAGTGCAATAGCTATCTACTTAGAGACTCATAATTGACAACCCTTTAGAATGAGGAGGTCTTCCAAATATATAGCTTTACAAAAAGTCTTTTCATCTACCCCCACATGACTTTTCACTTCCCCTTATCACTTGTGACCTTTCATATTCCTAGGAAACAAAAGTGGGTCCTTTCTCATTAATTGAAAATAACTCATTACAAAGTTAGACTATAGGTCACTTTAAGTGAATAAGATAAAATAGTGAAAAGTACCTCCCTTAATGAAGAATTAAAACATGAGAGAGAAAAAGGAGGGAGAAGGAAGAGGGGAGATGATCATGCCAAAGGAGATGATTCATACGTCGATGAAGAGCCGCCACTGGTGAAATTTTTGGGAATGTAATTGGAGAAAATTCTTTACCTTTGAGTTCTATGATGAAGCATGCTACTACAGTGTCACTTTCTCTGAGGGGATATGAACAAAGCTCGGGCCTTGATCCAAGTTTTAGAAGTAATGTTGATGGTTTTGCATTGATTGAATCAATTCTGATGATCCTTAGTAGTATTGGAAATTGCACACCTGATTTCTATGAGAGACTCCAAGATGTCCTCATTAAACAAGAAGGGATCTCTCGCTTCTTTCCTAACCAATTCCTTAAATGGCTTTAGAAGGTATTCCACTGATGAATTATCACTCACTTGAGGTGTTCCAAGTTTCTACACTCCACTTATTATATTTTCCAAAAATTTTGAAGTGAGATCTTCACAAGAATCAAGCTCCTTGAGAGAATTATTCAACATTTCATATTGGGAAACTAATGTTCAAGACCAAATGGGGGAAAAATTATTAGTTATGGAATTTCATACATTTCTCTTCACCAATAAAAAGAGTCAAGATTACCCATTTATGTCACCAATGGAAGAACTTGGTCCTAATGATCCTTTTCCTTCTTAATTTCATCCTTGGTCACTCTTACCTTCGCATCGCTGGCAAGAACAAACTCGAACAATGTTTTTCCTTTTCAAGAATCTTGTCAACCCATCTATCATCAAGGCTCTTACCTACATAGAATGAACTTTAGCCTTTTTTATTATCACGGTCAAAGCTATTGATATAAGTAACATCTTCATTGGGGAGAAATATGGTCACACCAGTGGTCCACGAATTAATATACATAAGAAGTGAGGGTTCTTACATGCTCCTCCAATTGCTCAATTTTTTGTTTGTACTCTTCATTCTGGGAAAGAAAATGAGCAGCATAATATTTGAAACAATGTGCATCAACATCATGTGTTACTTGAATCAAATCAATTGTCATCATTTTATAGTCTTCCTGAGTCATATCCTCTATGGTTTTTACCACTTTTCTGAGAAACTTCTATATATTGATTTCCAAAAACACCACCGAAAAAAGGAGAAGTTACCTATGCTTTTATACCTAGTTTAGTCTTCGTGATCTTTGATATAGATTTGAATTTTAGTGATGATACCTATTATACTATCATCAGCTCACTTCCAATCAATTCTTGGATCCATGGGAAGATTTTTTTTGGTGTAGTGCATTCATATTTCATATACCTTCTTTCTACGCCAAATGTGTCGGCCTATCACCCATTATGCACTAGGCTCTCACCCAAGGCACGCAGGTGCCGAGCCCTCCTTTATGTGAGCTTTGCGAGAATGTTCCATCATTAATGGAGGATGGATTGCAGGAAAAGAAATATATGAATCTACTCAAAAGTAGAAAGTGCAGATACTTCATTGCCACGGATGTACGATCAAAGGAAATAAACATTGTAATAAGCATAAAGAAACTAGATCTGATCCATAACAACATGAATAACACAAGGGTTTATACCCATACACAAGGATATCCGAATAACACATCATATGTTGATTTATAGACATTTACAGTAGCCTCATTACATCATAAGGGTCTTTCAGAATGAATATATCAAGTAATACCATCTCAAATCCCTACAAGATACTCTACACAGAAACCCTAGCTATGTTCTTCCATCTCAGCTCTGGTTTCAGACCCAAACACCTACATCTATACATGGCATCATCCTTTCCTAACCTCTCTCTAACACTAACAACAACAACTAACTATAACAATGGTAGCTCCCAATATCACAACCTGCGCAGATTCTTGCACCACTTCATCGCCTCTCCACTCTATTTATTTCAGACCCAAGCACTCCTTTAAATAGAATTTGGATCCTTCCTTCACCATCATAGCTTACCCATGATCAGATCACATGCCAGGTAGAAATGTGGTCCTCCATGATTGAGTGCTTTTGCTAGCTCACCAAAGCTTGATAATCCTCCACTAACCGTAATTATTCTTATCCCAAAATATTCCCTTCATGGAATATTCTTTCCTTGAGCCCCAAGACTCCAAGCTAGCACCTTATCCACTCATCATGCCTACTTGAGCCTTCACGTGTTTTTTCCATGTGACACCATAACACAAAATATGGATAAGTCCTTAAACCCTTTTTCTACTTGCGCATGCGCCCAAGTTTTGACTCAAACCCTTTCCTTGTAGACTTTCCCTAGAGCACCTTCCTCTTGTATTTCCTTCTATGTGCGTTGACCTTCTACCTTGGGACTTAGTCAATTCAGGGTCCAACATTACCCCACACTATGCATGTTATATGTCCCTGAAACACTTTGTTCTTTCACCAAAGAATAAAGAATAAGAGAAATGAAATAATCTACAATTGAATAAGGAATGGAAGAATAGAAGGATCCTGTTACTACTACATGAGGAGTGGGAAGTCTCTTTTCACAAATGCTTCAATTTTATCCCAAGCATCTACCTCACTCTATACATGTTGAATTAAATCACCTACCAACATGCTAAAGTCATCAAAACTTATCTCATCTCCCTTAACCTTCAGCGTATCTTTGATGTTTTCAATCTTGCTAAGGTCACCCAAATAAGGTCCATCCTACGCGTGACTTGGGGTAAAATTCCTTCAGTTTATTTTTAATCAAAACCCTCAAGGTTTTAATTGCCTCTGATTTCTTCTCGACTTTGGCCAAGATCTTATCTCGCTCCGCCCTATTGCCCTTATTTTCTCTTGAAAATCCTTTAGATATGCCTCATGGCTAGCAACCAATATGCTTGCTACCCTATCTTTATCACCATAGTTATCATACACAACTTCGGCCATTTGTGTCACGGTCTTCACTGAGGCAAGGAGCTTGGAGTACCGAGTTATTATCTCCTAATATTAAACTTTTATTCTTCCTTCGCATGCCATCACCTCTTCGCCGAATCCAATGCAAGTGGTTTCTGTAACACTGATTTTGTAAGTTAACTTGGTGAATATTTTTCATACTTTGTTATAATCACTGAGATGAAGGCAAACATGTTAAGATATGCTCGATCTTAAGAGAATGTGTTTCTAACTTGATTCTTGCATGCTGTGATTTATCAGCATAGACAGCGGTTTATTGTCAGATTGCATGTTTGCTTGATGTGACGACAAATTATCGTATACTTGCTAAACTCTCGTTGATGATTGATACACCTTGAATCAATTTCATTGATCCAAAGTATGCTTGAGGTCTTCTTGTGATTTCTGTGTCGATTTACTCTGGAACCGAACCGAGGTTGATATGAATGTGCAATACGCTCTTTGATTGCAGGTATGAGCAGCTGGCACGTAAATGCCAACGACAAAGGTTCGATCCTTGAACCCTGTACTGTCGAATTTAAAACCTCATGAGGCAAGAAATGCCTGGACACGGGTGGCCTTGGCATGAGATACAGAGGACTGAACGTCCTGCACAACATAGTTACGAGAGTTAGTTGAGAGATTGGGTTAGGGGTTGATTAGTGTTAGTGGTTAGTATGAATTAAACCCTAAGCTAATCCTAAGTCCTAACATGCATCCTAAACTACTATCCTAAGTGGATTTTTAAATTAAAAAAAAAAGGGGGAGAAATAAACCTAAGTCCTAATAACCTAAGGCTAAACTATGACCTAGGTTGAACACTAACATACAACCTAAACTAATCCTAATCTAAAGGGGCGCGCAGACCCTTGGAGGGAGAGGATAAGGATGAAAGGGGGGTATTTATTAGCATTTAATGGAAAGTCCATACGTGGACAGCGCCAGTTTGGCGGGGCAGGTAAGAGGCGGAGGTATCTGTTTGGAGGTGGAGCTAAATTTGGTTTTTGCTTGTGAAATTTGAAAATTTGAGTTCGCCAACTCAAGTTGGCAGTGGCGTGGGAAGTTGGGAAAAGGCAAAGCCTTTAATGCATTAATTATCCTTGGTCCTCGCGACCAGCTCGCCTTGGAAAGTGTATGAGGGAATTTGATTTTTTTTCATTTTGTCGATTCGGGCTTTGCAAAGTTGCTCTGCATTTGGTTTTTCTGTCAGTTGGTCAAACCAGCTCTTGGGATTTGTCACTTTGCTTCTTGGAGATTTTGAGGTTGTTCTTTGAGCTCGAAGAGGAAAGGAGTGTTGAGGAGTTCTTTTGCCGCCAGTGGAAGGAAATAACTTCGGCAAACGCAGTTTTCTTCAAGTTTGGAAAAGAAATCACAGGCATGTTAAGCCCTTCGCTTTAAAAATTCTTGCTTTGTTTAAGTGTCTCATTAAAACAACCCTGCTCTTGGGTTTTGGATTATGTGATTGTTGTCAAGTCGATATGATTTGGATTTCGTTGATTCTTGCTTTCTTTTCTTAGAAACATTAAGTAGAATCGCCTTCGTCATGCTAGGCTTTGATTTGTCTTTGCACTAATCGAGTTGGAATATGAATTATCAGTATTGGTTGTTGACGGTGTATGGAGGATTTGAAATAAGTATTTTCTTTCTCTGTTCATGTTGTATGAAATCGGAACAAGTCAGTGGGAGTTGTTCTCCTTACTATGTAATCGCTCCTTCTTTGTTGTGTTTGGAACTGTCTTTGCATGTATAAAGGGAGTTGAAATACAGTCGTGTTGTGTTGGTTTGTTTGACAGTATTGAGGATGTTCTTTACTGGAACTATAGGAAATTATAGTTTTGAATACTCAGCTGAGAGTGAATCGATTTTGAGATGGTTGTTAACAATACTTCGAACTGGATAATTTTTTTAAAATGAACTTATGGAATGAGATTTCCACAGGCTGTGCGAGTTGTTTGAAGTTGTATTCTTTACTGAAATTTTTAAGGGAAATAAGATTCTTTTTCCTTCTGTTGTTTTGGATTTTGATGAAAATAGCATTTGGGTTTTGTATGAGCATACGAATTTGCTTTGGAGAAAGAAATGATAACACGTTTTGTTGTTTCTTTCTTTTTCTTGCTTAAAAAGAAATAAAACTTTTCTCTTCCTTCTGCTGTTTCGGGATTATAAGGAAATGGCATTTTGTAATTTTAAAGGAATTGGCATTAGAGTTTTATACGAGAGTTCGTGAAAGTTGGAAAAGAAATAGTTTTTCCTTCTGAACTTATAGTGTAATATGTTGTTTTCTTGCTGAAGAAGGTATGATGAATTGTTGTGTTTTATTGATGACTGTTCGATCTCTAGTTCGGACTGTCTTGTGAATGCGAACTTGACCTTGAATTGCTTGTGCAAAAGAAGAGATGCATGGGAACTTGTCTTGTTGTTTGGGTCTGTCTTGACTGTATCAGATCCATGTATTTGACACCCTGTACGGTTTACTTTGATAAAGGTAATGACATCTGATTTTTGCATTCTGGAGTTCTGCATACTATCATGAACTTGAAAAATGGATTCGGGTAGAATCATTTATGGAAGGGAATTCTTCTTCTGTCTGCTGTTTTGATTTGGTAAAATCCGTAGTCAGGTGATTATTGGACTTGCTGTAGGTAACAACAATGAATAAAATGTTATTTTGAATGGAATGCGTCCATAGGATTAGGAAATCATGTGAATAATTGATTGCATGATTGTATAACTGTTTATCTGTTTAACATACAGTGAAAGAAATATGGTTTCTTCTAGTACGGTAAATATATGGTATGCATCCTTATACTATTTGATCTATGATAAACACAATGTTGTACTAACCTGTTTCGGATTTTCATATGAGCCTGATTCAAATGAAGTATGGATATGGATGATGAATTCTTCCCTGTTTTCATTTAAAGCTGATTATAAATGAAATTATTCTTACTGCCGGAAAGTGAATTCTGAATGGATTTTGTAAGTTTCACTCTGAACTGTTATCTTGATTTGTGTCTCGTTTGGATTCCATTTTTAGGACAGTCATGTGGAAAGAAATAGGGATATGGATGAATGACTTGGAAAAATGATCTTTTCTTCTTTCATTCAGTTGGAAATCTATAATTCGTTAATAATGAATTTTGTAGTGCTTAGATAGGAGCAACTATCTGCATTGCTGTTCGCTTTCTTGTCTGTGCTTGATTGCTTGGAATCTAATATGATGCATGAACTGAAAGGAAGGTAATGGGTTTACATTTCAGTTAGTTTCATCCTTTGCATTTATTATTATTGAAAGGCGTGGAAAGGATAACAGTATGTTATATCAGCAGTAAGCTACTTGTATTCCTAACTTTACAAATATTGTAAATTGAGACTTGTAACGGTTATGTGGAATTGGGACAGCAGTTCTTTGGCTGATTGTGATGATATTTCGATAGTTCAGTTGTTATGCTGATCTCTCTTTTGTGCCTATTTCGTGATTGATGTTTTACTGTCGTTTCATAAAAGCAGGGTTCTTTTATTGAGACAGTTAGTCGAAGCACCTCATTTTAATGATAAGTGCTTAATATGCTCAGTTCATTGAACTGACCCGTGCAAATCATTTTGCAGATGGAATTTGATTAGAATGAGGACATGGCTGTTTTCTGATGCTTCTTGATTGGTTAAAGATGAATTGTAATTGTTTACTTTTATTCCTCTTCGAGGAATTGTGAAAAGAAGAAAGTATATTCTTCAATCTATGAGTTGTAATGATGTTTTTATGTAAACAATGTCCAATCAGTTGGATTGGCAAATGTATGGATTATGACATGAAATGATGAATACAATTACAAGAGTGATATTTTAATAATTGTATCAGTTTGATATCGTAGACTAAATTGGAAATATAATGTTATTTCTTGATTTGGAATTGTTTAATTGTCCTTGGATGGATGCTAAACGGGAACTGATATCTATTCTTACCTAAATACAACTTTTAAGTTGAAATATGCAATTAGTTCATACTTGGGTAAAGATGAATTTTTAATTGACATTAAAAAGGATTAGGAAGAATATGATTCCATAACTGATAGGTATTCAGGATTAGCTTAGGAGCTAAGGAATATCAATTAATTTCGGAGTAATCGAACTTCGCTTTCGAACTCCATTAATGATCTCGTATGTTAAATTCAGAATAAAGGATATAGGATAAGTATATCCATAACTAATGGACCTTAACTATGTAATGTTAAGGAACACAAATGAATACATTTCTCGAAATTAGACCTCGTACAAATGACGTCTAATAAGCTAGAATTCTGAATTTAGTTACAGTTGGGAAAATCTTGGCTAAGTTTAATAGGTTAAACTTATCACGTCCGTCGGTAACGGACTGCTTAATCTAATGATTAAGAAGGGAACCAAGTAGAGAAATGCAGCCCTTCGACACGAAGGAGAAGATGCATAGCAAGCTAAAGGACGGATTTAGTCCCTCTTAGCTATATACAACTGTAACGGAAACGAGGATAAAGGGATCAGCATGGTTGCTGAAAGTTGATTCTTAATTATTAAGATCGTATCCAAATCACTTGAGCAGGATGTGTATTCTCGATGGGAGGATTCCGTAGGACATTGGCATACGCCAGCTACAGCAAGGTGTCTTCATGAAGACGGGGTCTTCATGACGACACAATGTTGCAGCTGACATATTGCAATGCCCTCCCGAATTAAAACATCAAGAATACATAGGCTGAATGTGAAGTTCTTGGCAGGGGATAGGAGTATGATCTGGTATACGGAGTGACTCCAATACTAAAGATGACTAGACACACGGAGTCGTGGGGAATGACACCGTATGTCTGCGTATCTTTAGTTACCATGAGTGCCTTCCTATATTCGTTCATATTACTAAAAAAAAAAATTGGAAGTTTAAATCTGACCTTAAACAGAGAGGACTGGTAGGAACCAGGAAAGACCATTCTAGATAACAGGTGAAGTGAAGTGAAGGACGTATTCCATTGATGTGTATCACACCAGGAATATGATCATGCAAAGCATGTGAAAATCTTTGGCCAAAGTATCGCAAGTGCTGGTTGCGTTGTCCTTATCACTTAATTTAAGATGCAGGATGTCAGATGAATATCGATAATGAGATATTCAAATAGGCTTCTTAAATGGATCACTTTGATAACCGGAAACCATTATGAGAACTGGTATATATAATATACTATGCATAAACGAACATGAAGGATCGGTTGTTCTTTGAGTCATGAAATGAAGGATCGTTGAAACTCCGAGCCATGAAAATGGAAGATCGGCGTTCTCGAGTCATTTATAGTAGCATATAGAATCTGTTATAAGATTGAATGGCATTGAATGTGTGTTCCATATTGTAAATATGCGAACAGGGAACATTAGTTTTAAAAAGAAATTGTGTGATCCAAACTGCGTTGTTTGGGCAGAAAACAATTATTAAAACTTGAACGTGTGTTTGAATTTTATAATTCATAACAGAGAACGTTATCAAAAAAAAAAAAAAATTCCCTTGTTCTAGTATCTTAAAATGGGATGTTGCATTTCCTCTCCATGGTGAGTATGCACATCAAGTCTTCCAAGTAGTGCATGGTCAACTCGTACTTTTTCTCAAGAGGGGCCAGGTCCAGGTGCTTTAAGATAATGGCATTTGAAATAACCTCTACCTTCTTGTAGACTTTGCGCACCTTCACCTTTTCATCCCTCAGCTCATGCCTTAACTACGCATTGATCAATTCCTTTTGTTTTATCTCCTATCCCTCTCAATGATCTCCTCATTCTTTTTCCCAAGCTCATCCTCCAAGACTCTTATTCTATCATTTATACCAAAAATTCTTGCTTCTACCTCCACTGATACTTTGTTGAGCGCGTTGTAAACTTTCTCATCTGACAGCTTGTTGGGCATTCACCAAAGGTTCACTCCCTTGGTATCTAGTGTCTTCATCAATGCATCACTATTAACCTTGAACTTGGGCTCATCAATGTGGGACTCAAAAGCCCAGGATAGCATTTTCCTTGTGTATGGGTATGCACCCTCTTCATCAAAATAATACCAAGTGAGGAGTTGGTCTATGGGCACTATGATTTGGAAACACACTCATGAGTACCTTTTTTGGATCATTAATGTAAGTCATGGCATGTTCCTACACCGCTACTATGCCCTTTCCACCTATGTGCACTGCCTTGGGGACACTTACTATGTTGGGATGGGATCTCTTCCCATGCTTCCATACTCTTTCCCTACACTTACACTCTCCTTTATTTCCTTTAGAACTTCATTGGCATTGTGCTCCACCTCGTGCTCCACCAATTTTTGTATAATACCCGCCACCTCCTTCTATTGTGTCATCTATCTTTTCTCTAGTCGGGGTCGGGGTCTTATGAGCATGCATGTCTACTTCCTCCTATATTGTGAGTGCCTTCTTCATAGTCATTCTGCTCTTCATCGACTCATGTATATCATGAACACGGGGACTCTTACCTTCTCGGGAGACTCTTTCGTGGTGGACTTCTTCCCGTGATAGTAAGTGCTTGTGCCGCTGCATTCTGTACCCCCACAATCTAAAGTATATGCGCATTTGGTGCCTTTTATGTAGGAGTCTCCTCCCATTCCCTCTTCTTTAACATTGTCTTCCTTCTCACAATGGGTTCTTCTAGGATAGATATGTCATCCTCAACATAAGTACCATTTTCAAATTTGGGCCTTAGACGTACATTCACCTTTGCTCCCATTCTCCCTATAATAGGCAATGTCACCAGTTTTAACATATGTACATCATAAGAGACATACTTATCTACATAAGCACGCTTCTTAGGATACACTAATGTTTGGCATAGCTCACAGGTAATCTTGATATACTACACTTATATCTAATCAAAGTTTCTTCTCTTCTTTAAACTTGTTGACCACGCTTTGGAAGTAATGCATTGTGAAGGAGAAGGGAAATTTACACTAAGGACTGTTGGTACCATCTGTCAAATTAAACCTACCGATACATAAGTGTTAGTATATGGTGAACTTGGCTTCATAATCCACCAATGTTGGCGATGATTACGTATTCTCCATTCTACCCCAAACGCATTGCACATTCATTTGTACCATTTCTCCAAGTGCGCCTTATGAGAAATCGTTATTGTATCAAAAGTGTAGGCTTCAAATATTTTAGCAGGGGAGGGGTCCTCATTTGAGTACTCCTAAACATTTTTATCGTACCCATCCATCGGGCACTCCAATTTTTGAAAACACAATGGTGAGAAGGACGTTACCATACATAATCTTGTCTCCATCGCATGTGATGTCTATGATCTCCTCTATAATAAAGGCTAAAAGGTTGTAGATTGTTCCCTTCAAGATCTTGTGGAAAACGTTCAACCAACTATTGTTTACCTGTGTCCACCTCTCTTTCCCATTCAAATTTATGACCAAGTGCGCATCCATCCTCATGATAGGGTCGGTGATCATGGAGATATCAAAATAGCGTGAATCCTTCTTGTACTCATATGTCGCAACTATCTTCTTGATGGCCTCCTTGTCACCTAAGTCATCATCTAGCGACTCTCCTTCACAGATAATGTTAGTGTACTTAGAAATCAGCTAAGGAGTTATGCACATTCTTCATCCTATGAAATAAAAGTGATCCTCATGCACGTGCAACATCAACCATTGGTATAACCTTTTGGGCTTGCCAAAATAGGGCAACTCGTAGAGTTGTAAGAGTCCAACCTTCTCCATCTTGGTCTTCACCTCGTCATCATACACGGGATTTCCATCATGTGTCCTCCTTCCCATGGGGTAAACCAACTCTAATGCCATTTCCTTTTTAGTGGTGCTCATATGATGGTTGTAGTCACTCATGGCCATCTTGCGTATGTGAGACACCCATTCCTTCCCTAACAACCCGTCATCTTGGGTACTTGCATATCCACGTACAAATCTTCATTAAAATTGGTCAAAACGGTTGGTTTTCCTTTTCCCTTGCCTTTTCCCTTCTTTGGTGAAGTGTTCACTCCCTTCCTTGGTGTCATTTCTCTTCCCCTTAGACCTCTGTAATTTCTTCCTTGCATCTAGTTTCACCACTGCTCAAACCCTTGGCTCTAATTCTGCAAAATCTCCTCAAAAACATGTGCCCTAGCTTTGTAAACCCTAACCTAGAGCACCCTTTTCCATAAGGCAGCGTAATCACTCATGGAACCCACTAAAACAACCTCCTCTCACATGCTTCATGTACTCTACTCCCAACTAGTTCACAAATCTGTCGATTTCTCACCTTCACACACCACTTTTCAACAAATTATTTTTTTCAAAGAACACCTTAGATCGCAAGATCTCTTCAATATCAAATGCAAGGTGAAAAACAATAGCTTTCCCAACCTTCTATTTATAGTTTCCTCTTTTCTCCACATTAAACTCCATGCCACCTACCACCATACCTCCGCATTAAAGTCAATTTTTCCACCGCTATCCCATGCATGTTTTATCTAGCGCTTTTCCTCCACGTAAAAACCTACGTGAAACTCTCACAACCTTCCTCGTGCACAAAAACTTAATTGAAAACAGATCCTTCGTGTTCTTATAATGCAAAAGGTAATCTTCCTCTTGCATCCTAACTCTGGTTCTTGACACCGCCTACCTCATGTTGTTTTGCACTTTTTACCCTTGTACGTGGTTTTCTCAAAGCCTTTTGACACCATTCTTCCACCATGAACACTTCTTCTACATGCCTTCCTCCATCTACGTGCCTTTGACTTTACAACCTAGGCCACCAACCAACATTACTCCTAACACTTACCACATCCTTCTCTAACATTTTCCTTTACATTCCACCCCACACTAAATAGATGTGTGGTCCTCTGCACATAAAAACCTTTGAGATAGTAAGTTGCTATCGGCGCATGAGCGCGCCCACAACAAGACAAACCAAAAGATAAATCAAAAAAAACGAGGAAGGGAAACACATGAAAGGGAAATTGCATTAAGAGGAAATCCTAAGCTAACTAGCAATATTGCCTTATTTATAAACACAGAGAAGACTTATTTATAGTAGGGCTTCACCTACTCCCATTGAAATAAGTGGGAAGTTTGTTTCCATCCAGCACTTATAATCGGCAAGTGCTTGAATCCATTAAATAGATATATTATATACGGCCCCAACTAATGGACTTTGAGCTTCCTAGATGGCACAAAAACTTAGAATCATAAAGTAGAACCATCTTACCCAACCTCAAACTTCTTATTCTTGATGTGTCTATCATGTCATGCCTTCTACCTAGATTTTTCTATTTTTAGCTCCATCGTGTTATTGTATGTCTTTCATCCAACTACATTAACTTGTCAATCCTTTCCTCAAGTACTTGTTCATCAGCTAAACCTCTTACGTGTGCAATATGTAGTGATGGTAACATGAATTCAACAGGTAACACAACCTCCACACCAAACACCAATTGAAAAGGTGTGGCCTTGTTTAGTCTTTTATAGGTAGTCTGATATGACCATAACATGGCAAAAACTTTATCATCCCAGTCCTTGTCTCCCAACATCACAAATCTTGGTCAACATGTGACTCAAATTTTTTAAAAGCTTTCACTGTCCCATTAGCTTGTGGGTGATAAGGGGTAGTCTTGTGATGGGCCACCATGAATTCTACCAATAGGATTCTAACTATCTCATTTAGGAAATGAGTACCCCTATCACTTGTTAAGCTTAGTGGGCATCCATACCTACTGATTATATTCTCCATAAGAATCTATCTATTGTCGTTGCATGCAATCCTTCATCTCGCACCACTTCTTCCCACCATGTAAGATAGTTTGTGCATGTAATGATATAACATAAACTTGTCCTTCGTGCGGCTAGGGAAATAGGGCCTACAAAGTCAATTTCCCATTTCTCGAATGGCTTTGCACTGGAAAATAGGCCTTAATGGCATTTCATCTCTTTTCCTAATTTACCAAGGCACTGAAATGGTCACAGGCCTTGTAATACTCGATACAATCCTTATAAAGTGTTTCCCACCAAAGGCTAGCTAAAAAGATCTTGTGTGTGGTTGCATTCCCCACATAGTTTCCTCCTGAAATTCCACCATGAGTCTCTTTCATGATTATAGTGTTTTCATGCTCTAAAATGCACCGACGCAAAACCTCATCATGACCTAGCTTATATAAGTCTCCACCAATTAACATATATAGTGCGGCACAGCATATGGCTAATTGTTTCCTTTCTAATGCCTTCATCCTTTTGGTGCCCCACCCATTCATAGGAACAATGCAATATCTTCCAAGTCAAAGGGTGTGTGTTGTAACTGAATAACTATGCATCTGACATCATATCCTCAATGCTCTGTGCATCCTCACCTAAGTAATTCTTGACAAATGATTAGGTCCCAAATTACTTTTCCTGGTTTCACCACAACCATAAACTCAAACTCCTGAAACAATAGTATCCAATGACATATGTGCCCTTGCAAAATGGGCTTGTTCACCAAGTATTTTAATGTCATGTGGTCTATGTAGAAAATAAAAGGAGTTTTAGCAAAATACTTTCCTGCAACGCATAGATCATTGATAATGCCTCACACTCTGTGGTGGTATAATTATGTTTCTTGGAGTAAGCTTCCTACTAGAAAAACACAAGGGATGATCAACAATCCCCTCTCCAAGTTGTGCTAAGACTGCTCCAATCTCCATCCTAGATGCATCAACATGCACATGAAAAGGTTTATCCCAAGAAGGAAAAACATAAATGGGCACGGTGGTAAGATTTTCCTTCAATGTGTCAAATGCCACTTGTTGTGCCTCTCCCTAATAGAACTTACTTTTATGTTTCAATAGCTCTTCCAGGGGCATGGAAATCTAGGCATATCCCTTGATGAATTTCCTATAGTACCTTGTATGCCCTAGGAACCCGCGCACCATGATTTGACTGGTAGGCTCCTCTAATCCCACTATAACAACAAATTTTGTGGGTCTACCAATAAGCCTTCTTTGTAAATAATGTGTCCCAACAACGTGCCAAAAGGAGTGGAAAAAACACACTTCTTAATATTCAGGAGATGCTCAACTGCTGCATCTCTCAAACATCAACCGTAGATTGTCACAATGGTCTTTTACTAATCCATAAACCATCCAGTCATCTAGGTAGACTTGAAGAAACTTGTGAATGAAGTCCTAAAATTCGCCTAAACCACAATGCGCAAAAACATAGTAGGTGTGTTCTTCAGTCCAAAAGGCATTACCATATAGGAAAACTTCCCCATTTAGTGGTGAAATTTGTCTTCTCTTGGTCTTCCTTTGCAATTCAAACTTGGTGATATCCTCGAAAACCCATCTGTAAACGAATAGATCTCGTACCCACTACTACTCCTTCCAAGATCTCCTTAGTGAACGGGGTTGGGAAAGGATCAATTACACACACTACATTCAAATCCCTATAGTCAACACAAATCCTTATTCTCCCATCCTTTTTTATATTGATGACCATCGGGCTTACCCATTCATATTCTTCAATGGATTCTATGATCCCAGATGTTATCATCTTATCAATCTCCTCCTTAACTTTGACATGTAGATTCGATTCATCCTATAAGGTCTCTTCTAAATCATGCATGCACCATCCTTTAACTTGATTCTCATTTCTCCTAGCGAGGGGTGAACTCCTTTAAGTTCATGGTACCCACATGGAAACAAATCCTAAAAATCATGCAGAAGCTCAATAATCTTTGAGACCTCTGGTCCATCCAGTAGTCCCTAATAATATCTTCCTTTGGTTTCACCTTCGTACTAATGTTAACCTTCATTTGTCTTCAATGGCTTGTGGTAAGTGTGTGCTTTCTCATCAATGTTATCTAACACTTCACGCGTACCTTTGTATGGCTAACATCCAAGTTCTCCACCTCTTCATCATCTATCAAGTAGACCAAATTTCCTTTCTCCTTCTCTAAGAAGGCATGCTCAAGTTGTACTTCCTCTTATTCTTCCTCCACGAAGCATGCACCCAAATCTAGTTCACCTAATAGCTCTAGAATCCTCTCCTCCATCATGGTAGTGTCTCCCAAGGTAAGGTGCTTGACTACCTGCAACCTCATTCACCAATGGCTTAGTACTCTGATATTCAAATGTTTGAACAAGATCCACTATCAACTCTTTAGCCTCCTTGTCTGATGCTGTAACTTTGAATGAATATACCATACGCGTGCACAACCCTATGCAAGGTGGAATAGAACTTATACACCCATAGGGAAGGGGGTAAATCTTGTGCCTCCCATCCAAGTTTTCTCACACTCCTAAACATGGCATGAGGTGGATCCCTTCCCATCATAGTCACAAATTTGAGATGGTGCATTATTTGAGAAACCTAACAGAGAGTGTGATTCTCACTTCGCACCACTCTAGAATATTATCTCGATGTGTCACCCACCAACATGTTATTGTCCCACACAAAGTATAGGTAAGAATATTCCTTCTCTCTACTTGACACTTCCACTGGGTCTCCATTTCATATAGAAATACATCAGGGTTAGCTTCCCTAGTGTACCATGAAAACTACCTTCCTCCCAAGTGCCTAACTAAGTACATTCTAACAACTCGAGTCTCAGTATCCTTTATATGCCTTCCACCAACTCATATGTCCCATGTGCCCAGTTGTCACAAGTAAATATTGTTGTATCACTTATGGACTATGCATCATCCCATTGAATGACCCCTTCCTTTGATGGTGAAAAAACTTTGGGTCCTTGATGGTGTGCACATATATCTTGTTTAAGTCTTCTTCACCCAATGGCTCCACATATGGTAGACCATCCATCAATCAGTGGAATGATCATGTTCTTCCTTGTTCTCAAAACTGATGTAGCCCTTATTGAAATGCAAGTCAACATTGTTTTCATAACACCAAGGGTGCCCAAGTAATGTTGGGAAACTATCAGCCTTAAAAAGCTCTAGGACCTCAAAGTCTCTAGTAAACTTTTCCCCTTAAATAGTAATGGATGCACCTTTCAACACCCCTAGAGGCATGGCCTTTGTCCTATTAGCCATGTACAACACATTTAAGATGGCTACAATGGGGCCTCCCCATTTGATTCCATGCATCTAGAGTAAGGACATTTACCTTCACACTTATGTCAATCAATATATTACTCAAGAGCCACCCATCAACAACTACATTCAGTGTGATCTCCTTTGTCATAATCAATGTTGTGAGGAGGTAGGTTAACATGTAAGACTTGTCTCTCACCCTCCTCCAGCATGTGGTACCTTTTCCTTAGTTATTCTCCTAAAATAGGAATAATGTCTCCTATCATAACATTTGACACACTTCCCTAACCTCATCCATATCTTGTTGAGGAACCTCAACATTCTTCTTATGTTCCAACTAGCATGATTTCTCCTTTAGACACTAGATTTCTCCTTGTAAACTCCTAATCACCTCCATGGTTTCTTGGTACACCTCCTTCTGGTGGGTAGGATCAGGATATTTCCCATGTAACACTTCTTATCTTGTGATAAGGGGCCTCTACTTTGGTTCCTCTCGGGCGTGTGCAACCTCAGTGCATGTAGTGACCAAAATAGGCTCTAGCTTGAGTTAAGTGCTACCCTCGGCATCCATTATGGGTTGGTCCTCTTTACACTCACCATCCCCACATCTTTGTCCTTCTTCTGACTCTTGCTCATGTGGTCATACAACTTCAAGAACTCTTCATACTTGTGCTTCTTTCCACACCATGAGCATTACAACAAGTCTGGACACTTGTGCTTATAATGCTCTGTGGATCCACAAGTTATAACATGTTCCACGAGGAAATTCACTTCTTCCTCCTCCATGATATTTCCATGGCCTCTGAATCCTCCCAAAAGCCTCTTTCACGGCCTCCTCCATCCATGCACCCTTCATAATGATGACCATCATCCTTGGAGCTACTTGTAATCTGGTCTAGTGCACACCAAGATCAATGGCATCATGGATTTGGTCTATCAATCTACAATCCTTGGTGTCATGAGTAGTAGAGGTGCAAATCTTGCAATAGAAAGACACATTCTTATGGATTGTGTGTGTAATAATGGGCATCTTCTTGCATCATGATCTCCATGGAAAATATCACAGTCTACTAACATGGCGTGCACCGACTTTCATGGGAAATTTTCCTTTGTGTGTCCCTCTACTTCACAATCTATGCACCATAAACCACTGTGAGTCTCATGAGCTGAGTTCACAGATATTTTCTCAAGCTACTTTGCCATGGCAACAATTTGTGCTTCTAGGAATGGGCTAAATCTAGTATCAATGCTTCCCACTACCTTAGCACGTAACATCGCCTCTAAGGCCTCACGTGGATCTGTGAAGGTCTTATGTGAAAGCACCTCTTGAACAGTGTGATTAGTCCTCCGATAAACCACTGGAGCATGTTGTGAAGGATGAATGTCATAAAACAAATTAGATAGGAGAGTTTTGAAATGAGCGTCATACTCCCACACACTCTCTGTCATACCTTGTTAGATTTCCTTCAACGTGTTGATGTTCTTATGTTTAAACTTAGGAATGTGAAACTCTACCAAGAATTCATCACTCAACATTGTATAATCCACCACCACCGTCGATGAGGGTCATACTTTTTACAGTACCAACTATGCACATGCCCTTACAATGTAGTTACAAATTGACTTTCCTTCCTCTCTGGGGTAGTGATTCCCTTAGCACATACGCCATAGTAACTCACATTTTGCACATGCTCTTTATAACATCTTCCACACCTTATAATCGGGAAAATGCAAAACATCTCAAAAACACTACTGTTGAGGTTGTTGAGGCCCTTTCCCACCGATCATAACCTTGACCTCCTCCTAAATTTACTCCACCACCAGATCCACTAGATCCACTAGCTCATATCCCTCTAGATCCTCTAGATCCTCCTCCCGTAAGTAGGGTAAGGATCTCGAAGCGGTCACTGCCTCGTGTTTCCCACCATCATGCTAAACTACACACCGATAGTCTGTGATACCAAACCACTCCCAGATGTGTTTCCCGCACCACTTCCAAACACGATACCAAAAATTTGTGAACCCACACCTTTCCCAAATGATGTGCCAGAAAAATACCTCCAAACACTAGAAATGTTTGTGCGGCCATAGATGGGTGTAATGTAAAATGATATCTACTTGAAGCTATTTGCTCACCAACACCAACTGAACTAGAAGTACTTGTCTTAGATACTGGAAAACTAAGTTCCAGGTTTGGTCACCAGGTGGGCTAAGATGTGCGCCTACGGCTCTCCTTTCTCCATATGATGAGCTCTCACCACTAAGGGGGTTTCTCTCCCACGCTTGCCAAGATGGGGTAACACAAGCGCTCATGTCCCACGCCCTCCGTGTGAACCTCAAATCCTTCACTGTGAACCTCCACAATCCTTACACCAGGTAACTTTTCATCTATTTCAATTTTCTCGGTCGCATTTATTTCATCATCCTCTCTCCTTTCATGGCTCCATCACATCTTCAAAATTATTCAAGAGGATGAGATGTTTCTCATCTGA
This sequence comes from Taxus wallichiana var. yunnanensis, assembly GCA_018340775.1. Taxonomy (NCBI): domain Eukaryota; kingdom Viridiplantae; phylum Streptophyta; class Pinopsida; order Cupressales; family Taxaceae; genus Taxus; species Taxus wallichiana. The sequence continues at coordinate 695,740,760 of CM031239.1, forward strand.
ACATTTGGCACAATAAACCTCCCTTTCTTGAGCTTCATTATATTTGAGTTGCCTCTCTCTCTCTCTCTCTCTGCTTCTGCCACAAGGTCCTTCATCTCCACCACACCAGCTTCCACGCCCTGCACTAGCAAGAGTTTAGCTAGCCATAGGAAATGCTTCCAAACTCAAAGTGATAATCAAGATCTTGATGGCTAATGGTAAAGCACATAAGAAAGATCCTCTTGGCTCCCTTAAGAACTCAAACTCAATAATCTTTGGGCAAGAATACGTGGAGATCACGTATTCCAAGGTATAGCTAGTTAACACACCTCCACCAAAGTGATCAACAACATGAGTCTAGGTCAGATCAACATCCTGCAACTGTTGATATTCCTCCTAGGTCCAAACATGAGGTCTATAGTACCAACTCATCCTTGATGCATATGTTGAGAGCCATTCATACAACTCTACTGGGAAACAACAAAAGAATGTCTCATAAAGCTCATGATACATGTTCTCCTCCACCCATTTATGTGCATCAAACTTAGATCCAATGTTGAACCTCTGAGAAAACTCATCCTCCATGCTTTTAAGCTAGGTCTCGACACTTTCCAAGGTCATACACTCCATCATCACACATCATTCTCACAACAACTTCAAAAGAGGTCTTGAAAATGGAAACAAAAATGTAGTCATCTTTCATATACCTTCTTTCTACCCCAATCACGTCATCCTATCACCCAAGATATGCATTGGGCACTCACCTAAGGCACACAGGCACCGAGCCCCTCTTTATGTGAGCTTCATGAGAATGTTCCACCATTAATGGAGGATGGGTTAAGGAACAAAAATATATGCATTTACTCAAAAATAGAAATTACAAATACCATATTCGACACAGATGTACCATAAATGGAAATAAACATTGTAATAAGCATAAAGAAACTAGATCTGATCCATAACAACATGAATAACATAAGGTTTATACCCATAAACAAGGATATCTAGAATAACACATCATATATTGATTTATAAACATTTACAGTAGCCTCATTACATCACAAGGGTCATCCAAACTGAATATATCAAGTAATACCATCTCAAAACCCTATAAGATACTCTATACAAAAAACCCTAGCTATGTTCTTCAATCTCATCTTTGGTTTCATACCCGAGCGCCTACATCTATGTATGGCATCATCCTTTCCTAGCCTCTCTCTAACACTAACAACAACAACTAACTATAACAATGGCAACTCCCAACACCACAACCCACAACATTCTTACAGCACTTTGTTGCCTCTCCACTCTATTTATTTCAGACCCAAGCACTCCTTTAAATAAAATTTGGATCCTTCCTTCACCATCATAGCTTACCCATGATCAAATCACATGTCAGGTGGAAATGTGTTCCTCCATGATCAAGTGCCTTTGTCAGCTCGCCAAATCTTGATAAGCCTCCACTAACCATAATGATTCTTATCCCAAAATATTCCCTTCATGGAATATTCTTTCCTTGAGCCCCAAGACTCTAGGTTGGCACCTTATCCACTCATCATGCCTACTCAAACCTTCACGTGTTTTATCCATGTGATGTCATAGCATAAAATATGGCTAAGTCCTTAAACCATTGTTTTACTTCCATGTGCCCCCAAGTTCTGACTCAAACCCTTTCCTTGCACACTTTTCCCTGAGCACCTTTCTCTTGTACTCTTGCCTTCCACACATGTTGACCTTCTCCTTGGGACTTAGTTAATTCAAGGCCCAATAAGTAGGTTCAACACTAAGCATGATGGCACTTTTAGGTTCACAATGAGGGACCACATCTTACACTTGATGAGTGACTCGAAGCCAAGAAAGAGACACTTGGTGATTGGTGCGGAACTAGAGGTTACAAAGGATTAATTTCCCCTTGTTCAAGATCCTTTATGAGATCCTTGGTGACTTTAGATTTTTTGTGAAGTCTCCTGTAGTGAGATCCTTTAGTGTCCATTATTTTCATTTTTACAGCTCCCTTGAGTGAGCGGAGCTCATGGTTCTCTCAAATGCCTTCAAGGATGAGAGGTGAGATGCTTGCCTTGAGAGGGTTAGGAGACCACTAGATTCTATGAAAGAAATCCTCTTTCTCATGAAATATTCCTTAGATCTCGAATCATTGTTGTAGTTCTCTCATTAATATCACCTCATTCAAAATGCTCCATGAGACAGGTGGAAGAGGTGAAGATGTCAAAAAAATATGATCCATCATCTTCCACTCCTTCAATGAACCAATCAAAACTGAAACTCCTCATTTTGTCAATAGTCATTCACATATGATCTCTTTTCCTTACTTCAAATTCATCTAAGAAGTTGACCCAATAATCCTCAATTTGGGGACTATGGTGTAATTTAAGGAGATTGAATGTTTTAGGATTGTTTCGGATGTCAAAATCAGACTTGGATGTATATGAATAGAGGCTAAGGAGATAAAGGAAGCTTTAAGATTTGATGCATCTGCAACAATTTTTCATGAATAGATTCCAAGATATATAGGGAATGACATGCCCTTTTTGTGATTCTTACATATGTTATGGACTTGAGAAAGCTTCACACACAACTCAAACATTACTATTTTATCACTAAGGTACATAGGGAGTTTGCGAGGAGTGAGATTGAAGCCTAAAACCCTAATGTAGGTGAAAGTTGAGAACTGAGTGAAGAAACACCCATATTTCTCAATCAGTGTTGCATCTTGAGAGGATAACCTTAGCTTTGGGTTGCCTTCTAGAAGTCAGATAATGAACATGGTGAATGCATCATTCACCCTGGAAAAGTGATGGTTACTCTCCTTGAGCATGAGACGAGGATAAGTTTCATAGGAAAATGTTTTTGAGAAGCACTTGGAGTGACAATTAGGCCTTTGAAAGGTCTTGTGCTTACAAGAACATTTACTAGATACGAGGTCATAGTGAACTTTCTAGTAGTAGGCAGTTGGAGCAATTGACAATGAATATTGTCATTATGATTTGTCTCCAATCCAAGACTAGTTTCCTTCGGTGGAAAAAGGATGAATTAGGCCATCCAGTCTTGAAAATCCTTTATTGTCTCTTCACCCATCACTCTGCTCAATAAGATGATAACATCTGAGTAACCCTCATGGAACTCACTTCTTGACAAGATTTTTAGCAATCGGGAGGGTTTCCTACCTTGTTTTATCCATGACCCAAGTGCAAGGCCTTAGAGGTATGATTCATTCTTTACCCATTCATGTGATGTAAACTCTTTGGTGATGATGACCATACTACTGCTGGTTGGAATCTGCATACCCTAGGAAATACCCTTAGGAGTAAACAATGCAATAATTGAGTTGTCATCCATCCTCACTCTTATGGACTCAATTTCATAGTGTTATACACATGTTATGACCAATTATATACTTTGAATGGATAATGAATAGCCTCCTGCTACAAACAATCTGCTCATAAAGAGTTTCTCTTCCACATGCTCTCTTGGTCCTCCAAGCATCCTATTTTTAGGTCTTCAAGATCCATATGAGTGACATCAATGTCTCCCACACTTGGATACTCGATATCAGGGTTAAAATAGGTTCAAAACCCTAGTATTAAACTTCATATTTGTAAAAGGCACCAAGATGAGTGAAAACGGAGCTACCACATACTTTCGCACTTTGAAATCTGGAACTTTCTATTTTTGTAGGTAGGGTCAGAAAATACTATTTTTAGAATCTTTGCACAATTCTCAACCTATAAAGTTACCAATTCACCTAAGTTATTGCCATTGATGAGAATTTTCTATTTTTAGATAGCTACTTTTTCCAAACACATTATTTTTAAAAACTTTCCCAAATAACCCTTTTTGATGTTGTTTACTTTTCCAGGATATCTCAAATGTTGAAATTTTTCACTTAAAGCATCTACTATTTTTAGAAAATAGACTTACAAGTTTAAAATTACAATGAAACCACCATCAAAATGTTTTGTTTTACATTAAGATCTTCGACTCCAAATTTCATCATTTTATGTCCATTGAATCTATTAGAAATTTAAAAAGTAGGTTTTAGGGTTTAGGATTTCAATTTATTGTAACAAAAAAGCTAGGAATCAATGGATTTGTAGAGCTGCAATCTTCCCAAAGGCGTTTTGGAGAGGAATATTTTGGCAAAAATCATAGTGATCATACTCCCGTTTGAAAGATATGAGAAAATATTGTTTTTGGTGGCTATGGTTGTCTGAGAAAATTTTGGTAGCACCTCTAGTAGGAATTGGAGTTTTTTAGGGTGTTTTAGCAGCATCCTATGAACAAATGATGACTTGTGTAGAAGAAATGAGTTGCAAAAGTGTTTTAATGAACTTTTAAATCACCTTGTTAACTATGCTTTGAACCTAGGTTGAAGCTAGGTTTAAATGTGGTTAAAATCTAGTGAAATTGGAAAAATTGGGATAATTAGGACACAAAAGTGCACCTTGGAGTAGGATTATGAAAATTAACAGCATGAGAGGAGAGGTGGATGAGATGAGGGGTTGGGAAAAACACTTGTGAAGCTAGGTGAGGTCATATGAGAGGCTAGAGCTTCAACTTTGCATGAGTCAATTTTTCTTGTCCCCTTGTCTCCCTAGGGGAAGAAGGGAAAATTGGGACACAAAATTTCACCCATGGTGAGGGAGTGAGGGCACACTTTTGTGTCTCTCATGTCCCCCTTGCACTATGGGGAAAATGGGGCACACGAGACAAATAGGACACAGAGGGTACAAAAGTGTGCCTTGGGAGGAGGATAAGGGCACAAATTTGTGTCCCTCATGTTCCCCTTGTCCCCAAGGGGAAAATTGGGACACAAGGAAGTGAAAATTGCGCCTGGGCCAAGAATGGAAAGCCATATTTACACTAGATGTCCGAAATAGCTAGGAAACTTGCTTTTTCACCCCGGAGGCTTAGGATGATGTTTTGGGGTAAAATATTATATGATTTTGACTCCAAAACACATTATAATATTAATGGAACAACTTTAAGAACTTGAATAGGACTCTAATTAAAAATTTAGGCCCATTTTTGTTCGGAATGGAGAGGGAAATCGCATTGTTTGGAATGTTTCAAGAAACCTTTGAACTAAAGATAAAAATTTATGATTCCAACATGTAAAGAATTATCATATCGTTCTTATGCCTATTTTTTTCCTTATAAATCCTTATAGAGCTCCCATAAAAGTTTGATAAATTATCTTTGGAGATGAGGGTAGTAAAATATTTTAAAATTCAAGAATTGTTCCTCTGCCATCAAAACGAATGTTTACAATTACATTTGGGTTGTTGAAAAATACACCTTAAAGAATTATAAAATCCATCAAGAACCTTTGAGTATGTGTTGATTTCCACACTCCAATCAAGTTCATCTCCAAGATTATTACAATAAAAATTGTTGAAAGAGATGTATGATTAGATTACTTAATTAAGCTATCACAAGGAATTTTGTAGAAAGCTTATATATTAATAAAAGAGTTGATTCTAGGTTGCACTCTAGGAGATGAGGTTAATTTACCTTTAGATACAATATGTATTCATTTTGAAAAGACAACAAAGGAATTGGAAACTTTAGGTGTTGAAACTATTGAACATGAGGATATGGAAAAAAAAGCGTTACTTGGTGCTTGTAAAGATGCAATGTAAATTGTTTAATGTGATTATCAAGTGGAAGCTTCTTACTCTCTTCATCTCTTCGTGTGCAACTTCTCTGATCAGTGATAACAGTTCTTCATGAGTGAATACTCAAAACCTTGCACAAAGGATGGGATCAAATGCCAATAACACTTCTCTTATTCTTGGCACCCACCATTTTCCTCACTAATAATTTTATTTTTCATTCCTTGATGTATGACATTTGTTTTCTCAGGTTAGCACTCCCATAAGTCCATGCATTTTTGAAGGGTGATATTGTATGTACAAGAACATTGTCATACATATTGCAAATGGCACCATACTTGACCAAGCTTCTCAAGAACAATATGTTCATCAAATTGTTCAACTTATCATTTGATGGCATAATAGAGTATTTCATGGAATACAAGTCGAAACAATAAAAGTTTGGTCATTTAATGTTCAAATCATGAATTAATTCCGCTCCGCCAATGACTTGTACACATCCAAATGACATCAGACCTTGAGACAAGCTCAAATAGATCATTATTTGTTAATGACAACCCAACATGGTGCAACAAAATATGGTGATATGGAAAATCATGAATTCACCAAGGAAAATGCACAATGGATGTAGGTAAAATTATATGGCCTATGTAGTGAAAACTACTAAGAATGACTGGAGATATGTTTAAGCTATAGACTGATTGATCTCGGGTTATCACAAACTAAGCAAGTGTTTGTTATGCATCTAAAGAAAGTAACCGGGTTGCGAGATCCGGGTCCTTCATGGAGTGAGAGATCATGAAACACATCACAAATCCAACATGGTCAATGAGTTCATTTCTCATATAATCAAGATAGGCAAACTCTTGGCCCAATGGATTCTCGCAATCTAGATGTCATTTTTGGTGTCTAGGTGTATGTCCATGTCATTCCAATGGGGTCCACATGTACCCACTTTATTATTGTAATAAATATTTTAATTAGGTCACTTATGTGAATTAAATTGTGTTATTTTAATAAAGTCACTTTACTTTATTAAAATAAAGTTATTAAATTATAATGTGACCTAATTATGCCCTAAAGTGATGTCATGTAAACCCTAACTACCTTATAACCAACTTTTGATTTATAAAAGGAAGTTAGAGATCATTTGTAAAGGGTCTTGGAGGTTGGAGGAACTTTATGTCCTATGGTCTCAAGGCAGGAAGTTTATAAAACTTTGTGTTTAGATACTTTCCATGGAGATTGATCATTGTGAAGACTTTGTTGAAGAGATAATAAGGAAAATTTGTGTTCTTTTGTAAGAAGAAATGCATGAATGCTTATAGAACTTTGTGTCTTGAGATTCTTATTGGTTATGTTTGTTCTTATGTCAAATGTAATATTTCATTTCTTTCATTTTCATGCAAAGTACTAACATTCAGTCTCTGCTTGCATGGTGTACTTTCTAGCATGTAGAAATGAGATCTATGTTTTCTTATTCTTGAATGCTCCCTCTCTCCATTATTTTCCAATATATTTATTTCTCTCTATTCCTTTCTCACTTTCCTTTCTTTATCCTTTCGGGTGCTTTTGGGTTAAAAGTATCCAAAACCCCACAAACCCATCATACGAGGGAGCCGCCTCTCAAATGCAGAGGTTAGATCACCATGTCGATAGGTGATCTCTCCAATGTTGCAAGTTTTATGTCAGATAATGCGGGAGAAGTCATGGTGAGATTTGAATAAATCAAAGTGACATAAAATCTTGCCATCGTGATGAACCATATAAATTGGTTCCTCCTTGTAAAATCTGGTATTTGCAAGTGTTGTAATTGGCATATATGAAAATGTGGAAAAATACCGAAGGCATGAGAAGCTGTTTGACAAAATGCCTTATAGACATGTGGCTCCATAGGATGCCTTGGTTGTTGGATACTTGCAAAAGCTTTTGTTAAAAAGCATATATAAGAGTTCAAGCGAATGTAATGGGTAGAAGTGTAAGTAAAAATGAGAATGCCTAGAGTATTTCTAACCATAAAAGCTTCATTTGGTTTTATTTAGATGTTGGTGTTCTAGTTTAATGAATGGAGGGTTGTAAATATGTAAATGGAGTCACGTTTTCTATAACAACCCTTTGTTTTAATTTGAATTTTGTGGTTATCTAGGTAGACCCATGTGTGCAAGACATAGAAAAATTAGTGGACATAACTTAAACTCCTCTTCTCTCACTCACAAAAATAATATAGGCATGGTTTTCTTTTCGTTAGGAATTAATAATATCTGATGCGGAATAATTCCTCAAAATTACAATAATAAGAAGTATGAATAGAATTACATAAATGAAAAATGCACAACACGAAGACAATATTTAACGTGGTTCACCCAATGTGGGCTACATCCACCAAGAACACTTGCTCATATTTTATTACAAGCCAACAGTCTTCACAATTACAATAATCAGATCTTGTTTGGAGTTGTGCTCAACAAACCCTCCCGAATTCGCACTTGAATTCACACACACTATTCACCTTCACAAAACACACTCATATAAATCCTATTGTATGTCCATCTATTTATAAGTACATCAATAGGTAGCCAAGAGGTAGTTTTACAAAACAATGGGTACCAAAAACCATGGGCCCAAAAATAGCCCATAACGGTTACCCATTACCCATGGGTTAATAAACCACCCATGAAAATTTGCTTGGGGGCTTCACCCCGAACCCCCTTGACTCGCTCACCGGTGAGCGGGACCACCATAAAAATATCCGAGTGTAACACATGGAAGGTGTACATAACTCTAACATGAAAACATGCTCCATAAACATAACAATCTCCCACTTGAGACTGATTTCCACTGAGCAAGCTTCTCAACCCTTCACTGTCATCCATGAAGGCCAACCAAAGCTGAACATAGCTTTAGTTTATCCCTTGTGACCACCTTGGTCATCATGTCTGCAAGATTCTGACTGTTATGAATCTTCTCTAACTTCTACTTATCTTCCTTCAAAGTTGTCCCGATGAAGTGATATCTCAACTATATATGCTTCATCACGGAGTGGAAAGCGAGTTCTTAACTAGGTGTATAACACTTTGACTATCACTATACAACTTACATTCCTCCTACTTATGCCCCAACTCCTCAAGCAATTGTTGTAACCAAATCATCTCTTTGCTTGCCTCTGTGGCAAAGAACATACTCACCTCCGTGGTTGAAAAGCCACCAACTTCGTAGTCGTGAAATCCACTCACCGTTGTCCCACCTTCAATGTAAAAATATAACTTTCGTGCTCCTCTTGCTATCTACATCTCCAGCCATGTCTAAATCTACATAACCACGTAAAGTGGTGTCTCGATCCATTGTAGCACAAAACTATCCCAATGGTCCCTCTCAAATCATCAAGGATCCACTTTCTCGCTTACCATTCTCTTTACCTAGATCACTCATAAATCTACTCACAGCTCCCACTGCATGGGAAATATCAGGCCTAGTGCACACCATAGCATACATCAAACTACCAACCGCTGATGAGTAAGGTACCTTGGACATCTGGTTTCTTTCCTGCTCTGTCTTGGGACACTGCTCCTTTGATAACTTAAAATGGCCTGCCAAAGGAGTCCCAACCGGTTTAGCATCATGCATGTTAAACCTATCCAATACCTTCTTAATGTACTCTTCTTGAGATAAATTCAACTTCCATTCCTTCCTATCCCGAGTTATCCTCATACCAAGGATTTTCTGCTACCCCCAAATCCTTCATATCAAAGGATTCACTTAGTTGTTTCTTGAGTACTTTTATTTCCTGCATGTTTTTACCTGCAACCAACATGTCATCAACATACAAACATAGGATAATATAACTTCCATCCTTAAATTTATTTGTATACACACAATGGTCATAATGACATCTAATATAACCTTGCTCCATCATGAAGCTATCAAACTTCTTATACCATTGACATGGAGCTTGTTTCAAGCCATATAAGCTCTTCTTCAGTTTGCACACCATCTCCTCTTTACCTTTGACTTCATATCCTTCTAGCTACTACATATATAGCTCCTCCTCCAAATCACCATGGAGAAATGTAGACTTTACATCTAACTGTTCTAAGTATAAGTCTTCTGCTGCCACTATTCCTAGAACAATTCGATAGAAGTCATTTTTACTACGGAAAAAAAATATTATCAAAATCTATACCTTGTTTCAAAGTAAACCCTTGACCACCAACCGGGCCTTATATCTTTTCTTTCCTCCTTCTTCATCTTTAACTTTGTACACCCACTTGTTCTACAATGCTCTTTTGCCTTCCAGTAGCTTCACCAAATCCCAAGTCTGGTTCTCCATGAGATACTTATGCTCCTCATCCATGGCTTGCTCCCACTTTTTACTAGCATCTACCTACATTGCTTCATCAAATCTCTCTGGCTCTCCACTATCAGTGAGTAATAAATAATAAAGAGAAGGAGAAAAATGTTCAGGTTCTTTTCTTACCCTAGAAGACCTCCTCACTGTAGGAGTTTGGGGTTCTTGTTGAGTAGGTTCCTAAACTGATTCATGGGTCACTGTCCCATCCAGAAGATCCTCTACCACTACATATTCTTTCTTGGATTCTTCCCTATTTTCCTGCAACTGTTGCTTATACATGACTTTCTCATTAAAGACCACATCCCTAGACCGAATGATTTTCTTGTCCTTAATACTCCAACATTTAAATCCAAAGTCATCACCACCATAACTAATAAAAGTGCATTTTTCTAATTTAGCCTCTAGCTTGGTCCTATCATCCTTGTCAATATGAACAAACACCTCACATCCAAAGACTCTAAGAAATGAGTAATCGACTTTCTTACCATACCAAGCCTCCTCAGGTATGCCTCCATCCAAGGCACTTGAGGGTCCTCTATTTATCAAGTACACAGTTGTGCTCACCGCTTCTACCCAAAAAGAAAGAGGCAGTCCTGCATGTATCCTCATGCTCTAAGACGCTCCATTATTGTTCTGTTCATCCTTTCGACACCCCATTCTGTGTGGGGTTCTGGGCAACCGCTTTTTACTCATGGATTCCATTCTTAGAACAATAATCATCAAATTCATTGTTGCAATACTCCCCTCCATTATCTAACTTGAGACATTTTAACTTAAGACCTGTTTCATTCTCTACCAAGGCTTTCCATTTAATAAAAGTATCAAATATGTCGATTTGTTTCTAACACAATAAACCCAAAATTTCCTTGTTGTATCATCAATAAAAGTAACATAATAACTTGAACCCCCAAGAGATGATACCTGAGCTGGCCCCCACACATCAGAATGTACCAACTCTAACTTACTCTCTTTCTTCGTAGGTCCAACCTTGAGAAACCTTACTCGCTTATGTTTCCCATATATGCAGTTCTCACAGAAATCCAAACATGTTTTTGTATATCCAGGAAAATTCTTCTTTATGATGTCCATGCCCTTATGGCTCATATGACCGAGCCTATAGTGCCATAATGTTGTATCTGCATCTGAAGCCACAAGATTACAATCATTAGTACTATCAGTGGATAAATACAAGGTTCCAACCTTCTTACCTCTTGCCACCATAAGAGCACCCTTGGTAACCTTCTAAGAGTCAGCTGTAAATATCACAGTACAACCATCACTTCCCAATTATCCCGCCAATATCAAATTTCTCCTTAATGTAGGCACATGTCTGACATCCTTCAATAGCCATGTATTCCCATTCTGCATCTTAACCTAAACAGAACCTTTTCCAACTATCTTGTAAGGCTCATCATCACCAAGAAAAACATGCCCAAAATCCCCTTGAACATAATCAACAAAATAATGCCTATGTGGAGTAGCATGAAAAGAAGCCCCTAAATCTAAAACCCAAGATTCAATAATATTATGCAAAGAAAGAATCAAAGCATCCTGGCATACATTACCCGATGCCACATTTGCCTCCTTGTTTTCTTCATGTTGTTTCTTCTTATTCCGAAGCTCCCAATAGTCCTTCTTTGCGTGACCAGAATTTCCACAATTCCAACATACAATCTTGCTCTTGGATTTTGACCTTGCCCGATCTTTCGATTTTCCACGGTTTCCTCTATTCTTTTGTCTCCCTCTAGTTTCCACTGTCAAAGCATTCCATGAAGTAGAAGATTCCCCAGATTTTTCTTCGCATTTCCTCACTTAGAATCACCCCTACAACATCTTCAAACTTCAACTTTGAGTTAGCTGGAACCGAGTTGCTTATTGCCATTACCAGGCTATTCCAACTTTCAGGTAAAGAGCATAGAATTAATAAAGCCCTAACTTCTTCATCAAATTCTATTGTAACCAAAGCTAGCATATTCACAACCATATTGAAATCATTTAAATGATCTGCTACTAAACTATTCTCAGACATCTTCATATTAAACAACTTTTTCATTAAAAATATCTTGTTAGAGGCGAGGGTTTTGTTGTATATATCTTCTCTTCGGGTAGATATGGGAATAACAGAGGCGTAGGTAGAAGGCACACAACATAAGGTGTCGACATGAAGAAATTTGTGCCTTGGCATAGGTAAAGGGTGCATGACATAAGGTGTCGACATGAAGAAATTCGCGCCTTGGCGCAGGTAAAGGGCGCACGACATAAGGTGTCGACATGAAGAAATTCACGCCTTGGCGTAGGTAAAGGGCGCACGACATAAGGTGTCGACATGAAGAAATTTGTGCCTTGGCGTAGGTAAAGGGCACATGACATAAGGTGTCGACATGAAAAAGTTCGCGCAGGCGCAGTAGAAGGCGCACGTCAAAGAGTGTCGACATGAACATGGATGTGCCCTGGCGCAGGTAGAAAAGTGTCAACACGAAAAGGTTCACGCCAAGGCGCAGGTAGAAGGCGCACATCAAAGAGTGTCGACATGAACATGGATGCACCTCTGGCACACTTAAGAGTATGACGACATGCAAATGGATGTGCCAAGGTGCATCTTCAGGAGGCACAACATTTTGAGCGCTGACAGGAAGCAGACCCTGACCCAGATATTCAAATGGCCATAACTTTTCACAAGGAGCTCGGATTCACGCAAGGTTGGACTTTTCGGAAAGCTTACGAGGTCCTCTGTCCAACTACGATTGGATATCTTTAATTAGGTGAGAAAAAATTCTTTAAAATTTAAAATATACAGTTCACCACTTTTTGGGTTTGCTAGGGTTCTCACCTACCGCCATAATGAGATAAATTAAATGTAACCTAGAGGTGGTTGGGGTAGATTTGGATTTCCTCTCTCTTCCCTCTCTCATTCTTCCTATAAATTGTAAGGAGGGGCTTCTTTCTAAAGGTTGGACATTCTTGTTTTGCCCCTCCCTTCTCCTCTTGTCTGTAGGTGGATTTTGTGGAGTTCAAACCTCCCATCTAAAACTGCAATGCAACTTTGCCTCTTGGCATTTTGTAGTGTATTGTATCAATCTTTGGAGCAAATAATGCATGTCTGTGGATGATTCTCAACCCTCTCTGTGTTCATTTTACATGCTTCTGATCTTTCACTGCAATTTGGTTATCTATGCATGATCTTGCATTGCCTTTTAATGGTTTTCATTTATTGGCAAGATAGGTGTTCATCATTCCTCGGTGCATCACCTTTGTTAGTTTAGATTTATTTTTATGCATCTTCTTACCTGTCTCCTTAGCAAGTTAGATTAGGTTTTTGAGTAAACCCTCTACATTTTTGTGTGCATCTCGAATAGAGGAATAGGAACCGGCCTTCATCCAGAGAGCTTTTCTTATTTCCCAAGGTCCCACACTTGGGAAAAGCTCCATGTTATGTAATCACACTAAGAGTCTCAACCCATCGAGTTGCAGACATTCAGGGGTGTTGTGATTTTCCATCAATAGTTTTGGCATGCCTGGTGGGACAAGAGGTCATTCCACAAGATTTGAAGGAATTTTCAAGAAATTTGGACTAAAAAATTACAGGTTTTACAATTTCAATTTTTCACCTTCCAGGTTGAACTTTGAAATCGATTTTCAAGGGCTTAACTTGCTCAAAACAAGTCAAAATTTCACCAGTTGATAGATCGGGGATAATATTCAAAAGGGTATTCTTATATTTTTGAGATTTTGACTTTCAAATTTTCATGGTTTTTAGTATTTTGGGTTTTCCCAGGTGTTGAGCATGTCCCAAGTTCTGACACGGTGTATTTCAAGTTTTGTAAGTTACCTTACATGACCTAAGTTTTACCTGTACCTTTTGGGGATTAGTAGTTACACAACAAACCCGATAACTGAATTGAAGAACTATATCTTCTGGGTCCTTCAAGCTTTTAAATTCTATTTTTTAATATTGTCAGGTTTGGTGTGTAACTTGGCAGAATCTAGCCTTTTGAGGCTCATTATCTAACACATCTGGCGACTCCGAAGGGGATAGAATTTAGTGGTTTAGTAGCAATAGTTGCCCAGGTGCATGAGAAGAATTTGAACCAGGTCTGATACTCGAGAAGAGGGGTTATTTGTCCACTTACAGCTATCACCAGGCAGAGGAAGGAGAGGAAGAGGACCACGAAGATCACCATCTCCACCTAACCTGGACTTTGTCTACACCTCCACCTAGTAGACCTTTTCTCGCATCAACCAGAGTTCTTAGGCCAATCATAATGGCACATCTACCACCGAATCCCTTTGTCAATTTCACTGGCAGCAGCCCACTTGCCCTCAATGCATAAAATCCGGTTCAATTGCAGGCATTGAAGAACATTCCATTTTCACCGGAGAAAATCATACCTCTCCTAGTGATCATCATGTCAAAGACATTGCTAACGCTTTTACAATCCATGAGATATATGAAATGGATGTTCTTGTCAAATTGATGGCATCTTCATTCAAAGGGAAGGCATTGCAATGGTTTAGGAGCCTTGGAGTTGGTTCTATCCAAATTCGAATCGATTATGCATAGTTCTCCATGAGCGGTTTGGAGAAAAGGCATACAATTTGTCTCTACTAGAACAATTGACAACTATCAAGAGAGCTCCCAACGAGCAAATGGCGACTTCAACTTTAGATTTCAAAGGTTTTGGGATAGGATCCCGGTGGCGTTAGGCCAACAGTGAAGGTGCTTTTCTATATTATCTTAAGGCTTTGAATTCGATATTTCTATGTTAATTCAATCTATGGGAGGACAACTTACTGTCGATGCTTATAGCATTGCCATTAGGGCTGAAAACTGTCTTATTCAAGCTGGTAAGTTGGCTCCTAGGCCTCCCATGCCCTTGTATCCAAACTTAGAAAATCCAAGCACTAGTCAAACACCCACTTTGGCTCCTATTCCCACTCCTAGAAATCAAAGTTCAAATGAAACTTCTACTTCATCCTCTAGTGCTTCAAATGAACTCCAGGAGGTTATGAAACAATTACAGAACCTTGGAAATGAGCTAGTGACTATCAAAAGATAGCAAGCTCAAAGTGCTAGACCGTATCAACCTCAAGCACAGTACCAAGCTAGGCCACCATACCAGCCCAATAGGCCACCCAATCCAGCTGCAAATCAAAGCCAAGTAAGGCCTCCCACCAATAGACCATTTCAGCCCTATAACCCCAATGTTGCATCTACTTCTAAAGCCTTAGTGCCAGTGTAAAACAACATAGCTCAAGAGTATGATTGGTGTTTCCCATGTAATGAACCTCACAACCAATCTATGTGCTTCAATGGTGCTTTGAACCAAGCCTTGATGGTGACAACTACTGGCGTAGAGGGTGAAGTGAGTCAAGAAGCAAATCAGCAACAAGGGACATCTCAACAAAACATAGCTCCAAATGATACCGCACTTGTGAATTGGAAAACTAAGGATTTTTGTGGCATGAATCAAACAATTTCTCAGAGTGTAGCAACTAACACAAGATCAAAGAAGAGGAATATTGGTAAAGGGCGGTCATTGGCTCTAAGTGATCTATAACCTTCCATCACTCCACAAGTGTCGGTAAGCAAAATACACTCTAAACATGCGAGGACAACCCAAACCACCTTTTAAGCCAACTCAAATGCCAGTAATTTCTTGCTACCCATGCGCAAGAAAGGAATGTGCGGGCTAAAGGACAACAAAGAGATCTCTCATCCCCATTTAGCATCATTGATCAAATGAAGAAGAAAAATGTGAATATATCAATGTGGGAATCTTTAGCCATCCCGAGGCCAAAGAGATCTTCTACAAGCTGCCATGAAGAATTGGTCAACTTTAAACCAAGCGAGTCCATATGCAAGAGAATGTCCTCAAAAATGTTGCTCAGCCTGAAGGGAATCATGGAGGAAAACAAGGTAAAGTTTTTAAGCCCCCTCCATTCTATGTTTCATTAATAATTGGGGATAAACTAGTACACAATTGCATGATTGATTACAGGGCAAGTAGTTACTGTCATGCCCAAGCAAATAGGTGATCACTTTGGGTCTCCAATATGAATTCATATCAAAGGGGGTAGTGCAATTGGATGGGACAGCAGTAGCAACGGTGGGAGTGATTAAAGGTTTGAATCTTACCTTGCATACATGCCCCAACGTTACCGTTTTGCAAGATGTGTCGGTGATAGATTTGTCACCACTCTTTGCCCTATGTTTATCAAGGATTTCACAAATAAATTGGAGGCTACTTATCTCTGATTGGTCACACATGTTGTTCGAAACAAGATATGGTACTAAGGTCACAATCGGATCTGAACCAATTGTGAACTTTCACATTAAGCCCCATACTCCAAGCCAAATCAATGCCAACTATTTAGCATTTGATCAAGAAGATTATCAAGCACGAGATGAAGCTAACACCAAAGTTGGAAGCATCCTAGATTTGACTCTTGATGAATGGGCAAGCAATGTACATGCTTTTGATCCCTACCAAGAAGTGGAAGAATCTAACCTAGGAGTTTATTGCATACATGAAGAAAACTAGTCTATTCCTAGCATCACCAAACTAGACCATAAGGATGACAATGAGGTATGGCGAGTTATTTTTTGATAGATCAAGGAGTAGGAAAGGTGCGGGAGGAGGAGGAGTTATGCTTGTTTCACGTCAAGGCATCAAATATTATTTAGCTTTTCGTTTCAATTTTTCTGTTCAAATAACACGGTGAATATGAAGCATTGATTCATGGACTTCATTGGGCCAGGAAAAGGGGCATAAAGAACGTGCGGGTGTTTGGAGATAACGAGCTAATCGTTAACCAAGTTAGGGGACAACATGCTTTGAAAAGAATGACCTACTGAGGAACTACAAGAACAGGGTATAGGACCTCATTGAGGATTTCAAAGCTTTCAACATCGTGTCCATACCTCGAGAAGAAAAATGAAGCCGCGGATAGGCTCGCGCATTGGAGCAACGCTTTGATGTGGTTGACAACATCGAAGGGGAAAAACACAACCACATATCCATGTGATTGTGAGGCCGAGTTCCGATAATAACACAAGGTGGCGGTGTTTGAGAACGATCAACGAGATCGTCAATTTTTTACAAAAAGAGGTTGAATTCTCGGTAGGAATCGGGACAGGACTATAGCGACGATGGGGATTAAGTAGTGTAACTATGGACAAACAAACTTCCTAAGGGTTTAGTAACATTGGAGTCTATCTTCAACCCTAACAACCGATTCCGTAAGGAAAAGGCTAACATACGAGTCAAGAGAGAAGATTCGAGCTAATTACGGTTGGGGAAGGCAAAACACTTCAAATTGGTAAAGTGGCCATTAAGCGGGGAGAAATCAGATTTCATACTGACTTTGCCAAGAATTTCCGGATGTCTTCGTATGGAACTATGAAGACTTGAGAGGATTCAATCCGAAGTTGGCACAACATACCATAGAATTGGATCCAGGATCTTTAAGCCCATCGTGCGAAGCAAGACCAGTCAACCCTCACATTGAGCCACTAATGAAGAAAGAGTTGAACAAGCTAATAGAGGCAAGCATTATATTCCCGATCAAGCACTCAAGTGGGTTGCAAACTTGGTTTTGGTCGGGAAGAAGAAGAGTGGAGAAATCGGGTTGTGTGTGGACTTAGAGACCTCAACAGAGCATCTCTCAAAGACCATTACCCACTTCCTTGATGGAACAAATATTGCAAGTGGTATCTGGTTCGGAGAGATTCTCTCTCCTAGATGGCTACTTAGGGTATAATCAGGTAATGGTGAAAGAAGATGACCAGTTCAAGATGGCTTTCACCACCAAATGGGGCACCTATGCCTACAAGAAGATGCCATTTGGGCTATCAAATGTTGGAGCCACTTTCCAAAGGGAAGCGGATATGGCATTCAAGGGTTGATCAACAAAATAGTTCTGATATATCTTGATGACATCACCGTATTCTCCAAAAATGCAGTGGATCACCTCTTTCATCTGAGGCAGGTATTTCAGAGGTGTAGAAGATTTGGGGTATCATTGAACCCCAAAAAATGTATATTCTTGGCTCACGAAGGAAAACTTTTAGGCCATATTGTTTCAAAGGAGGGATTGATGATTGACCCAGAAAGAGTTGAAGCAATTTGAGCGTTGCCATTGCCAAGTCATAAGAAGGCTCTTCAAAGCTTCTTGGGAAGGATCAATTTTTTCTGCAAGTTTGTTCCAAACTTTGCAGCTCTCGTAAAGCCAATAACGCTGATGTTGAAAAAGAGCATGACATTTAAGTGGACATCTGAAGGCAAGGCAAGTTTTGAGGCAATAAAAGAGGCTATATCTCAAGCTCCAACTCTCGTCAATCCAGACTTCTCCAAGGATTTCTTGTTATATGCCTTTGGTGGTGGAGACACAATTTCGCAATCCTGGTACAACAAAACAAAGAAGGATTAGAACAACCAATCGCTTTCTTCAGTCAAGGCTTGGAGGAATACGAAACTAGGTACTCTTTCATTGAAAAACATGTCCTTGCAGTGATTAGAAGCTTAAAGAAATTCAAGCACCTAGTCTCAAACAACAAGATCCAATTATTGGTCTCTCATGCGAGGAGTCAAGGACTTCCTTCTAAACAAGGATCTAAATGAGAAACGTGCAGGATGGATCACTCATGTCATGGAATATGACATCGAAATTAAGGTCACTAAGTTGGTCCATGGAAAGGGATTATGTGAACAACTAGCTTTGAGTCAACAAGTTGAAGTAGGTGATGAAAAAGAGACTGTCTTGGTACTACAAGATGGTCGAAGCGAGAAAATGATGATGTGCCCACTCCTTGTTGGACTCAGAATATGATACACTTCCTACAGAGTAGGCCTATGCCCTCTAGAATTGAGCAAAGAAAAAAAGGAGATACTTTAGATTACAAGCCATTCCATATGTGCTTGTTGATGGTGTTTTTGTTCAAGAAAGACATCAATGGAGTTCTATTGAGGTGCATTGGGACAGTCAAATTGAGAGTGTGTTACAAGATTTTCATGATGGAGATTCATAGGACATTTTTCCCCACAGATATAACAACTCTCAAGATAATGAAGGCAGGGTATTATTGGCCCACAGTGTTCAGCGACTGCTATACATGGATAAGAAAGTGTAAGAAATGTGCACTCTTCACAGGCAAAGAAAGACTAGCAGCGCTTCCATTGCACCCAATTTTGGTTGACCAACCATTTATGCAATGGGGATTGGACTTCATTGGGGTCATAAATCCAAACTCAAGCCAAGGCCACAGTGGATTCTTGTGGCAATGACTATTTCACCAAGTGGACCGAAGCAGTAGCGCTCAAAGAAGCAAATGAGTCTAACATACTAGACTTTTATGAAGGAATAGTGACCAGGTTCGGTGTGCCAACCACTATCATATCAAACAATGCATTGGCATTCATAGGTTCCAAGATTATAGAATGGGTTATCAAGAATGGAATCTATTTGAGCACCTCTTCAAATTATTACCTTTGGGTAATGGACAAGCGAGTCCAGTCCACAAACAAGAATTTGCTAAGAATCATTAGAAGGACTCTAGATGAAAACCAAAGGACATGGCATACCAAGCTAAAATCATCATTATGGGCTAACAGGATCACACTAAAGAGATCTATAGGTAATTCTCCCTACAAGTTAGTCTATGGGAAAGAGGCAGTGTTGCCTATATCATTAGAACTACCCGCATTGGAGCTCATGAAGCAGTTGGAGTTGTCTGAGTTTGAACCAATGGAGGCCAAGTATGCGAGTTGATGGAATTGGAAGAAATAAGAGAACATGTAGTTACTGATGGTTGAAAAGGATCAGGGCCTTAGTAAAAGATGGTTTGATAAGAAGGCAAGAGCGAAGGACCTTCCGGGAAGGGGACCTAGTTACGAAATGGAATGCGAGATCGGGCAAAACCAGGAAGGCATTCCAAGTTTGATGCCATTTGGAGTGGCCCCTACATGGTCATGGGATGTAAAAGTAGTAATTCCTTCCATTGTCTACATTGGATGGAGAAGAACTCCGATTCCGGTTAACGGAATCTATCTTAAACATTCTTCTAAAAGGAAAAGGTTTACCCTTGTAAATATTAGCCTAGATTTCAATTCCTCTTAAGTCCGTATGCACATTGTCTTGTTGTAGTTAGGTTTCAATTTCCCTAAGTGCTCTAGCACAGGTTTTGTTGCTCTCGGTTGAATTTCTATAGTTCACATGCTCTCAAAGAAGGAGTTGCGGTATTGTTGGTCATCAAATAGGACTTTACGAAGAACAATGGTCGGGGGACAAGAAGTCCCTCCTCTTTAATGGGAGAGGTTCCCTTATTCGAAAAACGAACCTATTTACAAATATACAAAACATGATTTTCTCTGTTGAACTTGGATATTACAAAAGTGTTTTCTATAAAGATCATCAATTACAAAAGGACCGAGGAATGAGAATACGAGAATGAGCGAGAAAGGCAACATGCGAAATTATAGATATGAGAGTAATTCTTTATGTATGCAAAGTTCTGATGAATTGAAACAAGATCATTTGTATCATATAAATAAGATGAAATTTAAAGACACAAAGTTCTCGTAAATAACATCCGCCCGAACACAAAGTTTCTTGACATAACATGAACAAATGATCTTCACAAAATTAAATGAAAGTGGGGATAAAAGAGACCGAGATAGACAAAGAATGAAAAGCCCTTATGTATTGATTTCTTTATGATCTATTTACACTTTCAGAAAATAAGCCAAGTTCTTCCCCTTTTCAAAATGGCGTGGAGAGGCCATTATATAGCTTACAAATCAGTTACTCTTTGTAACCACTTCTTTTAACTAAAGATTAGTTAAGGATTGCCAATCGATACCTCAACTTATTACTGATGAATCCGAGAAAAAGAATTAGAAAAGAAGAGAAGAATAAGGAGAAGAAGACATGTGGTTATGAATGGGAGGGACCCACTGACTTCAAAATTCGCTGCCTGAATCTCTTCAATGCCTCGGCTATGTCTCTGCCACGAGGGACTGACGTGTTGGTGTGGCGAGTCCAAAATCCGAGGCACTTCTCCATTTCCTTATCAAACTCGACATGAGTATGATAGTCTTTATTTGCTTCTTCAATGGCAGATTGAAGAGAGCAGATCTCCTTCATTTTCTCTTTGGAAATGGAGCTTTCCTTGAATAGATTATCTTTGACAAAAGCTCTGAATTGAGCTTTGATTTCTTGCAAGGAAAGAGGCACACCAAAAGTTTCATCCTAAAGATGACAATGTGTATATCTTTGAAAGCGATACTGACAGTGTCTTGAAAGCCTCACCCATTCGGCTACTATTCTTGGCTCTCCCAAAGCCTCCTCCAAGACTTTGATCTTCCACTCCATGCTGTAAACCCAGGACTTTGAAAGATTATCCTTTGCATCATCAAAAACCTTATTCACCAATAAAATGTTCTCATTATGTCTGTCCCATGAGACGGAGGTCTACTTATCAACCTGCTCCAGAGTTTGAGCTCTTTATCTATGACCTCGATAGTGGAGGAGATTTTGTTGCAAATGTTCACCTTTCATGGAGTTTGAAAGCTTCATCGATGAAGTTCAATCCTGCAACAAGCATATCTTCCACCATGGCCTCCATAGCTCTGCCATAGATGGAATACTTGTGCATGTCTTTGATACTTTGTACTTCATCTTGGCTCAAAATTATAGGTGGCGGAAGGGTAGTCAATGGGGTAGGGTCCAAAAATTTGTCCTTAGACAAAAGAGATTTGATAAAACCTATGAGAATCTGGGCTTGTTCCTCCAACTGTTCAATATTTTGCTGCCCTTTCTCTACCCTCCCAATGACTCTTGTGACCGTTTCCTAGAGGTTGTGGATCTCACCTTCAGGAGTAGACTCTCCCATTGGAATCCTTGAGAGTTCTAGGTCAAATGCTGCGAAGTCCCGCTCGATTTGTCTCTTGTAGGCTTAGCATCTCCGGAATTACCGACCTTGAGCATCAGACACTATTCTGGAGGTGATTCTGGCTTTCTTGGCACGAGAAGGAGTAGTGCCTAACAAGGCTGCGACAGCATCAAAATTTGACCCTGAGCTCCGAGAGGAAGATTTCCTCTTCCTACTGTCAACAAAAGGTTGCACCCACGCAAAAGAGGAAGAGGAATCAGCAGGAGGGGCAAGAGGACCAAGAGACAGAGAGCTCATGACGCTCAAGGTTTACACAGCTGTTGATTCAAGTTGAGATGTGAGTGGGGCGCTTGAGACAATTGCGGCAGAAGAATCAATAGCACTTGGAAGTTCAGTGCTCTGGACTTCCTTATCTTTATCCGTTGGATCTTCAGGAGCATTTGCAGGGGTTGGCATTTCACTCTCTTCACTTTCACTGAGAACAATGATGTTCTCTAGTCCCAAAGGCACTTCTACCTACTTTCTTTGAGGATCTTTTTCCACAGGCTCCTTCTTAACCTCTTTGAATTTCTTCTGGTACACTTGAGTGGATGAAGAAGGAGTGGAAGCTGCAGGTCCTTGCGTTGATGAGGCAGGAGGGGTTTGCATAGGTGTGTCTGATATGGGGGTCGATGCTTCCCTCCTTGGTGTTGAAACATCCTTAGAGGAGGATTCTCCTGAGTGCCTTCTGAGCTCTCGAACTTTCCTGTCAAACCAGACCTTAGTCCTGACTAAGACTTGGAGCAAGGATCTCGGCCAGATCATCTTTCTCTTTCTTATTCCAATCCAAGTCCTCCAAGGGAGTGTGCTTAACCACATTGTCATACTCATATGAGTATAGATCGAGTTGTCATCCTAGAGTCCTTCGGAACTTGATACAAGCCGAGTTCTTGGATCAATTGCAGAGAGAACCTGCCATAGTGCCTCCTTCTAGCCTCAAAATCATCTGCACAGTCAGCCCAATAGTCTTCTGTATCTGCCCTATGATGATAGATTATCTTGATGTTCTGTTCAATGAACTTCTTCAAGTCGAAGCAAGTTCTTGGCCTGAAGAAATGAAATGAACAGTGATGGGAACCAGGGCTCTTTCTATATTCTATGCGTCCAGAGCTATTTTACAAGTGTAGTTTCCCAAAGAGATGGGAAAGTGCAAACCAGTAATCTTCTTGTCTCTGCAGGTTCTATGCAATTTGTCTAACTACCTGCATACTTCTATCAAAGCCATCTTATCACTGCAGAACATAGGAAGCCTCAAAGGGGTGCTCTCATAGCCAGCAAGCTTGATATAGGAGAATTTTCTGAATTGGATAAAATAGGCACCGTAGTGCGATATCAGGTTCATGGCTTCATCAGAAAACCTTCTAGCAGTGTCACCTTCAAGCAGCCTGACCACGTACATGGTGAAAGCATCATTTACCCTTCTGAAATTGCGATTACTGGTCTCTAGGGTGAACTACGGGCAGTAGGCATATACAGGATCATCCTTGTGGGCATCAATGTAAGAAAAACCAAACCATTGCCTTGATGCCGCCAGAGTATACATCGTAGTACGAAGTCATGTAGAACTTCTTCATTTGTTGTACATTGGCAAATTTGCTCATGAAGTTCATGCTAATGATTTCCACCCAGTTGATATTTTGAGTTCCCTCGCACACCATGCTGATGAGCGGGCACATCCAGAAATGGAATTCGTTAGTAGAGGGTAAGCCCATAACCCGAGCCAGTAGGATTATAAAATCCAACAATTCTTCATTGAAATCAGCCCAGAAAAGAGTCTTGGATAGACGAGATGCTCCCTTCTTAGGGTTCTTTAGCCAGGACTTCGCCACCCGCGCCTTGTATTTGTCGCTGTCTTGATTGAACAGGGCCTGTGCTTGATCCTGGGAAACAACTATGGCATTATCCATTTCTGGAATCCTCAGTGCAGTGCTAATGGCGGCGTCTAGTTTGGCGATGAGTTCCCCATGTACGTTGGTTAATTCGCTCGAATCAGGGTCGAAGTGAGCTCCGCATGAAAGCACTGTATCAGCACATTGCACCGAGATTGGGAAACCTCCAGCGAAAGCCAAACCGCTGTCGTGAATCATCTGCGCCATTGGTGTAGGGTTTGCATCTGCCATCCTTGCCCAAAAATCACTGAAATCAAGATGACGAGCTTCACTGTCCCCAATATTGGGAACGGCAGACTCTAGTGGCGAGATTTGTTCCTGTCCCTGAAATTTGATCTTCATATTGATAGTAATCCGGAGGGCAGAGCCGCAAACCAGACTCGGGAAGGAATTACAGAGGGAAGGGATACACGCGTAGGAAATTAGATTGCAAGGGTTCGAGCAAAGGATAGCATGGAAGCAATGTGAAAAATGCATAGGGGTATGCTCGTTATATAGCGATTAGGGAGAGAGAAAGATAATGAATGCATTTAATACATACCTACCAATTTGAATAAGCAAGATATTCGGGTAGAGCGGGAAAAATAAGCACAAATGGCACTTGGTTCATTTGGGACATGTGAGACGCGAATGCGCGAAACACGCGGCTCGGCCGATTCGGGCGAAGTGGGGAAAAGACACACAAATGCCTTTTGGGACATGCGGGACAAAAGTGCGTGAAACACGTGACTCGGCCGGATCGGGCGAAAATGTGACAACAGGTCCGAGCGAACTTGGGACATTTGGGATGAAAAGCACGAAATCTGCGATTAGTAGGTCGGCGATTCGGCCGAAAATGGAACAACTTGTCAAATTGAACTTGGGACATTTGGGACAAGAAATTCCGACGGGCCCGAAAATGGAAAAACTTCGGGGAAACCGGCCGATCGGGGAACAGAGCGCCCATTTGAACTTGGGACACGCGGGACAAAAATGTCCGACAGGCCCGAAAAACACACAAAATGACCCAAAAACGTAGATTTTCTCAATTTCTCGACTTTTAACATTGAGTACAACAGAGAAGACACTTAAAACTCAAAATTTTGAAATTTTCACTTTCTTAAGAGCAGGGGAATTTTGAGTGGACAACAAGTATCGGGCTTGGGATCGGAGATCAAGTTGGTTTCGAGTTATTGCTTATGACTCCATGCCCACTTTGGATTGCTTTAAAAGGCCACCGATCTTCTACTGCTAGAGCGGGCGACCAGTTGAGTCACCAAATTGTTGTATATATCTTCCCCTTCGGGTAGATATGGGAATAACAGAAGGTGTAGGTAGAAGGCGCATGACATAAGGTGTCGACATGAAGAAATTCGTGCCTTGGCGTAGGTAAAGGGTGCACGACATAAGGTGTCGACATGAAGAAATTTACACCTTGCGTAGGTAAAGGCGCACGACATAAGGTGTCGACATGAAGAAATTCGCGCCTTGGCGCAGGTAAAGGGCGCATGACATAAGGTGTCGACATGAAGAAATTTGCGCCTTGGCATAGGTAAAGGGCACACGACATAAGGTGTCGACATGAAAAATTTCGCGCCAAGGTGCGGAGTAGAAGGCGCACGTCGAAAGAGTGTCGACATGAACATGGATGCGCCCTAGTGCGGAGTAGAAGAGTGTCGACACGAAAAGGTTCGCACCAAGGCGCAGGTAGAAGGCACATCAAAGAGTGTCAAATGAACATGGATGTGCCTCGACACACTTAAGAGTATGATGACACGCAAATGGATGTGCCAAGGTGCATCTTCAGGAGGCGCAACATTTTGAGCGCTGACAGGAAGCAGACCCTGACCCAGATATTCAAATGGCCATAACTTTTCACAGGGAGCTCTGGATTCACGCAAGGTTGGACTTTTCGAAAGCTTACGAGGTCCTATGTCCAACTACGATTGGATATCTTTAATTGGGTGGGAAAAAATTCTTTAAAATACAAAATACAGTTCGCCACTTTTTGGGTTTGCTAGGGTTCTCACCTACCGCCATAATGAGATAAATTAAATGTAACCTAGAGGTGGTTGGGGTAGATTTGGATTTCCTCTCTCTTCCCTCTCTCATTCTTCCTATAAATTGTAAGGAGGGGCTTCTTTCTAAAGGTTGGACATTCTTGTTTTGCCCTCCCTTCTCCTCTTTGTCTGTAGGTGGATTTTGTGGAGTTCAAACCTCCCATCTAAAATCGCTATGATGCAACTTTGCCTCTTGGCATTTTGTAGTGTATCGTATCAATATTTGGAGCAAATAATGAATGTCTCAGGATGATTCTCAACCCTCTCTCGTGTTCATTTTACATGCTTATGATCTTTCACTTATGCAATTTTGGTTATCTATGCATGATCTTGCATTGCCTTTTAATGGTTTTCATTTATTGGCAAGACAGGTGTTCTTCATTCCTCGGTGCATCACCTTTGTTAGTTTAGATTTATTTTTATGCATCTTCTTACCTGTCTCCTTGTGAAGTTAGATTAGGTTTTTGAGTAAACCCTCTGCATTTTTCGTGTGCATCTAAAACAGAGGAATAGGAACCAGGCCTTCATTCGGAGAGCTTTTCCAGATTTCGAGGTCCCACACTTGGGAAAAGCTCCATGTTATGCAATCACACTGAGAGTCTCAACCCATCGAGTTGTAGACATTCAGGGGTGTTGTGATTCTCCATCAACAGGTTTTTCATACAACTTCCCTAATGCATCCATTAGATCTTTTGTAGTCTTTTCCTTTGAAACATTAAATAATACCGAAGATGCAAGACACATCCGAATTGTCCCAAGTGCCTTCCTATCCAACAAATCCCATTCCACATATGTCATGCTCGAGGGTTTGTTCACCTTCTCAAACAACGGAGTATAAAGATCCTTCTGATAAAGGTAATCTTCCATCTGCATCTTCTAAAGACTAAAATTCTTCTCGTTGAATTTATCAACCCTAGATCTTCCATCATCTGCCATAGCTCCCACTCAAGCTAAAAACTTTCCTGCGATTCAACACTTCAAAGAAACCAAACCAAGCTCGATACCAATTGTTAGGAATTAATAATATCGATGTGGAATAATTCCTAAGAATCGCAATAATAAGAGTATGAATAGAATTATAGAAATGAAAAATGCACAACATGAAGACAATATTTTACGTGGCTCACCCAATGTGGGTTACATCCACCAAGAACACTTGCTCATATTTTATTACAAGCCAACAGTCTTCACAATTACAATAATCAGATCTTGTTTGGAGCTGTGCTCAACAAACCCTCCCGAATTCACACTTGAATTCGCACACACTATTCACCTTCACAAAACACACTCATATAAATCCTATTGTATGTCCATCTATTTATAAGTACATCAATAGGTAGCCGAAGAGGCGGTTTTACAAAACAATGGGTACCAAAAACCATGGGCCCAAAAACAACCCATAACGGTTACCCATTACCCATGGGTTAATAAACCACCCATGAAAATTTGCTTGGGGCTTCACCCCGAACCCCCTTGACCCGCTCACCGGTGAGCGGGACCACCATAAAAATATCCGAGTGTAACACATGGAAGGTGTACCAAACTCTAACATGAAAACAGGCTCCATAAACATAACATTTTCCCTATCTTACACGAGTTTCATATTCTAGTTTTCCTTTTTACAATGATATCAAAATTAAAAAACAAAGGAAGAAAATGCTATTGGGTGATTAGAATGAACCGTAACACAAAACAATGAAATTTCCCTTCTTTGAACACAACTAAAAAAATGTGTAAGTGCAAACTCATTTTTTTCATTGTACTTCTTTAGAGGTTTGGATATATTGGATAGCGATGAGGCCATAAATTGGCCATAAATTACCATTATTTTGTCCTTCCAAGTTACCTTTGAAAGTGGATTTAAATGTAATCTTGAAACTTATAGTTTGCTTAAGATAGAATATATGATATATATCTTGTTCATTCTTTAGAAGTCTTTTGTTATCTATTTTGTTGACTAATCCTATTGATTATTTAGGAAAGATGCAAAGTCTTGTGTATGCAAGCCATAAAAGAAAGATAATGCTAGTTCGAGAAAAGTGGAATTGATCATGGATAGTATATCTAAACTAAAATATGATTTCATATTCAGATTCCTCTAAAAAAATTATGCAAGTTAAAAAAAGAATCATCTCAATCCAAGATCGTGTGCAAAAGTTATATTTGTTTTTAGTTAGCTCCAAAACAATTGGAGTTAGCTCTAGAACTTGCAGTTTTAGTTCCAGAACTTGCAGATTTAGTTCCAAAACTTACAGATTTAGTTTTGGAACAATTGGAGTTAGCTCGGAATAGTTGGAGTTAGCTCCGAAATAATTGGAGTTAGCTTCGGAACTTGCAATTTTAGTTTTGGAACTTGTAGTTTTAGTTTCAGAACCTGCATAAAATGAGGAATTGTGAATAATTAGAGAATCCAATGGGAAATATGAGAGAATTTTTTGTTCATATCAATGCGTTTAACAAAAACCTCATTCATATTTGCTACAGGTTTTACCAATAAAGAGAAATCTAACTTTTAGTGAGCTGCAATCCAAGAAAAAGTGTATCAGACGAGCACTAAAAGTTCCACAGCCAGAAATAGAAAAGTCAAATGGGAAATATGAGAGAGGTTTTTATCCATATAATTTTTTTAACAAAAAATTCATTGATTTGCTATAGGTTTTACCAATAAAGAGAAATATAACTTATAGTGAGCTACAGTCCAGGAAAAGTGTATCGAGCGAGCACTAAAAGTTCCACAACCAGAAACAACAAAGTCAAATGGAAAATATGAGAGAGATTTTGTTCATAGAAATGTGTTTATCAAAAACCTCATTCGGATTGACTACGAGTTTTACCAATAAAAAGAATCTAACTATTAATGAGTTGTTCTTTTTTTATTGGTAAAACTATGTAGCAAATCTGAATGAGGTTTTTGATAAACACATTTCTATGAACAAAAATCTCTCTCATATTTTCCATTTGACTTTGTTGTTTTCAATTTTTAGTGCTTCAAATCTGATACACTTTTCCTTGACTGCAAACTCACTATAAGTTATATTTCTCTTTATTGGTAAAACCTATAGCAAATCAATGAGTTTTTTGTTAAAAAAATTATATGGATAAAGAACACCAAAAGTTCCATAGTCAGAAACAACAAAGTCAAATGGAAAATCCGGGAGAGGTATTTAGTCAAAGTAATGTTTTGAGGAAAAAAATACTTCCAATAAAGTAGGAGAATATAATCATTTTGATTCTTGTTACCAAAAAGCAAGGAGAAGATTTGGGAGTAAATCTTCCTAAAATAAGGAAAATAAGATTTTACTCCAATAATATATCTCTCTCCATATTTTGTGGAGATGAAGATCTTAGTTGTTAGGATTGGAATAAAGATAATAATAGATTGTATTTACCAAAATAAGAAGTTGGTTGGATGTATAAATTATAAATGTAACCTTCCATACTCATATATGTAATTTTCCTACCAAGAATAATAGATTCGTTACTCTCTCAATTTTAAGTGAAGTTATTCTACGAGTTTTGAATTAAGTTTTAAAGTATGAATTAAGTCCTCTTCCAAGGAATGAGTTGGACACTCATTCCAAGGAAGAAGGATCAATGTTTTATGTTCTTTTCTTTCAATGTTTTATGTTCAGTTCTTTATTTTGTAGTTTTCCTTTTGTTGTAAATTTTTGATTTCATGTTATGTGATCTTTCTTTCTGTATAATTTTTGTTGTGAACCTGTAGGTGTCTGATTTATCTTTCATTTATTTTAATTTAGCAATTTCATTTATGCAAGTGTGTTTCCTTCATGTAAAATTTATTTTTGCAAGTGTGCCTTTACATTTCCGCATGTGTGATTTATTTTATGCAAGTTTGGATTGTGTTTAACGGAGTTGTTTTCCAAAGAACTTTTTCTCTTAATGCATACGGACATCGGACACCATTACTGGATTGACATTATTAATGGAGAGGATTGATGGCCCTCATCAATAACCATCTTGGATAATAGAAACCACCTGAATGAAAAATTGAACTTGTTTTCTAGTTTAAAACTACTTTGTTGTTTACCTTACAAAAGTTAATAAATGTGATTTTCAACGACGTCTAAAACACCCCTCCGGACCACTCGAAATGAGAAATTCAAGTTTTCTGTGTTTCATGTCATGTGGAGTGTTATATCGAACCTTGAACGACATTGCATATTCGTTCGTGTACTTTTCATTACCCCCTTTAGGAGCCCTGCAAACCTTTTTGCAACTTTAGATCGCTGTTTGAAAGTTAAAAGTTCAATTTGGTTTGGGTTTGTTGTTAGGGCCCTAGGTGGAGAAATGAAACTTGGCCTTCACATACCTCTAGTATTTATCCGTGACAATTACTTACAACCCTTAGTTATGAGAAAAACACTTTGTAAGTTAATTTTACAAGGGGATTTTGTAGGCCTTTAGTCGTTGGGTGACCAAGTCAAACTAGTACAATAACGATTGGTTACCCTTAAAAGGTTCTTGTCATTTAAACCATGTTTTCCAATTTTGAGTTACGTAAACTATAATAAAATCCATGCATATAAGAGAGTGTATAGGATTTCTCACATGGTGCATTTGACTATCGAAAACCAACTTTCGAATGCAGTTTTATAGCCACTTAGGCTAATTTGGACGTTTTCACCAACTTGTAGTAAAACAAGAAAACATTGTCTTGGATCCTTATCTAGTCAAATAACTAGCGGTAAAACTTGTAGACACTAACATATAATTGTATGGATATCCATTTGGAAGTTTGTTTTGGGAAAAATAATTGTGAGAAAAATGATGTTATTTATCTTCCATCTCTCTACCTCTCTCTAGTCTTGAAAATGAAATGAAATTAAAAAGCATTTCTTACCTCTCCCGTATATAAAATGTTGTTTCAATTCATTGTAAATGGAATATTAGTAATCTTGAATTGTGTTAGATCATAGGAGACTTCCATGCCAATGTTTTTCTGACTCTGCTTACAAAATTTTGGTAGGTTGTAGGTAGCAGGGTGACATAGAATAATTATTAGAATTGAGTGTTAATTGTTTGTCTTTCTAACATGTTTGTCTTTCAAAGGCAAAAAAGAAAGCATTGTTTTTCCTATTTATATATACTCTTGTATAGTTTGTATAATGAAAGAGTGGACGTAATTGTATTTGCAATGAAGCACCAAGTATGAGAACTCTATAGTTAGTATACAAACCTTTATAAAATGATGCATTTGTAAATTCATTCTCAAATTTTGTAATTGTTGTATTATTGATGGAAGAAAGATTCACTCATTATGTATGTGTAGGTAATTTAAGGAATTGAAATATATTTGTGTTTTACCCTATAGGTCAATTGCATTGGATAAGTGTATGTTGATGATTTCGATGAATTCTAGTGATTTTTACTTAATTGCGAGTTGGTGAACTTAAACTTAAAGGATGAACCTAGTTACTTTTATACTTGATGGCCCCTCTTAGCTTGAAGAAAATAAAAGATCACATATTTAGGTTACCGCATGAACATGTAGGTTTAACATCAAAAGACACTAAACCACCTCATATGAATTGCAAAATGGATCCACACTATTAGAATGTTAGTCTAAAGGACATTAGAATGACTCTAGCCTAGTAATCCTTGAGAATACTATCCTCCAAAAAAATTAAATTTGTGTGTCATTCCTCCTTGATTGAAACTTAAGAGAAGTGATGACTTATGAATGATACAAAAGAGGAGAGTCTTGTTATTGAGTGAATCGGTCAAGAAACCAACACTCGTATGTAATCTTAGAGTGACCCGAGAAGAGGAGTGCTTGACTAGTGATCAATCTCCTAGGAAGCCTACAACTTATCTACGAGATTTGTACTCGATCACTAACCTCTCATGTTTTTCCATGGGAGCCTTGTAGTATTGTGTGGTATGTGTGTAAGTATGTATAATGTAAGTGGAATAAATGTGTTATTTCAACTATGCTCTAAATGTTGTGAACATTCCCATTAAGGCATTGCAAATAAAGTTTTACCTTGTCAAGTAGAAAGAAATACCTTTGGATTTTACAAAGGTATTGCGAAATAAGGGTGTTTGGTTACTCTGGTTTTGAATTTAGTAAGGTGTAGATTCCTTGAGTGCAAATGAAATGATTAATCGTGTGACCTCTCATGAGGTTATTGGTGAAAGAGACTTTGATGTATGTTTACCCCACGATTGAAAATATTGCCTTAGAAGGCATTTGAATGCATAAAATTGTATCGAATGTCTCACTTGTAATATGTATTTAATACTTGAGAGCCTAGGAATAATGAAATGAATTGTGTTGTGTGAGATCACACTCCTTGTAGTCTTGAATCCCTAAGTGAAAAGCAAGTGTTACGAATCGTAATTGTTCTAAAAACGATGTTAATATGAGATCTAAGTAACAACGTAAATATAATTAGAACAAGAGTAAACGAGATGAAACTATGGAATGATTGTTACAAAAATCATATGCACCTTGAATGATGTCAAACCAACTAAAATGCCTAAGACGATCTTAAAACAAATGAAAATAAAGGAGGGCATCATTGTGATCCAAAATGTTTTATTAAAATGGGAAATATATAACCTTGAGGTATGAGCACATGTTTCATATACATAATGTGGTTTAAACAATGATGTAAAATGAAATAATGAATATGTAGCTTTGGGAATGAGAATATTTGATTATATGTTAAATGCTCTTCAATCTACAAGGTTAAACAATGGAATTGAATTATAATAAAGATGTAACCATGAATGATGTGTTGTAGAATATGGATAGCCTTAGGATTCTCATGTGGGGTTGAGTCATTGTAACGTGTACATCCTTTTTAAGTAAGTTTGACAATAGTGTGCTCTGGATGTTATCCTGTTGTCTATGTGGGTCCATGCTTGTGTAAGTGTCCTTTGTGATGTTGAGTTACTCTATTTGAGCCCAAGTGGTGTTGTGTAACAAGCAATGAAAGACAAAATATATATATTTTAGTAATTTTACCATTGTTTTTGGGTGTGTATTTGTGGGCATGATAGACTCTTGGAGGGCATGAGAAGATTTTGAGGTAAATTCTTGTTGTCCGAGATAGATTGTAAGCTCTAGAAATCCAAGAAAGATTTGGAGTTCTGGGGCTTGGCTAACTCAAGGAGTTTCGAGATCCATGAGAGATTCATGAATTCGAGGTCAAGAACCTCAAGGAACTTAGTTCACAACTACAACTTAATGAAGTGTTACCTAGTCTAAACATTGTTTCTAGGGAGTAACATTTGTAAGATATGTTTTCACTTCTCCCGTGTTCGCACTATGAGGGAATGTTATGAATATTATTTTTTAGATTAGTGCTCACATGATATTATAGTTGTGTGG
This sequence comes from Taxus wallichiana var. yunnanensis, assembly GCA_018340775.1. Lineage (NCBI taxonomy): Eukaryota > Viridiplantae > Streptophyta > Pinopsida > Cupressales > Taxaceae > Taxus > Taxus wallichiana. Next base: position 695,773,934 of record CM031239.1, read on the forward strand.
ATCGTTAATTAAGTAGATAAATACATAGAAGTGTAATTGAGTTGTTATTTAACTCATATAAATAATATGTATTTGTGGGTGAGATATGTGAAGTGTACGTGAGTTACGAGATAGCTCACTATAGATAAGTGTGTTGAAAGAATAATGTATTCTAAGAGATTGTAGGGAGATCATATGAGAGATATGGACTAAGATTGATTCCTATTATATAAGAGATCAAATTTATATAAATATATCTCATATATGAATAAAATAATACCAAAGAATTGAATATTAAACAAAACAAATTATTATTGAGTAAATTATTATTGTTGTTTTTGTCTAAATCTATGACTAAAATAACACTACCAAAAAGACATGATTTAATTGCAAAACTTTCTCTTCATTAACAATATATTAACGAAATATTTAAGTTATATTATGTTTCATACAAATTGTTTGTCCCTAGCATGATTCTTCCCACAACACTACCAACATTCTTGACTCTCCCTTCCCACAAACTTGAAACAAATTTAAAAACCACACAAACTTAAAACAAATTAAAAAAACCAACCAACTTTACGAAGTTATCCTTTCCAGTAATTGCTACGAGTACTTAACAATGAATGGTTTTCAAAAGTAAACAAATGAGCAAGTCCGTACTCCGTAGTTATGACGTGGCAACCTTATTTCCGTTGGACACACTGCAAAGTGTAAAGTGTAAACGCATCCCAGCCGCCGGATTCTTAAGGGACAAGATGATATTATTAACTAGACTGAAAATTACAGCGTGCGGATCTATTGAATGTGTTCCGAGCATATAGGAGTCAATCTTCGCCGTTCAGAGTCCCTCCGTTTTAGCAATGACGTAAGATTTAGTTCTTCTCTAAGGAAGTTTGTATTAAACAAAAGTGGAGGTTGGCATGTTGTGTTTTTATCTGAACATGATGTTGACTGCCAATCAGATAGTGGGCATATGTATAGTTGTTAGTACTGATGCAGTAACAGGAACAGGAAGGAACAGAAATAGAAACAGGACTGGTATGGAAAGGAGATGGATAATACACTTTGCCATTGCCACTGTACTCTTCTTTTTCCTTTTGTTTATTACAACACTTGTTATGAGCATATCATCTTCCGAGAGAGCAATATACAACAATTATGTAATGCACCCACTAGGCCTACTAGGCCTGAATGAGGCACAAAATGTGTTTGTGGAGTCTAAGATCATTGGCTCACATTCCCCATCCAATCATAATAATAATAATTCCTCTCCTCCTGCTGCAAGAATTGCTTATCTCATTTCTGGATCCAAAGGTGATGGAGAAAGGCTGAAGAGGACTCTGTTGGCTCTGTATCATCCTCTGAATCAGTATATCCTGCATTTAGACCTGGAGTCATCTCCAAGAGAAAGGGTTCATGTCGCTGAGTATGTGAGAACCTATCCCATTTTTGAAAAGGTGGGCAATGTTCACATGATCAGGAAAGCGAATCTGGTTACTTACAGAGGACCCACTATGGTTTCCAATACACTTCATGCCGCAGCAATTCTTTTGAAGAGAAGCAAAGATTGGGACTGGTTTATCAATCTCAGCGCTTCAGATTATCCTCTTGTCACTCAGGATGGTGTGTTGGTATTCAGTCAAAATGCAAAATTTAGTTTTTATTACATTAAAAGAATTTTGATACTCAGTTGCAAAATGTAGTTTTTGTTGCATAATGTCTTTTTTAAAAATTATTTAAACCTTTTATCTGTTAACAGATCTGCTTCACACATTTTCCTACCTACCTAGGGACCTTAACTTTATTGGATACACCAGCAACTTGGCCTGGAAAGAGTAAGTAGAGAAAAGCTAATGCTTTCTTCCTTAAGATTTGTTATAATTTATTCGGTTGTTGGAGATTGAATACTTGCTGGGATAAAATCTTTATTAGGTATTTCATTTATTCATCTATCCCATTTTTGACAGGCAGAGAAGAATTAAACCCATCATTATAGATCCTGGTCTTTACAGATTGAAAAAGTCTGATGTTTTTGGGTCACAGAAAAGAGAAGCATGCCTACTGCATTCAAGTTGTTTACAGGTATACTTTGAGCACCAATTTATTTTCGTAAGGTGGATTCATTTTGTTCGAGCATCCCTTTCTCTAAATGAGATTTTCACTTGCTTAAGTTATTGGGCGCACATAGTGAAGCCACATCTTGAGCTTTCTGTATTCCCTATACCGAATTATAGAAACAGTTACCTTATAAATTTGAACAGCCACTATTTGATGAAAGTACAATACGACCTGTAGCCTTATCTCTTCCTCTCAAAGAAAAATATTCTTAATTTTTTGGGATTTTATCCACAAAATTTTTAGTTGGGAGTTCTCCCCTAAATGCAGAATGTTTTCTTTGGCACTGGTTGATGGGCACTCTCTAGATCATTCTCAAATATTATAAAGGAAAAATTGTTCGGCATTTGAAGGAACCCCTTTTCAAGCTTTGTTACGCATTCCACTCTCTTCTAGATTACTTGACTTGAAAAACTGACAAATAATTATTCATTTTGTTAGAAACACAGTATACAATCTCCAAAGGAAAAGTTTTCAATGCCGATGCTAATGTCTTGTTTAAATCCAATATACGGTGATTACAAAGAGATGGTTTGTTTGTGAATACCTTGTTCGCTAATGATAGGGCTATTTTATAATGCTGTCTAAAATTTGTTGGTTCAACTCTTGTATTTTAGCATGTGGCCGCTCAACAGTTAAACATTTGGCCCACTGTAGACAGCTACCTGATGTCATAAACAAGGTTTGCTCAACAACATCTTGATATTGTGTATACTCTTTAAGTTTTGATTTTCCATGTGTAGCCTCTTTTCCTTTATCACATTTTATTTACGCTTGTAGCTCATTGTCTGCCTCTCTACCCATCATACACAATGTATCTAACTCATCTTCAATATGAGAGTAATATTTTATCTGCATTTCTCACTTCAGTTTCTATTTCCCAACCCAATTCTATTTCCCGGCGTGATTAAACCAATTCTCTGCTTTCCTCTATTATGGACTCTTCCGAGCCCCAGTCTCATTGGATGCCTCAAGAGTCAAGAAGGCTCTTCCCATAGGATTACCATTTTAAGCTACATTGTTGTCCCTTGAGCTTCAGACTTTGTCCTAGAGATCTTGACTATCTATTTTTTTTATCTATAGGGATCAGGAAAAACAAACCTCTTCATCATCCAACTACAGAACCACCAAAATCTTTCAACAAACAAAGCTCAATTTGAATGTTTCTGGTATGGTGACGAATCCACAAGTATATGTATGGGGGGCATATGTTTTAACCACTGGTTCTCTCAATGAGCAATTACGTAACCGCCAGTCTCTACAGGTGATGGTTCTGTAACCGCCTGTTAATGCAGAGGCAGTTTCACAGCTGCCCTGTAACCACTGATCTCTGCAGGCGGTGGTTTTTGTAACTGCCACAACAATTTCACTCAAGTGAATTGAACAATTCGAGTAATGGCATAATGATGCCGTCTCTTCAATTCTAAGTCATTTGGGAGTCCTTTAGTGCATGGAATAACACTCCTGTAACATGATAAGTAAGAGACACAAATCTAATTGTAAGCATGAGTGTGTAACTAACAGAGTCGGTCTTCAGTTGGTTGTAGGAGGAAGAAATGTGCAAAGAGGATGTGTGTGAGAAAACAACACAATTTTTGTATTTGTTCTGTTGATCTTTTTGCAAACTGTGTTTGCCCATGAGAATATCAGGAAGCTCAGCTGTTCCCATTTCCAGCTAGTTTTTCCCACAATGGGGTTTTCAAGCTAAAATCCTAGTGTCATTTGTTGTTCACGCTTTATATTTGTTGTTTATGGTTGTTTGCATTCATGTTTTTGGCACATCAAGTTCTGAATTTGTGTTTCCAACAACATATTACATTAATTCTAAGTTTTTAAAGCATTCAAATCTATCAATTTGAAGTAGAATTTCAAGTAGGATAGATGTTGTGATTCTGTAAATTTTATTAATACCTAATTGTATTAGGAAGTGTTAATCTTTGGGTATTGTGGATAGTTGTGCTTGATTTGTATAAGAACTACAAGATCAAAGGAAGAAAACTTATTGCCTCGCGATCCTGAAATTTCTACAAGGAAGTGGAATCAGAAGGTGAAGATAATCTTGCCAAGAGATTTGGTGCCTTAGTGGAAAGCATTGTTAAGTCCCTCTAGAAGGTAAGAAGATAATGGTGATTCGTACTTTGGTATAGGAGGAGAAGAGCCCTGTGGGTGAAGAGGAGAAACCTCAAGAGATTTGGTAAAATCAAATGAACCTTAAAGTTCAAATCAAAGTGAGACTAGACAAGCAATAGGCTAGACAAATGGAGGTATATTTTAGTGTGCATAATGTTAGTGAGGCACAAAATATTTCTTTTGCATGTCTCAAAATGGAAGGACATGCTCTAATTTGGTGGGAAAGTTTTCTAATCTCTTCTGAAAAGAGGAAGTCATTTGTAACTAGATGGGATGAATTCAAAAATTGTGTAATTTTTTAATTCTATTGGACATACACCAAATTTGAAAATTAAGTGGGCATATTTTAAGCAAGGAAACGGTCAAAGTCTGTAGGATTATACTACAGAATTCTGTAGACAAGCTATGTTGATGGGCTTCAACTTGGAAGATTAAGACAACTTGACTGAGTAGATGGGAGGTATCCATACACGACTAAGAAGGTGAGTCATCTCAATTAAACCAAAGGACCTTGATGAGTCCTCAAAGCAAAATCAATCAACAAATCAGTACAAGGAGCAATATGAGCTGTCCAAAGCCTACAAAAAGTGTAAGTGGAAAGGTAAGAGAAATGCCACCGCTTTACATGTTTGTAAGGATCCAAAGAACCATTGTAGTCATTGTGTTATAGATGGACATAATGATGCAAAATGTTGGAAGTTGCATTTGGAATTCCATGCCAAGAATTGTTCCAAGGAGGACTCTAAGAAGTCCACAGCATTTTTGCAAAAGCAATTAGAGGTGGAGATAGAGGATAGTTCCAATGTTGATGAGAAGTTGAGTTGCACTACTACCAACACGGCTAGCAAGGAACAAGAGTTAGAAGAAATGAGCAAGCCAGTCCAAATCAAGATCCAGACCAAGAAAACCAAGGTAAATGCACTTGTTGATACTGGCTCATAATCTAATTTGATTTTGGATGAAGTTGTTAAAAGCTTGGTTTACAAACATATGATCATCCTCATCCATATCCTTTGGGTTGGGTGAAAAGGGGTGTAGAGATTCAAGTAACTAAGAAACGTAGATTCAAATTTGGTATCAACCCACAATATTTTGATGAGATAAAAGCAAATGTGATTCCTCTTGATGCACTTGATGTGTTGTTTGGAAGTTCTTACTTGTATCTTAGGGATGTTATTTTTATGAGGGTTAGTTGATACATATGGATCCAAGATGGACTCAACTTCATCATCAAGGCACATCAAAGCACGCCCAAGCTTACCATGGTAAGTGCCAACCAAGGAAAAAGATTCATTCAAACAAATAAACATTTTTTTACTTCTTTTGAAGGATCAACAAGATGAGGGGCTACAAATTTCTAAAATTAGTTGTGGTAGCAAGGGTTGAAATATTTGGATGAATTGTTACATTCTTTTCAAGAAGTGTTCCAAACTCTTAAAGATTTGCCTACAAAAGGGAAATTGAGCATGAAATTTGATTGTTGTTTGAATCTCCTCTACTAACATTGGTTTGTATAGTTTATCCCATTTAGAGAGTGATGAAGTGAAGAAACAACTTTGAAAGTTGTTGGAACAAGGGATCATATGCCCAAATACTTCACCGCGTGGGTCACCCATTGTGATGGTACAAAAGGACCGCTCTTGGAGAATGTGCATATATTATAGAGCCTTGAACGAGATCTACATAAAAATAAAGTATCCTCTCCCACAGTTTGACGACTTGTTGGACTGATTCCAGCACATGAAATACTTCACACAATTGGATCTCAAATCTGGGTACTAAAATTCATATGGAAGACAACTTTCAAGACAAAACAAGGTTTGTATGAATGGTTGGTACTTCCATTTGGTTTATGTAATGCACCTACTACATTTATGAGATTGATGAATGATGTATTGAGGCCTTTCATAGATACAGTGTCGTGATGATGTTTTGGTACATGGGAAGAACATCTAACTCATCCGAAGCAAGTGTTGAAAGAAAAACAACTTTTATGCAATATGAAGAAATGTAAATGTACAAAACATACATTAGTGTATTTGGGGCATGCACTTACGAGAGGAAAATTGAGAACGGATCTAACAATGGTTGAATTATCACTGATTGGCCCACGCCTAGGGCGCCACTTAGACCAGAAGTTTTGTTGGAGCAGTAAGTACATGAGGAAGTTTATTCCAACTTTCTTCTACATTGCAGCACCTCTGCATACTATTGCAACATGTCGTAAGAGTTTTTCATTGGTGTAAGGAACATGATAGTGCTTTTAATTTTTGAAATATAAAATCAGCCATGCACGGATGCTTGCTCGTTGTAATTTCCAGCAACCATTCATAGTTGAAATAGATGCAATTGAGTACGCCATGGAGGTAGTTTTGTTGCAAGGAGTTAAGCTAGTTTGTTATCATTCGGAGGTATTTTTTTCTGTTGTAAGAAAGTATCTCATGTATGATAAGGAAATGTACTCACTAGTTCAAGCAATTAAGAAATGGAAACATTACTTGTTGGGAAAAGAATTTATCGTGTATACTGACCAAAAACCCTTACAATAAGTACAAAATAAGTTGTAGCAAGCAAGACATTACTAATGGATGGGTTTTCTTCAACAATTTTATTTGGTGATCAAGTACAACAAAGGAAGCACAAATGTTGTGGCAGATGTGTTACCTAGGCCACCGACCACAAAGCAAGTTTCAGCTTTGGTAGCAACTTTCACAACTTAAGTCTTTCACAAAATAGGCTTATGAGGAAGCATATGCACAAGATACAAATTTTGGAGAGACATTCTAGCATTCAAAGGTTAAGAAAGTTGACATTAAAGGCAAGGGTGAATGTTACCTCAAGGATGGGCTACTCTACAAGTTGGATAAACTATATGTGCGCCAAAGGGAGTAACACTTCTATTGATGTGGGAAACACATACGTCTGAAATTTCAGGCATTTTTGGTGTTGGAAAAATAATGGATCATTTGCAAAGGTATGTGTAATGGCCCAATATGCAAAAATAAGTTACTAGATTCATCACAATATGTAAATTGGGTTGTCAAAGCAAGCCTAAGGTTAGGAAGGAAATATTGTGCATGCCTCTACTTGTGCCTCTGAGGCCGTGGGAAAACAACTCTATGCACTTTGTGGGAGGTTTTCCAATATCTAATCATAGTCATGACTATCTATATGTTATAGATAGATTCAACAAATTATATGTGTTTTGATTCCATGTAAGAAGACAATAAAGGAGCATGAAGTAGCTGAATTGTTCTTTTCTAATGTCCGAGTGCATTTTGGTTTTCCCAACCATTGTTTGAGACTAAGTTGCCGATATGTTTTGGATACAGTGCAGTGCGAGAATATCCATATGTGGATATGGCAAAAAAATTGGTCTGGATACAACATTGGATACAACCATATAAAAATATATAAATTCCAACCTAATAAATAGGAATTAGCAACATATTATGCATATGAAAGAAAAAATAAGCTAAATAACCACATAAAACAACTCAAGCGAATGGGCACTCATTCTAGCTTACGAAAATCATTACAATGCTTGTTGATGAAGTATCAAACCTAAATGAGCAAAATGAAAGATTAGAGAGGCAAGTATGCAATGAGGGAATGAGAGGTAAGTTGTTTTGCTTTTGTTTTATTCATTCTAGTTCACTTTTAGGGTTTCAAATTATTAAATATTATGTTTTTAAAAACTTTCTATGTTAGAAGGGTGAGAGAAACAAAAAAACTTTGTTTTGTCTCGAAAATGTACACAGGAGCGGCGAGGTACGGCCGGTATGTCTGTAGATGTCCACAGAGCATTCCCGAACATAACCCGACCACTCCGGGTATGGTTATGGGACATACACGTCACCGGGTATGTACACTTATCGGGATGTACACTACCCAGTACCAAGAGGCTGATAGGGCCATACCTTCTTCTTAGCTTTCAAACATAAATTCCTAAGTTTTGAGAAAATTTTGGATCACTTTATGGGGCAAAATGGAGACCAAACTCCAAATAAGCACAACTTTCCATCCACAAAATAATGGATGAATAGAAGTTGTTAATAGGAAGTTTGATACAACTAATATGGGATATAACAAATATTCAAGGAGTTTATGCTTTGAAGCTTTGGATTGGGCTAGAGAGTAGTCAATAGTCATTGATTCTAAAAATTGACTTTAACAAAGCATATGATCGGATCAATTGGTCTTTCATTTCGAGAGATGTTGACTTGCTCGGGATTTGGCCCTTAGTGTGTTGTTATGGTGTCCACCCTCTTCACCAATGTTTCGGCCCTTGTCTCTTTTAACCACTCTTTATCTCCACGGATCTCTTGCATCGGTCCATCGGTCGGGGTGTTCTTTGGACCCTTATTTGTATGTCTTAACCATTGATGCTTAGGGTCACTTGTTGGAGGCTGCGTGGAGTTCTTGGGCAGATTCGTGGTATCTGCCTTCTTAATGGTTTCAAATGATTAATAATCATTTCGCCAAGATCTCTTCTCTTGCGAAGACGGAGCAAGAGTCGGTTGATTGGGCCCTCTCTTCTTTGAGCACCGACTTGGGTGCGGTTGTCGGTGACCACAAAACAAACTTCTAGTTTGTGGACACAACTCCACATCGGATTCCATTGCTTGGACCTTTATTCGCCCCAAAGTCATTGTTCGTTATTTGACATCCCCTTTGGTGTCGGGTTGCCTCCTATTTCCATGTGGGATTGGTGCCTTAAGAGCTTTAGAGCAAGCTTCATTTGTGGCATCATAAGGACTTATCGTTCGTTGGCAAATTGACAATAGTGAGTTGTATTCTTCACGCTTCTCACATATATAATGTGTCTTGCTGGTTTCCTTGTAAGACCTTGTTTTGGTGCCTTGAGAAAATTCTAAATCTATGGTCCGAATTTGATGGAGAGAGGGGCCTCCTGCTTGTTTCTTGGAGTGTTTGTACCATTCCCAAAGATGAGGGAGGCTTGGGTCTTATTGATGTTGTCACTTAGGGTAGTATTCTTTCAGCTAAGTGGGTGGTGCGAGCTCTTGAGGGCTCCGCACCTTGGCAAATTTTGTTTTGACATCAGATGCTCTTGGCATAACATGTCTATGAAGTTCATGGAGCCTTTGGCTTATGTGATATTCTCTCGACACCTCATCTCCTCGAGGTGTTGGGATCACTGCATCTTTAAGAGCATTTGGGATGCTTGGAAATTTGTCGTTTTTGGTTAGTTGACATTGAGAAGGTAGCAGAGTTGGCTGGGATCTTGCTTCTCGCCCTATTTGGTGTTGGAGGAATCAAAACTCATGTTTCAGGCTTGCAAACTGAGTATGAAGGGAATTTTGTTTGGGGAGACCTTTGGGATTTTGCTACTTTCTCTTGGAAGGAGTGGCACACTCTTGCGTAGGAGTATGGCCTTCTAGCCTCTGACTGGCCTTTGATTATGGAGCTAAGGGGTCTTATTCCTGAACAAGAGATTTTTAAATGAATATTGGGATGGCTGGTTTGATTTGGAGGGATTGGAGGTGGTGCTTTGTTCGTCCACTATTTCAATATGACTCTTGTCTTATGTACTAGATGCTTCATCAGAGACACCCTTTGTCCCCAGTCTTTAATGCTCATTGGCTCTCCACAGATCCAAAAGATAGATGGATTCGTCATCTTCACAATGTTTGGTCATTTTGGCTTTCCTACAAGCTGAGAGTGTTTGCTTGGCTTGTCATTTATCAGGGGCTTCTTGGCAAGGCTAGGATGGCCAAGAGTGGTCTCACTGATGGCCTTTGACCTGTTTGCCAATGTTATGAGATGGTAAAGTATATATTTTGGGAGTGCCAGTTTGCTAGATAGTGTTGGAGAGTCTATGAATATCAATGTTCACAATTGCTTCAAAGCAGACTTCAGTGCATTCTTCCTTGCTTGGAGATAGTCGCGCTCAGGCCTGTTCTGTGTTTGTTGGGTTATGGCATTGCTTGAGGGTCCTGGCCCTGTTTGTCCTTTGGAAAGTCAGATGCAAGAATGTTTTTGTGCAAGAGGGTTCTCTATCTGCATTTTGCTCCATATAAAAAGATGAAGCTTGCCTTCAGCTTCTTGCCTAAGGCGAGTTGCTGATCAAGGACGCTCGTTCCTTGGAACCTAAGCTATATTCTCAAATGATATTTGCTTTTGTTGCCTTTACGATGAAGTTATGATTGTCATTGTATATATCCATCTTTGCTTTGTATGGCTCTTTATAAATATTATTTGTATCAATATGACGTATCTTTCAAAATGAAAAAAAAAGAAAGGAAGCACAAAAGTTGTGGCAGATATGTTATCTAGGCCACTGATCACAAAGCAAGTTTCAGCTTTGGTATCAGTTTCACAACGTGAGTTTTTCAAAAATAGGATTATGAGGAAGCATATGCACAAGATACAAATTTTGGGGAGACATTCCAACATTTGAAGGTTAAGAAAGTTGATGTTAAAGGCAAGGGTGAATGTTACCTCAAGGAAGGGATGCTCTACAAGTTGGATAAACTATGTGTGCCAAAGAAAGAAAGACTTTTATTGATGCAGAAAACACATACTTCCAAATTTTCAGTCATTTTTGGTGTTGGAAAAACAATGGATCATCTACAAAGGATGTGTATTGGCCCAAGATGTAAGAACAAGTAGCTAGATTCATCACAAATTGTAAATTGGGTTGTCTGAGAAAGTCTAAGATTAGGAAGGAAAGATTGTGCATGCCTCTATATGTGCCTACAAGGTAGTGGGAAAACATCTCTATGGATTTTGTGGGAGGTTTTCTAGCGTCTAAGCATAGTCGTAACTCTATATATGTTGTAGATAGATTCAACAAATAAAAGAGCATGAAGCAGCGAGATTGTTCTTTTCTAATGCCCGAGTGCATTTTGGTTTTCCCAAGTCCATCGTTTCAGGCATAAATTCCTGATTTTTGAGGAAATTTTGGATCACCTTATGGGACAAAATAGATACCAAACTCCAAATAAGCACAACTTTCCATCCAAAAAAAAATGGATTGTTAATAGGAAGTTGGTACAACTAATAGAGGGATATAACATGTATTCAAGGAATTAGGATGAATTTTTGGCATTTTTTAACACACATATGATAGGGCGATACATACATTCACCAACAACCTAACTTTTGAAGCATGTTTGTGGACTATTTTCATGCTATCTCACTTGATGTGGCTATAGAATAGAAAGAGAAGGAGAAGAACTAGATGTTGGAGCTCAAAATATGCACATGTCCCAAATCGAGAATGATTTGGGGCTTGAGACAACATGGGGTTGTCTCCAGTTGGACTCAAACCTATTCCTAATACGAAGACTACTCTTAGAAAGGGAAAAGTAGCTACCTAACACTACCCTAAAATGCATGAAATTTAAATCCTAAACTAAGGAGGTGATAGCACGAGAACATGGATGGAGATATTCCAAGTGAGTGAAAATAGGAAGAAAACAAAGTAGGAGAGGGTAGACAAAAGTGCCACAATCCAACAACATTCAAATCTCCATTTTCGTGAAGCACAACAGATTTGAGTCCCTTGAAGAAGAAAGTATGCACAATATACTTGCGCAAATGCAAGGAAGGCAAAAATGCAATATAAGACTAGCTAGGCGAAAAATCCACAAAACATGAATTTTATTGCTCAAAAGGATGCATAATCCATTACAAAGTAGAAACAAGGCAAGAATCCTTTGCAGAATGCTCAAATTCGAGGCTTGTAACTCACAAAAGTTCTAGAACAATTTTGTGAGTTCCTTTACATTTCAGGATATCCCCCTTCAAATGAGGGTTTTTTACATTATATAGAGAAGGAAACTCAAATTTTACTACGCCACCAATTGACAACCTTCATTAAATCTCTGAAAAGAGGTATGGGCAACCTTACTAATTCGTTTCCCAATGGTACCTTGCTTGCAGGAGAAAACATGGGTGTCATACCTCATTAAACTAGTCGTTGAGCTACTTTATATTGCATTCATTAATGCCCGGCCCGTCGTCGATATTCTTGCATTCGGCCGATTGCATTATCCTTTGTTCCGAGGCCAGTGGTGAACAGTATTAACCTCTATGGAGTCATCCGGTTGCAACATTCTTGCTACATCGAACGGTCACACTTCTTTCCCTTGTCTCTTGGTTGCATAGCCCTTTTGGTGTCGGCTAGAAGCATGTTTTATACCTTGCGTTCTTGTTGTTGGCTGGTTGCGTATTCATGTAACCGGCCGGTGCACATCTCCTCTTCTTGTCTATGCCACCAATCGCAGCACCGCCTTGATCTGCACCACCACAACCCGACCACATGCGCCTCTGCTCTTTCGCCACCTCACGCATTGTTGCTTGATCGGTACCGCCTCATTAAGCTATCGATCGGTAGCATGTAAAAATGTTACCGGCCGGTAACTTTTTATATGCTACTGGCCGATAGCATCTAAAGATGCTACCGACGCCCATTGCACTACCTCTTCACCTCTTCGCTGCGAATCTTGCTGATCCTTCGCCACTACCGCCCTCTCCTACTACTAGCCGATAAGAGACTATAATGTTGTCGGTTGGTAGCATCATGCATCTTCTGCTACTGTAAAATTTCCTGATTGCTACTACTGCTCATCTTCCCGACTATAACCAGCTCGATCATTTTACCAATGTAACTTGTTGCATCGGATCAACTCGCCACTAACTCGGCCAAGCCACCCACGAGCTACCCTGGTATCTGAATACATTGCACTTCATTTTTGCCCATGCCCAAGTTTGCTAAGTTGTCCAATTTGCGGGGTTGCAAAATTGGACAACAATTTGGTGACTCATGGGGTAATCTGCCCACATTATCTTGCAAAATCAGTGGCCTTGAAGCATCCATTGGGCATGGAGTCACCTGAAAACTGAAATTGATCTGATATTTGAAAAATTCACCCCGAATTCATCCAAGCACTTTGCATAGAACTGAATTTGATCTCGAAAGCTCGCATGAGCGTGGCGATTTGTTGAGGTTGAATGAATACTCTTTGAGATTTCCTCAAACACTTACTTGCATCATGAGACCCTTCTTGAAACTGAAAAGTGCAATAACAACAAAAGGCACAACTATGTACAAACATGAAAATCATACATGTCCCAAATGGAACATGCAGAGTGTGCACAACACTTATATAAAAAGCAGACCTAAACTACCAATAACAATGTGTTGCAAGCACTTAGAGGAATTACAAATCTAATCTAATATGTACAATGATGCAACAAAATAATTACAAATCTAATCTAATATGTACAATGATGCAACAAAATAACCTAATGGGAATGCTTAAGATAAATCCCATTGATTGGGATTGGTAGTGCATCTCCATTCAAGTCAGTCAGCTCAAAAGAATTTGCTTCTTTGCAAGCACTAATGATATATGGACCACTCCAAATTGCATCAAATTTGGAGTGTCTCCCTGGTTTGGCTCTGTCAACATCCCATTTCAAGACTAGATCACCAACTTTGAACATCTGAACTTGGCCTTTTTATCAAACCACTGTTTGGTTGATTTTTGATGCTTGTTCTAATCTGATCATGACAGAATTCCTCAATTCTTCAAGTTCAACCAATTCTGCCATTCTGATCTCTCTTTGATCTACTCCTTCAAATTCCAAATCTTTGGGCTAGCTCAAGGAAGGAAATTCTAGTGATAGAGGCACCCTTGATTCTTTGCCATAAACAAGCTTGTAAGGGGAAGTGCCAATTGCCTTTTTCATTGTAATCCTATCAGCCCAAAGAGCATTCCTCACCTTGGTATGCCATTGCCTTTGATTGACATCCATTGTTCTCTTCATAATCCTAATCAAGTTCTTGTTAGTAGATTCTACCAAACCATTACCTTGAGGGTAATAATTGGAAGAAGTCTTCAAATAAACACCAAGTCCAAGAGCCTAATCAAAAATCTTAGATCCTAGAAAGCCTTTGCATTATCAAAAATTATGGTTTGTGGGATACCAAACCTTGTGACAATCTCCTCAAGGAAGTTAAGAATGACTGATTCAATTGCTTCCTTTAATGGCACAACCTCGGTCCACCTGGTAAAATAATCTGTAGTTGTTAAGACCCATTTGTGGCCAACACTTGATGGAGGGTTGATCATGCCAATAAAATCGAGGCCCCACTAAGCAAATGGTTGATCTGCTTGAATTGGATGAAGTGGAAGAGCTGCCAACCTCTTCTTTCCGGTGAAGAAAGCACATTCCTTGCATTTTCTGACCCATTTGTGACTAGTCAACAAATAATGTAGGCCAGAAGTAACTTGCCTTTATAATTTTCATTGTTGTGGCTTTGGCTGAGAAATGACCACCAAATAAGCCATCATGAAATTCTGCTAAAACTTTCTCCGCTTGTTCACCTTCAATACACCTTAGCAAAACTCCATCAATGTTTCTTTTGAATAAAATTCCATCCACCAAAGCATAGGGAATGGACTGCAGCCTTAGATGTCTCCTTTTTGTCTTATTTAGACCAAGAGGGTATGCACCAGTAGATAGAAAGGTGATCATATCACTCATCCAACTATGATTATTAGTTGCATCTTCTTTATTCTGTTGAATCTCAACATCATGTGGAAGTTATTCATTCATGAAGGAGGTCTCTTGATTATCTTGAGCATCCAAAGCAATTTTCTCACAAAGTCCTCTACCCTCACCAATTTTGTGGCCTTGATAGTCACATCATACTCTATTATTTTAGTTACCCATCCAACTCTTTTCTCACTGATATCTGCTCCCATAATGAAGTCTCTCACACTAGAATGTGAGACTAAAACTTTGATATGACTAGTGGAGAGCATGCTTTTGAATTTCTTTAGAGCTCTCATGATGGTGAAAACATGCTTTTCAATGTGACTATATTTCAATTCATAGTCCTTTAGTGTTTGACTAAAGACGGCCTTTGGTTGCTCCATACCTTTATCATTTTGCCGTGTCAAAACAACAACAATATTAACATCAACTCCATATGCATACAAAATAAAATCCTTACCATAGTTATGATTGACAAGTGTAGGAGCTTGAGCAATTTCCTATTTGATCTTGGCAAAGCTTTCCTTCGCTTCTTTTGTCCATTTTCCTTCTTCTTAAGCATGAGAGTAATAGGCTTTGACCAATCCTACAAAATTAGGAATGAATCTCCTAACAAAGTTGATCTTTCCAAGGAATGATTGTAAGGATTTTTATGAGTTGACAAAGAGAGAGAAAGGATGGATGGCTGAAATCCTGTCCGGATCAATGGAAATGCCATTCTTTGAAACAATGTCCCAAAATCTTACCCGTAGGGACTGCAAAATTACACTTTTTGGGTTAAGCCGTGATGCTAGGAAACGCCTAGGAGGGTGGCGTTTCACCCTAGAAAGCGCTTGAAACGAAAAAAAACGTGGGGAAACGTGGATGACATTTCCGGAAACGCTCGCCATGTTTCCAACGTTTTTTAAATTTTAAAGCATCATTTAAAAATAAAAAAATAAAAATAACTGCGCATTTAATGAACCTAAACCTAATCTACCTACCTAGACTTGCTAAAGACACTTCCTAAAAGCTATATAATGACATCTTGGGTCCATTCTAAATCACAGCTCTCATTTTTCTCTTGCTACATTCAGCTTTTCGTGGAGATGATTATGAGGAAAATCTGGATGATATATTCTAAAATATATATTATTATCATGTATATGTAAATCATTGAAATTGTAACCATGTTGAATGATGACTCTTTAGAAGTTCAAATTTCAATGAATACAAAATATTTTGAGTGCTTTATCAATTATCTCTTATGGTCTACAATTATAAAATGAGTACTATATATATATATATTGTACGGACATTTCCGGTAAACGTTTCGTATCCAAGGTTTTTTGAAAATTGTCGTTTCCACGTTTCGTATCCGTTTCCGTTTCCATTTCCATTTCCTGGCAACATAGGGGTTAAGAGACACCCCAAATTCCCTACATCTCTCAAATACCTTCTCCAAATGGCTGATGTGATCCTTGCTCTACTTTGAGAAGATGGTAATATCATCCAAGTATACAAGGATGAACTCATTAATGTAACCTTTGAAAGCAATATCCATTGCTCTCTGAAATGTGGCACCTGCATTTGACAAACCAAAAACATCTTTTGATAGGCATATGTACCCCACTTGGTTGTAAATGCAGTCTTAAATTGATCCTCTTCCCTAACCTTAATTTGATTAAAACCTAAATACCCATCCAACATGGAGAACCTTTCAGCCCCTACAACAATTTGCAAAATCTACTCCATGGAAGGTAAAGGGTAATGGTCCTTTAGGGAAGCCTTGTTCAAATCTCGAAATCAACACAAAGTCTGATTTCCCCATTCTTCTTTCTAACCGAGACAAGATTGGCCACCCATGTAGAGTACTTGATTGGAAAAATTATTTTTGCCTCAATGAGTTTGGATAACTCCTTCCTCATGAGGGGCTCTATCTTAGGGTTGACCGACCTTTGTTTTTGCCTAATTGGCTTGACATTGGGATCAAGATCTATGGAATGTTGCATAATATCTGGATTAAATCCCTTTAGATCTTCATAATCCCAAGAAAACACATCACTAAATTTTTGACATAAGGAAATGAAAGCTTGCTTCTCACTATTATCACATACCTTTGCAGTGAGCTCTCTTGCCTTGTGCAATTGTGATTGATTACATAATTTTTTTTTTCTATATTCTTTTGATCCCTTTGAACTCATCATCTGGGCTAAAAATCTGCTCCAAAGTGACCAATCCCTTTGGCAATTTATTTGTGTTCAACTGAATAATTTGGTCACCATAACTATCATGCAAATCAGATTGCATATTTGAAGAAAATTCAGCCTCATTCTGGATAAATTGCACAATTTGTTCATCATTGTCAAATACTTGCTAGCTGGTTTCATTATCTGGAATGGAAGGCCTGACTACCACCTTGATATGTTGCACATTTCCTTTAACCAGATCTTTAGCAGGTGAAAATTGTGAACCAAGGGCTGCCATCTGATCTGCTTCTTTGTTTAATTTCCTTGGCACTACTTGCAGATTGAGAGCATCAAAACTCTCCAAAAGGTCCCAAACTTTGTGCTTATAAGCTTTCAACAACTTATTCTTTGTGGCACACTTCCCTCTTACCTGATGAATCACCAATTCCGTGTCTCCAAAAATTTGTAATGCCTTTATTTTCCTCTTTTCAACAATCAACAAACCATGCACTAATGCCTCATAATTTGCTACATTTTTAGAGCATGTAAATTGCAACCTATGGGCAAAGAAAAATTTCTCATCCATTGGAGAAATCAGCACAACACCAACCCCAACTCCATTTTTGCTTCTAGAACCATCAAAGAACATTTTCCACAATCCTGAAGCATCATCATTTTCTTGTTTGATTATGCAGATAAAGCCGATCCTTCTTCAAGAATGCAGTAAGTACCAAGACCCGTTTTCAGAATTTCATCATAAGGATTCCATTCATAGCATTTGGGCCATTCATCTAATATGAGATTAGGAAAATGAGGAGGAATGGGCAGCTCTTTTGAAAATGATTCATGTTCATGCTTATCTTGTATAAGACAATTAGATTGGAGAGGAGTGGGATTATAAGACTCAACATGATAGGAAAAAATAGGTTCAACTTGTATGGTAAATTTTGTACCATATCTAGTTCTTAAGAGCATATGGGTCCAATCTAAAGACAAATAGCCACCTACTTTGGTTGTGAAGTCTCTTGACAAGCAAATGGAAAACATAGGGGGCAAGTCAATCACTGATATGTCATGGGTTATAGTTAGGCTAGGACAAACATGAAGTGTTAATTCCAGATCTTTAATCACTCCTAATACACCAACAATTGACCCATCAAGTTGCAAAACTCCTTTAGAAACAGGGGTATACTTAAGACCTAAGACATCAACAATTTTCTTTGGCATAACAGAGGTACTAGCCCTAAGTCAATCATACAATTATGCACCAAGTGTTTACCCACAATTAATGACATATAAAATGGTGGGGTCTTGATAACTTTACTTGCTCTTCCTTTGCTTGGCAAATATTGACTGCAGCATGTGTCTTTTGAATCACTGGGTCAGCTAGGGGAAGTTTCTTGAGAGCTTCACATAGAGGTCCCTTTGTGATGGGATAGCCAAAGCATCCCACATTATCACATTGACATTCATCCTCTTCATTTTCTCCACAATATTGAAAGGGAGGCCTATGGATTTCTGCAACTGTGGTACAAGATTCTCCTTTCTTGTCTGCTGCAATGCTGGGATAGGCACCTTTGGCTGAACTGCAACCTCATTTTTTTAAACAGACTTACTAGGAAACCTCTACAATTTGTTCCTTCCCGCATCAACTTCCTTCTCCTTGTTAACAACATTGCCTTGATTGGAGGAAGATGAAGGTTGAGACTCCAACATCCTTTTCTTAGACCTTGTATTATCAACAACATTATTTTGAGGTCTACTAGAATTGCCCACTACTTGATTTAATGCACATAAATCTTTAGCTCCAAAGAACATGAGGTTTTGTCTTGGTTGGCCTCTTGAGCTCCTTCCACATTAGGATTGGGTGCTTCCACCAATGGCTCTTGTTGAATGGAAGAACATTGAGCCATGAGGGTCTTGATCATGCAATGCATATGCACAACCATACGAACTATGTGTTGATTGCATGAGAAACACCATTCAGCCTCCTACATCACATTATTTTGCATTGGGACCAGTGCTTGACTAGAGCTAACAACAGAGGTGGTTGAGGGGGAGCAATTGTTACAAGTGGAAGAGAGGCATTTTGAGCTTGCCACCTATTATTCTTGCTAATTTTGTCCATACTTCTGATTAGGTTGTTGATTCTTGTATGGTTGATAACCTTGATTAAAGCCTTGGTTTGAAGACTATCCCTTTGATTGGAATAATTCCTATAGGATTGGGCTTGTTGCTTCTCCAAAGATATAACTTTATTGACAACCTTTTAATTAAGGCTTTCATGTCTTCATCCTCCTTTTTGTTGTGCAGGAGAGTAAGATGTGGAGGTAGTAGGTTGGGATTTTGCTTAGAATAGGAGTAATAAAAGGTTGGGCAGCCCTGAGGTAATTCAGGATACAAGGGCATGGGTGGTCTAGAGCTAACTTTCCACTTGATCGACAATTTTCAGCCCTAATGGCTAATGTATAGGCCCTAAGCAATGTTGCACCCCCCATAGATTGAATCATGACAACAATATCAAAATTTAATGCTCTTAAAAAGTAAAGAAATGCACCTTCTGAGTTGGTCTTACTAGGACTGGAATTTTGTCCCATGTCTTCTAAATCTGAAATTGAAGTCTACCATGAGCTCATTGGGAGCCCTCTTTATGGTTGTCAATTGTTCAAGCAAGGAGAGGTTATTTGCCTTTTCTCCAAACTGATTACTAGCTATGCCCAATTGATTCCAATTAGTGATTGACCCTCTACTTATTAACTCTCTAACCATTACAAAGCTCTTCCCTTGAATGAAGAGGCTAATAGCCTAATAGCCACATATTGTTCAACAATTTGATGAATAATACAAACATTAGCAATGTCTTGAATATGGTCAATTGGAGTGGTATGATTCTCCCCAGTGAAGAAAGGGATACTCTTAAGTGCAGATGTTGGAATGAGATTTTGGGCATTAAGAGCAAGAGGATCTGCTACCAGTAAAATTAACAAATGGTTGATTTTCTGTTGTGCTACCATTATGATAGGTCTGAGAACTCTAGTAGACATGTAAGAAAGGCCTACCAAGAGGTGGTGTGGAAAGAGTTCTATTTGGAGGTGAAGGTGACCTTTGAATTGCTCTTCCTCTTCTTCCTCTTCCTGGAAAATTGTAGGTATTCAAAAGATCCTTCTTCTATTTTTTGGACCTTGTCTGAATCCTTCTCATGAACCTAAGCACTAGCACTGCTGGAACCAGTTGATTTGAATAATGGAGTCACTAGATGTGTAGAAACAAGCCTCCAAAGGATGGAAATTACTGAGTTACACACCAAAACTCAACAAAGATAAAATAAAGTTTTCACTTCGTCCCACCGGCGTGCCAAAACTGTTAGAGCTCAAATATCCACCCGTCCCAAATCAGAATGATTTGGGGCTTGAGACAACATGGGACTGTCTCCAAGTTGTGGGACTTAATTGAGGAGACAGACCTCCGAGAAGGCCGACTTCCTCTACCTATTCCTAATGCTAAGACTACTCCTAGAAAGGGAAATGCAACTACCTAACACTAACCTAAAATTCCAAGGGACCAGAGAAAGAGAGATGCATGAAATCTAAATCCTAAACTAAGGGAGGTGATAGCACCAAGAACAAGGGTGGAGATATTCCAAGTGAGTGAAAATAGGAAGAAAACGAAGTAGGAGAGGGCAGACAAGTGCCACAGTCCAACAACATTCAAATCTCCATTTTCGTGGAGCACAACAAATTTGAGTCCTGTAAGAAGAACAAAGTATGCACAATATACCTGCAAATGCAAAGGAAGGCAAGAAATGCAATATAACACAAGTTAGGGTAAAAAAGCCACAAAACATGAATTTTATTGCTCAAAAGGATGCACAATCCATTACAAAGTAGAAACAAGGCAAGAATCCTTTGTAGAATGCTCAAATTTGAGGCCTGCAACTCACAAAAGTTCTGGAACAATTTTGACAAAGTTCCTTTATGTTTCGAATATCCCCCTTCAAATGAGGGGATTTTACCATTATATAGAGAAGGAAACTTGAATTTGCTGCCACCAACCGACAACCTTCATTAAATCTCTGAAAAGAGGTATGGGTAACCTTGCTAATTCGTTTCCCAATGGTACCTTGCTTTGCAGGAGAAAACATGGGCGCCATACCTCATTAAACTGGTCATTGAGCTACTCATATCGCATTCATTAATGCCCGGCCCGCATCGATATTCTCGCATTCGGCAACCAGATTGCATTATCCTTTGTTCAAGTTGCCGGTGAAGATTAACCTCATGGAGTCATCCGGTTGCAACATTCTTGCTACCAACGATATGCAGCTTCTTTCCCTTGTCATTGATCGTTCGCATAGCCCTTTTGGTGTCGCCTCGGGAGCATGTTTTATACCTTGTGTTCTTGATGTCGACTGTCACAGATATACATATAACCTGGTCCGTAGCACATATCCTCGCTTGCCGGTTGGCAGCGACTGCACCACCGCCAATCGCAACACCGCTTTGATCTCGCACTCCACCACAACCCGACCACTATTTGCCTCTCTTACCGCCGGCACCTCACGCATTGTAGCTCGATCGGCTACGGCCATTAAGCTACCGACCGGTAGCATTTTTACATGCTATCGTCCGGTAGCATTTTATATGCTACCGCCACCCATTATGCTACCTCTTCACCTCTTGGCCTCGCAATCCCGCCTATCCTTCGACATCGCTGCCGCTGCTCTCCACTGCTACTGGTAGCAGGCAGAGTTATAAGGCTTTCGACCGGTAGCCCGTACATGCTATCGACCGCAGCAATTATGCTACTTGGCTCATCCGCTCGACTATAACCAGCTCGGCCATTTTACCAATGCAACTTGCTCACCACGCATCGTATCAACTCGGCCACAACTCGGTTGAGCCACCCACGAGCTACCCCCGGTATTTACAATACATTGCACTCCATTTACCGCCAACTCCCGGTTTGCTAAGTTGTCCAATTTGGCGGTTTACAAAATTGGACAACACTAGATTTAGAGGTGACAAGAGCAAAGACGATTCATTGAGATGATTAGGAAAATCCATTTCAAAGTGAAAGAACAATTGGAGAGGTCTCAAGCCAAGTACAAGGCTAGACATGATTGGTATTGAAAGGAGAATACACTCAAAGTAGTTGACAAAGTGATTGTATTTAAGCATAGAGAGACTTCAAGGAACAGATTAGAGAATGCTTTGAGCTTGATCCACCCCCATTCATGAGGATGTACTTAGTAGTAAATTTTAGGTATTTGTACCTATACGAGCCATTTGTGTTGGATGAGGAAGAGGAAAAACAATTGCTACCCTCTATATAAGACTTTGTCTTGGATGCACAAGGAGAGTTAGAGAAGGATGTAGTGTTGCAGAGAAAAGTAAAAGAGAATAGAAGAGGGCCACAAGAATTTTGGCTGGTCAGCATCAAAGAGAAGGCGCCAAAGTAGGAAAGATGGCACCTCAAGGAGAAAATCAAAGAGCTCTTCACACATCTCCTCAACCAATAAGCTTTTGTGGGAACAAAAGCTCCCCAAGAGGGAGGTGCGATCCATGAGAATCAAGAAAAACAAACCTCTTCATCATCCAACTAGAACAACGCTTAACTTGAGTATTTTTGTATGGAGCTGGTATATGCTGGGGCGGTTGTGTAACTATATTGGTTCCCTTAAGATGTGGCTACATAACCGTTGGTCCTTGTAGGCAAAGGTTTTGTAACCACCGGTTAACTTATGGGTGGTTACGTAATTGCCATAGCAGTTGTGAAATTGTTGATCAGTGGTTGTTTCGTCCAAGTGAATTGGACAGTCAGAGTCAAGGGAAGATGACAATGTCTCTTCAATTTGGAGTTGTTTTTGAAGTCTTTAGTGCATGAAAGGACAAAACTGGAGCATGGTCATTGATAGCTAAGAGACATGAATCCAACTATAAGTATGAGTGTTTGTAGAAAGAAGAAGAAAGGTGCAGAGAGGCCCTGAGTGAGAAAGCAAGAGTTTGTTGTATTTATCATATTAATGATTTAATCTCTTTGTAATTTGTCTTTGTCCATAAGAAGATGAGGAAGCTGAGCTATTACCACTTCCAGCAGGTTTTCCCCTAATTAGGCTTTCCATGCCAAAATCCTCGTGTCTTTTGTTGTTCATGGTTGTTTACATTCATGTTTTCAGTACTGCAAGTTTGGCTGGTATTTCAAACAACACAAACAACTCACTACACTAATTTTAAGTGCTTAGAGCATTCAGATCTGTCAATTTGGAGTAGAATTTTAAGTAGGACAGCGTGTTGTGATTTTATAAATTCTATTAAGCATGAAAGGAATGATAACCAGATCGTACCAAGCCAAGAACACGGATGTTAATCAAACACCACAATCAATAAGATGAAAGCAATTCGCCATAATAGCTTTACATAAAACCTTTGCAAACAAATGAGTAGTAATATCATATATTATTATGGAACTCAATGCAATACATTGAGAATGAGCCTTGCTTAAATAGGAAAGGAATAACAATCTAAGAACTAGTCAAGGTCGTAGATCAAGCCATAAATCAAGGAAATAACTAGTCATCAAAGAACTAGTCAAGACCATAGATTTAGAGAGAACTAGACATCAAGATCTAGTTAATACCATAGATCAAAGAAAGAACTATACCTAACAACTAGATAATATCTTCCTAATATCTAAATAAGATAAAAGAAAAATCCACACACATAAGTGGCTGAGAATAAATAAAATACAAGGTAAATAAAATACCTAGGTGAACATGAGCTAAGGTAAATACCTACTCTAACAAAGCATATATACCTAAGAGTTCACAAATCATATTTGTCTATGATAGCCGTCTTTTACTTACCGAAGCCAAGTGTCATGCCCAAACTTTTCGCCAAAGAAAAAAACCACATGAAAACATGAAATATGTTTTTGTTCCTTGATCTCATGAGGTCACATGGCATGTGTTTCAGTGAACAGGCTACTCTATGATCTTAGTGCCACCAAATGCTTTGTGATAATATTCTTCAAGCATAGTCAGTTCTTCGGACTCATGTGATTGCATCTTCTTACATGTTCTACTTTTTGGATTTTTGACTTTGCGCACCTCGCTTTAAATGGGTAGTCTTTGCTCCTCTATTAGTGAAGGTTATGTGCTTGGGTGTGAAGGATTGTGTTGCTGATTCTTGGTGACTTGAGGAACTTTGGCCTGTGATGCCTTAATTGTCTCTACAGCTAAGGATTTCTCATCCTCAAACATAATGTCTTGGTAGCCCCATAAAATCCTGACTGACCTACTTGCTATAATAGTCAGGTCAATTGTTTCAGCTTTGTTTGGATGAATTTGATGTTTCCTTTTATAAAAAGGGCTCTACTTGCCTTACTTGTACTTGCATAATAGCCTACTATACTAATTATATTGAAAGAGTCCTAATCTTTGCACTCTCTCTTAGTGCTTCTAAGGCCTATCTGATGGGCATAAAAGTAGAGGCTTGTGTGTGA
This sequence comes from Taxus wallichiana var. yunnanensis, assembly GCA_018340775.1. NCBI lineage: Eukaryota > Viridiplantae > Streptophyta > Pinopsida > Cupressales > Taxaceae > Taxus > Taxus wallichiana. The sequence goes on from CM031239.1 coordinate 695,798,359, forward strand.
GATTCGGTTGCATCAAAGACCAGTGATACTGCGTTCTCCCTGCCTCATTAATTTTAGCCACTGGCTCGGGTCTACATTTTCCTACTTCATTACCTTCTTTTTGGGGGCACTGTTGGGTCTTCTTGAGTGACATTATTCTTTCTCTTGCCATCACATGCTTGCCTTCCAACAGTTGTACTTGTTGGAACTCAAACTGTAATGCTTTGTTGCAACCTTGAATTCCTACCAGGGCCACTCATTGATCAATAAATGGCTGTTTGCTGGCAAACATAATTCACCAAACAGATCTGTAAAGACACAAACTAGACTATCATAATGATTCGTGAATTTATAACTAACTTTTTTTTTGTGTAGGGAAACTACAGAATATTATAGAACATAAATTAGAAAAAAACTAAAAATACAGCCATCCACATGACACAAATAGTCAATGGGGAGAAACCCTCTTGTCGCAGAAAATTCCACAGAAATATCTGAAGCTTTTTATATTCCTTTTGGAATGCTTAACGACAGAGCTACTGGGATATTTGTTCACTTTGGAAGAATTTTATTGTGACTCATCAATGTAAAAATTGCTTCAGTAGTCTTTTTTTACTGACTGATTTCTTCTCCTTTGAAATGATCTTGGAGGATGATTTATATTGATTTTTATTCAGTTACTTGGTCCGTGCGTGGACAGTGAACCAATTTTTCAGTTACAAATCCTCTCATCTTCTCTTGCTGTTGTGTTGTTGGAGCATCCCGAATAGTACCTTCAATTACTTCAGGTTCCTTCAATCAAGAATAATCATTAAGCTCACCCAAACTGAATGATGCACTTAGTAAATTTTTGACCTTTAGTTTGTTCAGGTCAAGAAGAATCATCAACCTGGCTGAAACCGAATGATGCACATAGTCAATTTTTAACCCTTCCTTTGTTTCAACTTGAATTTACAGAGTTGTGTCCACCCACTACTGAAGCATACTTCATTTTTTTCTTTGAAGTTCTTCAGAGTTGACTTCTATCTCTTCATTGTTAGGGCAAAGGCGAGGATGGGACCAGGGGCAGCAAGGTGCCGCCTCTTAACCCCACAAGGGGATGTCACCCTCGACTTCCACGAGGATAACAAGGGAAAAGAAGGATGTCTTGCTTGGGGCCAACATTTGCCAAAGAGGCTTCTATGTTGATCTGTCACCGGATCAATTCTGCCCCCTATGTTTCTGATGGGAATTTCTTTAATGCCCAAAAAGGGTTAATCAAGCTAGCGGGAGAAATTTCATGTGTGAAGAAGGCTTTTGTGTTGAATAGCTATCAGATCAACTCCGCGTCCAATGTTTACAACTTTACAATGAGAAAATGTTTATCCCCGAAAAGGATTACACAAGCTAGCAGGAGAAATGTCTTTTCCCATTAGTGATTGTTGTGGCAAACCTTGTGTAGTTGTACTTTAGGCTTGTTTCTTAATGGTTTCACCCTCGGGGTGGGTTGTTAGGGCAATGTTGAATTGTGAAAACCTTCTTCTCTGGGACACATGAGTCTTCTTCTGAGGCATAGTAGCCTCCTTGTTTTTGATAATCAAGGAAGCATTAAACTTGGTTGAAGTTCATACCTTAGATGAGGATGCCATTGAGGGCACATAAAACAAATATAGGATGCTGTTGACGGCACATAAAACAAATATTTTCCCACAAAGAGGGAAAATCCCAGAGTGCTAGAAAAACACAAGACAAGGTTGGAATGTCAGCAGCTGGTGCAGCCGCGATAAGGCGCATAGAGATTACTGACAGAAGATTCAAATTGTGATTACATCCAGCACCTAGTGCCAGTATATACAGATTGCAGAGCTAAATTGTCCACTTGTCTTCCAAGACAAAATCATGCTGTTTTAAATAGAGTTTCAAATTCAAGATTTGTTAAAATGTTGCATGTAGTCAACTAACATAAATGCAGTAGACATTTGCTGCTAGCAATTGGGCCTAACAGTGTGGGAGATTTGTCATTTGGTGGATAAGACTGTTGGGATCATATCAGGTCACAATTTTGCAGCATGCCTTGATATTAAATTTCCACTTTGACTGTTAGCTATGTGGCTGCCACGTGGATTTCTTTCTTTGACTGACCTTTTCTTGACATTGGGTGAAGAGGTTTATCAAAATGTTTTTCCTGGAAGGTACCATTTCCAGGCACTTTGGCAACTTAAAATGATCTAGACCATAACAAATCTTGCCTTGAACTTCAAGTTTCTCTTGGGATTTGTTCCATAGCAGTACCTAGTCATCTTCCTCATAGGTTTGAAATGCGGCCTTCTTTTTGAAGTAACTTTATCAACCTCTGTTGCATACCCAGACACAACAATTTTATCATGTTAGGTAATGAGCTATTTTTTTCATGTAAAGTTGTGATCCTAAACTCTTGTGTACTTGTGTTTAGTGCAAATCATGTTGTAAAAGGCCTTACTATATGAAAGCCTCAAAAGTAATTAGTTCCAAGTATTCTTATCAAATTCGTCATCTACCACTTCTTAATTACTATGGTTATCACTTTGGGCATGTTTAATCTGCAACCAACGCAATTGTTCATCTAGCCAGTGTTTCTTTTGGATTAACCTTGAGCCATGTCAGGTATGTGCTGGTTAACTCTGTTAATCTTTGGTGGGATATACAGATCTCATAGAATAGTACTCCTGATAGAAAGGAAAATGTTCCACTTGGATGGCCATTGTAGGTGAAGCTGCAGTTGGAGGTGGAGCAACGTTCTGCTGTTCTGCCTTGAGATTAATTAACATTAGGTGCGAACAAAGCTTATTTGTGCGGAGAGGCACATATTATGCCTCACATCAATTCGGACTTTTGGTGTGTGGGCGGGTGGATGCATGGAGAACATTGAAAGATGATAGTGTTATATGTAACTCTTAATACTAATATAAAATGTAATTTTTTTAAAGAAGGTAGCACATTCAATACTGAACAATGTGAACATCGATATGATATGTGCTAAGAGGTATCCTTGAAAGACTTTGTTGTGTTTGCACAACACACCCTAACTTCCCTTCAGGAAATCATGAAACCCCTAGGCCTTTGCCTGAAAGAACGAACTGCTTGCACATTTCAAATTTCCCATCTTCTACGCAGTTCATCTTTTCTTTCTCGGGCCTCTTAGCATTGTTACTTAGCCCTTTGTTTTGCTAAGCTCTTTGCACATCAAGTGCGTGATGTCTCACTTGTCTCATTTTCGAGTGCACAAGTGACTTTCCCTTTGCGTGTAACCTATAAGAGCTTTGAGTGGCATTTCTTTTCCTGCACAATATTTTGTAGCCTTCTTGCCTTGTGCGCACCTTTTGTGCGCGCCATTTGTGTCTTTTTTTGATACACCCTTTTGCATTGATTGCGCGGGGCGCATTTCACGTTGCGCAATTCACTTCGCACAATATCTTAAGTGCCATGCACCATCACCTTCAATTTGCGGAGTGTACATGGTCTTGCGCAATGTCCTACTCATTTCCATATGCTTGCCCATTGCTTTCTTGAGTCCTGCAACATTGCGCGAGTCTCCTTTGTTCAAACTAGCTTTGTACTTCATTGTGCAACAACACCATGAGTCTTGCGGCCTTCCAATGCTTTGTGACTCCTTAAGCTCGCTAAGCTACTCACCATACACCGTTTGCAATTCCCAAACGCCTTGTGGCTTGCCACGACTCTGCAATTCTTCACTGCAGGAGTATGATTGAATGAATTATAGCCCACTTGGGAAAATTTAACACCTAACACTTGGTTTTCTCAAGCTTTATGTTGTGCGGTATGCATTCACAATACATCAAAGGCTGCACAAAGGAAGTGTTAAAGATTCTTCTAAGGAAGATAGTGTGCATAGTTGAGTGCACAATCATTTGTGTTGTGCAAACTATGAAATACCTCGGGTGTGCAAACTCTTGCAAAGCAAAAGAAAATGCACAATAGTTTGCGTAGTATAGTAATGTTTTAATTGTGCACTTTCCTTTCGCAATACTAACTTTGTGCCTCTTCTTGTGCCTTGTAGGAATTGAAGGCATCGTCTTAGATATTCCCAAAGGGAACGCAAAATGTCAAAATTCCTACCGCACGTAGTGCACAGAAGACAAACAACGTCTGATCGCTAAACAAAAAAATGTGTTGTAAAAGTCAACAAATTTGTCGTTTCTAACACAATAGTGCTCAGAATTGACATCCATGTCAAGGAATCAGATCTTGCTCACTTTGTCAACAAAAGAGGCTGGAAAGATCTCTTTGGACACGCCATGTCAGAAAGTAGGCGCACAGTATGAATTTAATGAAGACTGGCTTGTGTTTCAAGTTTCCCCTGCGGCACAAAGCATTGAATGCCGTCTGAACCAGACTAGAGATCAAATCTGATTTTCTTATAGATCATTTGTGAAGCATTCAATTTGATTGGATTATGTAGCCGCCATGTATTCATTTGTTAGATCTGCACTATGCAGTTGGCTAAGGCCATTTATTGTAACACTTGTAATTGTGCCCAAGTAAGTTGTGGTTTTCCTATAAATCTCTAGCTGAAAGACCTTCTTCTTATGGTCCGATTCTTGTAGAAAGAAGTTTCAAAACGTTTTAATGCATTTTCCTTAGTTTTCTTGTTTCTACTTTGTGTTTCGTCTGGAGTTTGATGTTTGTGTGCACTCTTTTCATCTGGTTAAAGTAGATCTCATTTTCTTATCAATAGATATATCATTCGATAGTTTCTTTGAGTAAATCTCACTTCCTATGTGTCCAACGGTGTTCGTCCCTCTATTAGACGCTTGCACATACTTTGTCTTGAACAAGCGAATGCTGGTTTGAGCATGAGTATGGTTTTTGGATCTATCTTCGCCAATTGAAGAGAGATCTTTGCCATGCCATCGATTCATTTCTCTTTCTTCCCTACCCTTCTCTCTTTTGTTCTTTTTTATCCCCTATTAGTTTAGGATTAATCTAAGACGAAAGCAGTGCAATCAATTTATCTTGATAACTCTTTGTGATTGTAGGTGATACTCATTGCACAATATCCTTTGAATGGTAAACTACAACGCGCAATGAATGAATGACCCAACAACCTTGTGCACGCCACGCTAAACCATTTGAGGATGAATCCCATTGTTTTCCCATTGCACAATCCTACATGCAATCGCCTAGAACCTACAAATGCCCTCGTGAAATCATACAAACCACTAGTCATGTTGAGCTATTCCCGAAAAGCTTGTCCACTAAGACTTGGTGTAACTAAACCTTGTGGAGATTTTGCGCGTGCGAATCCACTCACGTAATTACTTTCCTCGCACGCACATCCTCCTTTCAAGAGGGTAGAGCCCTTCCCATTTGTGTGGAGCTCTGTCTAGGCCGCCTCAAGCATCAACATCTTTGGCGCTAGGAGGATAGAGGTGTGACACTTGTGGAGATCAACGCACTCGAGATGTTAATCCCACACAACATATGTGTAAGAACATGGAGATTACCACCTCTAGTCTTTTGATACTTTCGACACTTATTTGACAAACGAGAATGAGGGAGCCAAGTAAATGTCGCCAAACTCCCCAACTTAGGACTCACAACCCACACTCAAGGACAAACACAAATACAAAGGCTTAGCTCGGGAACAACCACACTCCCTTTATCGTATTTACTAAGTAGCCATTACAACACCCCTAGGGCACCCGGTACCGGTACAAAACATACCTAGTACGGGTACGGCCAAGATACATGCTCGAAATTTAATAAACCATACAACCCCGGGCATGTATCTCGGTCGCATCTGCATTTAGGTACGCTTTGCATCAGCATTTGTGTGCCCAAGGGGGTCGATTCGCTACTTAGTAAATATCAATAAAGGGAGTGTGGTTTGTGTTAACTAGATTTTTGCATAGCACAAAACCTAGGCAGTCATGAGATAAATCTCCCTCATTTAACCGGTGAGGCTCCCGTGTCAGATTTGTCAATAAAATGTGTTATTATCTATCAGAGGTTTTACTTTAACCACTTAGTTCATGAACCATAACTAATAAGTTCTGCGCAAGTAAGCAGCAACTGTCAAGAAATGAAGTATTTTATAGAAGAAAGAAGTAAAGGAAATACAGAGAAGAAATGGGGAAGATGTGCATCCCAATTAGTAGATAGTAGAGCTAATTGCATGCACATAGAAGAAACTTAATAGATATGAACACATAGAATTATAAAACAAAGGCAACTCTAGATCCAGATCTAAAATAACACAAAGTTTATTAAGAGATCTAAGATTAAAAACAAGAAACAAAGTACACCGTGACACAAAGTTCTTCGGAAACCTGCTCCTTTGTATTCCTTTGCTCCAAGTTGCTCTCAGGGGTTCAACACAAAGTCTAGAACACAAGATTGCTGCTTACAAATTCTGATCGATCCTTAACCCGGAGGTTCTTCTCCTACTTATAGAATGTAGGAGGGAAAGTACAAATGGAAAACTCAAACTGAACTAAAACATAAACAAGTAAAGATGACATTTGGCAATCATCCTCAACTAACTTCTCCTTAAGTGACACATGTATCACTTAACGATGGAATGGTTCCACATGACTTTAAGTAATGGTCAGCAAAACCAATAACTTAGAAGTTTTACAATTTCATCCGGAACATAGAAAATAAAAGAAGAAAGAATAGAATAAGTCATGCCAAATTGTAATGTTTATGTCTTTTTCTTGTTCGATATCGGATATACTTGTCGAACATGTAATTCAAAGATCCTTCCATCTGCTTTTAGCCTCTACTTCTTTCTCTCGTCCCGAATCAGCAAAGAACCCTTCATTCAACACTTTGATGCACGCTTCCATATCTTCCAAACTCGCCCAAACCTCACATGATATGCACTCGCGCACGCCACCAGTCTACTGATAGAATTCATCGTGAAAGGCTTGGTAGCTTTATCAATTCTCTTTTGTATCATCAGAAGAGATCCTTCCAGGGAATTAGGCACCTTAGTTGAGACGATCCGCACGTATGAAGTGACATTCCCATCCACTCTCTCCTCAGTGAAAGAAATGACATTGTCTGGTAAATCTGATGTCCTACTCTCAAGTGCCTGCATCCTCTTCAGCAAAACTCTGCAGATTTCCAAACGGAAAGATACTGCAAACTCTAGCTGCTTCCCCTTCTCGACTGATCCATCTGGTACAATCTGTTCCGCAATCAATACATCTCCCGGCAGCTTGTTAATCTCGGCCAAAATACTCAGGTTACTCTCTGCAACTATATTCATGCCTTCTATGTTTGCCATCAGTTGCTTTAGTTGATTTGTTGCATCATCCATAACCTTTAGGCGGGCTGGCACTTCCCCAAGTTGTACGAAACTTGATGAATAATCAAATCCTTCCATTCGTCAATAGCCTTTACTTGATTACTTATGTCCTCCATTTCCTGCATAAGATGATCACTCACCTGCTCTGAAATGGGCTGAATGGAAGGTTTAGCAACCTTGGCTATGATCTCACATAATTGAGATACTTGCTTCTGCAGCTCTTCTTTCTCCGCCTTTTCACTGTCAAGCCTAAGGAATAAAGCATCCATCAATGTCTGCGTGTCCTACTTCAATCCTTCAGTGGTGGCTTGACCGAGGGGTACTTTGTTACTGTCACATCCTCTGCCGTGAGCTCCTCCTCTATCTTTCCTTCTGGCTTGGAATTGATATCTCAACAAACTTCTCTCCCGAATCCTCGATGATCAACCTAGAAGTTACTTTGGCAACTTTAGGCCTTCTGTCTCTTCCGCCCAGATTCTGGAGTAGTTGCAAGTCGTGCTCCTCTAAGTTCATCTCCATTCTCGCTTCTGGAACCAATTGCAAAGCCAACCATTCCGAGAAGTTACTTCTCGGAGAATGAGAAGTCGCTGAAGTCGCTGAGTGTACTACCATCTTCCACTCTATCCTCTCCGTCAGAAAGTGCCACAGTGTTATGGCTGCCATCTTCTGAGTCATCCAAGGACAAAGCCCTTTCGAATTCCGCCATCTGCAGCTTCAACGTATCCTCTGGAATAGGCACTGAACGAAGTGGCTGAGGGGAGAAGATGAATGTCGCTAGATTCAGTGGAGGCATGGAAGTGTCCTGCTGCTGCGGTGTAATAGTTGGTGAAGTACTGGGTACTAGAGAAACCGGAGTTAAAGTCATGGTCGTAGAAGTGATCTTCTCCTTGGATTGAGATCTTCTATGCACTTTCAACTTCTCGACTTTCCTGCTGCTTTCTCCTCCGTGCTTTCGCTTGAGGGAATCTCTTGCGCCGAAGTTGCCTGTGACTTGATTCATCAATGCTTCATCAAGGCAATATCCCTTCGTCAGCAACTAGTTTGAAGTATTCACCAACACAACTCCCGACCTTTCTTCTATTGTGTTGTAGCCTCCTATGTTATTTTGTAGTATGGCTTTATCTCCTCCCATTTGATGGTAAGTGTCAAGTACCACATTCCCATCATCTTTAAGATCCGCAGGTATCCGCACTAGTCCAAAGTCGAACACTTGCTTTGCTGATAACCTGCTGAAATCTCTCTTTCTAACCTCGTACTCAATTTTGCACTTCATCCATAAATCTTCTAATGAAGGCACATGTGCGTAGTCTTGGGAGATTGTCTTCCTGGCTAATCCAAATGGATCGAAGTTCAGCCGTGCAGGGAAGAACTCTTGCTCATACTCGGATAACATTTGCGCCTCCATCCCTCGAGCTCTATGAATGCTAATGCAGCCGTAATGTCCCACAGTGATTGGGAAGAAGCCCGTAGATTTGTGCCGCTTTGACTGAAGGTCGTGTAACTCCACAAGTTGCCTGCTTAGCTCCATGGCGATCAATCTATCATTCGGATACCTAGGCATCTTTATCGGTTCTCTAGAAAAGCCCGTAACCAAGGTATGTGAAATCTGCAAATTGAATGAATAGATCCGCCAATCTTGGACACGCTTCTCCACGCTTCCTTACCCTGTTGGCCTTCAAGTCTTTGTCTAGCTGCAGATTAAATTGTAGAAGAATTCATCGTTGACCACTTTGAAATCTTTCTCGCATGTAGGTACAAAGAAGTCATGCGGGTAGCACTCGAAAATGGGGTCTTTAAAAGAACACCACATCTATCCAAATTTGAAAAAGACGCCTTGCATGAAGCCGCAACATACACCAAGTATGAAGTCATCTTGAAGTCAAAGTACGCTTCACGCCCTGAGTCGCTCACCAATGTTGTTGCTAATAATTTCGACCAATTGATTATAGAATCAACCTTGTTGATTTCAATGGTCCTGATGAAAGCATACATCCATGTACGGAAAATGTAAGCATTCGCTTTGCCATTCATCCTGCATAGCAATTTGATGACATCATCTACCTCCTGCACCAAATTGGACCGTGGAAGAGTTCTCGAACTTTGAAGGAGATCTAGGCTTCTTCATGTATCGGCTATTCATTATGCTCACGCAATCAGCTCTATGCTTCTCCCACCTATCTGTCGGCATCCTAAAGACTAATGGAAGTCACCACCTTTCGCACTGGAATCTTCAAACAATAATTGATGAACTCTGCGTCCAAACGAATTATTGTCTTTCTCGAAGCATCACGCACTGATCTGGATGAAGGATGGTAAGATCTAGCGCACTCCATAACAAATTATGGCAACTGGGTTGTACATGGAAAAGCTACAAATGGATAATTCCATTACTTTTAACCGCATGCATGAGTGAAGTCTTTCCCGCTCTGGATCTATCAATCAAATCGAAAGAGGTTCTGGGCCTAGATCTCTGTCTCCTATGTCTGCAAGTTTGGAAGCAATGCATGACTCTATCGTGCTTTCTTTTTCATCTCTCTTCGCCATAGCTTTGTCTATCTTCGTCTAAATAATTCTTTTTCTTCTTACTTGGCCGGATTTCTTCAATACCGTGCAGAGATCTCGACAATTCTTCGATTCGGAGGATATACAATTCTTCATATTGACATTGATAAAAGCTCTTTTTCCTTTGTAGAAGCACCTATAATGAATTCTGCAATTTATTCGACAAAAATGGCCACCGAGCATGAATAATGAATTTTAATTGTAAAAATCTGCACTTTTCAAGCCTCGTTGCCCCAAAAATGGTGTTTAATTTGCACATAAAGAGAGCATGAATCCTTTCAACAACACTTGAGCTCCTGTAACACCTGTGCAAACAATTATGCAGACAAAGATCAACCTCCTTCAAAGCATGCGCCAAATCTAGAAGCTTTTAGCCTTGTTGCCACCTTGCCTGAGCAAAATCCTTCTTCAAATGGGGGCGCACTTTTCCTCTTGGCTGCAATTCTTTACCTGTGAATCAAATAATTCACCCATATGGCTGCCCATGCTTATATAACCTTCACAATTCTATAATTAATAATTGCCCTAACAATTAAAGGCAATTAATTAATTAAAAATCATGCTCTTCTCTTTTAAAAATAGCATGTTTAAGGACAACCATCCAATAAATTAAATTAATCCAATTTAATCCTTCACACATCACTTCACTGAAGCTTCACAGTGTGCCTTGACCATAGCCACTGAAAATAGAAATTAATTTAATGTTTTAATGCCTTTAAAAACATTAAATAACTCCCAAATGGGGCGCACTTTTTGAGAGGAAGGGGGCAGCCACTAAATAAATTAAATTTAATGTATTTAATCCATTTCTTTTATTCCAATTTTGACTTGTTGACTTCCTCCAAGCTTGGGCGCACTTTTTGAAAGGATAGATTAATTAAAATAATCACTTAAAGGCTGCCATCATCTCACCAAAGGGGGCGCACTTTTTTGCACATATAATTCTATTTTTAAGAATTTTCCACAATGGGATTCTTTACCCTGCAAGGCAGGCACCAAAATCCCATGATCCACTTAAGTGATTTGACTTTGACAATGGGATTATTTACCCTGCAAGGCAGGCACTAAAATCCCATGATTTCACTTAAGTCACTTTCCTTTTATTTTATCATGGGAATTTTTACCCTGCAAGGCAGGCAATAAATTCCCACCTGCCTGCGGCCTCTATTTTTCCCACTGCAGCTTAAGTGAATTTTATAACACGGGAAAAAGTATCTTGTTAGGCAGGTACAAAATTCCCACCCTGCCTGCGGCTTCTATTTTTCCCATTGCAGCTTAAATCCTTTGTTTTCCAAAAATGCGCCCATCCCCGCAGGGGCTTTTCCGTGCATGACTTCGCTTTTTCCCGGTGATCCAGACCTCCGATGGCGACTTCCTCCGGGCATAATGTGCGTATATGTTTTCCAGCTGCTCCAGGCCAAAAATCGGGCTTACCCAGCAAAGGAATTGTTCTAGAGAAATTTCACAGAAAACCAAAACGGACAACACAAAAACACGAAAAATTGCCAAAAGTTACAAATAAAGCCCAAAACTTATTCCAAGTTAAAACCCTTCTGGTACATAAGAGTAATGACATATTCGATCATAACAGAGTTAAAACGGAGCGCAAATAGCCTCATACGGGCTCAAAATAATTAAATACAAATTTCCCGTAGACAAATCCCGACGACAAAATATAACAACTTTGGGCATCTGGGTATTTGGCGAAAAAGGCTAATATGGCTCTTTGGGATTATCTTGACGCAATACAAGAAAAACACAAAACGACCCATTATTTTAAAAGTATGAAATTTTTTCGAATAGGGTAGTCGAGATTTCGTGGTGAAATCTGGGTGACACCAGGTTGTTCTCCAGAGCTAAGCCTTTGTATTTTTGTTTGTCCTCGAGTGTAGGTTGTGAGTCCTAAGTTGGGAGTTTGGTGACCATTTACTTTTGCATCGATAAGTGTCGATAGGTTTCCAAAAGATTAGAATCTCCATGTTCTTACACATATGTTCGAGATGGGATTAGCACTTGCATCTATTGATCTCCACAAGTGTCACACCTCTATCCTCCTAGCGCCAAAGATGTTGATGCTTGGAAAGAAGTATGCGTGCGGCAACCCAAATAGAGCTCCACACAAATGGGAAGGGCTCTACCTCTCTCTCAAAGGAGGATGTGCGTGCGAGGAAAGTGATTACGCAGTGGATTGCACGCACAAAATCTCCACAAGGTTTAGTTACACCAAGTCTTCGTGGACATGAGATTTGGCTTGAGGATAGCTCAACGTGATTGGTGGTTTGTATGATTTCACGAGGGCATTTGTAGGTTTTAGACTAGTTCGCGAAATGGGATTCATCCTCAAATGGTTTAGCATGGGTGTGCACAAGGTTGTTGGGACTTGCCTGGCCATATCTTAGATGTTTCTAGGCCCAAAATTGTGTTTTTTTAATTATTTTTTTCTAGTTTAAATTTAATATATCATTACAACAAAAATTACAGTTTTCACAACACCATTATTCTACGTAAGGTACCAAATATAAGCCATCATAAACATGGATAATAATAGGCTGGAATTTATATATATTTTAAATTTTATATATATTTTTTTACGGATGTATCCAATGTCATATCTGGGGCCAAATTATTTTTTGCCATATCTGCAGTATCGGATACTCAAAGTACTGTATCCAAAATGTATCGGCTACTTAGGATATTTAGTATTATTACAAAGATGTAAAATGCAAAAACACACACTCTACCCCTACAAACTATGAAGAAGTCACACTCTAAGTCCTGTGACTGATAATAAACCATGAACATTACACTTGCACACCCTTGGCTTTGCTTTCATCCCTATGAGCTAATCTATCCAAACTCTCTCTATTTCGCTCTCCCTACTTGGAGTTTTCTCCCCATCAAGCATGTTTTGCTTAGATCTTCCCTTACAACAACTAAATCCAGCTCTTCATCTCCCTCTAACTTTGAATCTCCAATCTGACACTGATCCAAGCGCCTACTTATCAGTGCCAAGGATCTTGAAGAAACCAACCCATGTGGCGAATTTAAAAATTATGGGCATTACTTTTATCTCACATATGCCACGGGCAAAACCACTAGTTTAGCAAACTGACGATTATGTAATTGTTGCTTGTGTAATCTGGCAGTTTGGTAAGTACTATGGTGGTTACAAAATTGCCGCTCTATGAAAAGCAACAGTTTTGTCATTGTTCTCAAAAGAGGTAGCTTAACCTTTGGGAAATGGCTGAAATTGTCTTATTCTCCATCGTCCTTAGCTTTAGCATCCTTTTGAGCTTCTAGCGATGTTTCAAGATTGCATATGTGCTTCCTCCACACGTGTAACCTTGTCATAAAGACTGACAAACCGCATAAGCACAAACACATGTGCACAAGCGTGCACAAAACTTGAACCCATATTTTTGGTTGATGCAAGATTGTTTGTGACTTTGATTCTCTTGCATCAGGCACCTAGTGTAATGAATTTTTTCCATGAGCTCTTGCTCATTTACTCTCTTTGAGCTCCTCAATTGTTTTTCCGTACTTAGAATTTGAATGGGCTTATCTCGAGGTGCATCTTATAGACTTATGCTCTTTGTTTTTACACTTCACTAAGTATTCTCAGTACTCTTTTTCTCGTCTTCTTATTGATCCACTCATCCAATACTTTCTCAATCTCTTCTCTAGCCTTCTCAAGCAATTGCTGCTTCCAATCAGCACTTGTAGAATATGAATCTTCACCTTCAACGCTTTTTTGTGCCTGTAATGTCCCTCTTTTCGATAGTTCTTATTGAAGACCTTTGGCTCAATTTTGTCTACTCAACGGCCAAAGGGTATGCACTAGGGTGACTAAGTTTTATTATTTTATTATATTGTGCAAATATTAAAATAAAATATTATAAGTTGCACATATAATAAATAATAAAGCTTATTAATAAAATAAAAGAGTCAAATGTAAAAATACAATTATTTTTAATTGTATTTATCTAGGGGGTACGACTTGCCCATGTAATAGAAAAATAGGGAAATGTGACAATTGGCTCCCTTAGAAAAATGCGACTGGCCTAGGGAGAGTCAAGTTATTTTATTGGATGCTTTTGGAGGTTGTTATGGGACCTTTCTCCTTTATATGGAGAGGTCGACTTGAGGGGAGAATATCCAGATTTTTATTATCATATTTTCATTGCAAAGAGCTTCCAGCTTTTGTAAAAATTCCAAGGACGAAAACCCTTGAGAATTTATCTCTTGCGGACGAAAACCCCAAGGGATTGGGAGGAGATTTCACTCAGGAATTTCCAGCGAGCTAATTCAGATTTTCAGTCAAGTTTCCAGCAGTATTTGGTGTTCCTTTGGTAATTAATTTGCAGCAGTTGGATCGACCCAGTTTAGGGGCTGTTTGGGCATATTCCAGAGGTATTTTCCTTTGAAAATTATTGTCAAACATCTCTATATTTTTATAAATCAGAGAGCTGCAAATTTATATTTTTCTGAGCAATTTTTGAGGAGTTCCAGCCAGTTTGTATTCAGATTTCAGACCTGTTTTTCAGAATTATTTACCTGCAATTAAATCTGATTTCTAGCATATTTTGGCCTTTAAAAATACTAGCAATCGATTGGGATGGAAAGTATAAATTTTTGAAGTTGTTTGCATTGAGTTTTATTCAAAACCCTAGTCGCTTTGGCTGTATTTAATTCACATTTGCCCTAGTTCGATCTCCAAGGGTTTCAACAGCCCTAGTTTGTCATTAACAATTCATTAAAAATCTGTTTTGGAAGAAATAAATTATTGGGGATCTTTCAGTTCCTAGCTATGTTGAAGATGGGTAATATGTCCACTCCTCTAATAGCTCAATTTCATATGCATTTGCTGAAAATTGTCTCAAAACTCTACAAGGCCCTATCTTTTTCCACTTGGGCTTGTTGTATGTTCCTTTGGGAAATATTTCCTTATGCAAATGTGCCAAAACCAAGTCACCAACTTGGAATCCGGCTTTTCTTTGTTGCAACAGTCCATATAAACCTCTTTTCTTGTCACCCCTCATAGTCTCCATATTGGCTGCACATATATCCTCGAAGTTTCTAATAAATTTCATATAGAAACTTTTCTAACCTACGAAAGCTTATGGCTTCAAACATTGTTTTATGTGATGGCCATTCAACTATTGATTTTGTAGACACCAAAATTTGGTAATTTATCACTGATAATATCGGTATTAGCTTAATCCGTAAATTATGACTTGTGTGTACATTCTAAGCTCAATTCCCTATCCTTTAACCATATTGCAGGTTAGTTGCTCACGCTTTGCTTGCATCACTCCACAACACTCTATCACTCCCAAGTTTCGTGCGCAAAACTTTCCAAAGATTGCATTTCCCGCCCATGCAAGACCGCCAAACAGTATCAACCTACCAAGTGGTTTGGTCCGAAATTTGTAGTTTTGTCCCAAGCCAACCAATGGTTATTTTCTCATTTTGATATCTTTTTTGGTCGGTACTTTTCCTATAAGTTGTCCTTAATGCGAATCAAACCTACAAAAGCTTATATAAGCATGTCAAATGCACTCATTTACTCACTTGACATTTTCAAGAGCACTACTTGCAAATTTCATTCCAAAAGCACTCCAAGCCCTCTTAAATTCCCCTGAAGCAACATCACACATTAGAAGCAGCCCCCCCCCGCAAGTTTGAAGCACTCCCAACCAAGTTCAAGAGTCTAGCTTCCCAAGTTGCGAAGCCCTCCAAGCGAAGTCAAGAACAAACACGCCATGTCAATACACAACATTATCAAGTGAAACAATTTATCAAAGCTGGTTGTATCCATATAAATATCACATCTCTAGGTGGAGAACTGTATGTGGTTTGGGGGCTCTTCAAAATAGTGCCAACGTAGGCTGTGTGCAGATTGCACATCAACCCAGCCACCAACCTTTTTGTAGGGTCTCCTACCCATGGTTAGGGTTTTAAGTTATTTTAGGTCATATAGAAGGATTCACACATTTTACGAAGACCTAGGGCTTCACAAGAAGGCATATACTAGTCTATCAGCACAACACAAAAAGCACTTGTCATACATCCTTTTGTCGCATGATCCAATAACTTCTCCTCTCGTGTCGTTTTGTTTAAAAACGCCATCTCGTACTTTAATATTAAATTAATGAATATAAATATATCTCCCATTTTTAACCCTAATAAATAACGGTTTCTTATCCACTTTTGCATTCATCCCATCTTCACTTCTCTTGAGATTAAAAATCCCAAATACAAAGCACTTTTTAAAGTTGACCAACAATTTTTCCTCCTTCAATCTTTTAATATCCTTTTAATCGTAAATCTAGATCAACTTCCGGAGAGCAAAAAATAGCTAAGTTCATCTCTCCTCTCGTGTCTTGTTTTGTTTAGCAGTTGTTTTAATCAATCTATCTTACATATTACCATATAGGTATATTCTGATCTGTACTTTAATATTAAATTAATGAATATAAATATATCTCCCATTTTTAACCCTAATCCAAAAGTATAATAAGTAAACACCCCACTCTTATTCATTTTTGGGTTAAATCACTTTAAGAAATGCATTCTCTGGATCCATCTTCAACCCTTCTCTTGAGATTAAAAATCCCAACTATATCAGCTCCTCCCTCATTTTCGAAGCTACATTTTCAAAAGTTGACCAACAACTTTTCCTCTTTTTGTAAGTTTAATCTTTTCAATATCAATTTATCGCATATAGATTAAATGCTTTTCTTTACTCCTTAAAATCAAAATATCATCAAGGTAGACAATAACAAACTTACCCAAGTAAGGTTTCAGCACTTCATTCATGAGTCTCATGAATGTACTTGGAGCATTTGACAACCCGAATGGCATAACAAGCCACTCATACAATCCATCATTTGTTTTGAATGCGGTCTTCCACTCATCTCCTTCTCTAATCTAAATTTGATGGTACCCACTCTTCAAATCTAGCTTGGTGAAGTATCTTGCTTCACTCAAACAGTTCATCAAATCATTTATTCTTGGAAATGGAAATCCATATTTGAAAGTTCTTTCGTTTAGAGCACGTGAATCAGACACATCCGCCATTCTTCGCCCTTATTAGGTGCCAATACTGCTGGAACTGCACATGGGCTCATACTTTCTCTCATCAAACCCTTCTCTAGCAGCTCATTTACTTGTCTCCTCACCTCCTCATTCTCCTTAGGCATTATGCTGCCTTGTTAGGCAAACTTGATCTAGGGACTCGATCCATATAATGACTAATGCTTCTCACAGTGGCAATCTATTCAGAAAGTCACTAGAAACAATATGAGCATATGCATGCAACAAATTACCCACCTCATGTGGAGTTTCTTTCATCTTCGTTGTCTCAACATTTATGGGCTTGGGAATGAAAGCCAAATACATCTTCCCTTTACTTTCTTCACACATTGTTAATCGGAAATCATGCAAACTTTAGGATTGCTTCCACCTCTTTTCCTCTATCCTTCAATGGGCTTAATGTGCACCTTCTGCCATCCTTCTCAATTTTGTAAGTGTCCGCTCTCCCATCATGCACGACCTTTCGGTCTTATTGCCACAATCTACCCAACAACACATGAAAAATTTCGTAGGCATTATGTCACACATCACTTCATCCTTGTAAGCCCCAATCAGAAAATTCACCTTACATTTATCTTTCACTACTACTTGATGTCCTCTCAAAGAACCAAGACACCCCGGTATAGATTGGGATGCGCTAATCTTTTCAGCTCAAGCTTTCCTACCATCTCATCAGCAACCAAGTTATTTGTGCTACTACTATCAATAACAACCTTACAACACTTACCTCCAACCGCATATAGTTTGGGAAAGGTTATTTCTTTGCTCTAGTTCATCCGCTTCCTTGGGTGGTTTTATCGACAATTTTTTCATTAACAAAGCTTCACCATACTGGTTCTTCAGTATGTGTTGGGAACCCAACACTCTCCTCATGCACAAGAGCAACATGATTGATGACTTCAGCTCTCTTCGCATTGTTTTGAAATTCTTTAGGACATTCTATGTCATATTCTCCACACTCGAAAACACTCTCCCGAGAATCTTCTACCTCTTCCTCTAATAGAGTATTCTCTTCCTTTAGAAGAATACCCTCTTCCTCTATGTTTGATTCTCGAGTTTTAGAAGAGCTTGCTTCCCCCTCTTAAGTTGTTTGTTCCTAGTGCTGCTTGCTTGTCCTCTTCCTCTATCTTGAGAGACATTTGGCTGCCTTCTAGCCAACTTCTCTTCTGCCTTCAATGCACATTGATAGGCCTCTTCCACTTGAATTTAATGGTAACATTCGAATCTCATCTCTAATTGAAAGACAAAGTCCATTGACATACCTTTAATGTCTTTTCTTGATCCACTTCAGCATGAGCAGTTTAATCTTGAGTTTGTAAAACTCCTCCGTGTAGTCTTTGTTGGCTAGATTTTTGCATAGCTGAAAACTAGGCAGTCATGAGATAAATCTCTCTCATTTACCGATGAGGCTCTGTGTAAGATTTGTCAGTTAAATATGCTAGTATCTATTTGTGGGTATTACTTTAACCATGCAGCTCATGAACCATAGTTGTATAGTTTTGTAGCAAGTAAGCAACTGTTAAAGAAAGGAAATATCTGATGAAGAAGAAAATAGCAGAAAAACAGAAAGAAAGAGGGAAGATGTGCAACCCAATCAATAGATTACAGAGTTGATCGCATGCACATAGATAAAACAAATAGATATTAACATACAAAATTATAAGCAAAGGAAACTTTCAGATCTAGATCTAGAATAACACAAAGTTTATGAATAGATCTAAAACGAAAAAAGTTAGAAACAAAATGCACCATTGACACAAAGTTCTCCAGAAATATGCTCCTTTCTATTCCTCTCTTTCAAATAGCTATCAGGGGTTTCAGCACAAAGTCTGGAACACAAGAATGTTGCTTACAAATTCTGATCTTTAACCATAGGTTCTTCCTCTACTTATAGCATGTAGAGGGAAATTACAAATAGGAAGCCTTTAGTGAACTGACACATGTGGAAGTCGGAAAGGAAACAACTGGCAATCTCCTTCTCGAATTCCTCTTTACATGACATGCATGATTTATAACTGAAAATAGAACCTTCTATTTTGCATGTATGCCACCTATTTCCAAGTAATTGACTTCTTCAAGTAATGACTTTTAAACCGATCACTTAAGTTTTATAATTTAATTGATCGCTCAATTACTTTGTCGAGGAAATAAGAGAAAGAAGAAGAAAGAGGAAAGTCAGCAGTTCTTGTTCTTTTTCATATTCTCGCATGCGATTGATTCTTTTGCCTTTGATTCTCACCAAATTGAATCTGAAACAACTGATCGTGATTTTGTTTATGGGTGTTCTTTCTTGACATGTCTTCCCTCTTATCCTTGAAGCTTTTGTAGTTCTTCTCCAGTACATGCATCAGTGCAATGTTTGTCGTAAATAACTCATCATTTTTATTTTTAATTGCATATGAGCAATTAAAAATTCTGGAAAGCACTCCGGGTGAATGCAAATTCAATGAAGGCTTCAATTGGAAGATTGGGAGCACATGCACAAGATCCTGGAAGGAATTCTCCATGCACTGACTTCTACACGGGCTGCATTAGAAACAAGAGGATGAATTTTTGCCGGAAGCCTTTGCAATTGGATCGATTTGTGCAGATCTGACAATTAAATCGGTGATAGGTGCATGGCCTGTGTCTGTATCATTGACTTCAGCAAATCTGGAAGCTATGCATGATTCCGCAGAGCCTACCCTTTCATCCCGCTTTGCCATGGCTGGAGCAATCTTTGTCTGAGCAACTCTTTTTCTTTTAATTATGCCGGAATTCTTTGCAATTGGTGCAGATCTGACAATTTCTTCAGATTCGAGGACATATTCAATGTACCTGACATTGATTTGCACTCTCTTTCACTTATATGAGCACCTGTAATGAATACCTACAATTAATTCAGACAAAGACGGATTCCAGAGCATGAACACTTGATTTTTATCACAAAAATCTGCATATTAAGCCCGCTGCCCTAAAATTTGAGGCTTTGCTTGCATGCATAGCAAGCGTAAATATTTTTAACTTCACCTGGGCACTCATACCAACATGCAGATAATTAACAAGGCTTAAATCAAGCTCCTCCAACCCTAGGCGCCAAACTTTGAAGCTTCCCAGCAGTGGAAAATAAACTTCAATGCAAAAATCCTCCTTCCTTGGGCGCCAAAACTGTCCGGCTGCAATCCTTTGCAAAAAGAATTAATTACACCTTCACTTATGGCAGCCCATGCTTATATAACCCTCAACATTCTATTTCTAATAATTGTCCATGTTATTCCTGACAATTAATTAATAAACAAACATGTTTATTCACCCAAATTGGGTGCCTATTTTTGCATGTTGCTGGCTGCCATTAAATAAATTTAATTTATTTATTTTTAGCATGCTACCTTCAGTTCACTTTGGCTTGTCTTCATGCATTGACTTTCCTTCTATTTATGGCGCCAAAATTGGGTGAATAAACATTAATAAATATTATTAAATGCATTGTTATTCACCCAAGGTGGGTCGCACTTTTTGGCAAGGGTGAATTCTAAAAATAAGAAGTCAACTTCTGATGGGAATTTTCACCCTTCACTGCAGCTCTAAAAATCCTTTATTCCACTTAAGTGATTTGACTTTCATAATGAGAATTTTTACCCTGCCAGGCAGGTAAGAAATTCCCGCGGTGTTTTAAGTGATTTTTCTTTTATAATGAGAATTTTTACCTGCAAGGCAGGTAAGAAATCCCCGCCTGCCTGCCACCTCTAATATTCCCATTGCAGCTTAAGTGACTTTGACTTCATGGGAAAAATTACCCTGCTAGGCAGGTAAGAAATTCCCGCCTGCCTGCCACTGCCAAAATTCCCATTGGCAGCTTAAAGTCTTCCTTCAAAAAATGCGACTTGCATGAAAGATAGCTCTTTTCCAAAAGTGCGACTTGCATTGTGATTTTTGCCTTTAAAATTGCGTGAGAATTCGTCACTTAGGGCAGCGTGGAAACTGGACGCGGAAGACAACCTTGAAAATTGCGACTGACATAAAAACAACATTTCTTTCCTTTTTTGGATTTTTGGTGAAGAAAACACATGGAATAAAATTTGCCATTTTTAGAAAGGGTCCAGGGAAGATGTAGCAGCACAAACTTGCATGTGCCATAACTTTCATTTCGTGGCTCCGTTTTAGGTGTCGTTTTCTCTAAAAGTGCATATCTTCTCGAGCTCTACGCATTGATGGCAATATTTTTCTTATTTTCATAAAATCCATTTATTCCAAAAAATGTGACTTGCCTAGGAGAGGCTTTTTGTGCATGACTTCGTCTTTTTTGACCAGAAGCTTGCTTTTGAGGCTAATTCCTTTTGGCATGGCGGCCATAGATGATCTCCAGATACTCCAGGCAAGAAAATAGACTCAGATCATGGCGAAAGAATTGACCTAGGGAATTTCACAAAGAAAATACGAAAAAATAAAAAAAAAAGCGAAAAACATTGCGAGGTCACGAGACAAAGCCTAGGATTCATTCTGGTGAAAACCCTATTGATATATGTGAATATTGGCATGCAAAACTTCAGCAGGGTTCAACCGGAGCACAATTTACTTCAAATGGGGCATTATTTATTTAATAAATAATTAAATAAAAATTTCTCGTAGACAAAACTTGGCTTGGTGGAGTGATAAAATGAGTTTTCGTATCTAGGCATTTGTTGAAATTGGCTCATATGATTCACTAGGAATATCTTAACGCAATATACGAGCATCTTCCGCAATAAGAACACAAAAAGACCCGTTATTTTAAAAGAATGCAAATTTTAAACATGGGGTAGTCTCAGATTTCAGGGTAAAATCTTGAGACACCAGTCTTATTCATCTTCTTCTCCCTCAAGTTTTGCAGCTTCTTGAATAACCTCAATTGGTAATTTGAAGGCAAGAGCTTTCCTCTCAGCTTTGCAACCATTCTGTCCCAAGATTTAATCTTGGGTTTTCCTCTTCTTTGTCTGTCCAATCGTACATGATACCACCACAAGGATGCACGGCCTTTCATCTTCGTACAAGCAAACTTCACCCTCTTTGAATCCTCTATGTACTCATAATCAAAATACTTTTCCAGCTCTATGATCCAATCAATAAGATCCTTAGGGCTTAAGCTTCCACCATAGCTTGGGGTATCCTCCTTCGGTTTACTTCCTATCTTTGCCATGGATCTCAGAATTCTTTCCTCTTGTGCATCTCCAACATCTCTTTTTGAATCTTTGAAACTTGTCCATCATCACTTTCATTAACAATTGTTGCTCCTCTCCTTTGTATATTCTCCATTGCATCCAATCTCACTTGGATTCTTCCCAGCATCATTGCCAGGTCTGCAACTCTAGGTGCTCTCGGTGCCCTTCCTCTTCCTCTAGCAAGAGGTACTCCTGTGTGTGCCATATCCTCACAACAAGCAAGCTTCTCTTTCACAACCTACAAATGACTCAACAAGAGCCTCACACACTCAACCCATCAAGGATGCAGATGGGAATGAGGGGGCCAAGTAAATGGCTGCCAAACTCCCCAACTTAGGACTCATAACCCACATTCAAGGACAAATGCATACACAAAGGCACAATTCTGGAACAACCAAACTCTCTTTATTGATGATATTCAGTAGCATTACAGAGATGTCAAATGCAAATACACACACTCCCTACCCCTACAAACTATGAAGACAACACACTCTCAGTTCAATGACCGACTACAAGCTAGGAACATCACACTTACAAACCTATGGCTCTACTTTCACCCCTCTTTGAGCTAATCTCTTTGAATTCTCTCTATTCTGCTCCCTTGCTCATAGTTCTCTCCCCATTGAAGCTTGTTTTAATTAGCTCCTCCCTTTCCACAACTGACTCCAACTTTTCATCTCCCTTTGACTTCGAATCTCCAGTCTGACACTTTTCCATGTGCCTCTTGGA
Source organism: Taxus wallichiana var. yunnanensis (assembly GCA_018340775.1). NCBI lineage: Eukaryota > Viridiplantae > Streptophyta > Pinopsida > Cupressales > Taxaceae > Taxus > Taxus wallichiana. The sequence continues at coordinate 695,821,192 of CM031239.1, forward strand.
GTCCTAAGGATCTTGAAGAAAGTGGCCGATATGGCAAATTTAGAAATTTTGGGTGTTCCTTTTATTTTTCATTTGCCATAGGCAAAACTGCAGGTTTCAACAGACCGGTGATTGTGTAAACACTGCCTGCTTAATCTGGCTGATATGAAATCATTGCTCTATGAAAAGCAATGATTTCGCCGTTGCCCTCAAAAAGGTAACTTAAACCTCTGGGAAATGGCTAAAACCACCTTATTCTCCCTCTTCCTTAGCTTTGGCATCCTTCTAAGCTTTTGATAATGTTTCGAGACTGTGTATGATCTTCCTCCACATGTGTAACCTTGCCATAAAGACTAACAAGCCACATACGCAGAAACACATGCACAAAACACAAACCCTTACTTTTGGTTGACGCAAGATTTTTGTGAACCCGGATGTTCTTGCATCAATATCAGATTCATGTTAAGATAGTTTTGTTTTAATTTATTTTTCTCTTAAAGCCAATGAAAATTTCCCTATTCTGAATTAGATTTAGAAATTCAATTGACTGTAGAGACCTCTGTTCTATGATGGGAATTTCAGGGAGTAGAGAGCTCTATAAGAAACTCCTCTCTATCAATTTCATTTCAGCCTCTTTAAACAGTACATGCAGATTTATATGTAGTAGGATTACTATCCTTCAAGATGTACCAGAGTCAGGATAGATTGTGTTAAAGTAATAGTAGAAGGCTGCTTGATCATCTAGCTACACTTCTTGGAAAATTTTAGTCTTCGCTCTCTCAAACCTCATTAAATCTTAAGATGCACTCTTCCTCTACAAGTTTGGTTTGTAATATGTGGCTGTGCATGCTGGTTTATATAGGGTTTATCCTTCTTGCATCAGGTTTTGTTGCTTCCTAGTACTAAGTCTAGATTTACTTTTAGGTTTTTATTCTTTCGTTGTTGGAGTCCTTTCAGCATTCCTGATTAGCTATTGTAACTATTAGTCTTTTTCAGTACCAGACTTAATTTGTGAACATAGATATAAAATTCACTCTACCATGGATAACAGTCAACTCTTAAAGAAGAGCAATACTTGGGTCAATTAACTTGTAGATGTAAGTCCACACCAAATAACCAAACCAGGGTTTTTAAGACTTGATCCTAGGAAGCCAGGTACACCCCTTGGGGCTTAGGCTATTGTACCCAGTACAGGTACGTGCTCGAGATCGGGGAAACGCATAGGGTATGCGTTTTAGTACCGTTCGACCAGTACATGCGTTTTAGTACCCGAGTACATCTGGGTATGTCGTTCGATGTACCCAAGTATTGAAACTCGTACCACGAGCATTTTGGAAATGAACCCTAGGGTTCTGCCCCAAAATAGGTTTTTGGGTCAAAATAAAGTCAAAGATGTTTTTAAAACATTAAAACTGTTGGTAAAAACATTAGTTAGAAGGTAATTCAGCATAGTAATTATTTACTTACTATTACCATAGTTTAGTTTGATTGTTATATTATTGTTGAGCAATATTTTTTTATTTCATGCTTCCCGGATAGTACTTTGTCTAGTTGTGAAGCTATTGTACCAACTTAAATTTCTGGTGTTGTACAATACCTAAAAGTATTGCAGCCCTCTCCATTTCTTGTAATCTGATTTTTTATCAATAAAATAATCACAGGCTATCGTCCCTGTTTCTGCATCATATTTGGTATCAGAGTAGGTTGTAGGAGTGAGGAGAATTCAGTAGAGGTGTTTAAGAGGTTTAGGAGAAGCTTGAGCAAGAAGAGGAGCCATAGAAGCCCTCTGCCCCTTCCTAGCCCCATTCCCATCTTTTCCCACCCCCTGGTTACTCTAATTGGGACCTGGCAAGCTGCATTTCAAGAGTATGTCTCAGGAAGTGGTTTGCAAAGAACTTATTTGTGCACTGGGCAAAGAGGAGCCACCTTTGCGCTGCCTCCTGCACCAGGCCTGTTCCTGGAAAATTCTGGTCAAAGTTAATTTTATTTTTCCCCATTAGGGGTTTTGTCACTAAATTTAGTGATAGCATAAGTCTTTGCTAACTCTAGCACCCTACTAAATCTAGCAGGACTGCGCAATAAAATTGGCAGCTATCCTATTTTGGAGGCATGACAAGCATTTTCAAAGGACCAGCCCGATCCCCAGAAGTTTGTGAAGTACCCTTCATTGAATGGCAATGTGTGGCGTTTGAAACCGACTCGATCCAACCAACTGGCACAAACCTGTCTGTTTTTCCATAGACAGAAGAGGAGATCCAATATGGCAATCCATACAGGCATTCAAATCTGCAATCCTACAAAATAAAAATGGCGAACAATCTCCAAGCAAAGCACAAGCGGCCAAGGCTTCCATTTGGAAATGCAGGTCACAAGTCTATTGGAGGCTCTTTGCATTCAGTCTTTGACCTGTTTTTGGAGGCAGGCCAGTGCAAATGCATATCAAAGGCGTCTAAATAGACTTGTGACCTGCATTTGGTGATTTTGCCGCATCCCAACAAATCCATAAGCTCCCTGCTTATACTAATAGTAGCATCCCAAGCCCGACCCCATTGACATTCCAAACGGTTCGACCTGTAACTAGAAAGGTATTCCAAAGGCCTTAAATCTCACCCTGGAACAACAAAGCACAAACAACAATGGCCCATTCTCCATGCAAAAGCAAGGAGGTGCAAACTATGCTATAAGGTGGCTCAAAAGAATAAAACAACGACCAAAACAAAAACCATATCATGTGGAGGTTTAAAGCCCTAAACGCACACATCTTCGCCTCTCCACATTGAACCACGTGGCAATCAACAAGGTAGGCCAAGCATTATTTTTAAGGCATTCACTTTTACTCTAAAAAGTTAAAAGGAACTTTTCCTATAGATATGCTTGATTAAAATTGTAGCTTGATCGGCCACCATTTATTTTGGAAGAATCTCTACTACCAAGGAGGTAGAAGGGTCGAAACCCCACAACCTCCCACTCAGAAAACCCTTTCAAAAGGCTAAAACAATCTAGTAGCCCTGCTAAACACTATAGCGGACCCACCATACATAGCCCCTACTAAGTGCCTTTAGATACCTTCTTAAGCCATTAGAGGAAAACCCTAATTGGAGAATAAACACAATTTTTTAAATTTTGCAAAAAAATAAATCGAATAATATTCTTATTGTGCCCACAAGAGGCCCTAGAGCCTGCAAATAGTCTATTTTTTTGTAAAAATTCCATGAAAACATTTTTTTGCAAGATTTTCCGTTTAGGGGTGCACAAGAGGCTAAAGGGCTCAATTTTTTTTTTTAATTTTTTTTTTTTTTCTTTTTTGCTTGCCATTCATTTTTTCGATAAAGGGAGCCAATTGATTTTTTCAGTATATTTTACTCATTTGTGGTCTAACAAGCCATTTAGATGGGATATTTGTGCTTGAAACACTCTCGCATTGGCCAACAATGCTCCCAAATTTTTCTTTCCCGACTCTCACTCTTGCATGGCGACAATTATGCTGCATAAAAGACCAAAATAAAGACTCAACTTGAATTTGAAGACATCTAGAGTGTAGTGGAAAGTACTCTAGTTCGTCTCGGAAAATGATGCTACTCTGCAACAACAATTTGATCGAGCTAATTAGAGGGCGAAGTTGATCATATTATTTGCAATCTCCGATGAGCTGCAACCACACATTCGTGATACCGAGCGACCAAAGAAGCATGGGATAAACTCAGCACCATTTATGAGGCCAAAAATAGAAACACAATCTTACACCTCCAAAGTCAACTACATTGTCTCAAATCAAGAATGGTGAAAAAATCGAGGCATTTCTAAGGCATGCTACGACATTGAGGGCATTACCCTAGCACTAGAAGTGGAAGTGACAAACGAATCTCTTTTACCCATTGTTTTGAGAGCCTTACCTCCCTCATACAGAATTTTTGTAAACACATTGAATGTAATGTGTGAAACATTGAATTTTGAAAAGTTGGTGAATATGTTACAACAAGAGGAGTTCTTGCATACAATGGAAGAGCCAAAAGAACAAGCTCTTGCTTCTCATTTGAAAGGGAAGAAACAATTTCAGTCTTCCAATAACTCCCAGAAGCAAAATCATCAGCAAGGGGACAAATAACAAAAAAATGCTTGATTTGTGGTAGGAATGGATAGGAATTAAAGATCGTCGAGCAACAAGAAGCCGAACAACCAATAATTTCATAACAAGCAATAAAGCAATAAGCGAGCGTAAAAAGGGAATGAGGAAGAAACCCCAACAAGAAGGCAATGTTGCTAAATAAGAAGATAATTCGGATGTTGGAGGCTTCTTGTGCGCTGCCCAATCAAACGAAGAATCCACATCTCAAAGTGTTATCTAGTACGTTGACTCGGGAGCCACCCAACACAGGGACTAGACGAAAGGAATGGTTCTTCACAATGAGAGACACACCCCCAAGAATCATATTTCTTTGGGTGATAATTCATCATACAATGTCCAAGGTATTGGCAATATCGCTTTACCCTTGTGTAATGCCCGTTTAAACAACCACTTTGAGACCTAGAAACAACCTAGGGTTAGCTAGAAAATTATTGAATAATTTTTTTTTTGATTGGAAGTATCTACATTCAAAGTTGCGCTAAACATCGGTTTTCACTAATAGGTTACGAACAAACCCTATTTACCAAAACACAAGTTTCCTTTATTAACTTATATCGTTCGTGGAGTAACTTACCCCATGCACCGCTTTCTAATAGGCTCGAGTTTCAACTGGTTTTTTTCTCATACTTAACGCTTCCAAAATTTCCCTAAACCATTCCCAATGGTTAGGAAATTTTCTCACCTTTCCAGTGATATAAAAAGGTCCTCCTAACTCCTTACAGAACTCAAGATATGAGTGGACGGAGTTTCTAGGGCAAATTTTCCCCTAGGGGACACGTGTCAAGAGGAGGGGAAGCACTTTGGACGGATTGGCGGGTCACGGGGCGGCATAGGGAAATTTTCCCATCGCATGGCTCAAAGTCACAAAGCATTCCGCGCCCCCGAGTCCCCGGTGGACACGTGTCAAGTCCTGGTGCCAAGCGGGAATGGAGAAGGGAAGGGCGGAGCGGCGGGTGGATTTAGTGCCTTGCGCCCAACGAAGGAGGAAAGGAAGAAAAAGTGCGTGGGTCCGCGCACCCGCAAAAGAATAAAGTCCGAGGAAGGCGGGGTTGCGGGCGCGGGAGGAATGTTAGACATTTTCCCAAGGGCCAAAAACTAAAGAAACAAAGGGGTTCCGCCTACCCGCTGTCACCCCCAAAGTGCCACATGGCACTTTCTCATTGTCGTGGGCCAGGGGGCAAAATGGAAAATTTTCCCCAAAAATTTTCAAAAGGAACAAACATTAAAACGAACCGCGCCTTCGCCTCAGCCCCTAGAGGACACGTGTCGCCCTTTGATTGGTTGCGGGCCGGCGGAGGAAAATGGAAAAAAATTTCCAAGTAAATTTTTTTCAAAAGAATAAGTTTCAATCTTTGAAAGGAGTCCGCCCTCCCACCGTGCCACGTGGCAGCATGTGATTGGTCTGGGGCCGGCGGGGTTGCGAGTAAAATGGGAAAATTTTCCCAAGGCAAAATTTTCGAAAGGGCTAAGTTTAAAAATTGGTCCGCCCCTCCTAGGGTGCCACGTGGCAAGCCCGATTGGTTGTGGGATGGCAGGGGCCGCGGACCTTTTTGGGAAATTTTTCCAAAGTTAAAATTTAAATTTTTCTATAGTTAGATTAAATCTTTTTTTTTTTTTTGAATGCCAAATTGAAGTAAAACTTCAAATGGCCATAACTTGAGCTAGAAAGCTCGGTTTTGGGCAAATAAGGACTTTTCGGAAAGCCCTCGATGCCCTCTTTGCACAAGGATCATCAATTTTAGAAATTGATGAAGTTTGAGAGGTCAATTTAATGAAAACAATCTACAGGGTTTTAATTAGTGAACTAGCAGTTTTCAAATTCTCAATTTGGTTAAATTAGAACTCCTTCTCTCAACATGTCGAATGACATGGAGGATTAGTCTAGGGAGGGTTTAGAGTGTTTTAGGAAAGTTAATTTGTCCAATTGATTTCAATTTTTATTTCTCCGACAATAGACAAAAAAATGACCCAAGGGGGAATTGCATTCAAATTTGGCAATGGTTGGATTATTTTCTTAAGTTTTCTTTGTCAAGTTGGATTTAATAAAGTCTTAGCATGCTAACTTATAACATTTTAAAGTTAATTTCTAAGTGCAGATCTGAACTGTTCATTTTATTAAAATGTGAATTGCCAGAATGAAGTGTATGACAGTGAGCTATTTCTTTGAATTGGTATTACAATTTATCATTTGAATGTGCATATAATTCCTAAACTAGTCCAATCCATTTACTTGATTAAAACAAGCATTCATTTCTAAGTTAGGTTGCAGTTCAGATTTCAATTCAAATATGCATTTTAAAAAGGAATATAACATTGTCTTGTCTTCACATGCATTCTTTTTTTAAAACAACAATTTCCAATGTTTGACAACAATTCCAAATCCAATGCACAATACAAATTTGAGAAGAGAATGTAATTCTTCATTGATTATCAAATACAATTTTACAACTTTCTCCTTTCCATTTGATTTCTCAAATACATTACACCATGCATGTAACAACCTTTTTATTTCTTTTCCAAAACAGGGAACAAATATAAATCTCTTGTACATTTCATAATCTAAGTTCGATTTCAATCTTCCATTACAATACAATAACTTCACATTACAAAATTTATACACTCATCCACTCGAAGTGGGAAGGGATTACAATGAACTTGCTCAAAGAAATAGGACTGTCAAAACTGTATATCTTCTTGCTCCAAACAGCAGCATGCTAGTTTCTCCATCTTTTCATCTTTGATCACAACAAGGAAGGGGGAAAGGCAATGCTCTCCACCCAACCAAGACATCCAATGAGAAAGGAGAAGCCATCCTTCCTCATTGGCCCCGAGCCCCAACCATATTGAAATAGAGAATGAGAATCAACTCATGGCAACAATGGCTTCTACAAACAATCATACAGTATTCTTCACATGCATACAACAATAAGAAATACAGTCCAAACAAAGACAGCAAGCAGTTCACAACTGCATTTGAAATTATTCACACAACACATAGGCTTGATCAAGCAAGCCAACAAGAGCAAGAACTATGGGGAACTACTTATGCCTCCCTATTTGGAATTGGGCATCCACCTAAATCATACCGCCAATAAACATATCAAATCCCATAAACCTTATATCTCCCAACCCCTCCTTATGCCCCCCAAAGTTTCTCCCTTATGCCCCCAAAGTAAGAAATGCAAGCAATTTCTTTTCCAAGGTGGATCCCAATCCAAAACTCCCTCCACAATAAAACTGGTGCCATTGGCAATCCCTTATGCCCCCATTGGAAATCCCCATAGCCTTCTCCTACACCATGTCCTAAGCAGTCTACCCAACCAGCCAAGAACACAAAACACATTCACCATTTAAACATGCATGCAAGAGAAGAAAACATTTAAAACAAGCTCAAGATCCTACCTCTCCATACTGGAGTTTGTTCCAAGCTCACAAGCTTTCCAACTGTCAAAGTGCAGTCCAAAACCAGCAATGTTCAAGCATGCAAAAGACTCCAAACTTCCTCCACAACAAGCTCCAAAACAGCAAGAAAAATGCGCCCCCAAGAGGAATAGACAAAGTTTCAACAACCATAAACAAGCAAGGAGTTTCACTTTTATAGGAGAGGGAAGAGAAGAGGATGATGTGGATCCATGTGGGATGCCACATCATTCTTCCTCAACCCCAAGAGGAAAATCAACATCACTCACCAAATCACAATAAATAAAATGACAATATGACTTACACACTCCAAAATGACCCATACTCCAAAAGGACTGAATTAAAAATATGTAAGGGAAGTGCAATTAAAACTTACAAATTGTCACTTCAAAATGCAATAAAAATGCCTAATTTAACCTCCAAACCATAGGTATGGTTGGTGAATCATTTTAAGAGGTGTGGGACAAGTTTAACTTGTCCCACAAGCCTCCAAATTTGGCCTCCAAGGACAAATTCGAATTCCTAAGGAGATGAAGTGTTTAACCTTCCAAAATCTTTCTTACATGACTCTTACATATCCTTACACCTTCTTACACATTTCTTACACACTCTTCCAACATTAACATTTAAAATCAACAACTTCATTAATTACATTCCATGTCCCCAATTTAATTTAATTAAAGTTTAACTATATGATCTCTCACATTAATCTACCACATTTAAATTAATTACAAGAAGGAACACATTACTAATAAAATACATTCAACAATAATTAAAAGGAACACATAATAAAATACATATCCCATGGTCACATATAATGGAAATCCCCCATGGGAATCCCTAACAAACACACACACACAAAACAGTTGTCATGGTGACCTTGTTGATTTCACCTAGAATTTTAATATGGTTAGTCTCCAGTCCCCCAACATTGTTGTGATTTTTAACCTGCAAAAATGCAAATACCTCTTTCGGCCTCGTGGCCATATCAGAACATCCAAAATGATATAAACAACATTTCAAAATTATCTAAACACATGAATCACAACAATATCAAGAATTCAACATTATCATTTTTAATTCATAAATCAACTATATCATCATCTATACTATTCCATACTAGGTCTACTCAAAATATCAAATGTCACAAGTCCAAATCAACATCTATAATATGTCCATGTCAACAGTCTATCATCATCCACATCAAAATATCTCTAGTAACCATCATGCATACTAATTGAATCTAGATCAATAATAATCCATGATCTAACATCTAACCATCATACTAAAACAAAACATAATAGTGTCCATAATATGATCAACAGTATCAAGATCAGTGTCTAAAAATGTCAAAGGGAAGTGGGCACTACATCTTGGTACACGTAATTGCAAAATATTTGATGTTTTATATGTCCCTGGTTTAACTAAGAATCTACTATCAGTTAGTTAACTTTTAGATCACAATTTGAAAATTGATTTTGATTGTAAAGGCGGAAAGAAAATGTGTTTAATTAGAGATAAATCTAGAAGCTTGAAAATTATCAGAAGAGCTTGCATGAATGTGGAATGGATGTTCTAGATTGATTTTATCCAAAGAGATGATTAGGCACTTGTGGTAAAAGACACCTCCTCAAAGACAATTATGGCATCGAAGATTCGGCCATGTCAACTTCAAATATCTCGACACACTCTATCGATATGACATGGTGAGAGGATTGCCACCTCTCGAAGGACAAATCAAAGTGTCAACATTGCTTAACAGTAAACAACGCCGAGAACCATTCCGATAAATACATTTCGGGCTCCAGGTAAGCTTGATCTAGTGCATACAGATCTTTGCAGACCCATAAGGCCTAGTCATTCTGGATTTCAGTATTTTATGCTCTTTGTTGATGATTTTTCACATAAAATGTGGATTTATTGTCTTCATACTAAGGATGAAGCTTTTGAGTATTTCAATAAATTCAAAGTTGTAGTTGAAACAGAGTCTAGTCAAAAATCAAAACTCTCCGCTTAGATCAAGGGGGAGAATACACCAACAATGAGTTCAAAGCCTTCTTGAAACTCGTCGACGAGATGCTTCCTCCACATACACCACAACAAAATGGTGTTATCGAGAGAAAGAATCATACTATCATGGAAATGGTGCAAAGTGTATGCTTGATGATTATGGATCGACGAAGACATACTTGGGCAGAAGTAGCCAAAAACGACAAGATACCTGCTTTAAATAGAGTTCCCACTATATCTCTTGATGGGGTAACACCACATGAAGCATGGTCAAGGGGAGAAGCCATCTATTGCACATCTCAAAGTTTTTGGATGCAAAGTGAGCATGCACATTCCTAAGAAGAAGAGAAAAAAGCTTGACATGAAAGTTGAGAAATACATCTTCCTAGGGTATAGTGAAGAAGCTCTTGGATACATATTGATGGATCCGAAAACAAGAAAAGTGTACACAAGCAGGGATGTTGAGTTTTTTGAGAATAAAGAAATAGAGGCTCCTTCCACAAGCTCACTGATGATCAAATCAACCCTGTTATAAAAACAGATGATGATCCTCTCTCTGATGAAGACAATGATGGGGATGATGGTGATGATTTGACAAGATCACAACCCACAAGAACAACTCAACGTATGCCTAAATGGTATACTAATGTGATATGAGATGCCAAATTGGATGGTCTCCCAGACACATCTACACCTGGACCACGACTCACTGCAACAAGGCTCGTAATGAGGTAAATTTTGCCTTAATGAGTAAAGTTGTTAAATTTGTTGAGCCCTCTACAATTCAAGAAGCCCTACAGTCCAAACCTTGGAAAGATGTCATGGATGTTGAATATTAGTCTGTGATGAAAAATAACATATGGCAGCTTTGTTGATTTTCCACTAGGGAAGAAGCCCATTGGATGCAAATGGATTTTCAAAACAAAGTATAAAACAAATGTGATCATTGGCACAAGGTGAGACTGCAAAGAAAGGGGTATGCTCAAGAGGAAGGCATAAAACTAAGATCAAATGTGATCGATCTGACTCTAGTAGCACAATTTGGTGAGAGTCCACCAAATGGACATAGAAAAGGCCTTTCGTATGCTCGAAGAAGGAAGGCATTGACTATGAGGAGAATTTTGCTCCAGTTCCTAGACTAAGATCAAAATGATCAAGAGCATCTTTTCTCTAGTAGCACAATTTGGTTGGAGAGTCCACCAAATGGACATGAAAAATGCCTTTCGATCATTCGATGGAGACTATTGTCTTTGCTTGGAAGAAGAAATCTACATGACTCAAGCAAAGGTTTTGATGCACCTCGTACTTGGAAAAGTCTTCAAAAGGTATATAGACTCAAACGCAGGTTCATTTGCTTGACTTACACTTGAGGGCTCGATATATCAAAATTGATGAGCATCTCGTTGAACATGGATTCTAGAGGAATCCTTATGATCCCAATCTCTACGCCAAAAACAAGGACTAGAGCAAAAAAAAATGATCACGAAGTAATGTTGATGAAATTCACTTTGGAGATCAGAATTGTTGTCGATTGAGTCGACAATCTAGTCATCATTGGCGGCAAAACCTTCGTATGTAAAGATGATCAATCTTGCGCAATCCAATGAAAGATCTTAATCGATCATTCGACATGACAAATCTTGGGCTAATGTCACTTGCATGTCATTGTACAATACACTATTAAAATAATTTGTCTTTTACTCCGCTTGAGAAGTATGGTAGAAAGATAATCACATTTTGTATCTCATTTTTGGTTCTGAAATATGACAAGATTATGCTCAAGACTAGTTTTTGAATGATGAGAGGAGTCTGTATTTCCATGTGCCACACCTATGGAGAGCAAGACTTCAATTGTCTAGAGCAAATCCATTCACCACTTGTTATGTAAATGACAACTCTCTATCGACAGCATTGATCGGGAGTCTCATTTGCTTGACTTACACTTGGCCAAACTTCGAACACCACAAATGCTTTGTATTTAGCTATCTTTCACGGGAATTGTTCATGTAGTAACCAAGAGTTTTTAATAATTGTCACACAATTTCCTTTTAAAACTTGGAAAGCACGGATTTTAAGGTATATCGAGAGCAACTATGGATTTTGGCTCATGTGATCGGCGATCCATTTAAGGCCTAGAGTACAAAAAAATGATCAATTCTTCTTGAGAGGATATTTAGACTCAGATCATGCGCAGTAATGTTGATGACAAGAAATCCACTTTTGGATATGTATTTTTGGCTCGGATTTGGTCCAATATCATGGGGAAGTAAGAAATTCACTTTGTTTCTCGATCTTTCGCATAAGTTGAATATGTCCTTCACTCACTTCATCTCTGGAATGGAGTTGTTTTCGAACTTCCAACTGATATGGCTACGTCACATACTTAAGGGACTTGGACTACCATGGCAAAACCTACCATCTTGTATGTTGATCAACTCTAAGGTGTTCTAAATTTAGCTTATGGCATTGTAATGTTCGCATTGTGTTGTCCAATGTTTCACGAGAGGATGAAGCACATTCCCATCGAAGTACATGTACATTTCATTTGTGAACATGTTATACAACACAACATTCAGAGAGACTAAACTTTCTCCTTTTGCCCAATCCTTGGATTAAGCGGCCCGTCAACAACGTGAATGTCTTCACAAAGTCACTTGCATGTTATACAATACCTATAAGTATTGCAGCCCTCTCCATTTCTTATAAACTGATTTTTTTAATGATCAATAAATAATTTGATTTCAACGTAACGGGGACATCATTACTCCAGGGCTAGTATAGATTTCCATAGTATAGGTATGTGATAGATAAATTTTGGTTTGAATAGGTCTAAGTAGTGTGATTTAGTCATTTTTCAAAAGAAGTGGTCTCAAGGCTTATGATATTCAAATTTTTTGAATTGGAGGTTTTCTCTCCATTTTTGACTATTTGAAAATTTGAAATTCTTAAGCCATTTTTTCAAAGGATAAAATTTGGCTTGTTCAATTCATGCCTTTTGTATGAGAGGAGTCCGTCTAGTGGTCTAAGCATGTGAATAGGTCCTTAACGTATAGTCTTTAAGTGGCTTTTCCAGAGCTCCCTTTCCTCATGATCAATCGAGCAATTTAAGATATAAGGTTGATCATAGTAGTCCCAAGAACATGACAAGCGAATCATCCATTCACTAAATACCTTTCCCAATCAACAAATTTAATAATTCCATTCAAGTCTTTTCAAGGAAGAATTTATAACATTTATGAAGTCTTCATATAGTGACTTGGTCATATAACCTAGAAAAAGCGGTTATGGCCAAGCAATTCTTTCAACTTGTATTCTAACCAAATAAAAAGTTATGACAGTAACTTAAAGGTATAAAGAACTTTCTATATAAAGCAAACCTATAAATAACCATTGCATTATTGATCAATCAAGCACAAGTAAAGCATTTCGAACTCCAAATAATTCATTCCTTTTAACACATCCATTTTCTTGAAACACAACAAGAATCACTCAAGTCTTCTTTTTTTTTGATTTCTTTCTCATAAATTCTAGAAAAACACAACACTCAGAAAGCAATCTAAATGCCGTATCATCTCTATCAAGCCAAACCTATAATACTCAATAAATCCCCATTTAAATTTAAAACAACAATGAAGTGCATCCAAAAAGCAATCATTGTATTTAGAATGATGAAACAGTCCATTCAATCAAACATTTAATTGTATTTTGGTTTGAACATACTTAAGTTTTAAGAAGAATATGCTTAGGGTATTAAATGCACAAGCATGTATAGACAAAACAGCTTCAGGTGAGTCGAGCATAACTAGACCATCCAAATCATGCCATTTTTGCTATCTCATTCTAGTTTATGAACAAGAGAATGCTACAACTTGGGAAGGTCGAAAGTTCCTTCTCAATCAAACAGTTCATTCTCCTCAAGCCAATGATGCGTAACCCAAAAGAGGTGTGTGATCACCATATATGACAAAGGAGATGTGAGTTAAGTCTTTGAATAATAGCGGAGAGAGAATAAACAAATAAATAAATGTGTAAAGAATAATGAGAGAAAACCGGAATACAAGGGCACTGCTTCCTAAAAGGGTTGTGTGTCCTTTCCAAACAATATTTATTATGCAAAGACGGTTATTTCAAAAAACAGAGATAGTTAGCTTACTGGTTACAACCGCATAACCATACAAAACAATTATAAAGGGGGTCGGTCGAGTCTTATTCATTTATTCCTACACCCCCTCTTAAGACTTACCCTACATAAAATTCAAATTTTGAAAAACAAACAATCTAACAAAACAAAACTACGCAATCTTCAAACACTTTCACTTATCCTTTCCATCCCCCATGGGTCTGTAAGCAATGCTTCCTTATGATAAGGTAGGTTCTCCATCAAGTTAGCCATTATAGTTTAACCTTTAGGATAAAGGTGTAGTTCCCGATTAGCTGAATTCCCAGTTCCCCTAGATTCCACCTCCCGAACTCCCGAATCACGATCTCCCTTTTTCTCATTATTAGACAACCATCCATACTTATATCAAACCTTCGGGTCTTTGGTTTAAAAGAGCCATCCACAAGCTCCATCATAGTTGTCTCATGACCCTCGTGAGGGTATAATTCCCAAGATCCACAAACAAATCGGTCTCCCAAACTATCTACGAGCAACCATCCATACCTTTAAGATCAAAAATATATCTTCATCTTTGCTCATTTCCTTTCTTGCCTTCAAAGTTTAGAGCATCTTTATAGCACGTACTAGACCCCGAAATCATGCCATTGTCCTCACTACCTTATGAACAAGAGAATGCTATCTCTTGGTGGGTCTTCAACCATGGCTATATTGAAGCGGAGAGAGAGAATAAACCGAATATTTGATATGACTTTACCCTTGAGCACATCATTGGCTCGAACACGACAATCCCATGTCAAAACAATTATGTGACCTCTTTTCTTACAATAATGACATTCAATCTCCAAAACTACGACTTATCACTTTGAAAGCAATGATCTTCTATGATATTTTTCTTCGGTTCTCCCGAGAATAGAATGCACTTTCTTCTTACAAGGAATGACCTTCCCAAGCATCCTCTCCAAGAGTTCGCTTTTCCTCGCCTAGAAGAGAAACTCCTTTCATCTACTCGCTCTTGCCTTCAAAGTTTAGCATATCATATCATCCAGGCTAGATTGAGATTGAATTTGACCTCGAGGGTAAAAACTACATTGTTATATTTTGAAGACAAACTTTCTAATAAGATAGCTTTGGCATCTTCGCATCCTCAATTCGCTTTTCCTCGCCTAGCTTTCATACTCCAGAGATTGAGATTGAATTTGAGAGGTAGTTTCTAATAAGATAGCTTTGGCATCTTCGTCTTTCACTTCGCTAATCATCAGGACCTTAGATTATTGATGTGGCTTGACATAGAGACTCCGTCATCCATTTTGAACCTATATAACTGAAGTTTCAGGGAAAATTTGGCATTGACTGCTTTCGCTCCAAATAATTTATTTAGAGTATCCCAAATTTCCTTCGATGATTTGTCTAGGTCTACATGATGAAGTTCAGAGTCAGAGAGAGCAAGGCCAATAATAGCTTTCGCTCTATCATCTCTGCTTTGCCATTCTAACAATTTCGATGCATCGGTAGGTGTTGTCTCTTTCCCGTTTACAATGCCCCACAAATTTTTATTCATAAGTTGCATTTGTATTTTCACTCTCCATGTATGAAAATTTAGACCAGAATATTTTTCTATGGGCATTTCCATTTTAATAAAATAGAATAAATACAACTGCGTATTTTGGCAATGAATAAATAAAATAAAATAAAATACCAGTTGCACAGTTCCGTGCCCTAGCGCAGGTAGTCTTTTTGCTTCTGCGTCTTTCCAGCCTTATGTCTGTGAAAAATGTTTGTGCCCTAGCAATTCGTGACTGTAATAATGCACCATATTAGCGCAAATCGCGACTGTAAAAATGTCTAAAATCACGATTTTTCGTGGCTATTAAAATCTGACTATTTGTGCTCGAAAATGCTGTTATTTTCCTGAAAAACGTGCCATTCGCGACTGTATTTTCGTGCTCGAAAATACTGTTAATTTCCTGAAAAATGTGCCATTCGCGACTGCATTCACGACTGTATTTTCGTGACTTTTTTTTTTTTTTTTTTTTTAATAGAAAAACGCGAGTACAACGTGATTTTTTCTGAAAAACGTGAGTACAGCGTGATTTTCGTGACTGTATTCTTCTGATTCGCGACTGTACAGCGTGCCCTAATGGGACTCACGAAAATATCTTTCTTCCTCCCTCTCTTTGCTTGCCCCACGCTCTGATACCACTGTTAGAATTTGCGGAGAGAGAGAATAAACCGAATAAATGTGTAAAGAATGATTGAAGAGAAAACCGGAATACACACTGTACAAATGGGTTGTGTGTCCGGGTATTTATTATGCAAAGACGGTTACAAAATTAGTTAGCGGTTACAACCGCATAACCATACAAAACAATTATAAAAGGGGAAGTCTTATTCATTTATTCCTACAGATATGAAGAAGAAAGATATGCAATGTCATTTGTGGAAGAGACTGTAATTATCCTGTACCCTGATCTAGAGAAGTAAAGATCACAAATCTGAGAAAGAAAATTCATGTTTCTAGGTGAAAGGAAGGTCCTCTGGTAAGTTTGATGGTTTTTATAGGTGAGATCAAATCTAATTCATTTTTTAGAATTATTGAAAAGTGTTGTAAGGCAAAGAGTTAAGAATTCTGTGTACTCGGGCTTGACTGAACCCAGTTAGGGTTTCTAGTAAAAAAATTCCAAGACCTTTTTATTGGACCCATGAAATTGGGTGAAACTTTGTAGGAAGGTCTGTGAAGAGATGTTCTAAAGGTTTGTAAAATATTCAAGACAAAAACACTCACCCTTTGGATGATTTTCATGAAAGTTGGCCCTGAAGTACTGTAGCATGGCAGAGAGGCCTAATTTGTGGCTTCAATTTTGATTTTTAGCAAAATTCTCCAAAGGAGTAAGCTCCGAGGTCTTGCACAGAGATTCTTGGACTTAAAGGGGGTTTGAATTAACACTAGAGTGATGAAAACCATCTTGCCAGAGAAAGTTGTACTGGAATTTGAAGTATAACAGGTCTGGTAAAGACATTCTTGGTCTAGAGGGAGAAAATTGTGAAGGAAGTAATAGAAGGTTTAAGAGTTGAATCAAGTGGGTTGGTCAACACCTCAAATTCAATAAAGATTCCTCGAAAACATCATTACTCTCTTTAGGGGCCTTGTAGGTTATCCTAGCCCATACCATTCCGTTGAGGGTGCTCTCAAGAAGCTAAAAATAAATAAAAGAACAGTCTTACAAAAGTGAAGCAAAATGGTGGGATTTGATTGCCTCTACTTAATTTGATGAATGTGTTAGCACTGTAAATGACTCCTTAGACTGTTGATAAACTTGATTGGATTCATTGGACTGATTGAAGCCATTGGCAATGCTCTTAAGGAGCCAAATTGGCAACTTTTGTGAAGGAGAGTAAGATGATGAATTTTGAAGCTTTCAAAGGTAGGAATGATTGAAACAAGATGGACTAAGGTTGACAAACATGCTTGAAGCCTTTACTGCCTTGAATTGAGCCTAGAGGTCAGTCTTGCAAGATTTTGTTGCTTCTTGATATTGAGAACAAGTATAATAGCAAATTTTTGGGATAAATGAAGTGGATTGGCTAACCTTACTGATGGAGAGAGTCAAGAAACAATGATGTGACTAAATCAAAATCATAGGCTGTCACCCCTGTTTCTGCACGACAAAAACATTAAAACACAAACCCTAACCCTAAAAGACACCCCAAACTATTTTTAAACAACGACGACAACACGTTTACCTCCCATCATCATCGGTCATTCGATCTGCACATAGAGGATGTAAATGGAAGGATGTCAAGTGTAAAGGCATGTGATTTGGGCCTGCTCTAGTAAACCACACTTAAGAGGCCTGATCTATTACACTTAACATTCAACGTGTACTGTAATGAACCACATGATGGTTCTAATGATGCTCTCACTGAATACATTAGAGAGCATTATGATTATGAAAATAATGAATATGTTGATTTGTCTTGATTTTTGTGTATACATTGTAACATTTGCACAATGTACTTGTTCTAAGTTTGACCAATGAATATCATGACATTTAGCATTGAACTATTAGTATGGTTTGTGGTTATTTAGCTTATTTTATTTACTCTATGCATATTATATGGTTAGTTTTCTTATTTAGCTATATTTTTTTAATTTTTGTATGGCCGTACGCAAAGCCGTACCCCAAGCCCCCAAAAACTTTGCCTTACCAGTGACTAGGTCCCATCCTGTATCGGTACCCGTACCCATACTGGCTACCTAGACTTGAACTGATTCAAAAATGCATGCTCCTGTTGGTCCTTTGTGTACTGCAGTGTTGGGTAGAGATCTGAGCCATCAAATGGATTAACCTTCCAGATTCTTCATAAATAAATGCACTGCAACATTCTTAATGCCACTCCAATCACTATGCAGGTTTCAAAGAAAGCATTTGGTGTTGCTCCACCTTTGCTTGGGACCTAGTTACCCTTTCTGTTTTGAGCCATGACAACACAATAATTGGAAGATGCCATGATAATAATCAGGAGTTGCAATGGAAATTGCAGTATGACCCCCTCATAACTTTTGTAAGGACTGAAAGCAAAGAGTATGATATATCAGATTTCTGAGATAATATCTATCTGGAAATAACTGTATATGATATATCTCTAATTGAAGCGTCTTGAAATAGCTTCTATCCCATTCATTTTTCTAGCTCAGAAACCACTGTTCTTTGTCCCTGGTATGGTCCCCAGTTATAGTTTAAGACCACAACTCTGTTCTCAACGAAGCTGAGGTTATTCTATTCCAACAGAATGGCTGCTTATAATAGTCAAACATCTTATAAAAGTTTCCTTGAAGGCAGGAATGGTTAAATTCAAATGGTCTTCCAAGTTGCCAATCAGGCAGGGGTTGCTAACTTTTAAAATGGGTACAAACAACTGAATCTCAAGTCCCAAGAATATATTATATGCAACATATGTAAATAAGTGTGATGCAAGACGAAGCATGGAATAGAATGCAGCAGAAACTGCAAGGATAGATAGGAGAACTTTAGATGAGTATTCACAAGATATATACAACTACAGACTCACAGGGATTTGATTGATTGATGAAATGTTTTAAAAATGGATAACCCTACGAGGATGTGCAAGATAAGAAAAGTAAATGTGTAGTTACAGGAAACAACATTTGTAGAAAATGGAAGGACAGATACTCTGCTAATAATAAGCTGTAAAACTCCAACATGAATAGAAAAAAGCAAATAGAGATTTTTTTATTTCACCCATTTATTTGTTTGTGATAAGCAAAAGAGAAATTTGTTTTGAAAATAGGAATTAAACTACAAAAATGCAGACTGTTAGAAGCCTGCTAGTGCCAAAGTTGATATACTTCCATCAAACCTAGCTCTAAGATCTGGAAATCTGATAAGTAATTTGTTTTATCTATTAGCGGGAAGTTGAATCCATTAGTGGGAAACACCCCCTCCATCAAACACTTTGCAGCATTTTCTGACACCCTTACCAAACAAAAACTCTATGACAATGACTTAATGGTCAGCTTTGACATGGTTTCCTTGTCCATTAAAATCGCTTTGGATGAGGCTGTTCAAGTGCTTAAAGAGATCACAGATGAGGAGACAACTAAACTTGTAGAGTTTCCTAAGATCAACATGTTTCAGCTTCTTGGGGATATCTATGAGTAAACAAACAGAGCAACCACGGGTTCTCCTATATCTTCAATAGTGGCAAACCTATTCATGTAAATTTTTGAAGAGGCTGCATTATAATCTGCCCCATGAAAGCCTAAGTGATTGTGCCGCTTCGTGGATGACACTAATTTGGACTAGCCGCATAGTAAAGAAGCCCTTGATGCATTCTTAACACACCTCAATGCACAATCAAGCAGCATTCAATTAATGATGGAAATAGAAGAAGACCAATCTTTTCTCTTCAGATGATGTTCTCATTGCTAGAAGCAATGATCTCTAGACAAGTCTCTAGCGAGAAAACGCATGCGGATGTATATATCAGAGCTGATTCACACCACCATCCTTCACAAACATTTGGAGTTATGAACACATTGTTTACTAGAGCTACGAGGATTTGTGACCCATATCACTTAAGTATTGAGGAAAATTATTTTAATAGAGCCCTAAAGAATGGTTATAGAGCCTGGCAAACAAGAAAAGCAGCCAAGAAAGCAAAAAGAGGTTGAAGAAGCTGGGATTGAAGAAGAAAATGTGAATATGAAAGCAGTTACCTTACATACAAGGTAATACAGAAAAATTGGCCAGAATTTTAAGAAAGGCATAAAAACTTGTTTAAAACATTGAGAAATTTCCTTAGAAGTGTTTAAGATAACCTCTTATGTGAGATTACATGTGCATGTGGCATCTCTATGTGGGTAAAATGGGTAGATCTTTCCAAACCAGATTTAAAGAGGGCACTGTGGACATTCAATGTGGCAGAGTTAAACAATCAGTGAAGGCAGAACATGGAATGCACTCTAGCCATGCTATCCAAATTGGAAAATGCTAGATTCTTGTCATGGAGAATCAATGGTAAACGAGAAGAATAAGAGAAACAATTGAAATTGAAAAACGTCCTCACAACCTCAATAGAGATGACAGGTGGAAACTCGGATAATCCAAGAAACTGCTAATACACAAATGTTCTCATTCTCTTCCTCAATTACCCTAACTATTTTAAGATTGACCACATCTAGATGCCAATAAATTAATTAATTTATCTTTTTAATTAAGTGGTTTATCAATTAACAGTTTAAACTATTATTTTAATTAGACATTTAGCTCATTGATACTTTAATTCAATTTATTTCATCTTTCTATCTTCAAAATGGGTAGTTGTCCCCATTCCAATTATCTGTCCGAGCCGACCTTTCTTCCCTCATCTACATCCTCCCTCCTTTCCATTGGTATATTTAAGAATAGTAAATACGCTCTATTAAGGAAAGCATTGGCTTCAATCTTTTCTGTGATGATGGGTTCTTGTAGAGAGACGTGAAATATTGAACCAAATCATTACTATACAGTTGATTCCAGAAAATTTTCACAATGTTACTGTGATTCGTCACTCAAAAGTAAAATTTGTTTTATATGGATGCATATCTGAAATTTTAAACAGAAAGTGTAGACCTTTGACAAATATTTGCTGTTTTACCATAGAATTTCTGAAGTAATAACAATGCAAAAGTTCACATATGTAGAAACTAACTCCATAGAATTTCTAAAGTAATAACAATGCAAGAGTTTGTACTAACACTACCAAGAGTTTGGATTGGTAGGGTTATCTTGCTTATTTATACATGGATTATCATTAAACATAGAGACTAAATGAAAATATAATCAAAAGAAATTCCAAGATCTTGTCCTTTTTCTTCACTGAATTTATTGATATTGTTAATCCTTGAAACTCAAAAGCAGGGCTTTACCAGTTCACCAACAAAAACTTAAAATTCAATGGCCATCGATCCAAGCAGGATCTAGACTCAATGACTCAGACACTAGGTACAGATATTTCTTACAAATCAGAACTGTTCCCACTTTTAAGATTGACGCAGCCAAGGGTGTCGCACTGGATGGCCCCTCAAGTTTCTACAATGACTCCGTGTGTCAATTATATTCTCAAATGATGTGTTTGGGCTGCCCACCCAACTGTCCTCACTTTTGGCCAGTTGGTGGCAAAATGCAACTAAATTCAGAATTTTATAATGCTTTAAACGAGGTCTAGAGGTTGCCTCTCAATTATCATCATAGGAGGTAATATACCTGATCATTTTTGGCACTCTTGTCAGTTAGATGAGTTTCTGGTACACAAATCAAGAAAGCTTAGTAGTTTTCATGCATTCAAGATCAATGGATTTTGGACATTGGTTTTCCTCAAGAGGAAATCTATTGAATGAAGTATGTAAGTATGCATGTCTTCTAATATCTGAATTTTAACACAGTATGTAAAACCATGCGCATCTGCAGGAACCTGAAGTATTAAGTTGTGTACATACAATTTCTTTCTTTCGCTACATAGTCTTCTGTATATGAAAGCTTTTAAAATATAATAATTAATAATATATTCAATGAACATACAGTATTGACAGAGAGACCGTAATGCAGGTTCTGCTTGGATGGCACTGTCTAGACCATTTGTAGAGTTCATAAAATATGATTCAAGTGGCACATGATCGCTGTCAATTATGTAAAGTTAGAGAATTTACAAGTAGCAACATACAATTATTCGTTCCACATCCTCTTCATTAATAAATAAGTAAAATGACACAAAGTAACTCAAATATAAATTCATTACTTTCTTTTCCACTTCATGAATCATATGGGGATGGGACAATCTTCCTCGAACACTTCTCATGTATCATGCAAACGTCATTTCTTCTCCAGAATTTTACTTCCACACACTTATTTGCAATTCTCCAGGATTTTCAAACACCACAGTTAATGAGCTTCTGGTACAGTGACCTGCATTATATATCATGGGGACAACCTCATAATCCCCAAAGCAACATCCACGTTCCTTTAACTTAAGAAGGAAAAACAGCTCAAAGACTTCAGAAGGATGGTACTCAGCAATGCCCCATTTGCAAGAAAGTTCAAGAGAGGTGATCCAGTGCTTGACAAGATAGACAGAGAGCTACTGGGTTCGCAACAAAAACAACATTACACCTGGTGAGTGGTGTGTGGCGGAAGGGAATACTGATCCATGCTCTGTAATGGGTGAAAAACTCTACTCAGGCCTGGACCGGGTTCAAAAAGGCTTAGGCATTTGATTGTCAAGCTCTTGTCTAGGAAGAATTTTCGTGGTAGGCAATGCAAGTAATGGTCCCAGAAATTGATAATACCATAATGAACATTATTCAATCCTAATCCTAAATGAAAAAAAGTTTAATTCATTCTTTTGATGAGCATCATTAGGTCTTTCATGCAAGATTGGGATCCAAGGAGACATCGCGACTGTTGAAAATGGGCAAACTTCACATCCAACTGCGAGAAAAAATTCAAGCCATTGCATGCATAATTCAATAAAAGCTCAAAAAGTATATAACCTACATTTTATTTTCCTCGCATGAATGAGAGATGGATCTTTGTGAGGAAGTTCTTCCGGCTTTAAATTCTGTATATGGAAGTAAATCCAATTCTTGTTGCATTTGTCATTGAAGGTGGCTGCCATGTACACACTTTTTTTTCAAAATATTATTTCTGCATGGCCATTAGTCTAACTCTTCCTACATATTGTTAAGAGTTGTGATTTTTTTAATTGAAATAGTATTTCACATGTTAATCAACTATAAATAGTTAACAAAGCATTAAAAATTTTATAAGACCCAACGCAGGTGTTACTAGGTTTTGGGAGTGATTAGAGCAAATGACCAAGGTATGTTCATTGATGCAGTTGTGGTCAAGGTTCCCAAATGAAGGCACGCCATACACCATGCAACACACCATGCAACTACTTGTGAGAGTTAGAGCTCACCGAAGAAAGATCTTAGGCACAAGAATTGACAAGAAAACAACAAATTTTCTCTATTAAATCTAAGGAAAGATTACATAACTTGACAAAATAGATCAACAATCTAATTACAGTTTTGTGTCTCAACTCTACAAGAATCATGCTAAGAATTCCAATTCTAGACCTGTCCTAAGCTTGCAGACTCTGTGAAGCTTCTACAAAACCACACTTCCTTAGGGACAGTGCATTGATTCCTTGAATTCGATCTCTTTCCCAAAACTAAAATATCTGCCCTACTTACAAGTTTGCAGCTCCTACTTATAGATTATTCAGAGTTTTGGTGGGAGTGAAACAAGACACCTTTAGCGAGCATTGTCGGTGTAAGGATATTTATTTTCCTTTTTTTATTATTCAAACACTCCCAATAGTGACCTGGGCATTATATATCATGGGATAACTTCAAAGCAACATATGGGTCGCAACATAAAACAACATTACACCTGGTGAGTGTGTGTGTGTGAATGGGAATACTGATCCATGCCTGTAGGTGAAAATTTACCAGGCCTGGGACAAAATTGAAGGCATTTGATTGGTCAAGCCTTTCAGGATAGAAGAATTTCGGGAAAATGCGAATATCCCAGAAATATGATTATCATATGCTCATGTTTACTTATCTTGCTTAGGTTAGGTGTCATAGTGCGTCATAGGAGTTACTATGACATGTCTTGCATGCCATAGAATGTCATCATCTGGCAAAGAAGTTACATTCCTATTCTGGGAATGTAACTCCGTTCCTATTATGGTAATATTCCTATGGAGGAGTTACACAATACTCCTATCTGTACATGCTCCCACTTGAGCTTTTATGGAGGTTGGTAATGGAGGCTTAATGTTGAGTTTTGAAACTCGATCATTTGCATCTTCCTCTATGATTTCACGATTCTTACCATTTGCAATTGTATAGCACACTTGTTGAGCCAGGATTCCCGTGCACTCCAATATGGTATCAGACCTAGTATACGCTTGTCAGATTTGTGTATTGCAATTTTTATTTTGAAATTTCAGTTTCTATTAATCGCTCTTGAGGTTATGTGTAAAGTTCGTTGATTTTATTGTTGAGGGTTGTCAAAAATTCAGGGGTCTACAAAAAAATATACTAAAAACCTCGGGATTTGTTAAATTTTTATAGGGGTTTTTGCCGAGAAATTTGGTGTTTGTGTGGGTGTATGCATGGGATTTAGTGTGTTGCAAGTTTTTGTGTTCGGAGCCAGCTCGCTGCTCAACTCGGCACCCAGCTCGTTGCACTCGGTTGCATTGCTAGTGGTGAACTCGGCTTCCACTTGGTCCGCTCACTATCCAACTCGGGCATCGACTTACAAACCCTAGCTCGGCCTGCACTATCCTCGGTCTGCCTACCCAGCTCGGCATCCTAGCTCAGCATTGGCTCCAACTCAGCTTAGCCTGGGCACACGGCTCTGGCCACGGAACCCAACTCAGTTCTCGTCCTCCTGGGCACTGCACCTGCTCGGATTTGTACCTGTTTTTAGCTCGGTGGGCTCTCTCCCCACGACCCAAGTCACTCCAATCTCCTCGGCATCCAAAGGCCCTGCTCGACCCCTTGTCCACGAGTTGTTGTCACGTATTCTGCTCTGGCTCGGCCTGTTTACTCTTGCATCCTGCTCAATGTGGTCTCCCCAGTCTACTCTGTCCTGCGAGTTCTCGACCTCCAACTTGAAGATGGCTCCCTCTTCGAATGACGTCATGGGCCCTGCCTGGCTTGGTATCTAAGCACGTTGAAATGGTGAGATGACTGCGGATCATAGTGGCCACATCCCTCTCCACAAGACCTTCCCTTCAACTCGGCTGGTGTTCTCATGTAGCGGTGACCTCTGCACAAGACTCAGCCTCACTTGTTATTCGATGACGGTGGCGATCTTGTGCAAACACTCCAAAGCGGCAACTCAACTCTGCATACAAATTCAACCAAGTCTTCAACTTTGCCTCCCGCCCTCGACCCTCCACCTCCGCCCTAACAAACTCAGTTATCCCCTTCTACCAAAAAAAAGCTCGATCAACAATAATAATCCCGCTCAAACATTACTTAAAAACCATTTTCAAATTAATGTTTTTAATTATGTTTGCTAAGGGTTAAAATTTGGGATTGTTTTTATTTGTGCATGCGAGCTTATTGGCTTTGTTTGTAGGTTTATGACTTAATGTTCAACTACATCTTCTTCTTCTTTCTTTCTTTTTTTCTTTCTTTTTTGCAAATACCACTTATGTAGTGCATTTAAATTTGTATGTGCAGACAATTACAATCGGCCCCTTGCCTCTTTAATGACGGTAAATAAGATATTGTAATAACTTTGGTCAAGAACTCGGAATCAAGTACCGTTTTCTTCAAAAGTTCATGTTTTTCTTTCTTGTTCCATTGGTTTGAATTTTTTGTATTCGCACTGAAATTATGAAGTGTCAAATGGGTGGATAATATTGCAAAATTTTCAATAGAGGTTGTAATCTCATGTGGACGCATTTTAAATTTACCGAGTCTGATGTCTCGCATCCTTGAGTATGTTCTCATACCACTCTTTCGACATACTGACAGAGACAATTTTTGGTGAGTCTCGATGTCTATCTGAGCATGCATATGTTGCCTATGACTCCTTTGCACCGATTTCTCTCATTTATGGATACATAATTGAGGATGTTATTTCCATACTTATGTTTCACATGACCATACGCATCGATCCTCCATCTCTTCTCGCTTGGTTAGGCTAATTATGCATCTGGCATTCGAGCATGGAATGTTTTCTCATTCATGATGACCTTTATCCATTCTTGTACGGACAAGTACTTGCCCCTGATGACCTATATCAACTTGAATACTGGCTTGACACTTGTAGCATGGTTGTTGGTCGTTTGTTGATGTACATTTCCATGCCTCTCCACTATCATGTGGCATACACTATTTGGAGCATTCTTGAGTCCTTATTTGGAGACCCTTTAGAGATTGCAATTTCTTCTCCTTCTAATATTGTTTTTTCCACACTCACTTCATGTGATGATAATTATGATGATACAAATTTTCCTCTTTGTATTCCTATGGTGAGGATTGTTCCTCTAGTTCGATGACACGAGTATTGATGAGGATACTTCTCCTCCCTCTCTTGATCACCTTTCAGAGAATGTTGAAACTCCTCATTACTCTTCCACCTTTGGAGATCCATCAAACACCGTGCATGCATGTTCACAGCTCTATGGTGTTCCATCTTATTTCATTGCATTTGCTTCGATCCACATTCATTGTCCGAGACATCTTCTATTCCTCATACTTCTTGTGTTAATGATACATTCCTCGAGGCATTGCTCTTTTTTTGTTGAGCAACCCATTTGGGACGAGTTTATGCCAAACTTTAAATGTCTTTTTGCAGACCCGACTTGTGTTGTAGTACAGGAAGATGCTCTTCCATTTGCAGCCTTCACACATTTGTACTTTGGAGGAGTCTTTCATCTCCATTGATGGGAGTGCCCCTTCTAGGATATTAGTCACTTCTATTATTTTGGAGATCATCATTGATCCACCTCTGCTTGTGGATCCTCATTTTATTGTTGTGAGGGTTATTATGCCTTCACTTCATATGGACATTCTTTTAGTGAATGATCCATACCCATCCTCTGACAGTTCTACTTCAATGGCATTACCTTCAGTTCTTATGCACATATTTGCTAGACCTATGCCACATTTCAGATTCGATTGTGAACCAACTTTAAAGTTCTTTGTACTCACGCCTTTGGATTCCTTAGTGGAGTGGGCAGACTTTTAGTACACTTTTTTTTGTTCTTCCTAGGGCCAGAAACATTGTTCAATGTAGATGGATTTTTTCAGGTCTTCGGGTAAAGACCACATCATCAACATTTTTCTCGGGGTGCCTTCTATACCTCTCGTCTTTCTCTCTCTACTTTCTTAGAGCTTCTTTATGTACTTCTAGGGGGCTTCTTTCTGAGGGAAATTTTCACTTGTACTTCATTTTCTCTCTTTTGGGGAGGATTTTTTTCCATTGAGTTTTCTCCTTTCCTCCACTTTACAAGGAATTTGCATTGTCAGACGTGGGTACCTCATCGAGTCTAATTGTCGGGACCCACCTTTTCTACCCACCTAAGCTACGCTTCAAGGGATGTTGGTGTAGGATATTTATTTTCCTTTTATTATTTTATTAGGATTATCCTACACTCATGTTGACTCATCTTGCTTAGGTGTCATAGTGCGTCATATGAGTTACTATGACATGTCTTACATGTCATAGAACATCATAATCTGTCATAGGAGTTACATTCCTATTCTGGGAATGTAACTCCCTTTCTATTATGGGAATATTCCCATGGAGGAGTTACACAACACTCTTATTTGTACATGCTCCCACTTGAGCTTTAATGGATGTTGGTCATGGAGGCTTAATGTTGAGTTTGTTGAGTATTGGAACTCATTCATTTGCATCTTCCTCTTTACAATTTCACGATTCTTGCAATTACATAGTACACTCATTGAGCCAGGATCCTCGTGCACTCTAATAAGTACGGGTTCCCTCATAGAATATTTTTCAAGTGGCCTCACAGAGCCATTGATCAACCCCTAGAAGTTCCCTTCTATTGTATCGAGCTTAGTCAAATCATTCTATTGGTCCCTAGTCGAAATAGTTAGATCAAGAACTACATATATTCTTTGCTAATCAGATTGATGTTGACATGTGATTCTGTTAAACACAAATCTCATCATAGAAGCAAATGGGAGTGGTCATGCAAAAATGTGGTATTTTGTGGCATTATTAGTGGTCAACGGCTTCCATAGTGTATCACAACATCAAGTAAGCTTATGCGACATTTGTAGTGTCGTGCGGCTTGGGTAAGCTTGTGTGACATTCACGGTGTTGTGTGGATTAGGTAAGCTTGTGTGTCATTCACAATGTTGCTCGGCTTGGGACATGCTTTTGTAGCTTCCACAAAATGACTAAGACAAAGGGGATCTTTGTGCAACTTTGTTTAGGATAAGTGTGACATTGCACAAATCTTTGTTTGTTAATTCTTAAGTATTTTTGGGTGACATGTGATTTCTTATGAACCCATATCTACTCTTACATCATTCATCATGCTTTTCACCCAATCACCACCACCACCACCAACAGGGGATATGTTGTATCAAGTATTAGTTCTCGCTCCTAATTATTGTTGTCCTTGTTTGCATCTTCAAGTTCTTGCCTTGGAAGGAAATAGCCAAGGAATTTCCCATCGAATATTGGAGGTGTTCCACCTCCAAGTAGACCTTCTCTCTGTTTGCACCGAGTTTGTAACATGACATTAGACACCCCTTGCATTTTATTAATAATGAAAAACAACAATCTAAAGATAAATGGTTAAAAATTGCACTATTTATCTCCTTCCATAACCAAAAAAAGAATTTCAACACGAAAAATATGCCATATTTGACTACAATGTGTAAGAAGCAAGACTAAATCCCCTAAGAGCACCATTTTCCAAGGGAAAACATTTAGGAAATATGGTCCTAAAAGGGCATGAATACACTTCCACATTGATTGGGCATGTCTGCAAAACCAAAAGAGATCCTCGAGTCTCGGGGTTTTGACAAGAGGGGCAAATAGGATTGACAACCCCTAAGTGAACAAACATGTTCCCAACCGATAAGCCTCGGTGATGAATGCACCAAAGAGGTGATTTTGTTTGGGCTCAATGATGGCTTTTAAAATTTGGCAAACCTATAGCCCCAAGTTTCAACAAAGAGATTTAACCTACCAATGAGTATCCAAAGATTCAAACTAGATGAGTTGTGAGAGAGTAACTAGTAACCAATTTTGGGTTTACATCGATGAAACAAAGTCTCCACGAGCACTTCCAATCTTTCCATCTTCATGTAGGGAATTTGAACTTTAATCTTGTGGATATGCTCTTTTTGGATACCCTGTTAGATCTCAGCGATAAAGATCGATCGCTTGTGTTGAGATGAAACTCAAGACAATGGGAGGGCTATGGAAGCTAATCTCTTATTTGTTTACAAAAATGGTAAGAGATAGCCCTAATCCTCTTTTTAAAAACTATCGAATTTTACCCCAATGAACCGTATGAAAGGGGACAACATACTGGGAGAGGAATTGAGAACCATGATAAAGACTAGTGGAAAGTCAATGATAGCCCATATTTGTAGCCATCTCCATCCTAAATTAAGTGATGTTTTAGCTACTCCCAAGATTTCCAAATACTTCGAGCCATAAAAATTCCAACAAATTTTATTGGAACCAAGGTGGTTAATAGGTAGTAAAGACCAAGAAGCTTTCACGCCCTTGTGCCATATGGAGTTCCCGAGAAATGTAATGTCAAATAAGAATATTCCACCTTGATTTCCTTTAAGAGTCTAAATTATCCACTTGAAATAGGTTTGTGTCTCTAAGTTTGACATTAAGAAGGCCATGACCTCCAATCTCCCTAGATTTGCAACAAATGTCTCGACACACTATGTAGTCCCCTTAAATCCTTTAGAATTGACCCAAATGAAACCCCTACGAGGCGTTCCAACTTGGAATAAGTAGATTTTGAAGGTGCACAACACGACAAGTACACATGGGTAACATCCAAGATCTTAGAGCACGCCTTTAACTTACTAACCAAGGAGAGAGGTTTGGCTACACATTAACCTATATTTTCTCAACTCTTTGCACTACATAGTATTGTAGAGTTTGAAGGAGAAGCTTGAAAGGAAAATGAGATCCTAGGGATTTTAAAGTGATGTCCATGTTGAATCCATTACGACTTGAATCATTTTAACCATCAAGTAGGGGTGTGTTATACTACGTGTAGCATTAGGTTTTCTTCCATTGAATAAAATACCTTGAGGCATGACAAAAAAATATCCAAACACTCCATGGAATTGGCAACAAAATCTTCCTCTTCAATAAGAGATAAGAAAGAATCATCAACAAAATGTACGTTAAACATCTGAGACTGAGATTGAGGAAGGGACATGCCTTTAACTAAACCTTTGGAAGAGTACCAACTAGAAGATAACTAAAACATTTAGTTGCAAAAACAGGGAGAGACTATTTTCACTTCTCAAAACCTTTATCTTCTTTTCTGTTTAATATTCCAAAAGAGCCTTAAACTATTTGGATTTATTGAATACATTAGATTTATTTAAGATAAAATATACCCAGGTCTTCCTTGAAAAATAATATATAAAAGTGATATAATACAAAGATTTTCTAGTGATGGAACATTCATAGGTCCAAACACATCACTTTGTATCAAATGCAAAATTCCTTATGACCATGTAGCACTACTAGGAAACTTTAGTTTACTTACCAAAAATCAATGCTCAAAGAAATAAATATCTAAAGGGAAATAAAAACTTTGCCATATGATTAGTTTTTAATGCTCAAAAGCCTTTCTCTCCCATTGTTTACTCTTTAGGAGGTGAAGAATCCCGATCTCAAATATTGTTAACATCTAGAACCACGAATCTATCAAGATAATCACTTATAGTTCTTTTCTCAAGCGTGAAAAGTGTTCTGTGTGGTCTCCTCTTTCTAGTACAATTGCTCTACCAACCATCTTGCATATATCCTTATTTAGTACTATATGCACAACTACATCATTCATCTTACTTATAAATATTAGGTTTTTAGAATGTGTAGAACAACAAGAAGGGTTTTAATCCTTCCATCTTTGAACCTCAAACTTGAATCTCCCTCAACCTATGATATTATAGGTCAAGTTGTCTCCTAATAATATATTCCATTGATATTTTCATATTCACATATCATTCCCTTTGAGGAGTCATATGAAAAGTGGCACTCAAAACAATCAACTATGCACTATCGCTTGTTTGCAATCTTGAAGATGCCAAGGATAGATCCTCCGAGTATTCACTAGAGGACTTCACGTCTAAAGTCTATAAATATTCGATGACCTACCCTTTTCAACCTTTTAAAATATACAATCCTTCTTAATATTCCTTGTTTTTATTATAGTTTTAGCATTTCCTCTTATTTTTTATTGTAGTCTTTGATTTAGCTCTCAACTTTGACTGCCTTAACCTCTTTGAAATCTAAGCTTTCTTTTATGAGATTAAAGCACCATTAATGGATCTAAAAAATTCAGATTCAATACACAGGAAATACAAAGATTTACTAAACTCAAACTCCACATTGAAATATTATTATTACTACAATCATACAACTCCTCTTTGATTACAAAGAACTCCATTAAATAGGAGTGGAACAATAACAATCTCCATAACAAATTTTGTTCCATACTCCCGAATGGATTAACAAACCAACAACATTAATAATAATAAAACAATACTATTGTTTTATTATTATAACACTAAACATCTAAATTTACCTTTTTAACTTTTACCACTAACTATTACATTTTACTATTTGTAAATATAAAACATATGAGAAGCACTAAACCATAGAATTCCTAACATTCCCCCCTTAGTGCGAACATGGGGAAAACACGCCTATATACTGTGCAACATGCCACTTCGTAGCTTGCTCATGATCTAGATGGTTTCAAGGACAATACCAACAACCTCTGGATGGTTTTCCCAGTGGTTTACCAACAACCACAACTATAGATAGTTTTTCCAAAGGGATTACTAACAACCACAACTATAAATGGTTTTCCAGTGGATCCAACAACCACAATATCATGATGTTGCAGTACATTGCTCAACTCTCATCATTGTTGCTCTTTAGGAGATTACATATCAGAATCCATGATAGTGCATTTATTCATCACTCACAAAAAACTAAAACAATGTGTCATTTCCTCCCCCCCCCACAATGTGAAGTTTCCATAACACAACACAAAGAAATCAACACACCATGCTGAAAGCAAAAAGAAACACACACACACATATGTCACCAAACTAGTGATGTGGCTTCATAGTAGGTGACTGATGAGAGGTCGTTGATTCACCTCCATCTTCCATGTATCCTCTAGCCTCCAATATCATGCTTGTTAAATCAACTTGATTTATCTTTGAGGCTCATGATGCAAAATTTGTTGATGGTGAAGCTCTAGATCTGACAAAAACCCACTTCTGATGTTTTGACGATAACTTGATAACCGTAGCTTCGTTTTACAAACTGTAAAATGCGTCGGAAAGCTAGTTTCAAGATCTTTCCAGTAATGTAGAGAATTGTTGAAGATTCAGCAAAATCATTGGCAATTTTCCTAATTGTTGGCGATTACGTTTGTGTCCGAATCGTTGGTGATTCTTGTGCGAAGAATTGCAACGAACTTTGGTGATTCCTATGCATGAAAATTGCTTCTAGTAGCTCCTCAAATGGTCGCTCTGATCATGCAAATCAATGCAAATGGTAAATGCACATACCACACTTAGAGGAGGAAGAGACCATCAGATTTTCTGCAGAGAATTTTTCTAATCTAAAAACTAATGACTGATCGCACACCAAAAAATAATATTTCTCATTCACAGGGGACAAAAGAACATAGCTCTGCCCCTTCACTGATATCAAACCTCCATTACAAGCACAAAACTAATACTTCTCTGATACCAAATGAAATCTAAGCTCTCTTTTATGAGATTAAAGCACCATTAATGGATCTAAAAAATCATATTCAATACATAGGAAATACAAAGATTTACTAAACTCAAACTCCACACTGAAATATTATTATTACTACAATCATACAACTCCTCTTTGATTACAAATAACTCCATTAAATAGGAGTGGAACAATAACAATCTCCATAAAAATTATGTTTCATACTCCCGAATGGATTAACAAACCAACAACATTAAAAAATAATAAAACAATACTATTGTTTTATTATTATAACACACTAACCATCTAAATTTACCTTTTTAACTTTTACCACTAACTATTACATTTTACAATTGTAAATATAAAACATATGAGAAGCACTAAACCATAGAATGCCTAACACTCTTCTTGTTTGTCTCTTGGGAATGACCTCTTACAAATAAGGCATTCGTTGTTTGATACTCCTTAATACATTTTTGCTTCATTTCTTTTGATAATAAATCCACAACAAAAATCCTCAAATTTTATTGTTTATGTATTACTAGAATAGCCATAGTTGGATTATCCCAAGAGTCAAGTAAAGAACACAATAGAGTAATTTTTTTCTTCTTCATCCATTTTAATTTCAACAAAAAGTAAATGGCTTCCCATAGTAAATAAATCATTCAAATATTCTACCACACAATTGTCATCACTCATTCTCTATGAATACAATTTCTTCTCAGTAGAAATAATTTGTTCACCGAAACATTGTCCTGATATAGAGTCCCAATTTCTACCATAACGAGAGAGGTTGTCTTTGTTGATACATTCAACAAAAATAATTTTGACAGCACCAATTGAGTGAAATCTTCACTTTCCTATTGATCGCTTCCCAATCCTCTACTTGCATACCCATAGACATATTTCCAAACACAACAACCCACCGATCTTTATATCTCTATTTGCATGCTTCTGTCATTTTCCTTCACAAAAATATTCTTCACCCAACTCCCACCCAAGAAAAATATGATCATAGGGTAAAAACCCAAATCTTCAAATAAAGCTAAAATCTATCTTTGATACAAAATGAAGAGAAATGACTTGATAAATTAATACAAGAGAAACAATACTAACATAATATTTAAGCTAAACAAATTAGGAAAAATAACATACACACAAGATTACACAATACACACAACTTTCCATGTTATTACCCTTATGGGAAAACATCCAACACAATTCTCCTTCTTTATTACATTAACTCATTTGTTTATTATACAATAATATACTTCCAAATATTGTTTTACCCTAATGCATGTGTGACTATATGTAAGCACATCAATAGGAAACAATCGAAGCAATATTACGATACTATGGGTTCCAAAACCATGGGCTATACAAAACATGGGATAAAACCACTCTACATACCCATCAAGCACCCCCATTATGAATCTATAGTCTAGAAGATTGTAAATAATAGAAAATACACTACGATTCCAACATCGCAAACCTATCTAGGTTAAAGCTAGAATCTTATATGAGATAAGAGGTAGTTTGTAGATAGTATGAAAGATGTATTATGTATAATGTGTAGTGATTCTTGAAGTGCTAAGTTGGACAAGTATATATGAGCTAGAGGACTCAAGGTCTAGGATAGAGCAATAGACTTTAAGTTAGCCAATAAGTACGCAAATGAAATAATGTTTTGTGATTTTGCCAAGTGCACAAAACCAATTTTTGGGTACTACCATTTCCCCCTTTAATCTAGTACTCAAGATGCACGATTAAAAGAAAATAAGTGAATGCAAAACCACATCCCAATCATAAGATAACAATGTAACTAAATAATGTGGCCCCTTGCCAATCCAAATGTTAAATCTTTAACCACATGGAAAACACATGTATTAATTCTCAATAGAGATATAAAATCAACATAGGAAAAATTGAAATATGTAAAGTGAAATAAACCATAGAATGAATGTACTTGATTGGTGTGGAAAACTAAGCCCTTAATGTATTGTAAGTAAAATGCATAAATATCTTGTGTGAGATTAGAATTGGGTTGTTGGCACCATTGTATCAAGATTTGGACCACTAAGGGAGTCGATGTATTAGTCACCGGGCCACTATAAGATTTGGGTGTATCAACCTTAGGGTCACTAAGAGAGTCGGATATATTAGCCATTGGGCCACTAAATGAGCCCGATGTATTAGTTATTAAGCCACTAAATGAGAGGGATTCCTTTGGTACCGCTACTTAGAGTTTGATATGAGACCGAAAGATAGACTTATGTGTAGTACATGCCAAAATGAACTCAATCAATATCATGTGTGATTGAATCTATAAGATGAGATTATAAACAATTTGTGTAAGTGTCATCTCGAATTGAATGAGTGTCATAAATGTATCTCGAACATGTATAATGAACTTTTACCAAGTCCATCTAAATATGATAAATTTCATAATTGCACCAAATTATATAATGATGAACTTGTACCTATATACAAGAAAATGAGGTTACATGCATGTGTTAGATGATTAAAACCAAATTACGCAAATCTAATTGATACACAACAATATGTAGTTATTTTATAGTATAAGCAAATATGTAATCTCTCTTTGAATTTACATGATAAAACTTAGAAAAATGATCAATATGTTTTTGTGGTTAAGGGATTTGCCTCGCTTAGATCCCTAACCTTTTCAAGGATGATAAAAAGATATGCTAAGTAATGAAAAAATGACTGATGTAAGACTAAAATTAAATGTTTCTATACTTTATCTGAGGCTTGCAAAAGGCCCAACAAATGAGTGTAGACAAATTGATGATAATTCACTATTTTGGTTAACAATAAAATTGTGCAATGATCACAAGACAATCACCTAAGCAATTGAGACTTTTATAGAATTTATGCAAAATATGACTATCATGAACTCGCACTAATTTCTTGCAATTCACCTTCTCCTTTGGAAAACTTGTGAGAAAAAAACATGGTTTGATGGATGAAAGTCTAATAGGAGGAAGGAGGGACTTGTAATGCCCGTTTAAACAACCACTTGAGACCCAAGAAATAACCTAGGGTTAACTAGAAAATTATGGGTTAATTTTTTTTTATTTGAAGTGTCTACAATCAGGTTGCAAGACATCAACTTACACTAATAGGTTCCAGAACAAGACCAAAGTACTACAACATATGTTTTCCTTCATTAACTAATATCAAGTTCACAAGGTTCAAATTTTAGGGTTATTTGTTTTAGTTAGGTTCAGGGAGTAATTTACCCCCATGCTTGCTCTCTAACAGGCTCAAAGATTCAACTGAATTTTTCTCCTACTTAACACTTCCAAAATTTTCCTAAACCATTCCCAATGGATAGGAAATTTTCTCACCTTTCCGGTGATATAAAGAAGTCCTCCTAACTCCTTGTGGAACTCAAGATATGAGTGGTGGAGTTCCTAGGGCAAATTTTCCCTTAGGGGGACACGTGTCAAGAGGAGAGGAAAGCGCCTTGAACGGGTTGGCGGGTCATGCGGGGCGGCTTAGGGAATTTTTCCATTGCATGGGCTCAAGGTCTCAAAACATCCCGCGCCTCTGCGGGTCCGCTAGGGACACGTGTCACTACCTGGTTGGTTGCGAGAAACGACGGGCCGACGGAGTAAGCCTCTTTCGCCAAAAATTCACAAGGGACCGAATTGGTCCACGCCTCCGCCGACGCCATGAGGTTGCCACGTGTCATGTGCCGGTTGAGCAAAGGGAAAACGAGGGCAGTGGAAGAAATTAGCGCCTTGCGCCCGAGGGGGAGGAAAAAGGAAAGAAAGGACGTGCGGGTCCGCGCGCCCGCGGAAGAGGAGAATCCGAGGGAGAAGGCGGAGTTGTGGGCCGCGGGGAGAATTTAAGAAATTTTCCAAAGGCCGAAAATCAAAATGACAAGGGGCTCTGCCCTACCCACTGCCACCCCAAAGTGCCACGTGGCACCTTCTCATTGGTCATGCGGCCGCAGGGCCAAAATGGAAAATTTTCCCCAAAATTTCAAAAAGTTAAGTTCAAAAAAAGAACTATGCCTCCGCCGTAGCCCCTTGAGGACACGTGGCACCCTCTAATTGGTTGCGGGCCGACGGAGAAAAAGTGAAAATTTTCTAAGGTCGATTTTAAAAAAAAAAGATAAGTTAAAGTTCAGAAAGAGTCCGCCCTTCCACCGTGCCACATGGCAGCACGTGATTGGTTGCAGGCAGCGGGTTGTAGGGTAAAATGGGAAAATTTCCCAAGGCAAAATTTTCAAACGACAAGTTAAAACTTTGGTCCGCCCTCTGAGGTGCCATGTGGAAGATCTCGATTGGTTGAGGGATGATGGGGTGGCGGACTTTTTAGGGAAATTTTTCCAAAGTTTAAAATTTAAATTTTTAACAGTTAGATTAAATTTTATTACCCTTTGAATGCCAAATTGAAGTAAAACTTCAAATGGCCATAACTTGAGTTAGAAAGCTTAGTTTTGGGAAAACAAGGACTTTTCGGAAAGCTCTCGATGCCCTCTTTATACAGAGTCATCAATTTTGAAATTTGATGAAGTTTGAGGGGTCAATTTTGAGAAACCAATCTGCAGGGTTTTAATTTACAAACTGGCAATTTTTAACTTTTCAATTTGTTCAAATTCGGTTTCCTCCTTCACTCAACATGTCAAACAGACATGGAGTATTGGTTTAGGGAGGGTTTAGAGTGTTTTCAAAGAGTTGATTTGTCCAATTGATTCAAGTTTGAATTTTTTTAACAAAGAGATGAAAAACGACCCAGGAAGGGATTTGATTCAATTTTGCAATGGTTATATTGTTTTCTTGAGTTTTCTTTGTCAAGTTGGGTTCAATAATGTCTTAGCATGTTAACTTATAACATTTTTAAGTTGATTACTAAGTGCAAGTATGAACTATTCATTTTATTTAAAAGTGAATTGCCAGATTGATGTTTATGACTGTGAACTATTCCTTTTGAGTTTGTCTATTAATTTTATCATTTGAATGTGTATATGGATTCCTAAACTAGTCAAAAACATTTAATTGAATTCAATCAACCATTCAATAGTAATTATGTAGAGCCTTATTTCTAAATTCAACTCATTCCAAGAGAACAATACACTGTCTTTTATTTCATACGCATGCTTCTTTTTTCAAACAACAACTTCCAAACTTTAACAACAAATCCAAATCCAATACACCATACAAATTTGAGTAAAAAAAGGCAATCTTTTATTGATCAACAATTACATCTTTACAACTTTTCCTTTCCATTTGGTTTCAAAGATACAAATACAATGCATGTAACATCATTTACATTTATTTTCCAAAACAGAGAACAAATATAAATCTCCTTTACATTTCTCAGCCAATTTTAATCTTCCAGTATCAATACAAATGGTTTCACATTACAATTATTATACAACTCAACCACTCAAAGTGGGAAGGATCACAATAAACTTGCTCAAAGGATGGGACTGTCAAACTGTATAATCTTCTTGCTCCAAAACAACAACCTGCTAGTTTCTCCATCTTTTCATCTTTGATCACAACAAGGAAGGGGGAAAGGCAACACTCTCCACCCAACCAAGACATCCAATGAGAAGGGAGAAGCCATCCTTCCTCATTGGCCCCCGAGCCCCAACCATATTGAAATAGAGAATGATAATCAACTCATGACAACAATGGCTTCCACAACAAACAAGCAACATTCTTTCACATGCATAAATCAACAAGATACACAGTCCAAGCAAAGACAATACAGTTCACAACTGCGATTGGAAACCATTCACACAAAACATAGGCTTGATCAAACAAGCCAACAAGAGCAAGGAACTATGGGGAACTACTTATGCCTCCCTATTTGGAATTGGGCATCCACCTAAATCATACCGCTAATAAACATATCAAATCCCATAAACCTTATGCCTCCCAACCCCTCCTTATGCCCTCCAAAGTTTCTCCCTTATGCCCCCTCCAAGAGTAAGAAATGCAAGCAATTTATTTTCCAAGGTGGATCCCAATCCAAAACTCCCTCCACAATAAAACTGGTGCCATTGGCAATCCCTTATGCCCCCCATTAGAAATCCCCATAGCCTTCTCCTACACCATGTCCTAAGCAGTCTACCCAACCAGCCAAGAACACAAAACACATTCACCATTTAAACATGCCTGCAAGAGAAAGAAAACATTTAAAAACAAGCTCAAGATCCTACCTCTCCATAATGGAGTTTGTTCCAAGATCCACAAGCTTTCCAAATGCCCAAAAACAGTTCAAAACCAGCAATGCTCAAGCATGTAAATGACTCCAACTTCCACCACAAGCTCCCAAAACAACAAGCAAAAATGCACCCCCAAGAGGAATGAACAAAGTTTCAACAACCACAAATAAGCAAGGAGTTGCACTTTTAAAGGAGAGGGAAGAGAAGAGGATGATGTGGATCCATGTGGGATGCCACATCATTCTTCCTCAACCCCAAGAGTAAGTCAACATCATGCACCTAAACACAATAAATAAAAATGACAATTTAACTTACACACTCCAAAACAACCCATACTCCAAAAGGACTGAATTAAAAACATGTAAGAGAAGTGCAATAAAAACTTACAAATAGTCATTTCAAAATGCATTTAAAAGGCCTAAATTTAACCTTTAAACCATAGGTATGGTTGGTGAATCATTTTAAGAGTCAACTTGTCCCACAAGCCTCCAAATTTAGCCTTCAAGGACAAATTCGAATTCCTAAGAGGATGAAGTGTTTAACATTCCAAAATCTATCTTACATACTCTTACATATCCCTTACACTTTCTTACACACTCTTCCAACATTAACATTTAAAATCAACAACTTCATTAATTACATTCCATATCCCAATTTAATTTAATTAAAGTTTAACTATATGATCTCTCACATTAATCTACCACATTTAAATTAATTACAAGAAGGAACACATTACTAATAAAATACATACAACAATAATTAAAAAGGAACACATAATAAAATACATATCCCATGGTCACATATAATGGAAATCCCCATGGGAATCCCTAACAAACACACACACACAAACAGTTGCCATGGTGACCTTGTTGATTTCACCTGAATTTTAATATAGTTAGTCTCCGGTCCCCCAACATTGTTGTGATTTTTAATCTGCAAAAATACAAATACCTCTCGTAGTTCCCATTTAAACAACCACTTGAGACCAAAGAAACAACCTAGAGTTAGCTAGAAAATTATGGGATAATTTTTTTTAATTTGAAGTGTCTACAACTAAATTACAAGACAACA
This sequence comes from Taxus wallichiana var. yunnanensis, assembly GCA_018340775.1. Lineage (NCBI taxonomy): Eukaryota > Viridiplantae > Streptophyta > Pinopsida > Cupressales > Taxaceae > Taxus > Taxus wallichiana. The sequence continues at coordinate 695,861,160 of CM031239.1, forward strand.
GTTTTCACTAATAGGTTCCGAACAAAACCTTCTTACCAAAACAAAAGTTTCTTTAATAACTTATAACAGGTTTACAAGGTTTAAATTTTAGGGTTAGATGTTCTAGTTAGATTTAGGGAGTAATCTTACCCCGTACCTACTCTCTAACAGGCTCAGAACTTCAACTAGGTTTTTCTCATAATCAACACTTTCAAAATTTCCCTAAACCATTCCCAATGGATAGGAAATTTTCTCACATTTCCGGTGATATAAAGAAGTCCTCCTAACTCCAAGCAGAACTCAAGTTATGAAGGAGCGGAGTTTTGGGGTCAAATTTTCCCAGAGGGACACGTGGCAAAAGGAGTGCACCTTGGGCGGGTTGGCGGGTCGCGGGGTGACATTGGGAAATTTTTCCAACGCGAGGTTCAAAGATAAAATGCGCTCCGCGCCCCGTGGGTTCGCGTAAGGCAAAAAAAAAACAAAGGGAAAGGAAAGGGGGGGCGGCGGACCAATTTGGCGCTTTGCGCCAATGAAGGGAAAAAGGGAGAAGGAAGTGCGCGGGTCCGCGCACCCGTCGGAAGACAAAGGAAAAAGGGGAAGCGAAGCTATGGGAAGTGGAGGAAAATTAGAAATTTTCCCAAATCCAAAACACAAAACAAAAGGGAGAAGGAAGGTCTCGCCCTCCCACTTCCACCCCCCAAGGTGCCACGTGGCACGTTTTCATTGGTCACGGGCCGACGGGGCCAAAACAAAAATTTTTCCCAATTTTTTTTAAAAGCCAAGGGATTAAAAAACCCATGCCTTTGTCTTAGCCACAAGGGGACATGTGGCACCCTCTGATTGGCTGCGGGCTGGTGGAGGGAAAAGTGAAAATTTTCCAAAAATTTCAAAAGTTTAAGTTGTAAAATTTATCCGCACCTCCACCTCAGCCCCTAGAGGACACGTGGTAGCCTCTGATTGGATGCAGGCCGGCGGAGGAAAAAGTGAAAATTTTCCCGAGCCCAAAATTTCAAAAAAATTTCTAAGGCAATTTGATGGGAAATTTTTGGGTCATGGGGCCGCGTGAAAATTTTCCCAAATTTTCCCGCCAAGGCACAAAACTTCAAAGTGTCATAACTTGAGCTAGAAAGCTCGGTTTTGGGAAAATGAGGACTTTTCGGAAATATCTTGAAGTCCTCTTTACACAGGGGAACATCAAATTTGCTTTTGATGAATTTTTAAGGTCAATTTTGTAAAAACGATCATCGTAGGCATTTATTTGGCAAACTGACAATTTCTAACTTAAAATTTTGATAAAATTAGAACTCATCCTTCGCTCAACATGTCAAATAGACATGGAGGATCAGTCTAGGGAGGGTTTAGAGTGTTTTAGGGAAGTCAATTTATCCAATCTGTTCAAGGTTGTATTTTTCGGCAATAGATGGAAAAATGACTGTGTAAGCTCGGAATTGAAATTCATTGAGTTTTGAAGATTCATTCTTGACTGTTAGAGTGAATTTGAGTTCTTTAGGTAGTACTAAGTCTAATTTTCAATATTTTATAACTTATTGTTTAGTGCAAGTATGAACTGCTTCATTTTTATTAAAATGTGAATTGCCAGGATGAAGTATATTACAGTGAATCAAGTTTCTTTACATTGGAATCTCCATTTTGTCATTTAAATGTGCATATGATTCCTAACTTAGTCAAATACATTGCTTATCAAATCATCCATCTAATTCTAAATGAAACTACATTTTTTATTTTAGTTTTAATATACATTTTGCAAGGAAAATAACATTGACTTTCATTCCATATGCATTCTTCTATCAACATTCCAAACAACAAATTACAATCTTCAACAATAATTCACATCTAACATGCAAAGCACTTTTAAGAAAGGAATGAAATATTTTGAGGATTAACAATGCATTCTTTTCAACTTATCACCTTCCATTTGTATTCAAATATAGTACATAAAACATACAACACTGTTTCTTATTCTTTTTCAAAACAGAATCTCATTCTTGGACAACAATTCAAATCTAGTATACATTACCATACAAATTTAAAAGAACCAATGCCATCCTTTATTGATAATTCAAATAACTTTACAACTGATCTCCTTTCCAATTTGAATTCAAAATACAGTTTACAAGATACATATACATTCTTCTCATTTCTTTACAAAACAGAGATTGGATACAACTCTCTACATTTCTCAATTCAAATTAAATCTTCCATCTACATTACAACAACTTCACATCACAATTACTATACATCTCATCCACTCAAGGTGGGAAAGGTTACATTGAATTTACTCAAAAGAAATGAATGTCAAACTGTGAAATTTTCTTTCTCCAAACAACAGCATGTTTGTTTCTTCTTCTTTACAACTTTTATCACAAGGAAGGGGGAAAGGCAACGCTCTCCACCCAACCAAGACATCCAATGAGAAAGGAGAAGCCATCCTTCCCCATCGGCCCCCGAGCCCCAACCATATTGAAATGGAGCATGAATATCAACACATGACAACAAAGGCTTCTATCACATACAAACAACATTCACATTACATACAATCAACAAAATGCACAGTTCAAAATAAGACAACAGTTCCCAACTACATTTGAAATCAAACACACAACACATAGGCTTGATCAAGCAAGCCAACAAGAGCAAGGACTATGGGGAACTCCTTATGCCTCCCAATTTAGAATTGGGCATCCACCAAAATGAATACCACCAATAATCATATCAACCCCATAAACCTTATATCTCCCAACCCCTCCTTATGCCCCCAAGTTTATCCCTTATGCCCCCCATAGTAAGAAATGCAAGCAGTTTATTTTCCAAGGTGGATCCCAAACCAAAACTCCCTCCACAATAAAACTAGTGCCATTGGCAATCCCTTATGCCCCCATATGAAATCCCCATAGCCTTCTCCTACACCATGCCCTAAGCATTCTACCCAACCAGCCAAGAATGCAAACACAAACACCATTTAAACATGCATGCAAGAGAAGGAAAACATTTAAAATACAGCTCAAGATGCCTACCTCTCCATAATGGAGTTTGTTCCAAGCTCACAAGCTTTCCACACTGTCAAAGTGCAGTCCAAACCAACAAATTATAAGCATGCAAAAGACTCCAAGCTCTTCCTCAAACAAGCTCCAAAAGAAACAACACCAAAAATGCGCCCCAAGAGGAAATGGACAAAGTTTCAACAACCATAAACAAGCAAGGAGTTTCACTTTTATAGGAGAGGGAAGAGAAGAGGATGATGTGGATCCATGTGGGATGCCACATCATTCTTCCTCAACCCCAAAAGGAAAAGTCAACATCCTTCACCAAATCACAATAAATAAAAATGACAAAATCACTTACATACTCCAAAAATACCAAATTAAAAACATGTAAGGGAAGTGCAATTAAAACTTACATATTGTCACTTCAAAATGCATTATAAATGCCTACATTTAACCTCTAAACCATAGGCATGGTTGGTGGATCATTTTAAGAGGTGTGGGACAAGTTTAACTTGTCCCACAAGCCTCCAAATTTGGCCTCCAAGGTCAAATTCGAATTTCATAAAAGATGGAGTGTTTAACATTCCAAAATCTGCCTTACAAGACTCTTACAATTTCTTACACATTCTTACAACATTAACTTACACACTCTTCCAACATTATTATTTAAACTCAACAACTTTATTAATTTCATTCTACATCCCAATTTAATTTAAATAAAGTTTAACTATATGATTCTTACATTAAAACTATCACATTTAAATTAATTAAAAGAAGGAACACATTACAAATAAAATACATACAACAATAATTAAAAAGGAACACATAAATAAAACACATATCCCATGGTCACATATAATGGAAATCCCCCCCATGGGAAATCCTAACATAACACAACACACAAACTCATAACACAGTTGCCATGGTGACCTTGTTGAATTCATCCAGAATTTTAATATGGTTAGTCTCTAGTCCCCTGACATTGTTGTGATTTTTAACCTGCAAAATGCAAATACTCCTTCGGTCTCATGACCATATCGTAACATTCAAAATGATATAAATAATATCTCAAAATCATCCAAACACACAAATCACAACAATATCAATAATTCAACATTATCATTTTTAATTAAATAAATCAGCTATATCATCATCAAAATCTACCATACCGCATCTACTCGTAATATCCAATATCATAAGTCCAAATCAACATCTATAATATATCCATGTCACAATAGTATATCATCAACCACATATAGAAAATGTCTCTAATAACCATCATGCATAATAACCGAATCCAGATCAATACTAATCCATGATCTAACATCTAACCATCATACTAAAACAAAACATAATAGTGTCCATAATATGATCAATAGTATCAAAATCAATATCTAAAAGTGTCAAAGGGAAGTGGGCACTACAACCTCCTTCGGCCTCGTGGCCATATCAAAACATCCAAAATGATATAAACAACATTTCAAGATCATCTAAACACATGAATCACAAAATATCAAGAATTCAACATTATCATTTTTAATTCATAAATCAACTATATCATCATCTATACTATTCCATACTAGGTCTACTCAAAATATCAAATGTCACAAGTCCAAATCAACATCTATAATATGTCCATGTCAACATTCTATCATCATCCACATATCAAAATGTCTCTAGTAACCATCATGCATACTAACTGAATCCAGATCAATAATAATCCATGATCTAACATCTAACCATCATACTAAAACAAAACATAATAGTGTCCATAATATGATCAACAATATCAAGATTAGCATCTAACAAAGTGTCAAAGGGAAGTGGGCACTACAGACCAAAGATCTTATTTTATAGATTTTGTAAATGGAGGTGGGCGATTTAATTGTTACTTTGTGCTTTTATGCTTTGTGGCTATTATTATTTTTAAATGTGTTTTTATTTTTTTTTATGGAATTTTATAATGTTTATGATTTTTTATCATTTATATATGTTTTATTGTTTTTATGAGATTTTATGATTTTATCTTGTTTTTTAAATTTTATTATGTGTCCAAGGTATTTTATTAATATGACCTTATGTGCAAGGTGTGTTTTCTAATGTCTACATTTTGCCCCTTTTTGAGTTGTATTTTGCATTGCATAGGATGCAATTAAAAAAATTAAGACGAGATGGGGTTTATCATAATCTATGACAAGGTTTTCTACATATGTGGGCTTAGACTAATGATTGGATAGATAAGACCTTGGAAATGTTGATCAATGAGCAACTTCAACGGAATCTATGAAGGAATCAATATGTTGAGTTTATGGGGAATTTACTATGATTGATTGGTTAGATCAATCGATAGAGGTTGATTGATTTTATAGATTGTCATAAGGTCGATGAGCGAAGGATGTTGTTGTAGTATCCCCCTCAAGTGATAGTTTTGGGCTATACTCTAGTTAGACGCATGAAAGAAAGTGACAATTGATAATGATAAAAACCGTCCTTGGGAGAAGGAATTTTTTTATTATGTGGACAATGTTTCCCTACCCCGATACATGGTGGAAGGTGAAAATGATATAGTTAGTGGTGACATGATTGCCATAGTGTAATGCCGGAAAACAATGGAAATGGACTATGATGGAAATCGATTTTGTTAGATAGGTAGGGATTAAGCTTTGAGAAGTGAGTGTTATTATTTTTGTTAATCATTGAAATCCCAAACATGTTATTCCGAATAACAAGAAAGTAGATGGAAAATGTAATGTCATAGGCTATATAGTAGTATAGTGAGATTTTGTTTATTGACATGATATGAATCAAGTTGGTGAGAAAAATCATCGATATATGACAAATTAGGTGTCTCCACCAACGTTCACGGGGCTACGCCCCTTTGCATTGAATGGTGCAACTCCCATTATTGAATGTGACTAATCTAATCCTAATCTAAATGATGTTGGTTGGCCGAATAGGCTAGGGATCACATAGGGACACTCCATTAAACCTGTGGCAAAATGCTTGTACAGGGGTACAAGGGAGGAAATTACAAAGTGAGTTAGGGAGGAGGGAAATTAGAAGGGGAGTTACTACCATGAGTAGGAAAATTACAAATCTCACACCTAGTAACCAAAGTAGTTCAACATTCAATATAGAGGAAACACTATGAAGCTAGCGAGATCGATGAATCAAAATGCAAAGTCTTCAGATTCATTTACCGAAGGTACAAAGCTCTTGCGTCACTATGCTTACAAAGTGTATAAAAGGGGGAAATAGAAGAACCATGAGATGCCTATAACAACCATGCTTATTATGTCAATGATGAGAGGAAACCATGCATACAAAGCTACACACATTCATACATCTTGAAAGCAGAAACTCTATTCCTTGATTGACACTTACATTAGTTGTACAAAGCAAGGGAAAAGAAGAAAGTGGAAGAAATTGTAGCTTTTATTCCTTGTGCATTGATACAAAGCTCAACAACTCCAATTCACAATTGCTACAAAGTCAAAGTCTTAAAAATATGGAATCCTTTGGAATGGAGAAGCCATCCCAATTTATAACACTTTCAATTTGACCTCTCGCATCCCTCACATGACTCTTCGTTTTCATATTCCACTTGTGACTTTTCATTTTCCATGAATTACTTGTTTCTCTTATAATTTTGAGAAAATAATTTTACAATTTTAAATAGATCACTTAAGTAAATATGATGAAATACAACAATGAGTCCCAACGAAGAATTAGAAATGAGAGAGAAAGAAGAGGGAGAAAGAAGAAGAGAGAGAGAGATTCCTCAAGAACACTCAGTATCTAATGAATATCCATTGTTCCTAATCTATAGAGTTCTCCAATGTGATGAAACTGTAAGTCTTTGAACTCTTTGCACCTAAGAAACTCCTTTGGATGGTTCATCGACACCTCAATCAAGTGTTTAAGAACATTTTTGAATGATTTTGTCGATGACCATGAACACAACTCACGAAGATCCCTTCGAGGAGATAAGAGCTCAAAAAATGACCTGTCAGTCAAATGGAATGTTTGATGATGATCGCAACCTCTACCTTGCACATGATGATCCATGGAGTTTTACTTACCATTAATAGCAAGTTCCCAAATGGGAGACTTATTGTTTTTGGTAAGAGTTGATTTTTGCCTCTTCTTGACCATCCTGATGTGATGAGCTTCTTCATTCACCTCTATGCACACTGCCTTTGCCTCGACCACTTCGAGGGTGACTTACTATTTTTAGTAAGCACCCATGTAGGGAACTTACTATTTTTAGTAAGTGTTTGTTTTCACTATTTTCTGCTCTAGGAAAATCATTTTGACTTCTGATGATCTTTAGTGAACACTGCCTTTGCCATAGCCACTTTTGATGACGACTTTCCAAACATAGTAAGCCTATATAGGAAAGCTTACTATTTTTGGAAAGTGGATTTCTAGTGCTCAACTTGTGACATAACACATATTTTCGTAATCACTTGTCATCGCGATCTTATGCTCCTAATTTTATTTGATTTCACCCTTCGAATGCTTGGAAATAAAATTTAAAATTTTCACCTAGCAGTGGCTTCGGGCACGAAGTTGTCATGGCGGCCATTAATGGAGCTCAAAATTTTTAGGTCTGGTTTTTTACCTCCGATCATGATGAAATTAACTCCATTGCGATAGGTTTTTCATTTGGAGTCTATGTGTGCAAGTTTTTAGCTTGATCCGACTGTCAGATTGGTGGGAAATCTGAAATGAGAGTTAGGGCACCAAAATGAGTTTTTGTTGTAAAAATAATCTGGAGCATCATTTGACCCTCTGTCTATTATAGCGTGACAACCTTCAAAGTGAGGATGTCTGAAAAAAATTCATCTTAATCCGTTGAACGGTTCGAAAGATATGAATGAATCTTTGTCTGGTGACTTCGAGGGTTTCTTCGAAAAAACTTTGTTTCTTCACCATTTAGATATGTTCTTTTAGCAAATTTTTGGGATATTCTTTTGAATATCTATAGTTTCAATGTGAGAAGGACTTGGTAGAGCTTGTTGAGTGCAACAATGGCAATTTGGATGTCCGAGAAAAATTTGTCGAGTTCCTGCAGGGTATGGAGATGTGGGGGGATGAAATAAGCATGAAAAATGACCAAGTGTTGTGCTTTATTCATCCAAAAATGCAAGCATAGGGGCATTGGGAAAATTTTGTGTCCCCTTTTTCCCTTTGCTAGAGGGATGGAAGGGACATCAATTTCCACATTGCTCCGGTTGTGAACTTGCGATCATCCATGTAGTGAGAGGAAAGGCTCCAACTAGCATTTAGGGCTAAATTGACAATCCATGAGGTCACGTTGGTGTCTTGGGGGCCAAAAAGAGTTGGGCATATTTTTGTGTCCCCTTTGTCTCTTTTCCAAAGGGACAAAATGGACATGAAATCCCACCAAGCTCTTGGTGCTGACACGTGTCCTCTTTAAAAATTGGCTAAGTATCGAACTCTTACCTTGAGCCAACTTGCAACGAAGGCGATAACTTAAGCTTTCTGGATGAGTTCGTAGAGTTGAAATTTTATATGAATTGGATTGAAAAACACAATTAGTTGAATGGTGATGGTTTGGAGCTTCAATTCTGACTTCATCACCTCCAAATGACCCCTTTTTCTTTGGGACTCATCAATGCGCGTGCTAAAGAATGAGTTGCCTAAGGAGGTGCATGATGTTTCACGATGTATCATTTTTTCCACCATTTAGGGCATGTAAAATAACTTCCATAGGTACTTTTTTTGGGCTCTTGAATCTTCACGAAGCTCCCAAAATATTTTCTTAAAGTTCAAACATTCCTTCGTGGTGTATGCTCCTTTAGGCCTGAAAACCCACTTTTGTTGAAATGGCTCCAAAACCTTTGATCTTTCCAAAATCTCCCAAAACATTTTTTCTGATGCTCTTGGCACTTTAATGCATCTCCATGTTGAATTTTGATCCTTTATTCCACTCCATGGAGGTGCACTAGTCCCGAGAAGGCCAGTGGTAGCCCTTCCCAAAATTGCCCAAAACTTGGCATTCTTCACAAACTCCTAAAATCACCTAGGGGGATTGAATTTTCTTTCCTAAATCACCTAGGGGAATTGGATGGACATCTAATTAAGGACCATTACATGGACTAAGTAAGGCTTGGTGTTAAGGATGGGTAGACCTAGGGTGTCTTGGAAAGGTAAAATTTGAAAAAATTGACACATGGGTATCGTTGTCATGCTTGAAAATTGAAATTTTCTTGTTGCACATTTGCATGACAACATAAGTTAATGGTGGGTATTTCAAAAACATGAAATCATGTAACATGAGTTAAGATAAATACTATAACATGAGTTTGAACAAGATCTAGACATCACTTGGTGACACATTATCCTTGTTTCTCGTTGACATCCAATGTGCGTGCAAGTGAGAGTTAATTACCACGTGAGGTGAAAATTTGTGGGACAAAAGGTAGACATGTTAATCAATATGTAGGATGTCATTATGAAAGCTCAATGCTGAATGATGGTGTGTGGAAGGGTCAATGAGCAACCATACATTCCTATCATTCCAGCTAGAGGTCCATGGCCCCGATAGAGATGCATCTAGTTCTAGTTGAAAAATTGCTCTATTGTCATCCAAACATTCATAATAATGATAAAGATACTTAAAATACCTCTAAATATTTTAATTATTTTGTTTCAAACCCAATATGAATGAAGAGAAAATGGGTGTTCTCCTTGTTGGTTTGTCGAACATAAAGACAAAGATAAGTTCCCCTCATCTAGTGAGGTATAGGGTGAATGTGGGCTATGAGGTGAGGAAGGTAGAAAATGAGTTATAAAAGGGGATTATGCATGATAATGTGGGTGAAAATTGTAGTAAATATACCAATTATCGAGAGAATGACATGACGATGATAAACAAACGTGAATATGACGATAGGATGGGACAAGGAAGATGAGATGATAATTGTGAGGTGTCGAAAGAAGTGTTATGATAACCGTACATGAGACAATGTCAGGTGAACAAGGACTTGAGAACAAGTCGACGTTAGTATAAATAGTGTGGCCAAGTGGTTATGTGTGAGTAAGAATTGTGGCAAGAGGAAAAATAAATTTGACAAAGTAAAGCTTGTGTAAGACAATGACACGTGGATGAACATTTGAGAACGAGCATGTGTCACGAGGGAGCATATGAGAAAGTGTTGAAACTTGTTAGGAGGTTGCATGATAATGGGAGTAGTGTGGAGAATATATATGTCTTATGAAAATGGTATATGAGAAGAAAAAGGAGAGTGTCTCTTTATTGAGTGTTTAAGATGACGGTCCACCAAAATTCTTCATGATGGGTAAGGTTGGCAAGGACATGACATAATTGGACCAATGAGATTTATCTAGAATTGAGAGTACGAGACAACAATAATGATAGTTTTCTCAAGTGCTTATAGCAAATTAGGAGAAGTACAATCGATTGACAAAAGATTATTGTGTAGAAGAGATGAGGATGATGGTGCAAGAAGAGTATGGAAGAGGGGTGTTTGAGTTGATAAGGATGGTGATGAAGAGGTTGACGATGAGGATGGAATTGAGGAGGATGATGAGTCTTTAGCTATAGAGATAATGACATCAAAGGGGATAATGATGACAACAAGGGTGAAAAGAGAAATTGTTCTGAATTGATGAGGGGATAATGTAATATCAGTTCATGAAGAAATTGGAGTAATGGGAGGAAGAATAGTATGTTTGTAAGGTGATAATGATGATGATGATGATGTCAAGGATGATGACATAGAGGATGAGATGATGGTATGGGAATTTATAAAGATAAAGAGGATTATATTAGAGGAGCATTAGATGAAGGACACAATGAGTATTAAGAGGAATGTCGATAAGAGGGGTGGGATTGGTGACGACATGAGGAGGAGAAGTGGGAGTTTATAGAGGTGAGGTGATGGGAGTAAGACAAATCAAGGGATGATAGGGTTTGATGGGTCTTTGATAGTGGCAATGGGCACATGTTGTGAAGGGGATTGGATGTCAACGACATGTTAATGGTGGAATTCACGTTAGAATGTGTAGGGAGGGATTTATAACGATGTCTTGGTGGGGATTGTGTAGAGGCATAAGATCTTAGACTTCGGTGTTGTCATTATCATCATCATTAACAAAGCTTGAATGATATTGTGCAATTAAAGATACTTGTCATTGGATTTTTTTACAATTCATTGATAGGCACACCATTCGTTTGGTGCATGCCACAAGGGTTGTGGTTGATTGGGATTTATTGGTGGAATGGTGGGAAGGTGAATTAGCTGGGTATTGAATAATTTTTGAGTATGAAAGAGAGAGGTTCTTATTAGTGGGTGAATTTCCGTTTGGGTTACAATATTTTGCAAGAATGAAAAGGACTTAGGGATCATAAATGTAGTGGGGGATCATTGGGAGTTGAGGATGATCAAAGTGAGGAAATTAGAGCATTAATCGGGAGAAGTATATGACTAACATGTGGGGATGGGTATATAAATGTTGGGGAGGCATTGAATGGAACATATCGATGTGATGACCGAGATAAACATCCTCATACGTTGAGCCATGAGAATGAATTTGTTCAATGTGAAACATTGGTGGATTTGTAAATAATGATGTATACAAAGTCAGAGCTTTTGGTCAAAAGGTTGGTTGGTTCAGCCGTATAATAATAGGAAATATGAGGTGATGGACCATTGTTTGCTAATGCGAAACATAATCTTTGATGTGTTCATCATAAAATTGTTTCAAGTGATAAAGGTTAGACAAGGTGCTTGGCGTATAATGTCGAAGGTAACTAATAAAAAAGAGGTTGGAAAGGTTATTGAAAGAGATGTTATGTTGGGGAAAGATTGTATACTAATCCAATATGCAGCCAACGAGAGAAAGGGGGACGTGTGCAATAGAAATGTATCATGGTCAAGAGATGACAGACATATCTAAACGCACATAGATGATTTTACAAACCATGTGCAAGGTGGAATTTGTTAAACGCAGTATTTTGATGTGAGGGGATATAAATGAAGAGGCACCATAAAACGATTGGGTCGGTGTACAATTAACAATATCTCAAGTTTGGGGTGATAAATACTTGGTTATATAACTCAAGCTTTCATATGTTGTCCAAGAGAGCTTGACTAAGCATGATAAGTTAAGTGAAAGCATGGTGGCGACATGAAGTCATGATGGGTGTGGAAGAGGGAACCAAACCATGCAAGTGATTGTGGAGCATAGGATGGGATTGGACCACTTAGGAAATTGGGGAGCGTAAGGGACAAAAGAAAGAAGGGGAGGTGATGAGTATGATTGAATGATTATTGTGTGTCAATATAAAAAGTGTTTGGGTGATGGATTTATACGCATTAAGATGTTTTTAGGATTTGGGAGTTAGAGATGGGTCAGGTGTAGCAACAAAGGATGTAACGGAAGAGGGAAGACAAGATGGGTGGTGTTGAAGCTAGTATTGGGGTGGATTGGTTAGGTTGAGACAAAAGGCAAGAGGAGGTCACCTAGGTGATCGAGGAACAAAAGGTGGTCACATGGGTGACTACGGAGAGTGGGTAGGGTGGCTAAGATGATGACGAGGTAGAATGGATGATGAGGGAGCACAAATGGTGAGAGGATAGTGTAATTTCCCCATTTTTGAAGACCCTTAGCCTATCTTTCCCCGTGGGCTTTGGGAAGTTGCAAGGGGAAAATTATATTAAATAATTAAATATTATTGCCTAGAGAGTGATTTTTATCATTTGACATTATAAAACATTAATTATTTAATTATGTAATTTATTTAATTTAATTTCCACAAAGAAAAAATAAAAAAGGAATTAATTAAATAACTTTTTGGTGGCTTTTAATATTAAAATCACCCTTAGAAAGGGGACACCACACATAGGAGGATAAACTATTTTTATTTAATGATTTCCCTCTCCTAGGGATTTCAAATTTTGTGTCTCCTTGTTTATAAAAGGAGAGCTTGGGATCATTGTGAGACTTATGTTGGATTGATCATTTTATTTCACTCCATGCTTGGAGTATTGAGATTCATGCCCTAGTTCTTGCATTGTGCTCTCTCTCATTTTTGATCCATTATCAAGAATATTGAAGATTCATTGTTCTCTCCATTGTGTTCTCTTGAGTCGAATGTGTTTATGCATTGTTTTTCCATTCCAATATTGGCGACTTGGCTGATATGTTGATGCATTAATTTGTGAGATTAAATATGCATGTTGTGGCTCAAATTTAAGTGATTTTGGAAGGGTTTATGGTGTTTTATTTATTGTTGTTCACTTTCAGCATTTATTAGAGCTAAAGTGACTTGCATTGAGGTTGTTCTCATTTCACAACCTAACCTCACCACCTAAACCTTGCATAATTATTTATTAATTACCTTATAATTAATAAATCCACATCTCCAAACCTGCCACCTCATTTTGCCACCTCATCATGACCTAGCCCTAACCCTAAACTAACCTAATTAAGACCTATAACTTGGTCTACATCCACACCCATGACTAATTACTCCTCACCCGCACCAAAACCAACCTAATAATGACTTGACCAAGCCCACAACTAATCCCTCGGAGAAAAGGAGGGAAAGTTGGCTATTTTACTAAAAATAGCCCACTTTGACTTAACCGACATCGGTTCCTACTCGACCGCCATCGGTTACGTAACCGCCATCGGTTCCCTATAAATGGCCTCCCCCAACCAAAAACAAAGGATCTGGAACTCATTTTGGAAAGGATCCGGAAATTCATTTGCAAGACAGAGACAAGTGAAGAAAAGAGAAGAGGTTGCAGAGAAGGGCATCGAGCCGAAGACTGCAACTGAGCCACTGGATCACTGTCACCCCCGTTCAAGCATTGGAAAAGACTGAGGATAGCTTCATCAGCTCGTTTTCCAATACCAGATCATCCCAACTGAGCCTTACTATCACTACCACATTCCTTGGACCTGAATCTTCATCAAGAACGAGTAAGTAGTGTCTTGTATGTTTCTAAGCACCATTTCCTGAGTCTTTTGATTGATAGTAATTATAAGCTCACTCCTAGATCTACCACCTGCCAGCACCCTGCACTTAACCTCCATCCATACATCCTTGTATTGCCCAGAAGACAGTTTTATCACTCTCTGAGTCTTCCCCGTCATCTCACTATTCCCCTCAGCCATCCACCAGTCTAAAGAAAAAACCCCACAATCACCCTGCAACCAACCTCTATCCAGAAGTGCCTAGATTACTGACCCTACCGGTGTCGGTTATCCCCTACCGGCAGCGGTTCTCTAACCGTGGTCGGTTATCCAGTGACCGGCATCGGTCACTGTGACTTATACCCAAAACCTTCCTCTCACCTATTTGTCTCCTAACAACCTCAGATCCAGTCTGGTTTATCCCTGTAACTCGAGCTGAACGTATCAACGACCAGTGACCAAACAAACAACGTGACGTTTTATTATTGGTAGTTTAGTCTCTATTGCTTTGTAACGAGGTACCTAAATCGTGATTTCACAATAGCTTCTTTATTATCATTTGTGTTAATTCGTATTAAAAGGGGAACTGACCACCTTCGAAAGGAAGTCTAATATTTCCTGGGCCCAAGGCAGTTCCCTCATTTATTGTCTAACTAAAATCTGGTGGTCTTGTATTCTTACTTGCAGGTAGTCCTTCCTAGACAAAAAGGAGTTCTTCGCAATCGATCTGATCTCTCTCTACGGTACGCGCACACCCTCTCAACAATCAACAGGTATTCCTCCTAGCCCTAACCCTTATCTGTTTCTCAAGAGAATGAAAGGATAGAAGCAACTCTATTCTAAGAATGGAAACATTCTGTGCGAAACATTTTTACGCCTTAGTGGGACCCTTTTTGGGTTTCTTTCTTTCTTGCTTGCTTTCATATAGGGAGCATACTTGCTATTTTTTGTTTCTTCTAAAATATTCACAAGATATTTTGTTATTTTGGTAAAAGAATTTGTCTTGCTTTCACATCTTTGCATTAGGGAAAGTCATCTTCTTTGCTTCATCGAATATCATTTTCGATTTGGGTTTAAAACACGTGCATCACATTCTTGCTTGTTGTTTTCAATTCTAGTGAACGTAGATTAAGTAACAGGTCATACACATGGGGGTGATATCCACGGTATTGACAAGAAATTAATCTTACTTTCACTACACAACACATCCCAAATCACATCATAATCAACACAACAACTCAAACATCCCCCCTTTTCCGCGGTATTCCTCCGCCCGATTGAGGTAACCTTATAAGCCAAAACAAACTTGACATCTCCCTTAGGTCTTTTGTTTAGGATTGACATCATCTTGCGTCTAAGGCATAAGCCCACAATAATTAAAACTAATCCTAGGGTTAGTCTCTTGATTTTCCTGTGCATCTTGCTTGTGTTTAGTTCTGTTTCTCGTCATACACTGTTTCAGTAATCACTTCAGAACAGTTTGGTCGGTATACTAAGCATCGTTAACCCCAAATCAGCAACTTTTTATAGCTTCTTACACTGGTCCTATTCTACCGACATCGGTTAACTTACCGACGCCGGCTACAGTCTGACCGACATCGGTTACCAGACCGATATCGGTTACTGTCTTTCACGGTTCCCAAAACCAGCAACCTACCAATTCCAACATTTTGTTGCTGCTTCTGTTCCTGATAGATTGCATCCCTACTGTCTACTCTTGTCCATGGTTGTTATCACTTAGAAACAAGCTGCAGCCATGGTTTCACATGCCTGTTCCATGCCTTTTCCTGAATCACCCCCTTCACATTCTATGGGGAATCCTACGGACACCAGTGAAGTTCCCAAAATCCCTGTAGGAGATAAGGAATTTGTGAAATTTTTGGATGCTAATCCTAGCGTTGTATAGTACTATTTGTCTCATACCCCTGACCGTACACCCGACGGTCAACTCCTTGTTGGTATGCCTATTAGTATAGCTGCTCACTTAGCTCCTTCCCCACCTGATAACTCCGCCTTGCCTTCTTCATCCTTAGCCCCGTCTCCCAACTCAGTGGCTTCGGGGTTCATACGGCACAGATTGGCTTTCCTTTGGTTAATCTGGGCCCCACATATCATTACCACCGACTCCTCCTACCTCGTCTCTCTCATAGACTGCCCCTTTCATAACTTGCTCTCTGCCACCTATCCACACGAGCTTTCCTTCTCAAGCTCCGCCCACCTTTTCATTTCCACACACTTATCCGGTGGCTTCAACATCTTATATAGGACATCCTTATTCGGTCGCCTCAACATATTCATCCTCAATACCTTATCAACATTTAACCCCACCATTGTCTAGTGGTGGCCCTTGGCCCAATCCTCCTCCGTTTACAACAACCGCACCATCATCTCATCCAACCACTGATTTAATCAAACAAATGATGGACAAGATGCAAAATCTGGAGGCTTCTGTTTCAGGAAGCCGTAGCACCCTGACATACGAGCAAGTTTGTTCGAGCCTATTCATCCTTCTGTCCCCCTTCATTCATATCCTCCTCAATGGGAATTACCAAAATTTACTCGTTTTAATAGTAAGGAGGATCCTCAACAACACTTGCGATCATTTAGACATGCCTCTTATCTGATTGCTCATGACGATGCCTTACTACTCCGCACCTTTCCCATGTCCTTATCAGGACCCACCTTGGAGTGGTACAGTGCTTTAACCCAGCACTCAATCTTCTCTTTTAACCAATTAGCCCAATCTTTCTTGGATCATTTCTCCATTAACATTGCCAAGAAAGTATCTATCACCGACCTCTATGCCATCCGACAATTTGAAGACGAATCTATCGCAGATTTCGTTGGACGATGGCGGGGCCTTATCAACCAACTTACTTATGCCTTGCCTCAGGCCAAACTTATCGAACTCTTTACGTGGGCCTGCGCTAAGCACATTTCTCCTACCCTCCAAATTCAAACTTTCCACACCTTTGATGAGGCCTTTACTATGGCTCGAAAACTAGAGATTCGAGCCTTAGAGGACGAGAAATTGCGGTTGCGCAACAAAAACCCTAATTTTCGAACCCAAGACTCCACCAACAAACCCAACACCACCAATTCTCACGCATCGACTGCTTTGAAATCAAAAGGAGTGTACACGCGTGATGATGGTCAAATCCCAAGCACCGTCTAATACCCCACCAAAAACCACCTATAAGTATAAAGCCGAGCCCATCAATTACACTCCCTTGGGAGAAACTTATGGTGTGATATTGGAAAAATTGCTCAAAGCGGGAGCTATCACCTTACTCTGTTAAACCTCACTCCGGGTTTGATTCCACCCGCTATACCTTCTTGGTACAAAGAAAATGACTTCTGTAACTTCCACCACGTGAAGGGACACAGTCACGAAAACTGTAAGATGTTGAAAAACATAGTGCAGGAAATGGTTGATGCAGGGGATATAACCCTCGATAATCCTAATGCCCCTGCTAACCAAAATTTGAAAATCTTCAACAAACCATTCCCAAACCACTCATCTAACAGTAACATAAACCAAGATATCTTAGCCGAGGAGAGTGTTCATGAAATCCATGCGGTCTTCGACTCCCAACCAAAAGCTCCTATCGAGGAAATTCTGAATCGAGCCTCTTCACTAACGCAGGGATCCGAACCCCCTCCACCCCCATCAAGACAAAATGATAACCTTACCATTCCTTTACCCATAAAGGAATTAACCACCCAGAGTTCTCTTCTCACAGATGAGCCTTCTTACACCACATCCCTGCAAGACTATGAGCGGATGTTATCTAACTTATCTATTTCCCAAAAATCTCCTTCTACCACTCTTGTTGTACAAGAGGAAGGCTCGCCACTATTTCTGTCATCCTTAGATGAGAAACCCCTCGAACCAACATCACCAAATTCTTTAATCATGATGGATCCTCTCAAACATGCCCTCCTACCTATTAGTTCTTCATCGCCTAAATCTTTTCAGCGACCGGTTGACCTCTTAACGCCCATTGATACAATGCCTCATTTACCCCCTGTATCACACCCACAGTGGACCGGAATCACAACCCACCTCTCTTCCATACAAAAGTTCCTATTCACACGTGAGGATTGTCACCCCTCAGAAGATAGACGAGTCCTATGGGAGCGTTTGAGTACACCATACTCTACTCAAATGCAGATGACCGATCCGGACATCTCTACCATATACCCGAGGTGTTTACAAAAGCTCAAAATGCCTATGTCCTCATCTTCACCCCCTCATCTCTACCAAATACCTCATCCACCTCTATTAACCTAACCAAACCTTCCCCTACGCTTGGGACGTCACCAATACCCAGCTTGACACACCCACCTAAACGGTTAGATTTATCCAAAAATAAAGCCGTCCATCCACCTAGGAGACAGACCCAATCTCCTCAAGTCCAATCTATGCCTCTGTCACAACTAAAACCCTCGCCATCACACCTACCTTCTATATTGGGACCTCACCCCTCCACCTTGCCTCAATACATCATACCTCCTGCGTTTTCTTTAAAACGACTTGCGCCTTCTACACCCATACAGAGATCCATGGGTGTATCAACACCGTCACCCCAAGTATCCTGTCCACCTATCAACCCTAAACAAACTCCATCATCAAAGGATTTGTTTGTTGTCACTCCTCTTTCTCTGTGGTTGTTTTCTACTACCACGTCATCTGACCAGCTAAACATAACTTCTGCACTTCGAAAAAAGCCAAGTTTAGTTAAATCCAATTATAAAAACCCCTTGTCCAAACCACCACCCATACGAATCAACCATACCCAATCATTACCAAAACCCACCCAGTCAATAGCCTCATTTTCCTCTGACTTTGACCCGCTCAAAGGATCTTACGCCAAAATCCTTGATATGTTGGTGGAGAATGCGACCATTTCCCTACCCCCACTTAGACCCTATGATCCATCTAAGCCTCGACCTATAGGTTATGATGAGTCTAAAATCTGCGCTTACCACCGCACACCAGGACATGATGTAGAGGGATGCAAAGCTTTGAAAGCCATCCTTCGTCAGTCACCTATCTCGGATAGACAGCCTAAGAAGGACAACTTACGAAGGGAGAAGCCCCTAGCTTCGATTCCTTCTCCTATACCACCTATCCCCACCTCATCAAAATCTATCATCATTGCAACCCCGCCTCTCGAAAACAATGACTTATCCCTACCATCTTCCTCCTCTCGTGTTCACGAAATCAACATGATTAGTATTGCTACTCGAGGGCAGAAAAACAATGGGAAGGCTAAAGAAAGCACACCTGCGGCCTCTCTTTCTCCGTCCGCCATCCCGATCGCACCACCACCTAAAGTGGTTATTCGTGGACCTACCTACCCCGTCTCTGATGGAGTGGCCCACCGTACCATGATCAAACAACTTCACCAATCACCTGTAAAAATGACATTGTATGATCTCATTCAAACCTCTGAATCTCATCGACAAGCTCTCGTTGAAATCCTTCAAGGGATAGAGGTCCTACCTAACGAAACCTTGCCCGTTGCCTCCATTTTAACACCCAACCACGTTGCTTCTCTCACCAAACAAACTACCACTTCCGTCCCTGTATAGCAAGCCATTGCTGTCAGTTTCTCCAAAGATGAAATTGTCGACTTTGGTGCAGAAGATCCTGACCCCGCTCTTTTCATCTCGGCTTACGTCCGGGACATCCGAGTATGTCGTGTTATGATCGATGAGGGTGCTAGCTTAAACATCATCTCTTCCAAAGCCTTCCAACAAATGAATATCCCTTCTAGTTGCATGTGTGCCAACCCCACCATGTTGCGTTCATTCAATGATGCTATTACTTCTACCTTAGGCACCGTGATCCTTAACATTCGTGTAGGGCCACGTACTTTACCTGAACTCTTCTATGTCCTTGAGGGAGAATTCCAATACAACATGTTGTTAGGCCGCCCTTGGATCCGGGCTATGGGATGCGTTCCCTCCACCTTACATAGATGCATAAAATTCGAGTATGAGGGGAAGTCCTACACCGTAAAAGCTGACCCTCCCCCCTTCAAAACTGAATATGTTATATCGCCCTAATGATGTGCTTGTACCAGTCAAGACACCCATTCATCCAACCCAACCATCTATTTTGACCACACCTCAACCATCCACCTCAACCGCACCTACACCTTCAACCAATGAAACCGCCGCCGCAAATACCGCTTCCTTCCCCACGGACAACATCCCGACCTCAGATCCCTTAGTAGATGTTTTTCAACACCTTACGTTGGGGGAGTATCACCTATATAACGTTAGCTCTTTCCATACCCCACAGGAGTACGGACAGTTACATGCGCATCCTACCTACGACCGTCGTGTGGGGGAGGTAATCTCCTACGGACCACCTAATTGCCGCACCAACCTAACATATGGGGGTGTCGATACATCCTCTGTCACCCCTGAACCTCCCCTTGGTGTGGTTCCCTTCCAATCTGATTTTCAATATCTAACTAATCGTCACTTCGCCCTCACCTTCTTGACGCGCTGTGCTTGGAAGGGCTTTGGTTTCGGTCTTTATGAACAAGGCCGACATACGATCATTCCCGTAACTACACGCAAACACAAAGATCGTCGTGGTCTTGGATTCTCTGAACCACCTACACCAAAGACACCGCATATCCATTGTATCCAGGAAGATGACGAAGTCACTCCTTCCGAACCATCATCACCCATTTTGCCATCGTCACCCACAGAGTCGATAGACCCTGAATCCATCCCTCCTAACTTTTTTTTTTCATAAACGCTATCTTCCTGGGTCCTCTCACTTATCAACGCGATAATGAAGACCCATCTTCTCTTCCCCTTCTGTATCCAGACATGATCGAAGAGGACTCGCCTTCAATTAATGTTGTTGAGTGCCAGGATGACGACTCCATCCTCACTTACCTTGGTGCGGATGACTCTTATATTCAACGCGCCTTACCATCTGAAACTCAAACCATGTTGAATGAGTCGACTATAGAAATCAACATCCACACAGAGGATGATCCTCACATTGTGAAGATCGGACAATCTCTTAACGCATCAGAACAAACTACCTTTACTACCTTTCTCCGTGCCCGCAACCAAGCTTTCGCTTGGTCCTACGCTGACATGCCAGGAATTGATCCTGACATTGCTGTCCATAACATTACCCTGAAACCTGATTCCAAACCAGTTAAATAGAAACTGAGAAAAATGCATCCACGCATTGCCCTCTTGGTCAAAGAAGAGCTTCAACGACTCCTTTCTGTTTCCTTCATCTTACCTATTGACTATCCTCAATGGATTTCTAACATCGTACCTGTTACTAAAGCAACGGGGGACTTCGGATATGTACGGATTTCCGGGACCTTAACCTTGCTTGCCCAAAGGATGACTTCCCCCTACCAAGTATTGATCAACTTGTTGATCTCACTGCGGGCCATGAGATGCTTTCTCTCATGGATGGCTTCTCGGGATACAATCAAATTTTGGTAGCCCCGACCGATCAACATAAAACCACCTTCATAACTCCTTGGGGAACCTTCTGCTATCGTGTCATGCCGTTCGGCCTTAAGAATGCTGGTGCGACCTATCAGTGAGCTATGACTTACATTTTTCATGACATTATGCACACTATCCTTGAGGATTATGTCGATGATCTTCTTGGCAAATCTAAACATCGCAGTGAACATCTCGATGTTTTAACCATTATTTTCGATCACCTGTTACAATATTGTGTTCATCTTCAACCAAAGAAATGTGTCTTTGGTGTCCTTTCGGGAAAACTCCTTGGTTTTATTGTCTCTTTGCGTGGCATCGAGGTCGATCCAGCTAAAGTCAAAGCTATCCTAGAAATGCCCCCACCCACTAACCTCAAACAATTACGTAGTTTACAGGGCAAACTCCAATCTATCCGGCGTTTCATCTCACAACTCTCGGATCGATGTCAACCTTTCCATCATCTCCTTAAAAAGGACATTGTCTTTCAATGGAGCGAAGAGTGCCACCAAGCCTTTGAGGCTCTTAAAGCCTATCTCTTGCAGCCACCCGTGCTTATCCCACCTCAGGACGATCGCCCTTTCTACCTTTACCTTTCCACCACCGACCATGCTGTAGGAGCCATGCTCGCACATCGTGACTCCGAGCATCGAGAACAAGCCGTTTATTACATAAGTCGTACTCTGGTGGATTACGAGACTAGGTATACACATGTAGAAAAGTTGTGCCTAGCCCTATCATTCGTGGCCACCAAACTCCGACACTACCTCCTGAATCACAAAACTTTTGTCATCACCAACGCGGACCCCATCCATTATATGTATGCCAAACCTCATCTAAACCAACGCATCGCCCGATGGCTTATGCTCCTCGCTGACCTCGACCTTGAGTTTGTACACTAGAAATCAATCAAAGGACAAACTATCGCAGACCAACTCGCGGAAGCCCCTTTACCTGGGGAACAATTTACCAATTTTACTTTCCCTGATGAACTCATTGCCACTCTTTCACTCAGTGATGAGTCGTATCCAATGACCCTCTTCTTCGATGGATCCAAATGCCAGCGTGCGGAGGGGCCGGCGTTGTTCTCATTCCTCTGGATGCTGAACCTATGCCTCTTTCATTCCGGCTCGATTTCCCCTGTACTAATAATACAACGGAATACGAGGCCCTTGTTTTGGGTCTCCAGGTTGCGTTACACTTAGGTGTAAAATCTATTAACATTTTTGGTGACTCTCAACTGGTCGTCAATCAAGTTACGGGCATCTACCAATGTAAAAATGAGGAACTTCAAAAGTACAAACATTACGTGGATTCACTTTTGACCTTATTTACTCATTATTCTATCCAAACCATTCCCCGCTCAACTAATAAATTTGCGGATACTATGGCTTGCTTAGCCTCGCAAATTCCTGCCTCACCAACTGACTCTGACATATTTGTCTTGGTCCAACAACTCTTTGCCCCATCTTACTCAGCCCCGGATGTTGGTATGATAAATAATGTCTCCGCTGATTCGCAGGATACTTGGTATCACCAATTTCACAATTACCTTACAACCTCTGTTCTCCCATCTGACCTTACGAGTAATGGCAAACGTGCTTTTCTTAAAAGTGTTTCTCGTTACGTCGTCATGGGGGGACTCCTCTATAAACGTGGCTTTGATGGCATCCTCCTTCGATGTCTAACCGGCGCGGAGGTTACCTATACCATCCAACAAGTCCATGACGGTATTTGTGGTGGACATTTTAGTGGCCTTGCCGTGGCCAAACGGATCCTTCACCTAGGCTATTATTGGCCTACTCTTAATAACGACTACTATGAATATGTTAAGCGTTGTGTTATGTGTCAACAACATGCCAACCTTCAACATACTCCTAGCCATCCGCTACAGGTCGCACGAGATCTTTGGCCTTTCTCACAATGGGGTTTAGACCTTATTGGTGAGATTCACCCACCCTCTTCGCAACGTCACCGTTGGATAATCACAGCAACCGAATATTACACTAAATGGGTGGAGGCCATTCCACTCATTTCAACCAAAAAAGAAAAAATTGTAGAATTCATTAACCATCACATTATCTGTCGTTTTGGTGTTCCTCATCGCCTGATAACAGATAATGGAAAATCTTTCAAAAACAAGTTATTACAAGACCTTTGTGACAACTTTGGTATCAAACTTAGCTTCTCATCACCTTACTATCCACAAGCAAATGGTCAAGCCGAATCTTCTAACAAAACCCTGACCAAAATTCTCATGAAAGTCGTTAACGATTCTGGAAAAAATTGGCATGATCACATCCCCTTTGCCCTTTGGGCTTATCGGACTAGCATTCGTACCTCCACTAATGCCACCCCATTTTCTTTGGTATATGGTACCGAGGTTGTCTTGCCTCTCGAAATACAAATACCCTCCCTAAGAATATCTCTTCAGGATATTCTCACAAATGATGATTTCCGCCAAGAGCGGTTAGCCCAATTGGAGCTTCTTGACGAGCGTCGTCTTACAGCTCTTGACCACCTTCAAATCTATCAAAAGCGCATCAAGCGTGCTTATGATAAGTGACTTCATGAGCGTACCTTTAAGGTTGGTGATCTTGTCCTCAAAGAGAATCAACATGTAACCAAACTAGAAAAGAGCAAACGTGGAAAATTTGCTCCTAATTGGATTGGGCCTTACATTATCACTCACACTTATGGATCAGGCACTTACCATTTAGCTTCGCTTAATGGTAAACCTGAGCCTGAACCCCTTAATGCCTTGCATCTTCGGCCATTCTACTGTTGAATTTAGTGTTATATCACTTCTTATCTACCTTGCGCTCGTCCCTTGAGCTCATTTACCACTTCATACACCTTGTTTCGTGCATCTTAAAGTAGAATCAAACTCACGTGGTTTGATCATCACCTCCTCTTACAGATGCCTTCTCCTTTTTAGTCGGGTCCATGACTTAAAAGTATCAAAATAACAAGTTCTCAATTATACAATTCTGGGATATTCTTGAGTCAAACTTCCTACAAAACTAGATGCTTCATGCCAAACGGACATCTAGACCTCTAAGTTATACATAGACTGCTCCCTCGAAGGACAGCTATGTGCAAAGCCACTTCTGCTATTATAAATAGACTGCTCCCCCGAAGGACAGCTATGTGCAAAGCCACTTCTGCTACTATAAATAGATTGCTCCCTTGAAGGACAACTATACAAAGTCAGCCTTTATCAGAAGCTTCTCGCATTGATCAGCTTCGTGAAGACCTCAAGAACAACAAAATACATATCCCATGTAGACTTCCCACATCGATCAATCTATATCCAGAAAAAAAAGCAGTATTCAAAAGCACTTTTGAGTCATGGACTTGTCTATTTAGGTTTGGTTTTCTTTTGTCAGCATAATCACCTTATAACAAATTCTCTGCGTCCCAGCTCTACCAGCCACCTCACCTCACCATTCGTCAACGCAACAAAACTCAAGGGACGTGACGTATATCCGATATATTGTGATTATACAACTCTTTTCACCTATTGACTTCTCGCATATGCAAGGTACCTAGGGATTCAAGCTCATCCTACGTTAATATGTGGTTTGTTTAGCTCTTCTCAACTACGGGACCCTTTTGCCTCTTTTTACTCGAATCTAGGATTATGTGTTGACCTTAATCGGACACGGTTCCCTACTTACTTGGGTAAGCAAACTTTCACTTCACCTATACCTACACCAACAACGCTCGATCCCTTACCAACACCAACATTACCCTACCAATATCAATATTTTTACCAACCGAAAAATTGCCTAACCACAACCACATTGCACCGAATTCACCTCTCCTGGTCCTAAGGAGAACTACATCGATCGAGGCCCCTCCTTGCTTTGTGCAATGGGCTATCTAGGCAACACTTAGGAGACATGGGGTCTCCCAAGGTTAGCTCGACCATCCCCTACCATAACCTATCATATGTTGTAAATATAAATATTTTTGTGTATTTCTATTTGATAACATTCATCTTTATCCTTTTTTTCCAAACAAACATTCAAAACACAACCATTCTCATTATTATCATAACTCAAATCAACATACATATTCAGTTTTATTTAGATGTTAAACAAATACATCTTCTCTATCATCGACGACGCGCAGGTCGACATCCTTATTTATTCTTATACCTCTATGAAATTCATTTAAACCCTTGCGCCTCATCCTGAATCAGGTGGTGATCGTGATCGTCGACGC
This sequence comes from Taxus wallichiana var. yunnanensis, assembly GCA_018340775.1. NCBI lineage: Eukaryota > Viridiplantae > Streptophyta > Pinopsida > Cupressales > Taxaceae > Taxus > Taxus wallichiana. Next base: position 695,886,848 of record CM031239.1, read on the forward strand.
CACTCACCTGGCCTCTCCATCCTCAAAGGTGCCACTGCTATTGGTTCCTCCCACTGATCCGCCAACATCTCCTGTAACATACGAATACGCCCTCTCGCGTGGAGGAATCTTGCCTCTAGTCTCTCACTCAGTAACTGCGAAACCTCTAACAATCTTGTTGTCTCATTCACCTGTGTTTGAAGCTGGTGAACCAAATCCTATAGTGGTCTCTCTCCACTGTAATCACAGCTATGTCAGGATGATCGGCCCTCTCACGTACACCTCGCAGCTCTGCTACCCACCATAATCTATAAGCCTCTGTCGCTCCCGCATCCATTACCCTGCGATCGGCTGCTATCTCTTCTGGTCCTTCTGGAGGTGTCGGCCGGGGAGGTGAGAATGATGCCTCGGCGTCGATCCTCATGTATGGTCTATAAGCCATGGGTATATCCTGAACAAATCCAAATTGTCGCCGCATGTGATCTAGAGGAATCCTCTCGTACTCACCTGGCCTATGCCCCGCGATCCACCTCAATCGCTCTACACCCCTCAAATCCTCAGCTATGTTCTCTGTCACCATATAGTTCCCGTAAGGCCTCCAACGAATATCTGCAATCGTCACCATCTCCCACATCTGCCTATAATACTCGATGTCATCTGTCACGGCCTGGGATCTCGCCTCTTGTTCTGTTTGGACCCATCGTCTGAATCCCAACCTCTGCACTCCTGTCTCTCTTTCCTGGATTGGTCGGCCTATTGGTCACACACACACAATGTGCTCATAGGCCCAACAATGTAATAAGTATGCACAATCCAGTGTCGTCCTGTGATTTCACCTGCAGGCCCATAAACCCCTGTATAGCTCCGCCAGATATGCGGGTGCCCATGCGAAAGTCACGCTCCTTTCTATCATTTCCCAAATAATACACATCAATGCTTTTGGAAATCTTCCCCCATCCACCCTCGGTAATGCATAATACCCCACCACTATCATTAATACCACTGCCAACCTTGTTTCCTCAGGGTGTGCTGCATACATTATACCATAAGTGAATGTCAAACCTCACTGTGTCAAATCTCGTGCAGCTGGACCAAATACTACTGTTATCACTCCCCGCCGCGCTAGGCCCCGCCTGATACACTGGTCTTCCTATAATTGGGAGCCTCAAAATTCTAAACACATCTTCCAACGTCACTGTCATCTCCCCTATTGGCAGATAGAAGGTATTCTTTTCCGATTCCACCTCTCAATCAACGCCTGCAACATAGCATGATTGCATGATTCGTGAATAATAACGCAGATTCCACTTAACCCCACACGGTTTATCAATGCCCATTCAGCTGGTGTTACATCCGCTCGGACTCGTGACAACAAAGCTGGCACACTATCATTCATCCTCAACCCTGCCTCTGCCTGCATACATCAAATCAACAAACAAACCATTCAATAAATCAAATCCCCAAGTGTTTTTTTCTCACATTCTAGAATTTCATACAGTAACCGATATCGGTTATAGATAACCGATACCGGTTATCTAACCGATACCGGTTATCTCTAAACGATACCGGTCACTGTCAATCCTATACAGCCTACTTAAAAACATCCCCTACGATAATTATTTTGCTCGTTTACTCCTCTCTCGCACCTACAAACATACGCGAAACCCCCGCTTACCTACCCCATAACACTCACCCCATCCCAAACCCTTACCTATCACCTTTTCTTTCTCATCTCTATCCACTTACCTTCTCTCATCCTATTCATAAAACATGCAAGAATTAAATTACAACCAAACAGTTTACCTCTTGGGACGCAGCAGCTTGAGGTGGAACCTGTCTTCCCTCTCGTCTCTGCCTGCTGGATGCTTCTCCTTGTTCAGCCATGTTCACCACCCTCTTCAATATAACTTGCCTTTCTGCCTTCTTAATCTCAGCCCACAATCACTTTACCTATCTCTTTCTTCCTTATCACTCAATTCTCCCATGCAATTACCTATATCAGTCGTCAAACAACGTCGCATTCTCATATTTAACTTATTGCATGCCTCTAAAAATAAGAACTCAAGTTGTCTCCCAAGCTTTTCTATTTTTAGAAAAGCTTGTTTTAGCATAACCGATATCGGTTACCTAACCGGTATCGGTCATATATCTACCGGCATCGGTTAGCTAACCGATATCGGTCATATGTCTCCCTTTGCTTAAACCTAGGCCTTTTCTTCATTTTTTTGCAAATTTTTGGTGGCACCCGCCTCTTTTTCCTACATAACGACATCATTATCAATATTTGTCATCAAAATCCCATCAACACATATACATATCATCACAATTTCATCAACATCATCTATCTACATTAAATTTCAAAAACCATCGACAAAATACATGCGACATTTTAATATATACATCAAACCCATCATTATACACACCATGTGGATCAAACTCATCATCTATATACATTAAATTTCAAAAACCATCGACAAAACACATAAGACATTTTTTACACACCATGTGGATCAAAATCATCATCTATATATATCAATGTCAAAATATACAACTTGCCCTGCATGGGGCCTCTGTGATCTAAAAATAATACAAAGTCGGCACGCAGGCCACTATCCTGTCAAAATCTCGACTCGGCTCGCAGGCCGGTCTCTCATGTCAAAAATATACTCGGCTCGTAGGCCGGTATCAACTATACAACATGTACTCGGCTCGCAGGCCGGTATATACAACAAAAATGAATAAATAAATAAATCATATGTGGGCACGCAGGCCTCTATATACATATCCGGTTCGCAGACCGGTGTCTATATCCAATATCAAAAACCCATCTCCACTCCCAGGATGTCTCAGCTCTCTCCACCACCCTCGGCCCATCTCCCTGCTGGTCCCTGTGCTGGCTCTCGCCTCCTCCTAATGCACTGACCCACCGTGGGCTGCGCCCCCTAGGATCTCTCGCTCGGATGTCTCGGCTCACAGGCGCCACGTATGGCTGATAGTCAGCCCCGGTACCATCGAGCACATCCTGATAATACCGGCCTCCGCTCTCGCCTCCATATAGCGGGCCCGTGCCACCATGGCTACTGGGGCTGGTCCCCTGACTCCTACTACTAGCAGTGGCCCTCGCCCTGCTGCACACACCCTGTGCTCGTGGGGGTGCTTGTGTCTCTGCACTGTACTGCGCATGCACATGCTGTGCGGCGGTGCTCGTGGCTATGCTGGTGCTCGCGGCCGTGCTCGAGCTTGTGCACAAACCGCCCTGTAGCACCCCAATCTGTGCCTGTCGTAGCAGTCAAGCTACCCCTGTAATAACTACACCTGTCCTAAGAGCCGGTCCCTCTCCGCTATAACAGCCGCCAAATCTGGTTGTGCGGGTTGTGCTCTCCTGGCTGCTCTCTCCCCTGCCCACCAAACCAAAAAGGCCCCTGTCACTCCGGCATCATCCACTGTATCGTCACCGGTCTCTCTGCTACCCAATCTGGGTCAACGGGCTGCGGTGCAGGTAGTGGGGCCTCTACATCATCCCTCCGGTACTGTGGGAAGGGAGGTGGCTCATCCTGTCATGCAAGCCCAACTACCATCGTACCCTCTCTAGGGGTATCCGCTCATACTCCCCGGGCCTCCGTCCAGCTATCCAGAAACTATACTGGATCCAGCGCATCTGTGCTCGGGCTCCTCCTCGGGGCTGATGGCCTCTGTAGGGCCTCCATATAATGTCCAGTGCGGTCAAGCCCTCTAACATATGATGGTAGTAGGCCACATCCCGTCCTGCGAGCACCGCTCGTGGCTGGCCCACGACCCCCAACCACCTCTGAAATCCATATCTATATACTATCTGTGGCCCTGGCTGCTGGGGCAGCCCTACTGGTCGTATACAGATGATGTGCTCATACGCCCAATAGTGTAACAAAAATGTCGAGCAAATACCGAATCGCCTCATACGGCGATAACCCCACAACTCTCTGTATAGCTGCACCAGATACACTGGTGCCTAGGCATAACATGTATGCTCCTCTACCATCTCGTGTAAAACTCCCATCAAAGCCCGTGGGAAGCGGCCTCCCTCTTGAGTCCGGGAGGGCGAAGCAGGTGATACCTATCATCATCAACACGGCAAGCCGTGTCTCCTGTCGGTGTGCGCGATACATGTCGCCATAGGCAATGCTCGCATTGTGATAGGTCAACAATGGGGCTGCATCCCCAAATACATGCAGGATGTTGTCCATCGCTGTCTCCGCATCCACCTAGAACACTACCTCACCTACGATCGGCAGTCTCAGGATGCGATACACATCCTCTAAGGTAATCGTCATCTCTCTAGTAGGGAGATGGAAGACATTGGTTTGATCCCATCTCTCGATGAGGGAACCATCAGTGTGGTCCCTATCCACACCTTATACCACTGGACTCCACCGAGTCCAACCTCTCGCATGATGCCCCACACATGCTGCGGACATGTGGCCGCATCCGCCTCAATAGCGGGGGCATCCGATCCCGCATCGTGAGCTGCTGGCGTGCCTGCAAAAACAACCTACTTCATCAGGCCTACCCTTTACAATAACACCTACCTTAACTCTCTATACCCACTTACCCACCCAACCACAACCCGACTCTACAACACACATCTACACCCACCTATCTTACCCTATACATCTACGATACCTATACATCTATGATATCCCCTTTATTTATCTCACACCCTACCAACCACCCCGATCTACTCTAGCCATTTACCTATACCCCCACCAATTTAACACCTCCTACTTCATACACAACACATAACCTATCCTACCCGAACCAGCCCCCAACAACCCCATTTCCCCACCCCAATCACCTTTTCCTATCAACTCTACCCCTCCCCTTCACCCCCAACCAAAAAAAAAACAAAAAAAAAAAAAACAACAAGACCAAATTCTAACAACAAACAAAAACCACAACTCTACCCATGCTGACCGGTACCGGTCACCCTCGACCGCCATCGGTCCCCCAAGTAAATGATATGTGTGCGGCCACGCGGTCGACCTATGACCGACGCCGGTCTATCCACAAACAATATAAACACTATATTATGTGACCGATGCCGGTCGCCTAGTGACCGACATCGGTCACTGTCCGATTGCGGGGCCGAACCCAAAACGGCCCGCAAAACCCCTTTTTCCCTATTTCTCCCTATTTATCCACAAGAAAACCCTAAAACCTACCCACCCTGCCGTTTTGGCCTAACTAGCCTACCTACCCACTCCATTTTACAAATTACCTCCATTCATTCCTTATTTTATTAAATTTAGGATTCCTACCCAAAACCCACATCTAAGTTAAACTCATTAAATTCACATAGGTAGGAGTTCAGAACCTACCGGTATACTACTACATCGTCGTGGTGGGATAGGTGGCGGTGGTCCAGCTGGTCCAGCACCTCCTACTCCTCCTGGCTGTGCCATGGCTCCACAACTCCTCAGCTGAGTCCTCAACCAATCAAACTCTGCCTCCTGCTCGCTGGGGTCTACCAATCACTCACTCCTCCACTCAAATAATGCCAACTCAGCCCACAAACTCAACACAATCACTTCACACCTCAGACAAGACAAAATGGGGCGCTCAAATTCACAAAGTGACAATGACATGCCGTATTTTTTTTTTTATAGGTTTTGGCCTATAACCGATACCGGTTATTTCGCGCCCTAGAATACCGGTATCGGTCTTCTAACCGATATCGGTTATACATAACCGATATCGGTTCCCTACTTCCTTCACCTAACTCCCACCCTTGTCCACCAATCTCCACTTTTTCCCCCATCACCTACCCTGGCTTTGCTGACTTGCCTTATTTTGACTTCAATCGGCCTGACCCACGGCCACAACCAACCATTTGGCCCGACCCAAGGCCGCAACCAACCATTTGCCCGACCCAAGGCCACAACCAACCATTTGGCCCGACCCACGGCCGCAACCAACCATTTGGCCCACCCAAGGCCGCAACCAACCATTTGGCCCGACCCAAGGCCGCCATCCAACCATTTGGCCCGACCCAAGGCATGAACCAACCATTTGGCCCGACCCAGGCCGCAACCAACCATTCAGGCCCGACCCAAGGCCGAACCAACCAACCAATCAGGCCCACACCAACCAATGACCAACCATTTGGCCCGACCCAAGGCCGCAACCAACCATTTGGCCCGACCCACGGCCGCAACCAACCATTTGGCCCGCCCCAAGGCCGCAACCACCCGATCCGGCCCGACCCAAGGCCGCACCCCACCAATCAGACCCGACCCAAGGCCCTCACTCATCAATCAGCCCGACCCAAGGCCGCACCAATTACGTACCTCACCCAAGACCCACCAATTATGATTTTATCCACCCATCATGTAGCTTTTTGTTCAATCGAGCTCACCTGTTTGTGTTCTAGCATGATTAGGATACTTGAATTGATCAGCCAACCAACTTTGCCTGGGAGAGACCGTGATGTTTATCTCAACCAAACCAACCATTTGTGCATGCCGAACATGCCTAAACATTCCTGTACCTTACCCGTTATATCCCCTAGAGCTACTTCCTATGCCTTGATACCGGATTATATCACCCTTGTTTGGATAAACTATCGACCTTTGCTATGAATTGCTTGTTTGCTCTTCAAATCATGTACCACTCGGTCGCACTACATCGCATTTCAACGCGTGCGTCCGCTTCCTTGAACTTACCCCACCATCTTACCATCATCTCAACACCATTTACCCTTTATCAACCCTATCCCTGATTTCACGTCGCCTCAATCTGTGATAGATTTGAGGGGGATTACCTATACCCTTAACTGGGGCAATCACTTCTTATTAATTGTCAGTGCAGCTTTACAAGACAAGCTACATGACAACAAGGGGCTAATGTAGACACCAAATTTGTGTCTTACGACACCCTGTGCCCCGCATCTCATTTCGCAACCTAACCTCACCACCTAAACCTTGCACAATTATTTATTAATTACCTTATAATTAATAAATCCACATCTCCAAACCTACCACCTCATTTCGCCACCTCATCATGACCTAGCCCTAACCCTAAACTAACCTAATTAAGACCTATAACTTGGTCTACATCCACACCCATGACTAATTACTCCTCACCCGCACACCAAAACCAACCTAATAATGACTTGACCAAGCCCACAACTAATCCCTCGAGAGAAAAGGAGGGAAAGTTGGCTATTTTACTAAAAATAGCCCACTTTGACTTAACCGACATCGGTTCCTACTCGACCACCGCAAGGTTACGTAACCGCCATCGGTTCCCTGTAAATGGCCTCCCCAACCAAAAACAAAGGATCTAGAACTCATTTTGGAAAGGATCCGGAAATTCATTTGCAAGACAAAGACAAGTGAAGAAAAGAGAAGAGGTTGCAGAGAAGGGCATCGAGCCAAGACTCGCAATCGAGCCACTTGGATCACTTGCTACCCCCTGCTTCAAGCATTGGAAAAGACCGAGGATAGCTTCATCAGCTCGTTTTCCAATACCAGATCATCCCAACTAAGCCTTATTGTCACTACCACATTCCTTGGACTTGAATCTTCATCAAGAACGAGTAAGTAGTGTCTTGTATGTTTCTAAGCACCATTTCCCGAGTCTTTTGATTGATAGTAATTATAAGCTCACTCCTAGATCTACCACCCGCCAAAGACTGCACTTAACCTCCATCCATACATCCTCAGTATTGCCCGAAGATAGTTTTATCACTCTGAGTCTTCCCCATCATCTCACTATTCCCTCACCATCCACCACCTAAAGAAAAACCCCACAATCACCTGCGCAACCAACCTCTATCCAGAAGTGCCTAGATTACTGACCCTACCGGTGTCGGTTATCCCCTACCGGCAGTGGTTCTCTAACCATGGTCGGTTATCCAGTGACCGGCATCGGTCACTGTGACTTATACCCAAAACCTTCCTCTCACCTATTTGTCTCCTAACAACCTCAGATCCAGTCTGGTTTATCCCTGTAACTCGAGTTGAACGTATCAACGACCAGTGACCAAACAAACAACGTGACGTTTTATTATTGGTAGTTTAGTCTCTATTGCTTTGTAACGAGGTACCTAAATCGTGATTTCGCAATAGCTTCTTTATTATCATTTGTGTTAATTCGTATTAAAAGGGGAACTGACCACCTTCGAAAGGAAGTCTAATATTTCCTGGGCCCAAGGCAGTTCCCTCATTTATTGTCTAACTAAAATCTGGTGGTCTTGTATTCTTACTTGCACGGTAGTCCTTCCTGACAAAAAGGATTTCTTCGCAAACGATCCGATCTCACTCTACTACGCACACTGTAGTGCTTCAAAATTCGAATGATAGCTCTTTAGAAAGCTCTTAATTTATAAAAAAATTGTAACTTATTTGAGGGAAAAATATGGAGTAATGAGCAAGTTATGAATTTTAGAAGATTTCGGTGTCTACAAGCTTTCTGGTTGTTACAAATTAATATTTATTTCAGATCTATTGTTTTGGGGTCAGTTTAATAGTAGATTGTATTGTAGAAATTAGGAGAAATAAGGGGGAAGTGATTTTATAATTTTTGGGGTTAATTGGATGCCCTAAATGTGCTGGGCAACGTAATTTTTAGGGAAAAATTAGGGTTTTATGTTTCTTTGTGCAAAAACTAGTTTTGGGATATTGTTCTTCATATTTTTGTGGCCTAAAATCCAAAGTTTAAAGTTTTTGCTTGAATGGTTAAGCGAAAATTAATTTTAGAAAATTACAAATTAGGTTGGGGTTTGAATTTTAATTAATTATCTACTCTTAAAAATCAGATCTAGGTAATATTAATATCTAATTAGTTTTCTCATCTAACCCACCACCTTGGCATACTCCAACCCCACTTTAGGTTTTATTATCACCAACATTAGGTTATTTGAGGTCAACCTAAGAAGATATAATCTTCCTAGGGTGATCCGGATAATTAATTTTTGCATATTTAAATAATATCTTAAAAGGGGATATTACAGTGGTATCAGAGCAACTTTCTTCCATCCTTGTGGGTTTGTTTGCAGAATAAATCATGGAGTTTGCTAGTGACGGAGGTTTGAGGACCAAACTCTATAAGCTTGGGAAAAGGCTCAAGAGGCCTTCATTTGAGAAGAGTGTATTGCTCAACACTCTTGAAGAGATAGTGAGTTGTTTATGCTTGATAGAGCAATCGATTATGGCTCTATGTCTCCAATTTTAGACTCCTTGGTGATGCAGTTGGCTAGGCACGAATTGTTGGATCATGAAGATGGGGAAATAAGAATTATGGTCATCACTTGCATTAGTGAAGTTATGCGGATTGCAGCCCCAAACTTGTCGTATAGTGATGCCATCATGGAAGACATTTTCGAGGTCATGGTGGGAAGTTTCCAAGGCCTTTGGGACCTCACTAGCCCTTGTTTTGGTAAGAGGGTTAGCATTTTGAGCACTATGGCAAAGGTAAGATCTTGTGTGGTGATGATAGATCTAGAATGTAATGATCTTATTTCTCACATGTTTGAGGTGTTCTTTGATGTTTTTCATAATGATCATACTCAAGAGATAATGGTCTCCATGCAAACCATTATGTCTTTGGTGTTAAATGAATATGAGAGTCCCCCACCACAATTGTTATCCATGCTTGAGGAAGGATTGAGTCAAGAAGCATCATGTGTTACTCATACACTAGCCCAAGGTGTTCTTGAGCAATGTTCAAGCAAGGTGAAGGCACATATGGCAGCCAAGTCTATGGTTTTTCAAGGTATGAGTCCTCTGGTATTTGATGATAAATTTTTGATATCTAATGCTTGCATGGAACTTGGTGATTGTAAGGAAAAATCAGATCTGATAGAAGGGCAAGTTGATAGGAAAGATGAAATAAAAGAAGAGGAAAAGATGGAGTTTCAAAAGGGTGAAGAAAGTGTGATGGTTGAAACCATTCATTTGTTGTCCAAAAAAGGAAATGTGGGGCAACCAAGGTCTGAAATTCATGGACAGCCAAAAGCACAAAATGGGCAGCCAAGGGCATCACCCAATGAGCCACAAAAAGGGGCAACTCAGCCCTATATTCCACCTCATAAAAGGCCGGCCAACAAGGAAGCTATCTGTGATACAAGGAATGAATTGAGGGAGAAGGGTTTGTGATTTGAGGTAATAGATTCTAATCTTGAGCTTGATTTTGATCATATTGCAAGTGGGGTTAAGGTTGATGAACAAGCTCATAAGGAAGAAAGCACGAATAATGACACTACTTTAGAAGAGTATACAAATTTTTGCATCATTCCTTCTAATGCATCATTTTTGTCTACTTTCATGTTGCCAAAAGAGGAAACCATAGAGCATTCATCTAGTGGTAATAATTTGTTGATGTTTGATAAGTTATTGGTGCCTACTAATTGCATTAAGTTGAACTTGAATAGGACTATGAAGATGAGCTTGTGAAGAGGTATGCTTATGAAGGAAGGACATCATGTGATGCTTATGGTAATTTTTCGGTTTGCTGTAATTTTCTAAACAACAGGCTCTTATAGGCAAATGAATGAGGTTTTTCACCCAAACATGAGTCTTATGAATGTCCCAAGTCATCACCCACCAAGTATGAAGGCTTGTGAGGAAGAAAAAAAGGGATTTGGATGAAGAAAATGGTGAAGGAAAGAGCGTTGTTCCAAACTCAGAAATTCTGAGTTTTGTAGATGTTGGGAGCAGCCCAAGGTATGATATTTTATATTTTATTTCTCCTTCCATATTGAGTTTTGATGGGTATGATTTTGAGCATGATAGGGAGATGGATATGGTGTGTAACATGGGGTATAATGGTCACATTCTTGTTGGTATTTTTGCTCCTAACAATTGGGTGCATGATGGAAAAGGAGAAAGAGTGATTATCACTCTTCCCAATGATGGAAGTCATAACAATAAGCTAGCTGGTCCGTATGAGGAATTCATCATTGGAAGGCACAAAGGTATGATGGCTTCAAGTGTTTTGCTCCCTTTCATAAGGGAAAGTCATTGGCACAAAGTAAGGTACAAGGCTCCTTGGTTTCTCTATGATGATATTCATAAAAGCATGCATTATATTTCAGCTCTCTCCTTTCTTTTTGAGTATAGAAGAAGAGGAAATTTGTGGTGTCATCTTGCATATGTTGCTTCATGTAATAAGGGGATGAAAGGATTTGAGTTTTACAAGCTTTATTTGGATACATGGATATCATCTCCTTTCTTTTTTCAAATAATGCTAACTCCTATCTCCTTGGAAGCCTTGAAGGATGGATCACATGGACTACACCTTGCATGGTAAGAAGTCCATTTTCAGATTTTGAACAACAGTTATGTCTTCCACTTGGATGTTTGATTGATGTGCTTCCAAAGGTTATGTGTTGGGAATGTTTGGTTGTTGTTGCTTGCATTTGGGCTTCAATGGAAAGTTTGGAAAAAGTGAAGGAACATGGTATGAACTTTTCTCAAGACACTTCATTTTCAGTTGTGTTTTTGGATAATTTTCAGTTTGTTATGGTTGAGGATGAAATTTCGGTTACATGGGAGCCATTTTTGTTCACTAGCTTGATGATCATTCATGTTGGGAAAAAAATTCTGAATTATGCTAGTTGTTGTCCTCTCATTTTTATGGATAATACCATTAGGACCAGCTCCACTATCACTTCCAAAATTCAAATTTTTTACATACATTTGGTGACATGGTTGTTGGTGCTTGATTTTGGCTCATGGGTGACTATTTGGGGGTGGAAACCAACCACTCTAATTCTGATTTTTGAAGGGAGAATGCATGATTACAACGGTATTGGGAGCCACATGTCAGAGTTTGGGGGCAACCCATGTATGAGGATGAGTTGGGCATCATCCATGACATGGAGACATCAAGAGGAAGCATGAAAAGTGTTCTTCCACCCTTGTTTTTCTAACTTGTTTGCTTCCTGTGCAGATTTGAAAGAAAAATTACAGCGGAAGACACTCCTAACTTTTAGGAGAAAGAAGCATCCTAAGTTATTACAAATGCTACACCATTTGAGTGGCATGGGAGCTCGGTTTTTGGAGTGCTTCACTTTTGGACCCGGATGCATGAGCTTGTTATTGCTTGAGGGCAAACAATCTTGGAAAGGAGGACTGTAATGTCCCCATTTTTGAAGACCCTTAGCTTATCTTTCCCGTGGGCTTTGAGATGTTGCAAGGGGAAAATTATATTAAATAATTAAATATTATTGCACGAGAGTGATTTTTATCATTTGACATTATAAAACAATAATTATTTAATTATTTAATTATGTAATTTATTTAATTTAATTCCCACAATGCAAAATTAAAAAAAGGAATTAATTAAATAACTTTTGGGTGGCTTTTAATATTAAAATCACCCTTAGAAAGGGGACGCCACACCTAGGGAGGATAAACTATTTTTATTTAATGATTTCCCTCTCCTAGGGATTTCGAATTTTGTGCCTCCTTGTTTATAAAAGGAGAGCTTGGGATCATTGTGAGACTTATGTTGGATTGATCATTTGATTTCACTCCATGCTTGGAGTATTGGGATGTATGCCCTAGTTCTTGCATTGTGCTCTCTCTCATTTTGAATCCATTATTGAAGAATATTGAAGACTCATTGTTCTCTCCATTGTGTTCTCTTGAGTTGAATGAGTTTATGCATTGTTTTTCCATTCCAATATTGGTGAATTGGATCATATGTTGATGAATTAATTTGTGAGGTTAAATTTGCATGTTGTGGCTCAAATTTAAGTGATTTTGGAAGGGTTTATGGTGTTTTATTTATTGTTGTTCACTGCTGCATTTATTAGAGCTAAAACGACTTGCATTGGAGGTTGTTTTGGCATGTTTTGGAGTCTTTTGAGCTAGATATGTAATCTGATCTGTATTGGCATATTTTTCCAAGTTTGGGACTAATATTTTGGTGTGTTTGGAGGCTAGGAAAGAGATGGAAATTATTTAATTAATTTTCCCTAACCCTAATGACTAGTTTTTAGATTTTGGGGGTTGTTTTGGAAGGGTTGCAGTGCTTCAAAAATTCAGAATGATAGCTCTTTAGAAAGCTCTTAATTTATAGAAAATTCTGCAATTTATTTGAGGGCAAAATATGGAGTAATGAGCAAGTTATGAATTTTAGAAGATTTCAGTTGTTTGCAAGCTTTCTGGTTGTTACAAATTAATATTTATTTCAGATCTATTGTTTTGGGGTCAGTTTAATAGTGGATTTGATTGTAGAAATTAGGAGAAATAAGGGGAAGTGATTTTATAATTTTTGGGGTTAATTGGATGCCCTAAATGTGTTGGGCGACCTAATTTTTAGGGCAAAATTAGGGTTTTATGTTGGTTGTGCAAAAACTGGTTTTGGGATATTGTTCTTCATATTTTTGTGGCCCAAAATCCAAAGTTTGAAGATTTTTGCTTGAATGGTTAAACGATAATTAATTTTAGAAAATTAGCGATCGAGGTTTGAATTTTAATTAATTATCTACTGTTAAAAATCAGATTTGGGTAATATTATCATTCTAATTAGTTTTCCCATCTAACCCACCACCTTGGCATACTCCAACCCCACTTTGGGTTGTATTATTGCCAACATTGGGTTATTTGAGGTCAAACTAAGAAGATCTAATCTTCCTAGGGTGATCCAAATAATTAATTTTTGCAGATTTGCATAATATCCTAAAAGGGGATATTACGGTGTAGAGGGTGGTAAGTGGTGTTTGATTTTCTTGGAAGACCGAGATGAGAAGGGGAGCTCGGTGCAAGTGATTCTATAGTGAGAGAGAGTCGAGAGATTGGATGCGTGGTTGGGAACAGGTGTGGTATGAATCCATAACAGAGTGATAGTTAGACACAAACATAATTGTGGAGAGGAGATTCATCGAGACTATGAAATGACAAGGGGAAATATGACGAGTAGGATAGAAAGGTGTAGGGAGGGATGAGAAAGGGATTTCGATAGTGGGGATAACCATCACTAGAGTGATCAAGTTCGAATCAATGTGGGTGGGTTAGTGGATGGATGTGAATAGGAGGTGGGACTCTTGATGGGGAGATGGAGAGGTGGACGTAGTGATAAGGATACAAATTGGTAAGGAGACAAAGTGGGAAGTGAATAGACCTTATTAAGGGATTGATGGCATGTGTAGCTAGTTGATCGCTTTCTGGGTGACCAACAAACTAGGGATGGTAGTTGGCGTGGATTAGAGACACAAGGCACATTGATGCTATATGATTCAGATCGATTTGAGTGGAAGAGTGGAGGCAAGTTGTGTTGGGGTGGTGAGACATGAGTGGAGTATGGAAGGAAGAAAAAGGCCACGATAAGTTAAAAAAGTGGTGATTGGAACCGATTAAGGTGAAAAAGGTGACTAGTCACATATTAGTTTTGTCATTGAGAAATGATGGAGTTGAGGGATGTGAGGATTGGATTGATTGAAGTGTAAGTGTGCACAACAAGGGAGGTAGTGTAAGTGATGAGGTATCTACTAGCAAAATTAGGGGTGAATAGCGGGTAGGTCGGGTCTAGTGGGAGTGTTAGTGAGTGGGAGGTGTGATTGGGATAAAGAAAGGGATGGATCAATAAAAATACATGGTGTAGAAAAGGGTGGCAGAGGCACGCTGGAGGTAGGGACATGAGGTGTGTAAGAAAATGGTCTCTCTGGGGGTTAAACTAGTGACTGGGTCATGGTTATAGAATTGTTGAGGTGATTTGGGAGCTCGGAGGTGATGAAGGAGAAGACTTGGTAAGAACATGGGAATGTAGAGGGAGATGGCTAAGTGGGTAGAGGGAAAAAAAGATGGGTTGTGGGTGACCAGTTGGGTCACAAGGGAAACCATAAGGGGGTGACTATTGGGTGGTGATAAGTGTAGTGGTGTTTTGGGTGAAGGCCGATAGAAGCATGGGAAAAAGAGCTAGTGGATGAGACTAGTGAGAGGAATGACAGAGGGGGTTATGAGTGGGTTGTGGATGGAGGCTTGAATTGGGACTATGGATGAGTAGGACAATGAGTTTATTGGTGAGCAAGAAGTGTAATAGTAAGTCGATGGGGGTGTTAATGAGGAAGTAGAGATGGATGATAGGTATATCTTTGAAAGAAGGTATAAGGGTGTGATAAGAGATGTCACTCAAATGACCGTGGTGTGAATGGAAGTGCGTAAAAAGGATTCAATAAGATCTAGGTCATGACTAGGAGGTTAGGTGGTGAATCGAGTGGATGGGTTGGTGAATGAGAGGTAGGGTTGCCTAAGTGATCGGGTGGATGGTGAAGGAGGCAAAACAAATCGATGTTGAAGTACATGAGAGGGAAAAGACACAACTACACGGTGAAAGAAGACAAAGGTGATGCATGGAAGTTTGAGTTACTCGGGCCAGTAGGATGAGAGACCGAGAAACAAAGCTATGGTGATGTAGGTGAAAAGGTGAAGTGGTGAGATGGGAAGATGAGGGATATTTTTATTTTGGATTGTGTTTTGTGTTTTATTTTTTGTTGTTTTAAGTGACTTAGGAATAAAATATGGCCAATGAAAAATAACCGGATATTAGTGCTAAAGGGTGTATGCTCACTTCGTAGCCTCTCGATATACCTCAAGGGTATGTGTAGGTGTCTTAGCGAGCACGACGTTTCCTCAATACTACTAAGAAAGCCATGACAATTATTCTTATCGAGAAAATGATAAAATGTGGGTGTATACGAGGGAGTTCTCCATATACATTTCAATGCGTGAGGCTCAAATCCGTGCAATATGAATGTTTTTAAGGTGTGGGTATTAGAGGGTCAAATCCTTCCTCACTTCACTCCATGTGACTTACCGGAGCTCCACTAAAAATGAAAGATTCTACCCCAGTTTATATATCCAGTGACACATGGGATCTAAACTATTGGACCTTTGGTAATCAATCCCAATAACCCCTGTTAGTGCAAAATCACACCCTGGATGCAGATCAAGTTTCTAGGTTGATCACTTGGCATCCAGTGTGATTGCATAACATCGAATCCTTTCTCCAAGTGTGGGACTTGAAAAATGAGAAAGGATTCTCCAGAGAAGGCTGGTTCCTATTCCTCTGTTCGATGCACACGAAATATGCAAGTTTTTCTCAAAACCTAATCTAATCTGCCAAGGAGACAAGGTAAGAAGATGCATAAAATAAATCTAAGCTAATAGAGGTGATGCACCGAGGAATGAAGAACACCTATTTTGCCAGTGAACACAGACCATTCAAATGTGATATAAGATCATGCACAGATAACAAAACTTGTAGTGAAAGACCAGGAGGATGCAAGATGAACACAGAGAGGGTTGAGAATCATCCACGCACATGTATTAATTGCTCCAAAGATTGATACAATACACCGCAGAATACCAGAGGCGTAGTCGTATTACATGGTTCAAATGAGAGGTTCGAACTCCACAAATTCGCCCGATAGAGAAAAAGGAGGAGCAAAACAGTAAAAGTTTGACCTTTTAAAGAAGCTCCTCTTTACAATATATAGAAAGAAAGAGAGAGGAAAGAGAGAAAGGAAAGCCAAATCTACCCCAACCACCTCCAAGTTGCATTCAATTCATCTCATCATGGCAGAAGCGGCGGATCCTGGCAAAACGGCGGCCGCCAATGTGGCGGCGAACTATCTCGCTGCATTAAAGTTGTTTGTCAAGCATTACTTCGCTTGTTATTTCGCGCTGAGGCATTTCTTGATTTTCTCTCTCAAACTGAACCAAAATGCAAGATTGACCCTGGAATCGTGTAGAGAATCTCACAAGCTTTCCGTTGATATAAGGAACATGCAAATCCGAGCTCTGGATCAAAAGATATGACGATCTGAAGATTTAGGGCACTAAAAGACCAAGACGGATTTTGAAATATTTCCCGCGCCGCCACCCGGATGACACGTGGCATGCATTGATTGGTCACGTGATTCTCTCTCTCTCGCCTTTCGCGGCTTTCTTTGAAATTTCCTCAGGCCCTCGCTGGGACACGTGGCACTATCCAATTGGTTCGCCTGCTCGAAAACTCGCCCCTTCGACCTTTTGACTTTTTCTCCTTGTGACACGTGTCGTGATCTCGGTTGGTTCTCGCCCTTTCGCGATCCGCGTCCCAGCGTCCCCTATGTCCCATTTTTCCTTGTGTTCTTGTGGCCGATTTCGGCCGAACCAGCCGGTTCAAGGCCATTTTAGCCTGCTTCAGATGTCCTCACCGTGCTTCTCGCAGGACAAAATCTTCCTGTTCGCCCGATTCTACTTCACCCGGCCGCGCCTTTTTTTGTCCTAGATGTCCCAAATGCTTTAGGACCGTCTGTTTTCATTTCGGCCGATCTGGGTCCTTCGCGTACTTCTGTCCCGAACTGTCCCGCTCAGCAGTTAGCCAATTTTTCTTCTTCTTTCGGCCGGATCGGCTTCTCGCGCCCGCCGCGTACTTCTGGCCCGATTGTCCCAAATGCTTAGCGGGCCGCCTGGAGGCTTTTCGGCCGATCCGCGTCTTTCTGTCCCACACGTCCCAAAGGCGACCTTGAGCAGGACTTAGCCAATTTTCACGATTTTTCCTGGATCAACCTACTTGCCTGGGACTTGAATATTCTGATGCATGTTATCAAAATTACCCTGGGGGTGAATTTTGGATAACAATTTGGTGACTCGGCGGGGTCATCTACCTGCTAGATGAAAAGACCAGTTGCCTGAAGCAATCCATTGGGCATGGAGTCATAAGCAATAACCTGAAACGAGCCTGATATCTAATCCCGAGCCTGATACTGCAACTTCCTTTCCAACAACACTCAATCAGAAGAACAACAACGAGAGCAAAAAATCTGGCCAAGCACTTAGGAAAACTGAACCTAACTACAATAGGACAATGTGCACAAGCACTTGGAGGAATGAAAATCTAATTAATATTTACAAGGTAGTGAACTTCCCTCTAGAGGCAACGCTTGAGGTAGATTCCATTCACTGAATCTGCAGCTTCTTCACCATCCAATGAGGCCAATCGAAGGCATTGCTGCTTTCGCTCAAGCTTCGTGACCATGTATGGGCCACTCCAAATGGCATCAAACTTGAAATGCCTTCCTAGTTTTGCCCGATCTGCATCCCATTTCAACACTAGATCTCCAACTTGAAAAGATCTATCCTTGGCTTTCTTCACAAAGGTCTTCTTGATCAAAGCTTGATCCTTTTCCATTGCTCGGGATGCCGATTTCGATCTCTTGCAGCTCCATCACTCGCATATCTCACCTCCATAGGCTCAAATTCAAGCAACTCCACTGCTTCATGAGTTCCAATGTTGGCAACTCAAGTGACATGGGCAAGATTGCCTCTCTTCCATGTGACAAGCTTAAATGGAGAATTACCCGTGGATCTTTTGGGAGTGATCCTATCAGCCCATAAGGCTGATTTCAGTTTGGTATGCCAAGCCCTCTGATTCTCATCAAGAGTCCTCCTAATGATCCTCAGCAAGTTCTTGTTTGTAGACTCGGCCTGGCCATTACCTTGAGGGTAATAGTTTGATGAAGTGCTCAGTAGATCCCATTCTTGACAGCCCACTCAGTCACTTTAGATCCAATGAATGCCAATGCATTATCAGAGATTATTGTAGCAGGTACACCAAATCTGGTAGTTATCCCTCGTAAAAGTCCAAGATGCTGAGACTCATTCGCCTCTTTGAGTGCTACCTTCATCCATCCGGTGAAGTAGTCTATGGTCACAAAATCCATTTGTGCCCTTGGCTTGAATTAGGATTGATGGCTCCAATGAAGTCTAAACCCCATTGCATGAATGGCTGGTCAACTGAGATTGGATGTAATGGAAGGGCAGCGAGTCTCTCTTTTCCTGTGAAGAATACACAATTCTTACATCTCTTGATCCATGCATAGCAATCACTAAAGATTTTAAGCCAATAATAACCAGCCTTCATGATTTTTAGAGTGTCACTCTTGTGCAAAATGGCCACCACTGGTCCATCATGAAACTCTTTTAATACCCTTTGATCTGACCTGTGTTAATGCATCTCAGCAACACTCCATTCACATCCTTCTTGAACAAAACTCCATCAATGATGGTATATGGAACAGCCTGCAACCCAAGTATCTCCTCTTTGCTTTGCTTCAATTCTGAGGGCATAGGCCTGTTTGTAGGAAGTGCATAATGCCTTGGGTCCAGCAAGGAGTGGACACATCATCATTTTCCTGTTTTTGATCATCTTGTAATAGCAGGACAACGTTTTCTTCATCTTCTGGGTTGTCTGGTTGTTTGGAAGCGAGCTGCTCACACAAACCTTTGCCTCTTACCAGCTTGGTGATCTTGATCTCAATGTCATACTCCATGACATGGGTGATCCATCCTGCCCTTTTCTCATTCAAATCCTTGTTGAGGAGGAAATCCTTAACCCCAGCATGTGAGACTAGCAACTGGACCTTGTTGTTTGAGACTAAATGCTTGAATTTCTTCAAGCTTCTGATTACTGCAAGCACATGCTTTTCAATAAAAGAGTACCTCACTTCGCAGTCACCTAGGCTCTGGCTGAAGAAGGCAATCGGCTGTTCATCATTATCTTTGTTCTCATTGCACTGCATGGAATGGTAGAAATAGTGTCATCACCTCCAAATGCATAGAGGATGAAATCCTTGGAAAAGTCTGGGTTGATGAGAGTGGGTGCCTGGGAGATAGCTTCTTTGATTGCTTCAAAACTATCCTTGCCTTCTGCCGTCCATTTGAAAGCCATGCTTCTCTTTAACATTTTGGTGATGGGCTTGACAAGGGCTGCAAAATCTGGGACAAACCTCCGAACAAAGTTTATCCTTCCCAGGAAACTTTGAAGGGCTTTTTTGTGGCTAGGCAATGGTAGAGCTCTTATGGCTTCAACCCTCTCTGGATCAATTGCTAATCCTTCCTTGGAGACAATATGGCCAAGGAGCTTCCCTTCATGTGCAAGAAAGATGCACTTCTTAGGATTTAAGGATACTCTGAATTTTCTACACCTCTGAAACACTTTCCTGAGGTGAAAGAAATGGTCTCTGGCCGCATTCTTTGAGAAGACAAGAATATCATCTAGGTATACCAAAGACTATCTTGTTGATCAAGCCTTTGAATGCCATATCCATAGCTCGGAATGTTGCTCCAGCGTTCGATGCCCAAATGGTATCTTCTTGTAAGCATATGTGCCCCATTTGGTTGTGAAGGCTATCTTGAACCGGTCTTCCTCCTTTACCATAATCCGATTGAAGCCCGAGTAACCATCAAGTAGTGAAAACCTTTTTGAACCAGCTACGACTGCAATATTTGCTCCATGGAAGGGAGTGGATAATGGTCTTTAAGAGAGGCTCTATTCAAATCTCTCAAGTCAACACACGCTCTGATCTCTCCACTCTTCTTCTTGAGTGGAACTAAGTTGGCAACCCAACTAGAATGCTTGATTGGGAATATGATTCTTGATTCAATCAGCTTGTCCAATTCTTTCCTCATGAGAGGCTCCATGTGTGGATTGACCGGTCTCTCGCTTTCGCCTGATGTGCTTAGCATTTGGATCCACCCGATAGTGTCTTTGAGCTAAGTCGGATCAAACCTTTCAAGTCTTCATAGCTCCAAGCAAACACGCCAGTGAATTCTTGACATAGTCGTATGAACTCACACCTTTCTTGCTCGCTTGTCATCTTTCCAATTTGCAATGGCTTGTTCTCTTCTACCAAGATGGATACCGAATCTTCCTCTCGACCAATGTTTGCTTTCTCCTTTCTAAACTAATCATCGGGGTTGAAAATGGACTCCAAAGTGATAAGTCCTTGGGAAGCTTGTCGGCTTCTCACTGTATCACTTGGTCACCATATCATTGCTCCAACTTTTCTTGATTCTTAGCTAAGAACTCACTTCTTCTTGCAAGAAGTGGATGATTTGCTGTCATTCTCAAATACTCGCTAACCGACATTGTTATCCGGCACTTTGAAAGGCCTCACAATCACGTAGATGTTTGGTTGTACCTTGTCTTGTTGAATGTTTTCTACAATGTCAAAGGCTGCCCCCTACCGCTGCAAGCTCGCAAAGCTTGATTCTCTTTCTGGGGATGGCTTTGATGCCGAAACCCTCAAAATCTTCCATGAGGTCCCACACCCCGTTTTGTAGATCTCCGAGTAGATCATTTTTGACAAAGATGTTGTCCTTGACTTGATTTACAATCAATTCACCTGTCCCCAAAACTTGCAAGTTCTTTATTTTTCTCTTGATTGCCCAATGCATCCTCGCACCAAGGCTTCATATTCAGTGAGTGTTATTGGAGCATGTAAATTGAAATCTAAAAGCTGAATAGTACCTTACCCTCGAGGTGAAACAAGCACGGCTCCTCCTCCTCGCACCTTGCTACTCCTTGATCCATCAAAAAAGCAAACAGCCATACCTCATTGTCATCCTTGTTTGGCTTGGTGATGCTAGAATAGGTGGTTTTCCTCGTGTATGCAATAGACTCCTAGTTCGATTCTTCTATTCCTCGATAAGGATCAAAAGCATGTACCTTGTTTGCCCATTCATCAAGAGTTAGATCTGGGATGTTTCCAACTTTAGTGTCGCTTTCATCGCTGCTAGGGTGATCTTCTTGATCAAATGCTTTGAGCAATTGGCATTAATCCGACTAGGAGTATAGGGCTCAATGTGGAAGTTTGCACAGGTTCGACCTAATCAGAGCCTTAGTTCCATACCTTGTTCTGAATAGCATGTGAGACCAATCAATGGACAAATATCCCCCATTTTGGCAAAGAAGTCCTCGACAAACATAGGGAAAAGAGTGGTGGAAGGTCTATGATTGATATATCTTGTAAGACAACAACATTCGGACATGCATGCAAGGTAAGACTCAAATTTCTAATCACTCCAACTGTTGCTTATTGCTGTCCCATCCAAATTACTACTCCCTTAGATGTTATTTCATACCGGAGCCCTAACCGATCAGCCATCTCTGCTTAGGCATTACCGAGCTACTTGCCTCGGAATCTATCATGCAATTATGTACTAGCTAATTTCCAATGATTAACGAAACATAAAAAGGGGGAGGCTTCAAATTCTACCTTGTTGTGCTCCATGATTTCCTTCAGTCAAAGATTTGTGAGTACCTTCTCTTGCATTTGGACTCATTGATTCAAGTTGGCCAATCCTTCATGGCAAACTTGCGTGATCTCTTTGGCTCCGGGATGGATAGGGATTCCCACATAGATATATTGACGTTTGTCTTCTTCATCCGATCAATGATACTTGAATGGTGATGAAGGATCTCTCTGTTGTCCCTTGGTTTGCACATTTACTCCTTGTATGTGGCAGCAAAATAAACTGGCATTTGAGTTGGCCTAGGGGCTGTTCTTGGCTGCCTTGTGCATTTGGAACGAGACTTTGTCTCAACGCCAATCATTTGTGGAGCCATGGAAGGTCAGGATCGGGCCAGGGCTAATGGCTGCTCTTCACCCAAATTTCTCCTTTTTAACCTTGTGTTTGCACTGCAAAACCTTGAGAAACTACCTGTTCATGCCACAAAAATCCTCTCTGCTTGCCAATTTACCAATGTGGTGTCATTTGGGGCTGATTGGGCTTGTTGGAATGTTTCTTGTTGTTGGATGTTTTCTCGACTGCTCTCACCCTCCACACCAAGAGTTGTTATCATTAAAGCTTGAGTTAAAGCACCATCAGAGCACATGGATTGATTATGAGGTTCATTACATGGAAAACACCAATCATACTCCCGGGCAATGTTGTTTTGTGGTCGGGTACTAATGCCTTAGAGGCGATATGGCATTTGGATTATAGTGGCTGAATGGTCTATCGCGGGAGGCCTTGTTTGATTCAGATTTGCAGTTGGATTGGGTGGCCTTTGAGTCCGATATGGCTGCCTATTAGGTTGAGCTTGAGGCTGATATGAAGGTCTAAAACCTTGAGCTTGTCTTGTCTTTTGAGAGTGACCAGCTCATTGCCTAGATTTTGCAATTGCTTCATGACCTCTCAAGCTCATTTGGGGCACTTGGAGATGAAGTGGAGGCTTCATTTGAACTCGATTTCTAGGAGTGGGAATAGAGCTAAGACAGTGCTTGACTAGCACTTGGGCTCTCTAAACTTGGATATAATGGCATTGAGGCCTAGGAGCTAGCTTGCCAACTTGAATCGACAATTTTCAGCTCTAATGGCAATACTATAAGCAGCAGGATAGTTGTGCCTCCCATAGATCAACCAACATAGAAATATAAGAATTTAAAGCTTTAAGGTAATATAGAAAAGCACCTTCTGCTCATTGCTGGCTCGATCACATCGAATCCTATCCCAAGACCTTTGAAATCTGAAGTTGAAGTCGCTTAGTCACCGCTCATTGGAAGCTCTCTTGATGGTTGTCAGCTGCTCCAAAAGAGACAAGTTGTCTCCCTTCTCTCCAAATTGATCATGAAGTGCAATACACAACTGATTCCAGTTTGTGATAGAGCCAGCTTCAAGGCTCCTAAACCATTGCAATGCTTTCCTCTTGAATGAGGACGCCAAGTAATTTGACACTACATCCATTTCATTTATCTCATGGATCGCATGATGTTAGCAATGTCTTTGACATGATCACCGTGAGTGGTATGATTTTCTCCAGTGAAAAATGGAATGTTCTTCAATGCTGCGCAATTGAACCGGATTCTCGTGCATCGAGGGCAAGTGGGCTCACCGCTGAAATTGACAAAGGGATTTGTTGGTCATGCGCCATTCTCGATTGGTCGAAGGACTCTTGAATACCGAATGAAAGGCCGAAAGGTGGAGGAGTTGAGAGAGTTCTGCTTTGGTGGAGATGGAGACCTTTGAATCCTTCTTCCTCTTTGCCTTCTTCTTGAGATAATTGCGCAGTATTCAAACAACACTTCCTCTTCTCCAACTCTTGACCTTGTGATTCTTCTCATAAGCTTTCAGTGCCCGCATCGCTGAAACCAGCTTGATCTTTCTCTTGAGTCGCCAGATATGCGAATAATAGCTCTTTTCAAGCAAGAAAATCAGAAAGAAATGCACATCAACTTTCTGCAATAAAATGAGACCTCTGTCCCACTTTCCAAGCGTGCCAAAACTGTTAGTGCAAAATCACAAAGACCCCCGGATGCGATCAAGTTTCTAGGTTGATCACCCGGCATCTAGTGTGATTGCATAACATCAATCCTTTCTCTAAGTGTGGGACTTGAAAAAATGAGAAAGGATTCTCCGTATAAGGTCGGGTTCCTATTCCTCTGTTTCGATGCACACGAAATATGCGTAGAGTTTTTCTCAAAACCTAATCTAATCTGCCAAGGAGACAAGTTAAGAAGATGCATAAAATAAATCTAAGCTAATAGAGGTGATGCACCGAGGAATGAAGAACACCTATTTTGCCAAAGAACACGTACCATTCAAATGTGATATAAGATCATGCACGATAACAAAACTTGTAGTGAAAGACCAGGAGGATGCAAGATGAACACAGAGAGGGTTGAGAATCATCCACACACATGTATTACTTGCTCCAAAGATTGATACAATACACCGCAGCAATGCCAGAGGCGAGTCGTATTACATGGTTCAAATGAGAGGTTCGAACTCCACAAATTCGCCCGATAGGAGAAAAAGGGAGGAGCAAAACAAAAAAGTTCGACCTTTTAATAGAAGCTCCTCTTTTCAATATATAGAAAGGAAAGAGAGAAGGGAAAGCCAAATCTACCCCAACCACCTCCAGGTTGCATTCAATTCATCTCATCATGGTAGAAGCGGCGGATCCTGGCAAAACGGCGGCCGCCAATGTAAACGGCGAACCGTCTGCCGCATTAAAGTTGTTTGTTGAAGCATTACTTCGCTATTTCCCGCCAGAGGAATTTCTTGATTTTCTCTCCAAACTGAACCAAAATGCAAGATTGACCCTGAATCGTGTAGAGAATCTCACAAGCTTTCCGTTGATATAAGGAACGTGCAAATCCGAGCTCTGGATCAAAAGATATGACGATCTGAAGATTTAGGGCACGGAACAGACCAAGACGGATTTTGAAATATTTCCCGCGCTTCGCCACCTGGATGACACGTGGCACGCATTGATTGGTCGCGTGATTCTCTCTCCTCGCCTTTCGGCGGGCTTTCTTTTGAAATTTCCTTGTGGGCCCCTGCTGGGACACGTGGCACTATCCAATTGGTTCGGTTCAGTGCTCGAAAACTCGCCCCTTTGACCTTTTGACTTTTTCTCCTTGTGACACGTGTCGTGATCTGGTTGGTTCTCGCCCTTTCGCGATCCAGCCCCACGCGTCCTATGTCCCATTTTTCCTTGTGTTCCTTGTGTCGATTTCTACTTCGAACTAGCCTTTGGCAAGCGTCATTTTGCCCAGATGTCCACGTGCTTGGCGACAAAATCTTCCGGTTCGCCCGATTCGGCCGGTTCGCGCCTTTTTGTCCCGCTTGTCCCACTTTGTTGCGGATCGACTTGACTCTTTTCGCCCGGCTGGGCGCTCGCGCTTTTTGTCCTGCAGATGTCCCAAATGCTTTAGGACTGCCTCATTTTTCATTCGGCCGATCCGGCCGGTTCCGGCCCTTTGCGTATTCATGTCCCGAATCGTCCCGCTGGCCAATGAGCTTAGCCAATTTTTCTTCTTCTTTCGGCCCGGATCGGCTTCTTGCGCCCGCCTCGCATTTCTCTCGCCCGAGTGTCCCAAATGCTTAGCGGGCCGCCTGGAGGCTTTTCGGCCGATCCGCATCTTTTCTGTCCCACACGTCCCAAAGGCGACTCGAGCAGACTTAGCCAATTTTCACGATTTTTCTCGCATCAACCTACTTGCCGGACTTGAATATTCGATGCATGTTATCAAAATTACCCCGGGGTGAATTTTGGATAACACCCCTAAGAGTTGAAATTGTTTCTAATGACCAAGATCACCTTGTGGCTCGATAGAAGAGTATACATAATTCAATCCTGGGAAGAGAAAATAGAAACAAAAAAGAATTTTATTTTTTATTTTTATTTTATTGTGCGAATTCACGTAGTGATTGTGCAATCGCGCAAGTAATTCACTTAAAATTTATTTTTATTTTTTTGAAACCTAAAAAATAAAATTTAGAAAAACTTGTAACAATGTGTCAGTCGATATTGTTTGAAAAAGGATGAATACCTATTAGTGATATTTTATGTCACTTTGGTTATTTTATTGATTTCAATGACTTGACCCGTGAAAGTGGCATAAAATTCCCTAACCATGCAGAGATCACCTATCAACTATTGATAGGGTGATCTTCCTCTACATTTGAGAGGGGCAACTCCCTCGTATGATGTGAGTATTTTTGGGGTTTTGGATATTAACCACAAAATACTTAAAAGGGGGGAAAAGAGAAAATGGAGAAAAAAAGGTGAGAAAGATGAAAGAGAGTAGTCCACAATAGGTTAAACACAGAGGGATGTCGGGACAACTCAAGGATAATAAAAATAGAGGAAACCCTCTTTCTCACATGAGGAAAAGAACATGAGAAGCATTGTGGAGAGAATAGCAAACACCTGGAAGCAAAGATTATTCACCATTCATGGATTACTAATGTATGTCACAAAGCAAAATTGCACAAATTTGCAATACAAAACTTGTGAATCTTGTTGGCAGGAAAATTTTTCTTGTGGACAAATTTGTGGATTTCAGGAAAATGCTATGGGAATCTAAGTCCCTCTACATTTGAATGGTGCAGCTCCCATATTATGCATGAAAAACAAGTGGATTCAATGGTGGTTTTTCAACTGTGAGATCCACAGGAACACTCCACCGTCCCTATGGCAATAATAAGCAACTCCTTGCTATATAAAAATT
Organism: Taxus wallichiana var. yunnanensis; assembly: GCA_018340775.1. Lineage (NCBI taxonomy): Eukaryota > Viridiplantae > Streptophyta > Pinopsida > Cupressales > Taxaceae > Taxus > Taxus wallichiana. Next base: position 695,913,597 of record CM031239.1, read on the forward strand.
GATCTCGAGAAGGGGAGAGAGTGAGAATGAAGGAGGGGGAATCAATGTTGTGGGTAGATTGTCATATGCCCACACAAATTAACTGGAATTTTCATTGCATGCATTAATTAATAGAAGAAAGACAAATTTGCAATTTCTGAGCACAAGAAAAAATAAAATACGTTGGTCACAAAGCACCAATCAATTTTTCCATCGAGGGGACATAAAATTCCTTCCTTTTTTATTGATCTTAGAGTTGAAACTTGTAGAACGAGTGGGAATAGAAGAAAAATGCAAAGGAGGAGAATAGAAGAAGACTAACAATTTTTTTGTCCTCTGTTCGCAAAAACCGTTCAGGTTTCCAAATTCAATTGCCGGCCCTTCACAAAGACTCGAAAAACCATTAAAACATTCGACCCAAAGCCGTTACAAACAAATTTGATCATTTCCCCTCTTCCAGATTCCTCTGCCGCAAAGAAAATGCTTCTAACGATCCCAAAAAGAGCTTCTGCATGCAAAAATACGTTTTATATTTCAATTTGCCAGTTCGCATATGAACCGTTTGATCCTTTGCCCTAATTTCTTTGAAATTGGGCCATCCATGTGGCAGAAAACATTAGAGCGGAATCGGGGAAAACTTTTTTGCATTTTTACATGCTAAAGACATTTTCTCAATTTTCTCCCACAAAACTCCATCAAAATTTAAAATTGAAGTGTCCATCGCGTAGAGAATTTCAATAGCTTTCCATTGATACCAAAAACGTGAAAAATCAAGCTCTGGTTCGAAAGATATGGCCCTCTGAAGATTTAGGGAAAACTGGTAAAAAATAGAGTCAAAATTAGGGTTGACGAGGTCAAACTTTAAATTTTTCCCTTTTGGAAAAATTTCCTAAAAATCTCCATGCCCCGCCACTCTGAGACATGTGGCACCTTCTAATTCATTCGTCAGCTTGAAGACCTGCCTTTTTTCTTTCTGATTTCATATTGGGAAAAATTTCCCAAAAATGTCCGCGCCCTGCCGCTCTGAGACACGTGGCACTCTCTGAGTGGTCGCGAATATGCGGCTCCATTTTTTCCTTTTAAATTTTACATTGGGAAAATTTACCAATTTACCTCCGCGCCCCACCGCTCCACCTTGACATGTGGTGCATCCTGATTAGTTGCGGGCCTCAAACCATTTATTTTCCTCTGTGGGCTTTCGAGCCAAATGTTTCCTTCCCCTCCGTGGGCCTGCGGGCCGCTTTGTGACTTTTGTGCTTTTAGCCAAAAGGGCTAAGTGTCAAATTTCTCTCCGTGCCTCCGCCAATTTTCTCGGCAAATTTTCCAACTTGCCTCCATGGGCCCGCCCAGGGAAAATTTCCCCTCCAAACTCTGTCGAGCCATAACTTGCAAAATACAAGGAGTTAGGAGGACTTCCTTACCTTTCTGGAAAGGAGAAAGAATTCTCTATCTGATGGAGGTGTTTTTAAGAATCTTTGATCCCTTGGGAAGTGATAGATTTCAAAATACTCAGACTAGACCATTTTCAAAGGGTAACAACTCAAAAATTTCTAAGTCCAAACTTGGAAAAAGAAGGAAAATTTTGAGGGGACAACAATGGCTCTAGCTTGGGGACATGACATGGATTGAACAGGAGAAAACATGGCATGAGGATCCAGAATCTCAAGTTTTAAAACATATAATGTTGACCAGTGCCTTATCCATTGGGCCTTGCAGAGTCATTGTACAATTCTAAGGAAAGAAAGAAGGAAGGAAACACACCAACCAAAACCACACCAAGACAAAAGGGGAAAACCGTAACACACAATAGAAAAGGGGAAACAAAAAAACTATGGTACAAGGTGAGGAACAACTCACTTTCACTGAAGCACTTTCCATTTTCAAAATTTACCCGTGAGTAGGCAACAATGAGTGATGTTGTTTTGTGAACCCATTGACTAGTTCAAGAAAATACCCTCCCCTCCTCAGTTGCTTATGGAAGCCAGGTGTTCCCATGATTTCCATTTTAGTTTTCAATATTGAGTCCATGTGAGTTTCTTGATGTTCATGTCTTTTCTTGAAACTTCCACTGCCTTTATGCTCTTTAGAATTAGTTTCATCATACCAGTTGCCTTCCATGTTTATCCATATAGTTGACTCTCCATAGTGAGTTGTTTGAGTATTGGTGGCAGGATCAGAAGTAGGATCACTCTTGCCTTGTATGTCCATGACACGAGTGAAGAGGTCAAGAATTAGCTCAGGCTCTTCCACAATTTCTACTGTTTCCAAGATTTCTTGCATGGAGTTATGCTTCATTGTTTCCTCAATGTCTTGAGAATCATTGCACTCTACCGATCCTTCCTCAAAAGGAGCCTTACCTTCAGAGGTCTCAAAGCTCATTGCTTCAATTTTTCACCATGGACAGATTCTTCCTCTCTGAATGAGAAATAAAATACCTCAACTTCATTATTGCATCCATCAACCATTAGCTCGTAAGTGGCATCATAATTGTCAATGTGGCCAACCTTCACATTGGTTAAGGCTTCCAAATCAGCTTCACACTTGTCTTGCAGATTTGTGGCTCGCATCAGGAGCTCAAGACTAATCTTAGGGTCTTCAGTTTCTTCTGCCTCTCTCAGTAGTTCTTGTATGGATATTTCTTTCAAACCTTTCATGGGTTCATCAGAAACTGATTTTGATTCTCCATAGATGGCTTGACTGAGATCATCTTCATCCCCAAATGGGAATGAGAATAATTCCTCATCTTTGATAAACATACGAGCCGATTTTTCTTCATGAAAATCATTAAGAAACATCTCCTCTTCCTCTTGGTCTCCATCATCTGGTAATTCTGAGTTGTCTTCTTGGAACTTGAATCTCCTCAATGCTTCTTCAAAATACAAATCTCTCTGGGAAGGCATGTCTATCCTATCAAGATAGGAATATCTTCTTCCTCCTCGGTTGTCACCCAGTGATTCATCTGCATGGTATTTTGGTATAAAATGTTAGCTCCTAGGCTTTGATTTTTTTGCACATTATATTTCATTTTCCTAACTAGAAGCAACCTCTTCATTTCATGTTTTACAGGGATAGTAGCAAATGACCAATCCATTTTAATTTCTCCACCTAGGTCTCTACAAAAACTTCTGCTCAGAAGCATGCCAAAAGATGTTGGAATGTCTTCCACTAAGATGGTTAGAAGTACTTTCTTATCAAGGTATTCAGCCAAAGCCACTTGTGCATATTTTATCCTTCCTACTAGTGGTACTTGCTTGGATTCCATTAAGTAACAAGCTCCGTTAACTCTAGTTAGTGTCAGGCCGAGAGCATTGGAAACTTTGAGTGGCATTACGTTATCAGAAGCTCCAGAGTCAATGATGTAATTGTTGAGCTCAAAACCATTCATGAGAAGAGACAAGTAGAAGGGTTCCACCTTATCTATTTTGGAAGCACTTAGGGCCAACATGTTTTGAGCAGGTGGTGTAGATGGTGTTGGGAGCATACCTTTATAATTTGAACTTGAAGGTATAGAACTGCTGCTCTGAACAACATTGATTAGTCTATCAAACTAAGTAGGGTGTGTTTGCAAGTATTCAATCTCTGAGAGTTGCACTTTGGTCTTACTTGCATGTTCCACAAAATCAAATGGGACAATGTTGGATGAGGGGGAAGTTCCTGGAGTGAGGGAAGGTTTACATGGTAAGGGTCTTTGAGGAACTTTGGCTGACTTGGAAATTGGATTGTCTTCTGAGGGTGAGGCCATCAGCTTAGAAGGAGGTGAAGGTGAAGCTATGGTTTGAATTTTAGCTGACTTAGGATAGACTTCATTGGAGGGAGGAGTGTTTTTAATAACTTGTGAGCTAGAAGAAGGAAAAAGTGACTTACTAGATATAACAACATGATCTCTAAAGAACCATTTGGCTCGGTTTTTGTTATCCAAAATGAGCCCCATGTTTATTTTGGCTAACTTGCTTCCTTTTGTGCCTCAGTCAAATTTTTATACATTTTAGGCACTCAAAATTTTTGGGTATTGCTTCATCAAATAGAGAATTTTCTCCCCTTTCCAGAAAGGTAAGGAAGTCCTCCTAACTCCTTGTATTTTGCAAGTTATGGCTCGACGGAGTTTGGAGGGGAAATTTTCCCTGGGCAAGCCCGCAACCAATGAGAAGCCGACACGTGTCATCGGTGGAGCGGGCGTGTGGCCAAGTGGAATTTTTGGCACTTAGCCCTTTTGGCTAAAAGGCACAAAGGAAAAAGTTCACCCGGGCCCGCGGTGGAGAAAATTGGTTAAGGCCCCGCATCGAATCACGATGCGCCACATGTCCACGTCATTAGCGGGAGGCGGGGTTGAGGAAGGTTGAAAATTTTGACTTCTTGGCATAAAATCACAAAGGCAAAAATTGAACCCGCGGTCCCATCAAATAATAAGATGGTGCCACGTGTCCTCATTAAGAATGGAGTGGTGGACAGGAATGAAGGTTTTGGGAAATTTTCCCAATTTCACAAAAGGGGCAAAATATTGTTTTGAAACCCGCGATCTCATCAGTGAACTAGAGGGCGCCACGGGTCATTGGGGAAATGGGGCGCGGGAATTTTTGGTTAATTTTCCCAATTCGAAAAGAGGGAAAAGGTTCAAATTTTGGCCCGTGAACCCGATTTTTTCCCTCATTTCACCATTTTTGCCCTAAATCTTCAGAGGGCCATATCTTTCGATTCGAGATCAGATTTTCACGATTTTGGTGTCATTGGAAAAATTTTTGAAGTCCTTTATACGATGAACCCTTCAATTTCTTTTTTGATGGAGATTTGTGGGAGAAAATGGGAAAACGTCTCTGGCATGAAAAAATGCGGAAAATGACCCCAACCACCAAAATTAATGAAGTATGGGCCTATGTTTTGCTCTACAAAGCAATGTACAATGAAGTATGGAATTTTTCATGAAAACCCATCATTTTGCAGGCCATTAAATAGATTTGGTTAGTGGTTGAAGTTTCAACTCATTTGTAAAGGGTTGGACATTCTTGCTCTTGCAAGTCCTTCTTTTCTCCTTAAAGAAGTGGATTTGAAGGAGTTTCAAACCTTCCATGGAGATTGTAACTTGTTTTTTTCCTCTTTGCTATTGTAATGTATTGTATCAAATCTTGGAAATGATAATGTATGTTTTGTGATCGATTTTCAGTCCTCTCATGCATTTATCATTGTCTTTTGATCCTTCATTGCATTTTGGTAATTTGTGCATGTTTTGGTGTTGAATCTTCATGATATGTGTCTAATTTGTTAAGTAAGGAGTTCAACACTCCTTTGGTGTATCACCTTTCTATTTTGCTTAGTTTTGGTTCCATTTCCATGTTTTCTCTCAACCCTATCTCCTTAGTAGATTTAGAGTAAGATTTTGAATCAGAACCTCTACAAAAATTACATGCATACACTCAACAAAGGAGTAGGAACCAACCTCAATTGAGAGCTTTCCCCATTTCCAAAGGTCCCACACTTAGGGAAAGCTCAATGTTGTGCATTCACACCAAATTGACCATTTGTCTACAGTAGATCTGAAGGTCATTTTGGGGGTGTTGTGAATTTGCACTAACAGCTTTCATTTTGGCTAAATCCATTGAGGGTGGTAATGGTGAGCCTCTGCTAATGATCTTCTTTTGTGTGGCTTTGGAGTGGGATCTTCTTTAGTTTTCTTTTCCTTTTGAGCCACGGAGGGTAGAGCATCTTTCTTGGATTGAGCTCGAGTGAAGATAACACATGAGAAGCTTGGGGCTTCCTCTTCTTCTTCCCCATCTTCAACAAACTCGAACAAGCCATTGTGCATATCAACTTCTTCAATTTTGAGGTAGCCTTCATAATCCTCTACTATTTCTCCTTCAAGTTCATCAATTTTAGCATCCTCTCTTGATTCTCTGGTGTCACAGATAGCATTGACAGGAGGTGCTTCAAGGGCAAGTTGGTGAGGAGGTGGTGCAATTCTTTGTCTATCAGGGAAATTTGGCCTCCTTGGAGCATTTCTCATTGTCATTTGGGACAGCTTGTTTCTTCAAGGCAACCAGATCATTTGCCATTTTCTGGAACATAGGATCTATAGTTACTAAAGCTAAACTCGACCCCTCTTGCTTCCCATTTGGGCCTTTCACCTTTCTAGAGAGGATTAAGTCATCATCAATTTCAATGGCAAAGTCTTGAGCTTCCCTCAATGTGTTTGGTTGGGCTCTTCTGAGGAAGAAACCAACTTCTGATGGCAAGGCACTGATGAAGAATCTTCTTAGGTGGTTCTCAAGAGGTAGCACATCTTCAGGGACTCTTCTTGTTAATCTATCAAACCTTGCTACAAAGTCCCTCATGGATTCAGAGCTTTCTTTCTTTATTTGGACTAATTGCACTTAGCTCTTGACGATCTTTAGCACTCTTGAATCTATTTTCAAATGTTTTTTAATATCTTCCCAACCAATAATAGATCTTGTAGAAGCATGTAAAACCATTCAGCAGCTTTCTCTTGGAGTGACTCCACAAAAATTCTAACCAACACATCTTCATCTTCAACACCTAACACACCACAAGCAGTGATGAAGGCTACTACATGTTCTTCAAGGAGTTGGGAGCCATCTCCTTTGAATTTGGGAAAATTCTTTCTCGAACCTCTTGGTAGATCATGGAGTATTTGTGGGAGAGCAAGTGGACCAATATTTCTTCCCCATGGTACATTGGGTGTACGTGCTTCATGTTCATTACCAACTATTTTGTTTCTTTTTCGGCTTCTTCGTAGCTAAGGTCTACTTCTCTTTCCTCTCGCTGCAACACGAGTCTTGCAATTTCTTCAAGTTGAGCTCTAATCTCTTCCTCTTTGTCAAACCGAGCTATAACCTCTGCTTCTTCTCTCTCCAACTCCTCAAAAGTAGGGTCAATCACTCCTCCTTGCCTCAGCTGGTGAGTATACCTTCTATCAGCTAGCTTGAAATTTTATTGTCTTCTCTTTCACATCCCAGTTTGAGCAATGGTGAGGTGATTTACACTCACCAAAATGCCAAGTAACCTCTTTCAGCTTTGAAATGATTTCCTTTGGATATGACAGAAAAGAAGGTTTTCTAGAAGGATTTGCAAGAGTTTTAAGTTGCATCCATGCGCAGTTCATATGGTCACTCAATCTGCAAAACTCTTCTATTTGACTCTTTTTGTTTTTTTGATCACAAGGGATTTCAGACTTCAAAGGCAAACTTAATGATATTTTTAAAACTTGTGGTCATTTTTGGTGCGAGATGCTGAACTCTACCCCACGGTGGGCACCAAAAACTTTTGGCGAGAAAATTTGTCTTGTGGACAAATTTGTGGATTTCAGGCCAATGCTATGGGAATCTAAGTCCCTCTACATTTGAATGGTGCAGCTCCCATATTATGCATGAAAAACAAGTGGATTCAATGGTGGGTTTTCAACCAGAGATCCACAGAACACTCCACTATCCCTATGGCAATAATAACAACTCCTTGTTATAACAGAAATCAATTTGAGAAAGGGGAGAGAGTGAGAATGAAGGAGGGGGAATCAATGTTGTGGGTAGAGTGTCAGATGCCCACACACATCAACTGGAAGTTTCATTACATGCATTAATTAATAGAATAAAGACAAATTTGTAATTTCTAAGCACAAGACAGAATAAAATATGCTAGTCACAAAGCACCAATCGATTTTTCCATCAAGGGGACATAAAATTCCTTCCTTTTTTATTGATCTCAGAGTTGAAACTTGTACAATGAGTGGGAATAGAAGAAAAATGCAAAGGAGGAGAATAGAAGAAGACTAACAATCGTTTTGTCCTCTGTTTGCAAAAACGTGCTTCCAATTTCCAAATTCGATTGCCGGCCCTTCACAAAGACTTCAAAAAACCATTAAAATGTTCGACCCAAAGCCATTACAAACAAATTTGATCATTTCCCCTCTTCCAGATTCCTCTGCCGCAAAGAAAACACTTCTGATGAGCCCAAAAAGAGCTTCTGCGTGTAAAAATGTGTTTTATATTTCAATTTGCCAATTCGCATATGAACCGTTTGATCCTTTGCCCTAATTTCTTTGAAATTGGGCCATCCATGTGGCAGGAGAACATTGGAGCGGAGTCGAGGGAAACTTTTTGAATTTTTGCATGCCAGAGACATTTTCTTGATTTTCTCCCACAAAAATCCATCAAAATTTAAAATTGAAGTGTCCATCATGTAGATAATTTCAACAACATTGATATACCAAAATGGCAAAACTCGAGCTCTGGTTCAAAAGATATGGCCCTCTGAAGATTTAGGGAAAAACTGATAAAAACAAAGTCAAAATTAGGGTTGGCGGGGTCAAACTTTAAATTTTTCCCTTTTGGAAAAATTTCCTAAAATCTCCATAGCCCCGCCACTCCAAGACATGTGGCGCCTTTTGATTCATTCATGGGCCAAAGACCTTCTTTTTTTCCTTCTGATTTCATATTGGGAAAAATTTCCCAAAAATGTCTGCGCCCTGCCACTCCGAGACACGTGGCGCTCTCTGACTGGTCGCGGATATGCGGCTCCATTTTTTCCTTTTAAATTTTAAATTGGGAAAATTTCCCAATTTACCTTCGTGCCCCACCACTCCGCCTTGACATGTGGCGCATCTTGATTAGTTGTGGGCCTCAAACCATTTATTTTCCTCTGCGGGCTTTCGGGCCGAATGTTTCCTTCCCCTCCGCGGGCCTGTGGGTCACTTTGTGACTTTTGCACTTTTAGCCAAAAGGGCTAAGTGTTGAATTTCTCTCCGCGCCTCTACCATTTTCTCGACAAATTTTCCAACTTGCCTCCGCGGGCCCGCCCAAGGAAAATTTCCTCTCCAAACTTCGTCTAGCCATAACTTGCAAAATGGAAGGAGTTAGGGGGACTTCCTTACCTTTCTGGAAATGGGAAAGAATTATCTATTTGATGGAGGTGTTTCTAAGAATCTTTGATCCCTTAGGAAGTTCTATATTTCAAAATACTCAGACTGACCATTTTCGAAGGGTAATAACTCAAAAATTTCTAAGTCCAGACTTGGAAAAGAAGGAAAATTTTGAGGGGACAACAAAATCCTAACATCACTTGTAATACAAATGAATGGAAAGGTGGACAACATTCAATCACAAATAGCTAAGCATGATTTCGTGATTGAAAACATCCACACCATAAGATGAATTCTTCTTCCAATACTCATATCCTTTATTCATGAAGTATGAAAATACATTATACACAAAAATTACAACTCTCTTCATAACTAAGAGAGGAAAAGAGAGAATCCCTTTTACAATTGAGCTCAAGCCTTTTATAGGCATTTACAAATGACTTTGTTTTACTGGGTGACTTTTCAACTTAAAGTGCAATCCCAACAAAGAAATAGAAACTCTAAGTGACTTAAGTAACTTTTACAAAAGTGATTTCACAATGGAGAAACAAAATGTTGGGGAGAAGAGATAATCTTTGGTCAGAATAGATCCAGTCATCTATCAAAGACCGAGAATCCATTCCACCAAAGCATGTTTCAACTCAATTTGATCTTCAACATATCCTTGTCCATGTCGGACCAACTTCTGGTACCAATCCTCCCTTTCGATTAAAATTGGGTGATCATTGTTTCCCTCACTTGGTGGGGAGAATAATGCCAAAACTCAATTTTGCCACA